>CANSZD010000853.1:0-1200000 GCA_947648045.1 Beta corolliflora
AAGATTCCCTTCACACTTTTTGTCCAATATCATCCTTTTCTTTGTTCTAAGGTAAAAGGAAAGGATCCCAGTTGTCTGCCGATCATCTAGTTGGTTTCCTTGGAGGAATGACTCTAAATGCTATTAATTTCTCAATTGGCTTTTGCCTATTAGGTAGGTGCTTTATGTAAAGGAATATAATATTGAACAGCCGAACACTCAACACTCATTCTGGATTCCCAGTCAAATTATCATCTACACTGCGTGACAATGTCCCATGAATGGTATTCCATCATTTATCGAAGTACCTGTAACACTTCAATCTCGGAAAAATTTGTGTGTTCATAGGCATAAACGTAGATGAAATTGCTTCATTATGTGTTTTCTTGTGGTCCTGGAAATAAAATGCCAGGAAATTTATAGTTGAAATCTTACCTATTCATGAAACCATGTTCTTTCCTCCTGGAAATTTTTTATTTTTTATTTAGTTTTCAGCCTCCTGCTCATAACAGCCGGGTTGCTTTAATTTCTGGGCATCTGCTTGCAGTGAAAGGTAGTGTTGGTTAAGTCATCCTCAATTTGCACTCTAGATGTGCCTTAATTCACAGCTGCAGTTGCTACCAGCTTGAGTATTGACTATTTAATCAGTGATCTCAAGCTTGTTCCACGTTGCAAGGGAGCTTGTTAACTCTTGTTTTCTATCTCCTCTCCCCTTTTATTCAATTCTCTCTGCAAGGACGTGTGGTAAATAACCATCATGTGCAATGTGGCTGTAATTACCGACTGTAAAAATAATTATTGAAAAAATTGCGGATGCGGTAGCGATTGCGATAGCGGTCGCGTTATCGAGGAAGCGGCTTGTATCGGATGTATGGAGCGGATCTCGGCTAAATGCGGTGTGAATTTTTTCGAAAAATTCACATATAAGTGATTTAGCGTCATATTTGCAAATTTATAGTTTACCTAGTATTTCCTTATCATAATATATAAAAGAACTCATATACATCCAAACTTAAAGGCCCCTCACTAATTTATTCTCCCTTCTTGAGTTGTTTTTCTTACTATTTATGCTTTCTTTCGTCAATTTTGTCAAAATAACAGACGTAATGGAAATAAGAACGCTCTAACGTAGCAAGTCACCGTTACATAACAGACACACGACGTGGACATGATTTTTGTCGTGGCATTCTATAACGGGATTTCTCGGAACAACTTCCAAGTCCAATACCGAAGGGCCATTACGTAGCGGAACAACCGAGTTTTAATTCCATACAATGAATCGTACCTTTTAGGCTTGGAAAACTTTTGTGTATGCACTATATATATATATATATATATATATATATATATATAGTGCCATTTCTGTTTTTGCCTCTTCTAGAATAATTGTTTATTATGTTTCTATCATTCTGTGCACTTCTATGGAAAATTAATCATGATAGATACGAAATACTAGCCTTTTCTCTGTATGACTCAGAACTTTTTACCTGATACACTTTAGTTGCAATTGTATGCACTGTAGCACATTGCAGGACGGATGGAGCAAGAGGCTGCCTCGACTCATACTTCTGTGAGGAACCAGATCCAGAGTGAAGCAGTACAAGTAGGTCTTGCCATGCAACATTTAGGTGCTCTTTTGCTAGAGCTTGGTCGGACCATATTGATGTTGCGAATGGGGCAGTCTCCTGTATGTGCTCCTATCCCTGACTACTTAGCTCATCTTATGAATAAATTGACAGAGTGCCCTATCCTCAATTTTCTGATATGTTTTGCAGGCAGAGGCAGTGGTTAATACTGGTCATTCAGTCTATATATCACCATCGGGGCCTAATCCTATAATGGTCCAGGTTAGATGCTTTTTTAAATAGCTAGGTGTAGTTGGGGTAGTAACAATGTATTTGTACATGACATTTGAAGATTGATTTGTTTTTTATATGCTGGTAGTAAGCTTATGTGTGTTTTGGTACTTTATGCTTGTAAAGAATGCCTCAGGTGGGACTATTTGTTTCAAAGGTCTTCCACTATCTCGAGGTTGTTGAGTTTTAGCTGCCCTTTGGTTTTGTTCAATGGACAATGCTACTACAGTTTGATGGTTTATCATTCTACCTATGTGACTGTTTGGATCCATCCTCTTAGTGTTGCCTGGAATTTTGTCATCTGTATGCTGGCAGGACTGTTTGTGTAATGTAGCTTACGCATTGAAACTGTCTTTTTTATTCTAAATTTGCAGCCTTTCCCCCATCAAACCAGCCCTCTCTTCAACACTCCTGCAGTTTCTGCACCAAATACTGGGAGTTCAGTTCCTGTTGGCATAATTGGAAGTGCTCCCAGGAATATAAACATTCACATACATGCTGGTAAGGAGAATCCTATTATTTAAACGGCTACATCAGGTTTTGGTCTGCTGTAGTACTTATTGCTGTTGGTAATACGAGATTACATTTTACTCGTGATCAGGGACGTCTCTCGCTCCCATGGTCTCTGCCACAGGTGCAAGAGCTGCTGGTGGAGAAGGTGCACAGGGAGAGCGCAGTGGCGTTACTGCGTCCGGCGATTCTGGTGCTGCTCGGATGGTTCCGGTGAGGAATGTCATTGCTGCTGCTGTACCATCTCGTACTGCAACTATTGCTGTTTCCCCAGTTCCTAATACGTCGCAACCTGTTGGTGATGTTTCCACCTCGCAGCCACCTGATGCTGCTGCACTATCATCAGTTATTTCTCAAGTAAATTCTCGGATCAGAAATTTGCTTGAAAACATGCGCACAGATAACCACACTCCTGGTAACTCTCTTATATTTACTCATTCTACAATTTTGTATCAAATTAAGCTCACGAAGGTGATTTTTCCAGGGGAGCAGGAGCATTCTGTAGTTCCAAGTTCTGCTGGAACTGGTGGAGGTAGTGATGGTGCAATTAATGTGTCCAGCAGCATGCATTTTGAGAGTAGCGGGGAGGCATGTGAATCACATGTACCTAGACAACATGTCCAAGAGGTATCTCGATTCATGGCCCCATTTTTCTGTATACTATTATTGATTTATTGTTTTTATAAGGTACTCAGTTGAAGCAACTTTAGACTTTCATCTAATACATAGTAATGATGCGGTCCTATCTTCATGCGTGCACTTGGTCTTTATATTTAGGTTGTCTACATGCATATAGGTGTGTGTGGGGGGGGTGTGAGGTGGGTGTGTGTGTGTGTGTGGATGTGGGTGGGTGTGGTGTGGGGTGTGTGTCGAGGGGGTGGGGGTGTGGGTGTGCGGGTGTTTTTTTTTTTTGGGGGGGGCGGGTGCGTGCATGTCTCTGTCTCTGTGTGTCTCTGTCTGTATGTGTGTCTGCATTTCTTTATATCCTTGTTGATATTGTTCTTACATTTGTATGGTTAAGGCTCTTCATATCCAATGCCTCTTGTCTAATCTAGACAGGAGAGCCTCTTTTGATGCTCTGCTGGCTTTCTTTAGTGTAAACTTGTGAGATGGGTTTTTAAGCTTTTATCAAAGTTCACGTATTGTATGTATTAGGATTTAACTGAAAGGAAGGCGAATGCTCAAAGTGATTCTTCCAAGTCGAATCAGGGATCTGTTTGCTTGGTGGAACCCTCGTCAAGCCGTGGGAGTGGAGAAGTTGCTGACAAGTCTACTGGTGCCAGAGAAATTCCACTTGGTTTAGGTGGAGGTCTGCAGCCCAAGGTGAAGTGTTTGTTTTTGTGGTCACCCTCCCCCTCCCACCTCTTCGAACCCTCTCTTCATGTAGCCTACCCCAGAAAGATGGGATGTCTTACCGACATTATTTTGTCATTGCTTTCATCAGAGAAGAAGTCAGCAACCCAAGATGCAGCCTGTGAGTGGTGAAGCTGGAGCTTCTAGTAGTCCTGATCAGAGTCAACAAGCTAAAATTGCTGGCCAGCAGATTTTGCAGTCGCTTGCATCTCGAAGCACAGCTGGTAATGTAACCAATCCTGGAAGTGGGCAAACTGGGCTAGGATTTGGGCAGTCTGTGGCAGATACACGAGCAAGTGCACAGGGTTCAGATGGGCAGTTAGATGTAACAGGTACAATGTCGCAGCTTCTTCAGAGTCCTGCTTTAAATGGACTTCTGGCTGGGGTTGGTTCACGAGCAAGTGCACAGGGTTCAGATGGGCAGTTAGATGTAACAGGTACAATGTCGCAGCTTCTTCAGAGTCCTGCTTTAAATGGACTTCTGTCTGGGGTTGCTCAGCAGACGGGGCTTGGTTCTCCTGATATTCTGAGGAATATGTTACAACAGTTCACGCAAAACCCAGCAATGAGAGACACAGTTAACCATCTTGCTCAACAAGTAGATAGAGAAGAATTTAGGAATATGTTTGAGGGTATGGGAACAGGTGGAGATGGCACTCTTGATTTTTCAACTATGTTTCAGCAAATGATGCCTGTTGTTTCACAAGTTCTTGGCGGTAGCTCAGCTCAGAATGAACAGCTACGAAACATGATACCTGAGCTGCTGCCGCAGTTGGATGATAGAAGCTTAGAAGACAATTCATTTGGTCTGGTTTCTCAGGTTAGTCGTCTGTGAAGTGTTGATACATGTTATGTTGTGAGTAGATTGTATCTTGCAAGTGATTATGAGTTAGAAGCTTTGTTCCCAAGTAAGTTAATTGTTCTGTGGACTTATATATTTGTGACAGGCAGGTTTTCTTCTCTTAGCGAGGACAGTGATTCACCAAATATAAAATATGCCATAGAATTCTCGTACGAGTATATCTTAGTGACACTTTTTGAGTGGTGATTAGTATGTCGTTTACTCTGGAAGTCCATAACTCCATATAATGTTTGCCTACTTTGAATAGTTTATCTGATTTTCTAGCTTCCTTTTGCTGTATTCTTCCATGCAAAGTGTTTTTAACTCTAGTTCTTTTCTTTTATCCTTTTTTTTTCCTTTTCCTATCTGTTTTACATAATGATGGCATAGAACTGTGCCAATCTAGTGACTTTTGAACACAAGTCCTTGCCAAATGATGCTGGAATCATGTTTATTATTCTCTAGAGTGCTTTATCCCGATCTTGTTCATTGATTATGATTTTTTGTTACATAGTGGCTGGCATCTTGTCTACGTGTGTGTTTCTGGCTGTGTCATATTCTCCTTTTCATTAAGTCATTACTGTGCATTTTCCTTTTTGCTTCCTACCAGAATAACATCCAGGAGGTGGTTCAAAGGATTGCACTTTGTAGTCCATCTCAAGATATATTTCGTGCTGTGGTTGAAAATGCTGCTGAACGCACTGGAACTACTGAAGGGGAATTTATAGATGGCTTATGTAGCAATCAAGAACTTGTTGATGTGAGTATATGTTGTTATTCTGAGCTTTTTTTTGGGACCAGTTGGACCTATTTAGACTAGGGGCAAGTTCTTTGTGACTACTTCAAAGGCTCAAAAGAAATTTAACAAGCTGTAGCAAACCACTATCAACTAATTTAAGGGGTTGCGGTGGATCATACTTTGCAATTACACCCTTAAATGGCCATTTTCAGTGACATTTTAATTGACTCTCCTCTGGCTTTCCTCTGCTGCGACCTGCTAAACATCTCTTAAAATTAGTAGCTTAATAGTAAATGCCTCATTACCTGTGCGGTTCTGCCCTTGGTGATCTTCTATGCACAGGCTATATTCTATTCATTTAGATATGTAGTATTGTTTCTATCATGTCTTGCCATTTCAACTTTCATAGATGATGTTTCTATCCCTACTCTTTTCTCAGAGTCAATTGCTATTTTATTCTTGTGTCTTTTGAATTTCATCGTTTAAATTAATTCAAGGTAAGGTATTTTTTTCTGTCTACTTTCTGAGGCATATACTTTCATGACAATCATTTGCATTGCATGCACGACCTTATGTGTACTTGCACAAAATTGAAGAGTTTTTAATTAATAATTATGAATATCCAATCTATATTTGCACTGTGAAAAGCACACAACGATGTCTAAAGCTGAACCTTGTGTCAATTACGCTGGTTGCTGCATGATGGGGCCTAGGCATCCTTCCTGTTTGCCCTTTTTTAAAGAACACCCTTGGAATGAGATTGTATTATTGTGTAAAATCAGATTGCATTGGCTTATTGAAATAGATAGGCTCCGTCGCTAGTTGCCTTGTACTCAGTAATGAACTTTATTCTTTCTGTTTCCTTTTTTGTTCTGCTTACCTGCACTATCTGCCTTTGCAGCAATTTGTGGAGATGCTTCGCTGCGATCTGGGAAATTGTATTCTGGAAAATCCTCCTTCAGGTGGCAAGTCTTAAGTCATGCAATGAATTGTGGTCAATACCTCTTCACCACGCGGTTGATGTGAATTTCTGGCTACTGAAATGTGTCTGGTGCCATAAGTGACTCTTACTTGAAAAAAGCTGTATAAAACCTCATTCAAGTCCGGGTAAAAAATTATATCTATGCAACTATTGATAGATCACTTGTACATCTTTTGAGTGCTAGCTAATGCTAAAGTGTTTTGTTTGGCGTCAGTTGGTGGTGAATGAGCTTGCGCTGAGGCAAATTCTACGTCAGAGCTGATTGATTTAAAGAAATGCTTTTCAATTATCACTGTGAAATGTTACTATGATTATTTTGCTGCAAAACATTTTAAGATAGCTGAGAGCAGACTCTACTTGGGTTTTGAGGTGGTAGCTATTACTTGTTAGCTATGTCTGATTAGTTATTGACTTATTGGTGTCTGACTTTATCTTCAGGCCAACTTTTTCTACATTGTCCCTTGTATGTGTAGTTTCAGTTACTATTTTGGAGCTCCTGGGTGCTTTTTCTTCCTGCGCTTCTAGTTGGAGGCATCTATTGAGCAAACAGAATGAATTACGCCAGCTTAAGGGTGAATGGTGTTCGGCATTTGAAAGTTATTTTCTTGTTAACAATTGGGTTTGGCTTCTTACTATCTGTGGACTAACTTGAGAATCCACATTGTGAGACTTCGTTCCTCGTTATTTTTCTAATGTAGTCTCACTTTTACTCTCGTAGGTTCGTGATCTTTTTAAATTGTTGAGATCTCTTTATCATTCGAAATGAGCTTGGCATGTTTATTTAGTGAAAGTGAAGAAATTCCTATGTTTGCAATTTTAATGCTATAGCTTGGTTAAATTTTATGCAATCAAATTTTTCAGAATTATATACTTCTCCATTTTGAAATAAGTTAAAACACTTCTATGTTTTATGTGAGATTTTTAAGAGAAGTTATTTCAAAACGGATGAAATATTATGTACATGAGCACATTAGGGCGTAAAAGTATGGGTGTATAGCAAATACCCTGGTGTTTATTTACTTGATGAATAAATGAGCTTGGATTGAATTTATTTACAAATGCATTAGTTTTATTGAGCCTTGGTTCTTAAGTTGTATCCCTAGCAATTGTAACCTACTGCAGTGTGGTTATTATATGAATAACTTATTAATCACCGTAATAGCAGGTGCGCTAGCATTTGTTAGCGTTTCTAGAAATCTATATATATGCATGTATTGTGTATTTTGTGTATAAGAGAACTAGTAAAACTAGGACTGCGTTCTCTCAATTATATCCATCTAATTGTACAAAATGGTCAAGCCCATGTAATTGCCCTATTTTAACTTTTGTATATTTTGGAGATTTATGAATGGCTGCAATAAAATCTACGACTTGATTTGCTTCACGATATACATGTTGGTTGTGGTCGATATTACAAAATTGCTGAGGCAACGGATGTCATTAATGATTATGTGAAGCTTTCAGGGCTGAATTTGTAGTCTTGTATATTTATTTGCAATTGCTATTTGGAGAGCAGTTGCTTCTACCATTAGTGGGTTGGAGTTTCCAATGTTATATGCAGCTGCTTGTAAGATGTTCCCATAAGAGTTTCTAATAATGACACAAGCTAACGGTTAATTATTCTTGGTACATCTATCAAAGCCTAGTTTGTACTTCTTCTATTTCTTTTAAGTGACTGAGAGATAAAGTGTGGGAAAACCAAGGAAGGCAAAGAGACAAAGTTGGGACCAGTAGTTTAAGAGATGTTTAAGGAGATATAATTGTTTGCTCGGATTTTTCACCAAATACCCCCGACAAATCACGAAATTCACCATATACCCTCAATGTTTCATATATTCACCATATACCCCTGAGTTTTCAAAACTGTGCACAATCTACTCTTTTTCTAACAGACGTTAACTTGTTGTTAGCTTTATTTACCATTTTGTCATTATTAACCTCTAACCCAAAAATCTAAACCCTAATCCCTAACCCTAATCTAACCCCTAACCCTAACCCACCCTCCCTCCCCTCCCCTACCCTCCACCCCACCCCCCAGGTCCCCCACCCTCCCCTCCTAACTCGGCCCAGGCGCCCCACCCCACCTCTCCCCTCCCTCCAGTCGCGGCCCCCCCCATGCCATCGCAGCTCCCACCCCATCCCCCTCGATTTTCCCACCCTCCCCTCCTCGATTTCGTCGTTAACCCCCTCCCCTCCCCCTCGATTTCCGCGACAAACCGCATCTTTCACCTAGGAGATTTCGTCGCAATTAACGAAATGTCCGCGACAAATCTGGAGTTTTAAGCATAGATCTAGGGTTCGAATGGCCGAAAGTTGCGGTCGTAAACCTAAAACCTAGGCAACCTCCGATTTCGGTCGCAATTAACGAAATGTCGAAGCGAAAATACCCAAATTTGGTCTCATTTCAATCCGGAATTCGATTGATCGGCGAAGAAATCTCCGGTGAAGAAATTCGTAGGGGAGACGCTAGATACTGAAGCATGAGGCGCGCGAGGATGAGAGAGAGTGACACATAAAATTTTCGAAGGGCTGGTGGAGGGGAAGGGGAGGGGGGAAGGAGGGAGGGGATGAGGGGGGGGGCCGATGGCGGGGGGGAAGGATGGGGTGCGGCGGTGGGGGGGGAGGGTGGGGGGCGGGCTCGGTTAGGGGAGTGGTGGGGGTTAGGGGTGGGGTGGGGTGGAGGGGATGAGGTGGGTTAGGGTTAGATTAGGGTTAGGGATTAGGGTTAGATTTTAGGGATAGGGTTTAATTGTGGCAAAATCGTAAATGATGCAAACGGTGAGTTAACGACATTTACGAAAAGGGCATTTGGTGAATGTTTTCGAAAAGTCAGGGGTATATAGTGAATATCTGAAATATTGAGGGTATATGGTGAATTTTCCGATTTGTTGGGGGTATTTGGTGAATAAAATGTTGTTTGCTGGTGGGTCTTTTGCCTTATTGTACTTGGTTTTTTTGAGGGAAAAGGGGGATACTTTAAATTTTGGTATTATTGTCAAAATTTCAAATTTTAATCAAATTTTGGCTGTCTTGTTTGAAAAGCCACTATACACACTTTGAGATTTCATTTCCATTACAAATAGTGGCGGATCCAGCGCCACGTGGATCCGGGAAAAAAACTGGGAAAACTGGAAAATAGAGGAAAGAGACGGAGTTATATTTATTGCACGAGTAATATTTCACTGATATAGCAGATAGCTCAGCGGTAATTGCGTGTTAAATTATAAGACCCCATGCATCTGAAAGGTCGCGGGTTAGAATCCCAGCAATGTGTATCATTGTTTTCTTTTCCTTTTATTTCCCCCTCTTTATCTTTTTTTTTTAAGGACCTTCTTATCTTCTATGTACAGCTTATGTCTATTTTTTTTGGTCTTCCTTTACTTTACCTCCCATTATTTTTTACTCCTCTTTTTATTTATAAATCCCTAATCCGAATCGCTATTTACCGTCCGTATTTACTAAAAATCGTCCGTATTTTTTCTTAAATACTCCTAAACTACCCCTACAAATACATACCCCACTCTCCCCCACTCACACTCTCACTCCTCACTCCTCACTCCTCACTCTCACTCTCACTTCTCACTCCTCACTGCTCACTCACTCCCACCATAGCCACCACCACCACCACCGCAACCACCACCACACGGCAACCACCACCACACGGCAACCACCGGACCGGGCGACCACCACACCGGGGACCAACAACACACCGACGCCCACCACGACCACCACAACTCGCCGGAAAAAGTATGGGCCCAAGGAAGAAGGCAAAGGAAATCGGAGAATCTTTCGATCAGGTTAGTTTTGTACTTATTTGTGGTTAAGACCGACCCCTTAGCCGGAAAATAGTAGTGAGTATATCCCCTGTCGCCGGAAAAGATGGTGAAAAAAAAAAATCGAAAAAAGGGGGGCAACGGATAGAAAATCCGTTACACACCGCAGAGGTAACGTTGTAGATCAACGTTACCTCTCCGGTGGTAACGGAAAAGTGATCCGTTACCATGTAGATTTCGAAAAAAAAAAATCGTGTTCTTGTTTTCCGGCGAGGGGTTGGGGGGGGCGGGTTTTTCTTTTTTTTAATTTTTTCCTTTTTATTAATTTATGCATTCTTTATGTTTTTGTTTTCTAATAATTATATTTTTTTTGTTTATTTAAAATAATTTATGTTTCTTATTATTTATTTTTTAATAATTTCTGTTTGAATTGAAAATAATAATTTGTGTTTAATTGGGTTTTTATAATTTATGTCAATAGTTATTTGAATTTATTATTTTTAGTTAATATGTTAATTTGTGTGATTATGTTGTAATTAGGATTTTATTATGTTAATGCATGTTAGTAGCATGTTAGTATTATTTAATTTGTTTGATTTAATTTAATTATTTGTTTAATAGCATGTGATAATAGTATTATTTAATTTTAATAGTTATTATTTAATTAGTTAATTAATTGATTTGAGCATGTTATTATATTATAAAAATATTTCAATGATATTAGCATGTTATTATATTATATTAGTAGCATATTACTATTATTTATGGTAATGATATTATCATGTTAATTTGTTTTTATTAGCATGTTAATATTTCAAGGGTATTTGTTTTTATTAGTATGTTTGAGCATGTTTACTAATGATATTAACATGTTAATATGATTTGTTGTTTTAATTTTAGTTAATTAATTATTCGAAAGTGAATAGTTATATAATAATTTACTTAGTTTGCGCATGTTAATATGTTTTAATAATATTATGTTAACACCATCACCAATGTTAATGCATGTTAGTATTATTTATCCTTATAATTTTAGTTAATTAATTATTAGTAGTAATTACAATATAATAACGTAGACATTAAATATATAATAAGTAATTAACATAATTGATTATTAGGGTCTTGAGGATCCTGAGGGATCGACGCCACGACACACTAGATCACGTGGTGTTGATGCATCTAGTAGGAGGGCGAGAACTGATGCTCAGGCTAGGCAGATGCCTATTCCTGAGGACGCGCCTGATAGTGCGGGATGGGATACTGCGGACGAGCAGGAGTTAGATCATGCTTTGAGCGGAGGTGATGGAGCTGATGTGGGTGAAGCCTCCTCCCATGTGCCTGTGAGCGAGGAAGGGTAGTAGAGGGAGGTTTGTTTCGGGCTCGAGTTCCGGAGGTAGTCGGATGACGAGCAGGACTAGAGCTGCTAGGGACTTCATGGTTAGTTACCGAGGCGATGCCTGGGGGCCCACTTGACGGTACCGTGATTCCTAGTTGGCGGGGTCACGTCGGCGCCCTTTTATACCACGATACGACTGCTAGTGATGTTATGCTGTGCCATAACCGCTCCAGTGCATTTGATCCGTTGCGGACTTGGCCTTTCCCGCAGCAGTCGTTGCAGCGCTTGGATAGATCTTGTATTGCCCAGCTACCACGGATTATGTTTGGGCACCTTGACTTTCCATTGCTTACAGCGTTTGTAGAGCGTTGGCAGCCCGACACGAACACGTTTCACATGCCTTTTGGAGAGATGACGATCATGTTACATGACGTTTGGCAGATCATACGTGTTCCTATTGAGGGTCGGACTGTGAGTGCTGTTTTGCCTACTTCTGATCTATATGTACGGTTTGAGGAGCTCCTGGGCTTGACTCGTGAGGAGTTATTATGTGAGGAGTCACGTGTTTGGAGGAACGGTGGCGTTACCGTTCAGAAGATTATCGACCTGTGCAGGGATCAGCGTCGTCCAGCTGATGTGCAGCTTCGCGCATGGATGCTCCTGACACTTGGGTGTACCCTCTTCAATGATAAGAGTGGTTCCCGCCTCATGCCCCAGAACATTAGTGAGTTGGATGACCTTGATTCAGTTCATACTTACTCATGGGGCTCAGCTGCTTTGGCGTACCTATATCGTCAGCTATATTTAAGTGCGATTGGTGCCTTAATGTACTTGGCTAACAATACTCGGCCTGACGCAACTTCTTCAATAAACTTGTTCTAGATACATCAATGCACCAACAAAGAGACATTGGAGTGGAGTTAGACATTCATTGCATTATCTTCGAGGAACACAAGATCTTGGATTATTCTATCAGTCGAAACCAAATGTGTCACTCATTGGACATGCAGATGATGGGTACTTATATTATCATATCCACAAAAGGCCAAGTCTCAATCCGGATATCTATTCACTTATGGAGGTACTAAAATATCTTGGAAATCCACGAAACAGACTTTGACCGCCACATAATCAAATCATGTAGAACTAATTACTCTTTATGAAGCTGGAAGGGAATGTGTATGGCTGAGGTCAATGATCAGCTGTTGGAGATTTAGAGTATAAATGTAACACCCCGTTTTTTTTAAACAGTTGATTATTTATTTTATTAAATATTTTAGTTTCTTTAATAATTAAATTCATTTATCTTTAGAAATTACTTTGTAAATAATTTATATGGTTATAGTGGGATAAGTTTAGTAAGTAACTTGACTAATAATAGTAATAAGAGGAAAATACTCACATTTATGTAAGAAGGGGGAAAAGGGAGAAATAAAACAAGAAAAGAAAAAGGAAAGAAAGAAAAAAAAAAAAAAAGAGAGAACGAAAAAAAAAAGGAACGAAAGAAAAAGAAAGAAGAACGACATCTTCATTCTTCACCGTTCAACATTTTCCTTCTCCACCATCTTCTTCTCTCAAAGTCTTCAACCTTCTTCCTTCACCACACAACTATCACCGTTGCCGACGATCGCAACCACAACCGCTACTAGAGGTGACATCATGGAAGTGAGCGGCGCAAGGGAGAGCAAAAGGGGGGGTCGTCGCTGCTGTAATTTGGAGCGTTTAGGGCTCGTATTAGGGGGCTTTTGCGAGTTATTTTTCATCCCCAATCATCTATATTAGTGGGTAAGATGAATTCCTCAACTAATGTGAGTTTTCTTTTAAAATTATGAAGTTAGGGTTTATGTTTATGAAATTGAATTGGGGGTTTTGATTTTTAATTGTTTGGGGGTGGAATTGAATGAATAAAATGTTTACTTAGTTGTTTAGTAGTTAGTTTAGATTAATAGAATGTTAAGTAAACTTGTTGTTCAAAGAGAATTGTGGTGTAATTCGTATAAATTACTGTCAGTTTCGTAAAACGCAGTTTTAAGCAGTTTCTGGGCATTTTTAGCAAAAATACTATTTCACAAAAGTTGTTCGTATCGAAATTTTACTCAAGATAGGCTCAAGAAACGCTTGATTTGGAGTTCGAATGAGGAAGTTATTTCCATTTTAAGTTTCTGCTGAAATTAATAAATTATATATTAGTTTCGAGTGCTTTAAGTTTGAATGTTTTCATGTGAATGTTTCCTAATGGATTTTGGAGTACCTAAATATATATTATGAAACTTAAGTGTTGGTTTTATATAAACTAAGAGAGATTTTTTAGTATTGTTAGTATTAGTTAGTTATGTCATTTGAAGTAAGAGGCTCATATTTTATAAAACTAGAGTTAGTTAAAGCTCATTACTAGTTAGTCAAGTCTATTATTATTAATTGAGTACATATATGTTATTATGTAGCTTTCGAGTTCACTAAAGAGTCGTTTTGGAGATGGTTGTTTTGATGTGATTCGTAAGAGGTAAGATTCCTTACTCAAATCTTTAATAGTTATGAGAAAAGTCTACAAAAGATAACTTTTATTGTTACGAGAAAAGATTATAAAGGTATGTATCTCTCTTGAGTTGAGATTGGTTTGAATAGGAGGATGTTCCTCCTAATACAAACAGTTTGTTTTCAAACCTTGAATTATAGAATAGTTACAGAAAGAGATTGATGGATAGTTTTATGTTTTTGAAACGGTTGGGATTGCCTTTGTGGCGTCTCAAGGAATTGGAACCTTGTCGGGATGTTCTCGACATTTCAGAATAGTTGGGGGGTATGTTGATCAGTACCTCGGACTTAGATCTTCTGCTACGGTTTGGCCGTTTGTGGGGTGTGCACACTAGGGGTCTTTGTCTAATAGTTATCCGGAGGGCCTAGCTAACCTAAAGGCAAGGAAAGTTTGTTCCATTCCATAGATTTTATAACCCCCTCTTTGTGAGGGTAAAGGAAATAAAGAATTTGTTTTAAGGAAAATAAAGAAAAGATTTGATTTAGAAAGGAATACGAGAAAAAGGTTTTATAAAGCTTGCTACTTATTATTGTGATTCAAAAGAAGATGATTTGTAGGATATATTATTATCCTACCTGCATATATGTTTGGCTTTATTGTATGAATCTTGCTCAGCCAGTTTGGCTGATACTACATGCCCGATATGTGCAGGTACATGAATATCTTACATGTTGGGTGTGGGGTGTGGGCTGAGAGCAACGTTCCACCAACTTTTACTAGTTAAAGTTATAGTAGTTCTTTATCCGCTGCACTATTTATGTATTCATATTATCATTTTGGGACTTAAGGTTGTGATATTAATTCACCTAAACCTTTACTTCACTGGATTGTAATAGTTTAGTTAAGTTTTGCTTGACTTAGATTCAGTCTACGTAGCTTATCCTTAACGGTTATTCTCGCAATAACTGTGGAATAACACTTTTGGAATTTTGAGTAATTATGTTTGGATGTGGATCCTTTTGAGCTGGATAAGGATTATTGAGAATTTGGAGTGCTGGTTTTATTGAAGGAGGCTTATATTTGGACGCGAGTCCTAAATTATATTTTAGGCAGTCCATATTTCAGACGGAGCTCTGCCGATTTTTCTGTAGAATTTTAATATCATTTAATTTAGATAGTAACTCGAAATTATGGGGTGTTATAATAAAATAAGTTTTAATTCAAGATATGTATGTTTGAGTTGCTTGGTTTTGGTGTTGTAACTCAAACAACGTATGATATATTATTTGCTATATGAAAGTTGTGGCTTACATCTTGCGGCTTAGTGTTTCAGTGTTCGCTCGCACCTCACAACATAAGAGCCATCGCAAGCCAACAACATCATCGTGTCAGCAAGGGGTCGCACCCCGTGACCATAGTCGCACCTCGCGACGGGAGCAGCGCACCAACCTCGCGACTCGCGAGGTCTGTTGCACCTCGCGACGTGTCCTCTGTGTCGCATTGGTTCGCGTGTTATCTGACGGTTACTCGAGGCCTTGTGTTGGTTCGTTTCGATTTTCTGAAGCGGAATAACATTAATATAAATATGAGAACACTTAAATGATGAATGGATGAGGAAGAAACTCTCTATTTCATGTTTGCACAAAAACACTCAAGTTCAAATCTGAATTTCTTCATCATTTCAAATATCTCACAAACTTGTTTCCTTTTGATAGTGTTCATAGTAAGCGTGACAACTATTGTTTCTTCTTTGTATCTCGAAGGTGAATTCCGTGTAACCCGTGCTTTACGAATAGGGTCGGAATATTACTTTTGGGAAAATGCATTACGCATAGAAGATTGTTATCTTGTGACCGTTGTGATGTTTGTAGTGTCCCTAATAATCCAAAAGTAATATTTACAAGATGGCAACAATCTGTTAGATGTCGGCGAATTTTCACAAACTTGACAAGTTTGAAGGCGTTGGTTTTAGAAAATGGCAAAAGAAGATGCATTTCCTCCTTACTTCATTGAGTGAGGCGTATGTTCTTAGTACTCTCGAACACGAAGAAGTGAAAAATGAAACCGCGGAAGCAACTAGGAAAACGTGTTTGGAAGCCTTCGGCCAAAAGAATATTTCACTGAGAGCCGACAAGGAATTCCATTAATGACTGGCCGTTTTGACTCTTTGGAACAACTTGATTAATTTAGTAGATCCTTTTAGGAGGCCCAATGACCATAAATCGAATCTATCCGATTTTTGCAGTGTGATGGCTGGCTCTTCACGGACTGGTTGTACCTAGCTACCGTTTCACTTTTGGGGTCAATATCCGCAATGCAATTCATCCAAGAGGAACAAATGGGAGAATAATGATTATATATGCCGTCGTCACATCCTTAACATTATGTCTGATGCTTTGTTTGATATTTATCAATATGTTGAATCCGCTAAAATGCTTTGGGATGAATTAGAAAGTAAGTATATGGCCGAGGTTGCTTCTAGCAAGAAATTTCTTGTTAGTAATTTCAATACCTTTAAAATGGTAGACTCTAGGTGTTGATGGAGCAATTCTATGAAATTCAAAGAATCTTAGGGAGTTTTAAGCAATACAATATTGTTATGGATGAGACTTTTGTTGTTTCTTCTATAATTGACAAATTGCCACCAAGTTAGAAGGATGTTAGAAATTCATTAAAACATAAGAAGGATGATAGGAATGTTGAACAATTGGGTGCTCATCTTCAGATTGAAGAGGGCATTCGGGTCCAAGATGGAAAAAATGATGTTAATCCTAATTCTTCCACCGTTAACATGGTGGAGGATGGTAAGTCAAAAGAGTCTTCTAATCCTAAGAATAGGGCTAACAATTTCACAAAAGACAACAATGAAAAGAAGCCTAATTATGATGGAGGTGCTCAACGAGGTTGTTGGGAATGTGAAAAACCTAGTCACTTCAAGAAGGATTGCACCATTTGGAAGAAGAAAATGAACAAAAAGAATGGTGGGAATGGCGAGTGTAGCCAAGCCGATGCCAAAGAAGGTACGTGTACACAAGTTTCACTTAATTCAAATATAAGTTATGTGTGTATGATTTTGGAAATATTTTGTGTACAAGATGATTGTTCATGGTGGATCGATTCGAGAGCATCAAGACATGTATGCAAGGAGCGCTCTCTATTCAAGACCTTCAAGGAGGTTGACAATGGAGAAATACTTTACATGGGGAATGATTCTACAGATAAAGTTCTAGGCATAGGACAAGTATAATTAGTTTTTAGTTCCGCAAAGCCTCTTATTTTCAGAGATGTGTTGTATGCTTCGAAACTTAGGAGAAATTTGGTTTCCGGTGCTACCTTGAATCGATTAGGCTTTAAAATGGTGTTTGAAGCGAATAAATTATATTATCTAAGTGTGGTGTATTTGTAGGACTTGGTTATCTTTGTAATGGTATGTTCAAACTAAGTATTTCGAATGCTTTGAAAGACACTTTTTTTGTTGTTAATGACAATTCTTCTCTGGCATAATAGACTTGGTCATGTTAACTATAAAAAGTTGTATTCCATGTCTAAACATGATTTGATTCCCTCAGTTGATCTAAGTATAGAGAAGTATAAAACATGCATGTTAACAAAGATAACAAGGAAATCTTTTACAAATAATGTGGAAAGGGATACTTCATTGCTTGATTTAGTGCATAGTGATTTATGCAATTTCCATAGCACTCCTTCCTTAGGGAACAAGAAGTACATGATAACGTTTATTGATGATTATTCACGGTTTTGTTATGTATACTTGTTATTTACTAAGGATTAAGCCCTTGATAAGTTTAAGGTCTATAAAAATGAAGTTGAATTGCAACTAAGTGACAAGAATAAATGATTTGGAACCGAAAAAGGTGGTGAATAGTATGATCCAAATTATTTCCAAACAATGGGTATTATACATGAAACTACCGCGAATACACCACAGCAAAATGGTATAGCGGAAAGAAAGAATAGAACTTTACAAGAAATGGTAAATTCTATGTTATCCTATTCGGGTTTGAATGATGGTTTTTTGGGAGAAGCTATTTTAACGGCTTGTCGTATTTTAAATCGAGTTTCAATGAAAAAGAACGAGGTTACTCCATATGAACTTTGGTATAAACGAACACCAAACTTGAGTTATCTCAAAGTTTGGGGATGTAGGGCAACTGCGAAAGTTCCGAAACCCAAACGTAAAAAGTTGGGTGAAAGGGGAGTTGTAATACATTTTTATAGGGTATGCTCTTCATAGCAAATCCTATAGGTTCTATGTAATAGAACAAAATGATGTTTGGTCAATTTCACACTATTGTGGAGTCAAGAGATGCAATATTTGATGAAAATAGACATTCATCAATCCCTAGACCAAAGGATATTACTCCTAATACCAATCTTCAAGAAAGTTATCAAAACAATATTAATCAAGAAGTTGATGAACAAACTCTTGATGAGAATGTTGCATCACCATCTTCACCGCCTAGGAGAAGTAAAAGGGCGAGAAAAGAGAAATCTTTCGGCTTAGATTTTCATGTATATTTAGTTGAAGGTTCAAGGAGTTCTATAGTAACAAAGTTTCCATATATCTTTTCATGTGAGAACTAGGTATAATTTAGTGGATTGTTGCAGAAAGGCATTAGCTAGAGATACGGTAAAAGGATGGCAATAGGTTTAGGATTGGTGCCTGTTGGTAATCACGAATAGGGGAATCTTAACTTAACGCCCAATAAGACGTTGAGTCTTGAGTTCAATAGATCAATTTCCTTATTTGATTGAAAAAAATTTATTTTCAGAAAAATTACATCTTTTATTTACAAAAATACCGAATAACATTATCGGTTCCTCTCGGATCGTATTTAGGTTGGTTAATTCAGCAAGTAGAAATAGTATTAATCACAGAGAAAGAGAGAAGGAAACAATCCACGGACTTGCAGAGCACCACTGCACCGCCAGACCTTTCCATCAATGGCGTCTCCTTCACCATCAAGCAGCTCCACCATTGGAGCAGAAACTCCAAAGAAGAAAACAACAGTAAATTTCTTCAAAAACGCCATGAAAAGGAAGCACAACTTCATCCAATTCTTCGCCATGTCTGGAATACTCCTCCTCAGTATGCGATCTGTAGGTCAAAAATACCGCATCTACGATCTTCAAGAGGACAACGCCGCTCTTCAGGAAGAACAACATTCTCTCTTCGACCGCATGAAACACATTAAGTCCAGTCTCCGCCATGAGGCCGCTCTCGATTCTTCTGGAGTCTTCGTTAAGCGTCTTCGCCTTCTCTTCGGCGATGATCAGTAAATTGTTAATCTTCTTCCTCTTCATTATCTATTTTGAAGTTGCAATTTTGCATTTTAGGTACTACTACTATACTATGATGTTAGGGTTTATATAATTCGCATTTTCTGGAATAATTGGAACCTCGGATTGCGTATTTTTGCGTAAAAGATAATGGAGATATTTATGAGCAAATTTGAGAGTGCTTTAAAGTTTTTGTTAGGAAATTTCATTTTGATTATAGTTATTCTGTTGAGTTCTGAGTATATGCATCATTTTCTTAGATACTGTGTTATGTAGCGTAATTTTTGCAATAATTAGAAAATCTGACTGCGAATATTTTGCACATAATTCGAATGGTGATATGTGGAAATTTGAGATTGGAGTTGGATTGTTTGTAGTGACTGATTAAGTTATTGTATATGGAGGTTTAAGTTGTGAAATTTTGCCCGAAATTGTCTCTTATAGTGGATGGCTGAAGCATATTTCCTCTACTGTTGTGCTGTGACATTTGTGGTGGAAAATGGATTACTTAGTTGTTGTTGTAAGGCTTAATTAGGTAGCGATCAATTAATGAATCAAACAGGGGTAGTTAGGGAACAATGAGTTTGGACTTAGACATGAAGGTGATCTTGAGCTCCATGTTATGGGTAAATTTATAGATAATGTTGGTGTAATTGTATATGGCTGAAGTACAAACTGGCGTGGTGATTTGAATGGAGATACTTCATGAGTTGGTATGAAGTGTAGCTAGTCGGAGGCTGTATGAGGTGACGAAAATTTAGGTACGTCTCTGTGACTGTCCTGATGTGCATAGGTTTGACTATTGATCAGCTGAACTCCTTAGGTGACGAGGATCTAGGTAAGTCCTTAGAGTGACTCCATAATGGGGACAATGAAGTTGTATTACGTTGTTTGTGAATATCGTAAACTCTGCTGGTTTGTAGTATGTCAATTGAATCTTAGTTTGTCTCTGTGACTGTCCTGATGTGCATAGGTTTGACTATTGATCAGCTTAACTCCAGGTGCACTATTAATTTCTTGTAGTAGAAGCCACAGTATGTGGTCTAAATATTGAATATATATGAAGGCTCTTTAGTAGTGGGTCTGTCTGCTCTTCTCAGAGCAACTCGTTCTCTTTCTTGTGGACACTATGCTGTATTAGTAATAAATTAGGAGTGGACATTAGCTTTGTGCAGACTACACAGTATGTAATCGGCTCGTGTCTGTGAGCCATATCCCAAATGTATTGGGTTATTTCTCCATTTTTTGTTTTTTGAGCAATTGAAGAGGGGGGGGATGTAACAATCGAGAAGTTGAAGTATTATTATGATCTTTAAATAGCAGATGAAAAAGTAGCATTAATTTCTAAACACAGTATCAAGATTTGCTAAATATAGGGTACACTGCTCTATATGGACATTCTTCTATATGATTTTTTCTTTGGCTTCAATATAAATCCCGTTAGCGGGTATGCTTGCATGGACATGCACATATTCACAAGTTAAGGTTTTTAAGATGAGAACTGAGTTTGTAGTTGGTGAATGTCGTGGAATTTCATCAAGCAGCTGAGTTACTGGTGTGATTGACCATGTGGATAAGGAGACACACACAGATTAAATGTCATAGTCCTATCAACCTATGTTTAACTTTGAGTCTCGGAAGTCAGGATATCGCATTTGGGGAAATTGACTGGATGGATTCTTTTGAGCTGCAATAGAATTTGATTTTCTTATGAGTTATGATATATGTGCTCATGTGGGATGCATACCACTGACTGAGATCTGAGACACCAAAATTCGGAGTTATGGAGGGTTAAGCAAAGTGAAGCAAGCATAAGTTGGTTATGGAAATTGAATTAGGTTATGCCCATCTTATGTCTCACAAACAATGAAGTAAAACATTTGTTTCTTGAAAGTGATTTAAGATAGTTTGCTGAAAATGATAATTCACGGAGAGATAAGCTGTTACATGATCTTTTATATTCATTTAGTGTCTTTTAAGAGCTTAAGAGAGATTACTGCGCGTGTCGTCTCTGTCACAGAGCCTTTGGAGTAACTGGAGCATTTTATAGTTTGTTTGATATAAGGAATTATTGCCTTAGCTTGTACATTCCATTATACCAAAATATCTACAAACGTTTAAGGAGTTACAGCCGTTAGCAAACTATCAGATCATAACAGAAGATTACAAGGATATTCACAGAATAATCCTAGAGGATATTTACATAGGCTCGGCCGCTCAGGCATTCATGATGGGCTTCTGTGGGACGTCTATAATAGGTGTCTCACCATAAGCTTATGGTGGAGTGTCTATAATAGGTGCCTAACTATATTTTTTTTTAAAAAACAATTTGTCACCACCCCCACCACTAGACCAACACCACTGTCATGGAAACAGAGAATCGGAAACCATCACCTCTCTTCCCTCATAAGTCGCCTGAGAAGAAGAATTACTCGTCCGAAAAAGGCTAAAAAATTTTCAAAAAAAATCTCTCAGCGCATGTGATGGCCGACCGAACCTCTGGTCGAAAAAATGTCAGACGTCTAAGATTTTCGCCCAACCGTAGGTTGGAGCATAAATTGTAGACACCTAAGAAAGTGAATGAGAGGGAAAGGGAGGGGTATGGGAAGTATATAAAAGTTTGAAATATGGGCGATAAGAAGTAAAACTAGGGTGAGATTTAGCAATACCCTTATTCATATGTAGTTGTAAATGGTGTAATAAATAGGCATTTAAATTGAATAGGAGAGAAAGATGGGGGGCATGGGGAGAATTGGGGTTTTTTTTTTTTTACGGAGAAAAAAGAAGGAGAAGAAATAAAACACAGCACTAAGGGGGTTTTTGCCCCTCCACTGCAAGCTTATGTACTTCCTTGACTAGCTCTCTTGCAACCTTATGACAGCAAAATAATGGAAGAGAGGACGCGCCTTTCCTAATATCCTCTACTATGTTTTGGACACCCGTTTGTGCTTTGTTGGGATTGATCAAGCTTTTGACAGTTGTTTCACAATCCGTCCATAAGATAGTAGCCTTTTCGAATTTTTGGGCCTCTTTTTGGCACTCCAAATGGCCGAAGCGTGGGTTTGGGTTTAAATATGGGTATTTTGCGAATTTTAAGAAGGAAAAATTGACGAAATGGGCCCCAACTAGACGTTCCGCCATTTTCATTCCAACTTTCGGTTATTTCTCATTGGTCCCAACTTTGAGGTATGTTTTATAAAAATGGTCACTGATGAGTTCTCGACCTATTACAACAGGTAAAACGTCTAAAACCACCACCCAGCCACCCTTTCCCCTCCCCCACTGCCGAAATTGACACCCCTCCCACCTCCGCCCTTACCCACCTCTGAAACCATCAACACACCACCAACACTGAATGACATGCGCACCACCATCATCAACACCTATCAGATTCTTCACATTCTCAGTAATTTTTGCACGGTCTCTTCTATCTTTTTCCATTTATTCTTGGAACATTGAAGAACATTGTTAGAAACTTTGCGTCTGGAATTCCTTCTCAGATCCATTCATTCACTCACTCACTCACTTGCACTCTCTCTCAATTACAAAGTAAATTCCTCGATCTAATTTGCAATTAAAAACCTAATTCAAACAAAACCAGAACATATAATGATAAAAAGAGGAATATCACCCATATAAAAATCAACTCCATAGCTTCGATTAACTAATAGTCTACGACCCATTTCAATTGTAAATCCAAAATCGAGGAAAATCACGCACATTAATTTATGCCTCCTCCGCACCGCGGCTATACAGAGACTATAACTCACGTCGGCAACGGTAGCGGCAAAAGTACTCTAGTGGTGGCGGAGGTTGGACGTGCGCGCTAGAGGAGGAGATGGAGGGGTGGGGGAGAGAATTTCAGGGTTGGCAGGGGAAGCAGAGGGGTGGCAAGGGAGGGGGAGGTAAGTGAGGGGGAGGCAAGGGTAGCAGGGGAGGAAGGAGGGAGGAGAGAGAAAAATGTGAAAGAAGGCAAACACGTCAAAGGAAAAAAAATTTACCTGTTGAACAGATAACCAGTCAACTGGGACCATTTTTGTAAACTATAACCAATAGTTGGGACCACTGCGGAATAATTAAAAGTTGGGACTGAATATGGCGGAGCGCCCATAGTTAGGATTGTTCCTGTCGTTTTTTCCTTTTATGAATTAATTGCGGGTGGTCAGTAAGCAACCTTTTTTATATATAATTTTTTAGGATTTTATTGAATGGAGACTTCAGGAGGCCTTAAAAAAATACAAAGTTTACAGGAGGAAACTAATTTGTCTTAACATTACAAGAGCATCCATATAAAATTGCCAAAGAAAATTGCCAACACATGAAGGCCTTGCTTTGATACAGAGTCTACGACAACATTGAGGTCCTTTATTGTAATATGAACTATTATTAGTCATAAATTGATTTTATTTGAAGTAGTTTTTTTTTCAAAATTCATGGATTATCCTATTTTGGTACGCATATCCGAACCCGTCACCCGCACTGCACTCCGTATCTGCCTCTCGCGCAACCTGGCCCCAGTCGGTACCAACTATTCATAATTCCTGCATCCGCCACTGAGTACGGATGAAGTATATAAGGCTAGTTTATTTATGTTTGAAAGGGATGGATTTTCTTTCTCTTCTTTTTGCAAGGATTAGTGTTGGGTATGAGCTTTTTTGGAGGGCAACAGGTTGAGTTTTTTTCCCATGGTTTTGCTCGTGGAGTTTGTTGGTAGTGTAAAGTGTTAGTGTATGTGGAGCCGCTTATTGCGGGTTGATTTGGAAGTCTTTTTTTTTGTTTGAAGGGTGGGGCCATATGTCTTACAACACGCGAAGAGGAAAGTTGGGTGTTTGTTTTGGTTTACACTTTCAATAAAAAAATGTAACTAAATTTTATCTAGAATAGAAGCGCGATCATGGGCTTTGGCCGAGCCATCCCTAAAAAAATGTCCATTGGTCGGGGCGGGAAAAAAATTTGTGCCCAAAGCCCGCTATTTCGGGTCAAAATCAGGTCGGGCCAAATTTTAGACTTAAAAATCATATTCGGCTTGCCCAAAGCCCGTCCCAAAGCCAAAAAAATCGGACCGGACCGGACCCGAAACCGGGCTAAAAAATTCTGCCCAAGCCCAGAAAAAATGTGGGTCGGGCTAATTTGATTACCTCTACTCTAGAACTTGCATATTGCTACATGGTGAAAATAAATTACCACTACCAACTCGTATTTTTCACCCACTCTGATTCACAATAAATGTAACAATTTAACTTCTATATTATTTATATGTTTTACTTTGATCATATTTTTTTTGTTAAAATATATAGAAACAAATATTAGTATATAAAATGTTTTTACAATTATCTCAATACATATTTCCAACATATTAACTCTTAAAAAAAATTATTAATAGATACGTAAATAATCATCGTGAAAGTCAAAGTTGTGCGTTTTGCGAGGGTAACAATCAAATTGTTATATACATGAGGGAGAATTTTTAAAAATATAGTCTTGTGTCGGACAGGTCTAACTGCATTACTTTAATAGTGTTCTCCTTCGATTAAGTTAGCCATTATTATTAGTAGCATAAGATTAATTATAAAGATTAACTAATTCTGATATTTTAGGTGGTAATAATAATCTACTAGATACCAACTATGATTAGCGGGTCCAAATATATTTAGGCTTACTATGAATTAAATTTAAATCATACAAGGTCATACACATCAATTTGCTTGATTTGAAGGAAAAGAATCCTAAGGGGAATTAGAGCCTGTTCGTTTTGGCATAAAACAACTGAACTGAACTGAATTAAATTATAACTAATTAATAGTAATGATAATACTTTAGGAACTGAACTGAACTGAATTGAACTGAACTGAACTGCAATTAAACTGGGGAGAACAGGCCCTTAGGTTAGATTAGTTATTCTCCAGGTATATCTAATTGTATAGGGGAAGGGGGGAGGAATATGGTGTCCCCCCTCTGAACATACTAAATTACCTTTAATGATCTAATGGGATGAAAAAATTACAAAAGAAAACAATTTAAGAACCCTTTCTCATTTCATCTTGTCATTCTAAACAAGTTAAAAACGGTATATGCATCAAATATTTCAATCAAAAAATTAAATGGACAAAATATATTGACTTGTTTTTATAAGAGAAGATGGTATACATGACGTCCACCTGAAAAGTCTGAAAGACTCATTAACTTTGATACTCTTTAATTTAGTCAAACCAAATCATTATGTCTATTCTTTTTGTTCAAAATTCATTCACAAAAAAAATAATATTAAAAATCACTCACAACCTTTGTTAGTTTTTTAGATTAGCGAATTAATATATCTAAATTCATCTAACTATTAATCTTTCACATTTTAAGTGTAATCATAACTATAATACGGATGAAGTATCATCATATATATACTAATAAAAGAAGAAAACTTCAATCCTACGTGTCAACCCATTAAACATCAAAGCCTCACATTGCTCCTCACTTTCTCTTTATATTTCATACATTTGCCACGTGTCATGATTCTTCAAACCTCTCACTATTAGAGCATATTTTTAGGCATTACTCAATTCCTTCAATCCATCATCTATCATTTTAGGCAACAAATCATACACTAATTAAACAGGTTATGTTAAGGATTTTAAATTTGAATCAATCACTCCCCAAAAGAATAATAACGTGTAACCTTCAAGGGAAAAAGAATAATTCACAAAAAATCATTCTATCAATAACATATATGCGAAAATCGGAAATCATTTTTTTTTCCTTAAGAGGATGGGGCTTCTGCTCGATAAGTATTCGTGTTGATGCAAATGAAGTGGGTATTACCCATTGATGTAAAAAAGGAGAAAGAAAGCAAGAAGGCAACCGAAAAGGGTGAAGTTGCTAAGATCTACTATTGCAGTATGATAAAGACTCCATTTTTGCTCTTTCTTCACCTCAAGATCTGAAAAATATGCTGAGAAAAAGAGAATATAGAGTTAAAGTGGAGATGGGAAGAAAGTATGATCTTGCAGGAATGTTGTACTCAAGGTGTTTTACGTTGTTGAATTTCTGAATTTTTTTGTTGAAATTTTTGTATTTGGTATTAATTAGTATATATGATTGTGGGTGAATTTGGTTTAGTAGTTGGATTTGTTGAATGAAGATGCCGCAGATGTATACAAATTGATATTTGCTTCACAAAATTGCTAATTTGCTGCCTTGCTGGACTCAATACCGAGTAGTTTGGCATTTATCGCCACACCAAGCTCCCACTTGGTCCCACCAGCTGGACTCTCTACCAATGTAACCATTTTGATGGACTTCTAACTTAAGTATAATCTATGCCTCTATTCGAAAAAAAAAATGAGATTTTATTTAATTTTTTTCTGTTTGTTATGGAATTGTTGTTTACGATTTAAATGGGGATGTTTGAGATGATATTTATAACTTAAATTAATATTTTGAGTTCTTGGAGCTTCATTATGTGATAATATTATTGTAATATGATAATATTTGAAATAAGCTATTATTAAGATTTGCAAAAAGAATTTAGGGGTTAAATTCTCAAGAATAGAACAAGACTCAAAAATGTTTAAGATGGCCCTATAAGGAGATTTAGCAATTGGACTATTCGTTTGCTCTCATGCTTATTGCTTAAACTTCAAGATATAACACTAGAGGTTTTAATAAATATAGTATTAGCGAAATTTTGATATATTAAAAAACCAATAATATATAGATTGATATCAATCACATAATATCAATCGTGATATATATGAAAAAATTCATCATATTATATACATAAACGTGCTACAAGTAAGAAGACATGTGAGGAAGAAATATAGTGATCCTGCTGGTTACTTTATTTAGAAAATATAGTTTATGTCTTACTTTTGTTTAAAGACGTTACACTTTTTTATTTAATATTATTCATCCTAATAAGGATCATAGTTGAGATGATATTATAGGTATGAAATTATATAAAGCTACACTATGCATTTGAGTGAGAACAAATTTTTCTAGAGTTATTATATATATGTGATTTTAGTATGAAAGCAAAGTATACATTTTTTATTGAGTTTGAAGTGTGAAACAATAGAATGAATTTCCTGTTTATCTTTGTCATTTTAAAAACAATAGAATGAAATTTTGATAAGATTTAAAGAAGCAAATTGAGAAAGTTATCATTTCACATTCTGCTTTTTAATATGGTTATCGTACATTACTATTCATTTTTTATAATTAATGTTATTATTTGAGTTCCTACATTTATGCACTTAGGATAAAGTATTTGCCTTTAATTAACCACTAGGTTA
The DNA here is from genome assembly GCA_947648045.1 of Beta corolliflora. Taxonomy (NCBI): domain Eukaryota; kingdom Viridiplantae; phylum Streptophyta; class Magnoliopsida; order Caryophyllales; family Amaranthaceae; genus Beta; species Beta corolliflora. The sequence continues at coordinate 27,432 of CANSZD010000853.1, forward strand.
GTACCCGTGCGATGCACGGTTGCATAATAAATAATAATATGTGATATTTGTTTATAATAAAAATTATTATTGAAACTTGACGTCATTAATTTATAGTAACTATAAATAATAAAGATATGTATTTGAAAATTGTTAAAATGAGTTGTTTTACTTATATATGATATTGTATGCACATAATAAAAAAGTATATGCAAACTACTCTATCTCAAATTAGTGGCCACAATTTCTTTATTGGGTTGTTCCAATATTTTGTCACATGAGTTCTTTTTCAATCTTTTTCTCTATGTTTGGTTCAATACATGACACATCTCCACCTAGTTCTTGCTCTCTTTTTTTTTGATAATTTTGGGTTTTCATTCATTTCATTACCATCATTAAAGATGTTTTGATTACAAGCAAGAAGCACTCGGCAGTGCTTTTATAAGCAAGGTTGCCTATAAAGTGAAATAGTGGAGTTGATTAACAAGCATCAGCCAATTTAGACCAGAACCACTAAGTTTGGAAAGAGGGAATTCATCTACAGCCAGGCTATAAAGTCATCTCGCCTTTGAAGTCCTTGCTTTGCAAGCGTATCCGCCACAATATTTGATTCTCGACCTTTGTGGATTATTTGAATGCCCTTGCCCTTCAGTGATGCACATCTGATGAAGTTGATGATGAATGAGAGATTCCAGGGACCCTTAGAGATCCCTGTGCACCATTTCACAGCATTAATGGAATCAGATTCCACTATAAGTTGATGGTGTTTCAGCCTGTCGTGAGCTAGGAACAATTTAACAGCCCGATGAATCGCCAAGACTTCCGCATGGTTTATTTCAACACATGGGATTGGGCTAGAAAATAAACAAATGAAATTACCTCCATGATCCCTAAGAACACCTCCTATGGCAGATTTGAGGAGTAAAGGGCTAAGGGAAGCATCGACATTCCACTTTAAGTGGTAATTTGGAGGGGGATTCCAGTGTACTGCCAGGCGAGGTTTTGTGGCTAGACTTGAGGAGCTTGAGCAGGAGAGAGATTTGAGACAGTGGGGGTTCTGCATTACTTCATTTTGATTATATGGGAATGGAGATCCCCATCCTTTTATCCACCACCATAAACGAAGGAGGACAATATCATGGAGCTGCTCCATTGAGCAAGATTTATTCTCGAAGCATCTTGAATTGCGTTCTTTCCATATAGTCCATATGATGATGAAGAAACTTGACGCCCATATTTTTTTGAAGAAATTATCACATTTCGGATATGTCCATTGATCGAAAGCATCTCTGATCGAGGATGAGGAAACCCATGAAAGGTTCCATAAGTTATACCACCAGCACCATAACTTCCATGAGAATGAGCAGTGCAAGAATAGGTGATCACATGTTTCTGGAGATAAACCACATAACACACAGAGAGCTTGGTCGTGTGGGATAATACCAATTCGGGCCAACTTGGACTTGGTATTGATTTTACCTCGCAGCACAAGCCAAATAAAGATTTCAATGCGATGAGGCACCAAACCCTTCCAGATGCCCTTTATGGGATCATAGGGCAAAAGAGGATCCGCTTTTGCAAGTTCCAGTGAAAGGGATTTTACAGTGAATTCCCCCAATTTGCTTGGGGTCCATACTAGATAGTCTTGGTCGCCTGGAGATAGAGCAGCCCTGTCAAGAATTTGGCGAAGCCTCTGCAATTCAATGAGATCTTGTCAAAGGTCCATCTCCATTCGAGGTCCTCCCATACTCCACAAGAAGCAATCATAGCATTTTTTGAAGGGCTAATGGAGTATAGTCTTGGACATATATTCTTCAAGGGAGCCTCGCCAATCCAGGTTTCATGCCAAAAAAGTGTACTCATTCCATCCCCAATCTTCTTTCGGATACTCGTTCTGATTAGGGAACTTACCTTTGGGTCTCGAAGTAGCGTTGCACAGATATTCCGCCAAGGTCCACCCTTTGGTGGAATGACGAGGTCCCCAACGGTGAAATTTCGCCCGTATTTGTATTTTGATCGGACCAGACAACTCCAAAGGGAGTTATTATCATTCAATAACCTCCACAACCATTTGCACAAGAGACTAATGTTTTTATGAAGCAAATCACCTACTCCAAGCCCTCCCAAAATCATTGGGAATTTGATGATATTCCAAGATGCAGGAGCAATATGCTTGCGACCAAGGGTACCACACCACAGAAATTGCCTCTGGATTTTGACTATTTTTTCCACTACTCCTCTTGGAATAGGAAACATAGAGAGGTAATAGAGGGGCAAGCTAGCCAAGGATGATTTCAAAAGAGTGAGACGACCACCAAGAGAAAGAAGATTACCTTTCCATGTTGCGAGTTTTTTCTCCATTCTTTCAATAATCGGATTCCACATGCTCATTTTGTTGATGGAGCCACCGATAGGTAGACCCAAATAGGAGAATGGAATGGACCCAATTCGGCAAAGGAGTGATTTTGCGGCGCTTTGCAGCCACGCGTCATCGATGTTGATCCCAACAATTGAACTCTTGTGAAAATTCACTTGTAGCCCCGAAGCGAGTTGAAATAGGACTAGCACCTTTTTAATATTCAATAGAGGCTTTATGTTGGGAGAACAAAACAAGATTGTGTCATCCGCATATTGGAGGTGAGTTACTCTAAATCCCTTTCGACATACTTCAAGGCCTTTCCAAAGATTCAATGAGGTTGCCTTCTGGATAAGGAGACTAAGAGACTCCACAACCAAGTCAAAGAGAAAAGGAGATAAGGGATCCCCCTGACGGAGACCCCTTGAAGCTTGAAAGGCAATGATGGAGATCCATTAATGATAATGGAAGCCGAGGCCGTCGTTACACATGATCTCATCCAATCTCTCCATTTGATTGGAAAATTCATCTGCTCCAGAATCCAATCAAGAAATCCCCAAGAGATGCTGTCGAATGCTTTGTGAAAATCCAATTTTAGGATTACAGCTTCAGTTTTGTTTCTTTTACATGAATCAATGATTTCCCCTGCAATAAGAGCGCCGTCAAGGATTTGGCGATCTTTCATAAAAGATGATTGGTGCGGTCCGATAAGGGATCCAATGACTTGTTGAAGTCTTCTTGAAAGCAGCTTGGTGACAATTTTATATAGGCATCCCACCATACTAATGGGACGAAAGTCATGGAAACCGCCAGGATTGTCTACTTTGGGGATTAAGGCAACAAAGGCAGTGTTGCATCCTTTTGGTAGACATGAATTGGTCCAAAATTCCTCAACCATCTTGTACACATCTTCCTTTATGACCTCCCATGCTTCTTTGACAAATTTGAAATTGAAGCCATCCGAGCCAGGTGCTTTGGAAGCATCACATGCTGCCACTGCAATATCGATTTCCTCATGGGTGAATTTGGCAACTAGGAAGTTTTCTTGATCTTGTGATAAAATCTTGAAACCAAGATTATCGAAAACCGGTCGATCAAGATGATCTTCTTTAAAGAGATTTCTGAAATATGCCACTGCTTCAAGCTTGATGTCTTCGGGGTCTTCGATCTTCACTCCATTTTTCATGATGTGGTCAATACAATTTCTTCGCTTTCGGATGGTGGCAATTGTATGGAAATACTTCGTATTGCGATCACCATCCTTAAGCCATTTTGCTCGTGAAAGTTGAGCCCAATAAGTTTCTTTCTTCTTTAGCCACCCCCAAAGAGAGGTTTGAGTAGCTTTTCTCTCCAACAGCTCCATTTCGTTCAAGTCTCTACCGTTTGCAATTTGGTCATATTCATGTAATTTACATTCCAGAGCTTCAATCCTAGAATCAATATGACCAAAATCCTCTGCATTCCAAGTTTTGAGAGCTTGTTTCACCTGTTTTAATTTGCCCGACACCGGTTGATCAGTTGCTTTGGTCCACGATTCTCGAATTATTTTTAGGCAATTCGGGCTTGATAACCATACGTTCATGAACCGAAAAGGACGGGGGCCCCAATTCTTAGATTTCACATTGACGAGAAGGGGACAGTGATCGGACAAGCTCCTTTTAAGCAAGGTCACCTTCAACTCTGGGTATACTGTCATCCATTCTGGTGATACAAAGAGTCTGTCAAGTTTGCTTTTAGAGCGGCCTCTAAACCATGTATATCTCCCGTTCATTGATGGAATCTCCATAACTTGTAGCTCCTGCAAAAAAGATTTAAAGTCGCGAGATCCATTAGTTGATAAAAATTGACTCCCTCTCTCACTTGATTCTAGCACCTCATTGAAATCCCCGATCAACAAACAAGGCACATTGGATTCTTGGCAGAAAATCTCGATGCTGCGCCAAACAACTGCTCTTTCATCAACTGAGCATGGATTGTATATATTTATGAGGTTGCATTGAAAATTGATTGATTGGATGCAACCGTTGAGTGCAATCCAGTTCCTATCGCAGCAACTGTTGGACAAGGTAAAAAAATCTCCCTTCCATAGAGAGATTAGTCCTCCTGAATTCCCAATTGAAGGGCTAAAAGTCCATTGGATATTAGCCTCATTCCATACTGAACCAATCATCTTCGGGTTTATTGATTCCAGCTTTGTTTCCTGTAGAAACACAAATTGGGGCAAGTGCTTGGTAATAATCCTCCGCACTGCACTTCTTTTTACCTTGGCCCCAAGGCCACGCAAGTTCCATGAAACAATTATCATTGGTCTTGATTAATTGAAATGAATGGACTGAGATCATTGGGTTGCAGCCCAGTCTTGATGTTGCTTGGTGAGGATGTTAACTATTCTTCTGTGAAGAGTTGAGACGGGGCCTTTGAATTGCATTTCAAGTTGGTTGGCAAGGGCAATGATTTCCGACGCTGTGATGAGATTTAGGGATGGTGAGGAATCAGATGGAGGAGGGATATTTGAAGATGGGGAGGATTTTGATTTGGCTAATTTTTTGACTCTAAGAATCGATTTCTTCCTTTTCCTTTTTGATATGTGGATGGACTTTATATCTGTGGGGATGGTATCTTCGTAGCCAGGAGGGAAAAGGGGCCATGAGGAGAAGGATGAGACTGGTGGAGTGGGCTTAGGCCTCATAAGGGGGTGGAAACGGTTGGAGATGGGAAAGGATGGAGATGGGCTTGAATTAGTGACATGAACAGGAGTGGGAGGGGAGGAGATTTGTAGTGTTGTGTTATGAGGCTTGGGACTCTGGGCCAAGTGAAATAGGCGCTTTTGGGATTTTGGAGGGCTGGGTAGTGGAGGTTTAGACTTGGAGAATGATGGGCCTGGGCTGAAACCCAGAAGAAGTGGATAGGATTGATAGACAAAAGAAGGTGATGGGACTGACTGAAGTTGGAGATTGCTTTCATTAATGATTGGCATTGGTTCCCGAGGAGAAGGGGACAAAAGGGGAGGGCTTTTTAGTGGAGTGATGTTGATTTTTGTCGGCTCGATGAGATTGATGGTGGGGATTTTCGAGGTGTTAGGTGATGATTGGTTTTCTAGAACATCATCGGAGTTTTTCCTGGGAGAGCCGGAGTTTTCCATGACCGAGGCAGATTTTTTCAAGGGCGAACCTTGTTCAGATTCATCTTCGTCATTGCTTACTGAATCCTTGGCCTTTTTTGGAAAATTTGGTTGGCTTCGATCTTCATCCGGGATGAAACTGTAATCCTCTGAGATGCATATTTTGTGACTTTTACCCATGAGATCAAGACCCATCTTAGAGTTAATTAGGAAGAGGCAATCTGTAATGAGTTGGACTTTAGCACAATTGAATTCAGTGTAGTCCACTGAGAGAACTCGACCAAAGATGCTTCCTATATTGTAGAAATTTTCGTAGCTCCATCCTCCTAATGGCACTCCGAAGATCTTCAGTTGAGTTTTCCTCCATAAGGAAGGGCATGCATGGTGGACATTTCGAATTTCGACAAACCATCTGTCCAGCCACTTGCTTTCTAACATTGCCGTTTTATCCTCCATGCTTTCAAAGGATACTAGGTGGAGCATTCCTCCCATTGGTTTTATTGTCAAGCAATTTACTCCTTCTGCAAGGATGTGGTCAAGGATTTGATTGGATGTTAGCGATGAGGAGGCGAAGGCCAACACGCTTCTGTTGAAAAGATCATCATTATCAGAACAAGGCGTCCCTTGTACCGTGATTAATTCTTCTCCTTCTACTATGCTGACCACAAAATCATCTCTCATTTTTTCCGTATCTAAACCCAACGCTTTTGAACTCATTTTCTTTACCGAGCATGGTTCCAGGATAAAGCAATCTGGTTGAGGTTCTTTTTCAAGCCCTGGAATTTTATGGGTGGTCGGAGAGATCAGATTATAGGGCGGTTTATTGCCATTGTCGGTTGTTTGGAATTTTGGGTCGGGGTATGTTTGTTTTGTCTGAGGTGGGTGATCTTTTTGATGGTTTTGGCAGGCTTCTTTGTAGGAGCGTCGGTCGCGGTTCGAAACCATTTTTGGTCTTGGTGGTGGGGGAGGCGGGCGATTTTTGGGGTGTTGGGTAGGGGGTTGGTAGTGGTGAATTGTTTTTTGGGTTGCAATTGGCAAGATTGAATCATGTTTTGCAGGGAAAGCTCGAATTTTGTTATCACCAAACGGTCTACCATGTTCACTTTTGATTGCATTATAAAGAGATGAACTTGTGGCAAAACTCACAAAAGCATAGTGGAATTTTCGGTTTGGGCGGGTGAGTTTGGGTATGAAAATGTTGGTGATTATGCCATAAGGGCTGAAGATTCTTGCAAGTTCTTGGATTCGAATATCCATGGGCAATGAGTCAACAAAACAGGTTCTTGAGGCTTTCCGGGGTCTACTGCCATTGAATTTCCTTTGCACCTTAATCCATTGATTGGGGTTTCTCTCACCTTCTCTCCTTTCTCTCTCACGCTCTCTCTCTCTAGTTTCTCTCTCCATTTATTATACCTAGTTCTTGCTCTCTACTAATTACTTTCCTATAAGTTTGTGCTAAAATAATTATAATGGCAAATATGTAAATAGTGAGAAGTTTTTGTTGTTATATAGAGTTATGTGTCACTTATTGTGACAATTTCCTTAAAAAAAAGATGGTCACTTAAAAATAAACGAAGAAAGTACATAATATAATATGATTTTAGTGAGAGTCTGTATTATTTAATTTGTTCGTGCAAAATATATTTCTTTGTTTTGAGGAAGACTTGAAAATGAAGCCAATTTATATTATCTTTTTACAAAAAATAAAGAACTAACTTTGTTGTAGCAAAAAAAGAAAAAAAAAGAAAAGAATAATCTACAGTGCCTGAAAATTCATAAGGACGGTGGTGAGAGAGGAGAGAGTTACATCTAAGTCATAAGCTTTATATGATTCTCATAGTGCAAAGATGTAGCCTTCTTCACATCAATCAAGAAGCTTCCATGGAAGCCATGTATGATCTTTCTGGTCCGTTCCTACTTCCTACATCATGCGTCTCGTCAGATTGCTCAACAAAACCAGAGTTATATATAGTGAAGAAGATCCAAATTTCATCAAATATTCCTCCATGATTACTCACAATTGAAATACTTATCTTCTCATCATGATATCAAAAAGCAAAGTGCTTAAAACCCCAAGTCGACACTATTCCACATGTAGATTAAATTGATTACATGCATGGAAAGATCTATCATATTGGGGTATGCATATAGATAAATTTTTCTCCTAATTTTTGTTAAAGATAAATTTGGTTTTCAAACTTGGTTTTACGAATATGAAATCCAACTTAGTTATGTGTGTTCCTTTACATGTTTTTCTCTTCATTATACGTTTTTTTAAAAAATTAATATTTGTCTGCTTTACCTTGACTTTTGCGATAATCTTTCTTAAAAGAAAAAGAAACTTGATTATATAGTCATTGAAAATTAAGGAAATAAATCAATATAGAATTTGAAAAGTTGGCCTTGGCATTCTTATAAAATAAAATAAAAAAAATATTATGTTGTGTCATTTGTGAAGTTTCAATTGTGGGCACTTTTTTTCGAAAAAAAAAGATATCAATTGTTTTTTATTTGGATCAATGCTTTTTAACAAAAAATTGGGGTAGCTGATTTTAGAATACCGTAAATCATATCTTGGGGCAGGGCATCTTTTTCAGTTTTAGACATAATTAATCAGTAGAAATGGTTGTATCTAACTTAACAACAATAATTCATTTGTCTAACAAAAGTTTATTATTCATATCCCACTTTATGATGGGGAATAGTAAAAGTTTTGTCTCTAGAGTCTAGGTTCTAATCTCTTAAACTTCTCTTTCATTTTGTAGCAGCAAAGCTAAGACATCAAGTTAATTGCTGTATTTTGTGCATTTAGGCGGGAAAAGGAAGAAGATGAAAGTGCCACGTAGGATAGTTTTGGGGGGAAGGCTGAGTAGTGTATTCTCTTTTAGTATATAGTAATAGATATGTAAGAAAAAGGAGGTCAATTAATTGTAGATGACATTGCTTTAATTTATTCGGGCTTTCAAAAGCTATGTGATAACAATTCTTTGTGCAACAATGCAATTACAAGAGGCCAAGTGAAAATGACTTGGAACAAAATGATTATGAGTTTTAGAATGTTAACAAGTACTCTAAGATTGTCTAGATTTCAACTATTTTATTAGAGTTATAAAAAACATGAATATTTCAATGATGTCATTCATCAAGTAAGACTAATCTGGCTTTTGGGTAAAGTGTAATAATTTATTATGTAATTTTTTAATGGAGGATATTTATATTTGAAATGAGCATGAAAAATACAATGTAAAAGTTGAACGAGTTTTAAAAAAGTATTAGATAATTTTGAACAATAAGAAATTTACTATCTCTATCCCATAATACCTTTTATACCTTTTCATTTTCATCCAATCCAAATTAATATTTACCATCTTATAATTTAACATGACCTGCTAATAATTTAATAATTTTATATTAAATGGTCCACCACTATCTTGATCTCTCATCTAGATAAAATCACCTAACTAACTCTTATCGTATCTACATTTTCAATAATATATATAACAATCGATAATGTTTAAAATATATATTCTCATCTAGAGCTATGACCATTTATGACCACTAAAAAAACGCGCCAGACTAGATTAGGAGCATTATCATGAATAATATATCACTGACATTAAGTCGTAGGGGGTAAATACGATGTAATGATTAATCTGTTATTGGAAAAGAGTTAGTTGTTTATCTTATAATTCTCTACAAAGTAATAATATGATTTGTGACCATATATCACATGGGTATTAGACAATAAAGAGGGATACCATATTCGGCAGTTCCTAGAGGATCATTTAGAGGAACCAAATTGTTTTCAAACGAGGGTTACTCTTACTTCGACACATGAGATTGTGGAGAATGATCATGTGTTGTCCGAATTAGGCGGGGAATTAATAGAGTATATTTAAGTTTAAATGCAATTTCCAAGGAAAACTACAACTTAAAAGTGCATGGAAATCTACTTCATTGAAATCTTGAATACCATTAGATGTTTCGTTCTACGGAAACACTATATAAATCATGGCCAATTCTATGTAGCCATTTCTAGAGTCACGAGTAAAAATTGTCTAATAGTACAAATTTGTGAGAAAGAACAAGGGAAGTCTAATACTATAAGGCCATTTCGAAGGAAAAAAAGAAGAATGTATTGTGGAGAGGGCTTCTAAATTAATTGACCCCCTCACTGGTTACAGGGATGAAGACCAAGTTCATGCTGAAGTAGATTTGGGTGTAGTGATTCGAGACCATAAAGGGAATGTGGTGTGTGCAGCTATGATCAGCAACTGAAGAATGAATAGAATGCCAACATTAGAGAAGCAAAAGCTATTGTTCTTGGCCTGAAAATAGCTCTCCAATGTAATGCTAGATCCACTGTGGTGGAAAGTGATTCTCTTCAAGTGGTAAAAATATTCAAGATGAAGCAATGTGATGGGTCTTATTTGGGTTTTGTTATTATAGAGGTTTTAACTATTGTTGTTTGATTTTGTAATGATTTTGGATGTTCATTGTTTTTTAGGAAATCTAATATAGTTGCTCATGAAATGGCTCACCTTCAACCTATGGATTATTCCACAAGAATTTGGGTGGTGGGCTATTATCCAAGTGTTGTAGATGATGTAATTGCTTCTGACTATGTTATAACTTTTTAATAAATTTTGTTTTGCCCTAAAAAAAAGTCATCCAAAACACATGAGTATCATTATTTGCTAAACAATGCAACATTATTATTGATATAAATGTATATTTTATTGAACAAAAAGTTTTTTATCAAGTAGACGTAAAGAATCGTTTATATTTTTTCAATTTAGTTGATATATAAATATTCTTAGTGGTTGTTTGGTATACAAGGGAATTTAATTCCCATTGGGAGTTTCGTTTCATAGGAAATTCCTATGAGATGGACTAAATGTGTTTAGTTGACATCAAGGAATTTGTACTTCCCATGAATTGATGTGGGAATTTTAAATGAACAAGGGGGGTGGGTGAATAAATTCCCACGTTTTGTGGGAATTTTAATTTCCCAAAAACTTTCATTGCCCCCATTTTTCCCATTTCATGTTAACCAAACAACTACCAAAATTAGAAAATCAAGGGAATTTCTATTGCCTACATTATTTCCTATATACCAATAAACAACCACTTATTGTACTAAAAAGTTCCCATGCATATGCACGGGTCCAAAACCATGTCAGTCATGACCAATTTTTTGTAGCCATTTCATGAGTCATGAGTAAAAATTGCCTAATAGTACAAATTTGTGAGAAAGAACATGGGAAGTATAATACTTTAAGGCCATTTCGAAGGAAAAAAAAAATGTAATGTGGAGAGAGTTTCTAAGTTAATTGAGCCCCTCATCGGTTACTGGGATGAAGACCAAGTTCGTGCAAATTTTTTCCCTTTTGAGGCGGTTGATATCCTTAATTTACCTCTGTCATCTCAACCCTTAGATGATGTCTTTATGTGGGGCTACACCAAAACTGGTACATATTATGTTAAATCAGGCCATCATTATAAATTTTTGTAAGAACTCAAAGACAGATGTTTTTGGTTGTTCTAATGTACCAGAATTATGGAAGAAAATATGGAATTCCAATGTTCCTCCTAAGGTGAAAGTCTTCGTGTGGCGTTTGTGTAGTAAAGCCCTTCCAACGAGAATGCAGCATGCTGCTGCTGCGTGGAGTCTCCCTGCTACTGGGTTCTTGAAGGTGAATGTGGATGGGGTTGTTTTTGGAGATCGTGGGGGTGGGTTTGGATGTGGTGATTCTAGACCATCAAGGGAATGTTGTGCGTGCAAGCTGTCAGCAGTTGAAGAATGAGTGAAATGCCAGCATTACAAAGGCAAAATTTATTGTTCTTAACCTGAAAATAGCTCTCCAATGTAATGTTAGATCCATTGTGATGGAATGTGATTCACTTTAAGTGGTAAAAATTATCCAAATGAAGCAATGTGATGGGTCTTATCTGGGTTTTGTTGTTATAGACGTTTTAGCTATTGTTGTTTATTTTGAAATGGATTATTTTGTTCATGTTTTTAGGAAAGCTAATATAGTTGCTCATGAAATGGCTCACCTTCAACCTATGGATAATTCCACAAGAGTTTGCGTGGGCTGCTATCGAAGTGCTTTAGATGATGTAATTGCTTCTAACAATGTTATAACTTCTTAATAAATTATGTTTTGCCCTCAAAAAAAACATCTTCCAAAACATATGAGTATCATATATCTGCTAAACAACGTTATAATTAATATAAAGGTGTATTTTTATTAAACAAAAAGTTTTTGATCGACTAGACGTAAAGAATCATTTATATGTTTTTAATGTAGCTAATGTATAAAGTAACATTCTTATTATACTAAAAAGTTCCCGTGCATTATGCACGGGTCCAAAACCTAGTATCATTGAATAACAAGTTTTGAAATTAACGCACGCATCGCGCGCATATAAGGCTAGCTGTTCTATATGGTAGGTGATTGTGCTTAAGGAAACTAATCTAGTCCTTACCATCTCTGGATAACACCTCACACGAGAAAAAGAGAGGGAAGTTTGCTTCTTCCTCCATTATTCAAGCAAATGCAAGTGAGTTCTCGTTGCTTGCGTAAACTGTGTAAAGGGATCATATTTGAGGACTTGAATCTTCGTTCTTGGTTGAAAAGCAAATGAAGACCTAGTGGAATTCATACTTCAAAGGAATTACTTGTTAATTCATATTAATCTATGCAAAAGTCATGTTGTTTAATGTTAGAAAATTGTTTCTTGCAATTCCGCTAATAGCATCAAAACCCTACACATTTAACTTCTTTTTTTTTTAAACAACTTAACTTCTTTTTTTATAGTCTGGCCACTAAACCTTTTACTTCGTATTTTTATAACTTTTGAGCATTTTTTGTAATTATTTAACTTATTATCTATTTTTGATAACTTTAATTTTCATTTAATTACTTATGTGTCTAACCGTTTTTCCCGATCTTCAAAGAACACTGTGATTTTTTTTTTGACAGGAAGAAAAAGGATTTCATTCATAAGGGATAGCCAAACGGCACTTACAATCAATTCCTGAAAAATCGAAAATTCCAACACAAGTATATAACACCTTAGAACTAGATACATTGCAGATTTGATTAAAAATAGCCTTAATAAAAAACTTCATCTGAAGCAATACAATCTGTGAGTTCGCTCTGATTCGGCTTAACTTCCGCTGATGCATAGTCGCTTGGGTGAAAATACTTCCGTGGTCTTCTAGATTCTTACAGAGAATAGAGATTGTTAGATCTTCCTCCTTCATCAGACGAACAAAAAAAGAAATTGAACACACTAAAATAAATACCATCTTAAGGATGAGATATACTTATTGGAAGCAATTAAAGGAGTTTTTGGGGCTTACCACCGGTACGAACACCAGTGGAAGCCCCTACAAAGATTCACAATTGAGGCCAAGAAGAAAAGAGATGAAAGAAAAAGAGAAAGAGAAAGAAGGGTAAAGAATGAAGTAAAAACCTTCAAAAAAAAGAAGAAAAACCTAGCGATGGAGGCTAGGAAAAAACCCTCCCAAAGAAAAACCCTAAAGAGAAAAAAAACCCCTCAAGGAGAAACCCTAGAGGGAACCTACCAGATAACAGTGTGATTACTAGTGGAGGAGTGATTGAGTGACCCTAAGGGTTGTCAACCCTCTTATTATTGAATTTCCATTGGTTAGGAATACGTTAAAACATTATTTTTATTTCACTTCTCCCCTCAATTTATTACATACAATATTTTATTCTAATGTGTCTAAAAGGGTTGGCAACCCTAAGGATTACTCTAACCTTTTCCCTACTGGTGCAATCAGGTTCTTGGTCTTGTGATAAACAATGAGCATGGTGTTTCCAACTCCCAAACCGACAGAAATTTAATTGAAACTTTTGACTTACGAAAGGTTCTCGATCAGGGACCTCAACCCAAGGCAGCCAACTTGCTTTTCTATTATTGATGCCATTTCAATCGTTCCATCATCATATGATATGCATAAATTAACATTGCACAACATATGCTTGCAATTTGCAAACAACCCCCACCCTAAAAAAGACCATCGTCATAGAGTAACTATAGGATATGTAAAGCAACAATTAGATTCCTAAGTTTCTTTTGGGTATTGCTAATTTGCTATTCACAACCCTAATTTTTCTTAGGATCTTCCTCTATTTTGTACTTTTATACACCCCCATACCCATTTCCTCTCATTCACTCTCTCATTTCTCCCTTTCCCTCTAATCTTCCCTTCACTTCTTTTTCTCCACCATTGATTGTGTTTCCACCCAACTTCGGCCACATAAGTTCGTCGGCACTGACCACCCCGTTTGAAATCTTGAAAACTTTGCCGGAAAAGAAAGACCACACACCATTAAAGAAAAATAAAAGTTTGATATTAGGGCAAAAAAAACTTAGACAAAAAATTCAATCTTATCTCTTCTCTTCCAACGTTTCATGGACATTCAAGGTTTGGAATAAAAAAAAATATCATAAACAATAATCAACATAAAATGGTGGAACATACCAGAATGAGTCGAAATTCTCTTAATCAGGCGCGACGCCCATAGGCTCATGCCGTCATGCGTCCTTGATAGGCGCCTCACCTATTATATATTTATAGACGCCCACCCGTAGGTGCAGATGCATATCATGGATGTCGGAGCCTATGGTGGGGCGTCTATAAGGCGTCGGATTACTATAATTTATAATTTTTTTTTGTTAAATCTGTCGCCTAATCTAATCTCCAATGAGTGATTAATCTCAGATGACTAGTGGGAAGGAGGTTAATGGTCCTTCAATGGAAGGGAATACAGAGGGAAGGGAGGAAAGAGGAAGAAGGTAAGGGAATGGGATAAATGAGGAATACATAAATGGTGGATCCTTTAAATATTTAGGATGATACTAAGAAAAAATCGGGGGGCTTTAATCATTCACTTTCTGTTTAAAGTATATCGGGTACAGGAACTATGTATATTACCTAAACCTACTTTTGATTCGATATACATATGCCTATCAAATAACATCTTCCTTGGGCGGGAAACCGATTTTAATGTTTTTATTCGGAAACTTTAAAATCTTTTTTATTTTATTAAACTCATTTTTCTTAAGGAAAAAAAGAAAAGAAATAAAATATTTTTGGATATTGAAAGATTTTCATAAATAAGTGAAAAATAAGGAAAAATAATAAAGATACCTTTCCAAAAGCTAGCGAATAACTACTCTCCTGAGCTAAAATAAAGTATTGTCCTCAATGCTTGAGCAAGATGATAAAAAAGGAGGAAGAGAAAGGAAAACACACAAACTAACATTTGAAATGAGTATCCTCAAAACAATTCACCAAATCCACTCATTTAAACTACAAAATCACCATCATCTCCATCTTTTCTACAAACTCCAACAAATTTCACCGTTTCACTCACAAATTCTCCACATTTCACAAATCCTGACCCCAATTTTCTTTCTCCTCCATCAACACTCAAGGAAGCTTCAAGGGTGGAAAAATCATCAACTTTTGGGCTTAAGAACTTTGATTTGCAAGAATTCAAGAGATTTCTTTTTTAACCCTTTTTCATCTCTTCTTTCCCTTATTTTTCATACTACATAGTTAATTTTCCCCCATTGTTGTTGCTCCCCTTACTTGTGGTACTGGCTAGGTGATAAGCTAAGTTTGGTTGTACATTGTTATTTTAGTGGTTTATTTGTGGACTCTTTCTGAATTGGTTGTAAATTAGGTGTGTATTTGTTGTCGTGTTTATGTTATAATTGCAATTGTGATATTCAAACTTGTTGGGTTTAAGTTGTAATTGTGCTTTGACTATGAGATTTGATCTTGTTAAATAATCTTGACATTATAATTTCACTAAAAATTCCTTTTTTCCAACAGAATGTCAACAATAAAATACCTCCCAACCGTGGAGGACATTGAATATCACTCTTGCAAATGTCGCCCAAAAAGGACCTATTCCGGACTCACTACAAACATGAAGTCAAACCTACAAAACTTTATCATTGACCCACATGCATTGCACTGGGTATTGATGACGATGTACATATGTTGTGCTCAAGAACATGCTAGACCTCATTCTTGGGAAAATCCTCCCCAACCTATCCTTCTTTAGTACTTGAATTCTTAAGAACCCTATTTCTTGGATCTTATCTCGTTTTTCTGATTTTCCCTATAAATAGACCTCGTTCCATTTGGTCTCGGGATACGACATTCATACGACTTTACTCTCTATACACTTCAGATATATCACTTCAAATACGTCACACACTTCAAAAAAACACACCCTTTAATCTTCATTCAATCCAAGCTTCAAGATTGCTGCTCGTCCTACGGATCGTTATTCAAGACCCATTCGATAAAGGTATACTCCTAGAGTCATAATCTTTGAATTCATATTTAAATTCTTTGAAGTTACTAACAAGTATTTCATGACGTAGATCCTTAAAAAATTCATGATTCTTGTATATTCTAACCTTCAATCTTTCTTTTTATAAATATTTCTATATATAATATTATTCATATGCATGCCTATATGTTTAAAATGCTTTAATTTCATCACCGTTAATATGTTTATTTTTGCTAATCAAAGACCTAAATAAGTGTTCTCATGCCTAATAAATAAGATAATTTGGATAATGGGATTAGGTACCTAGTAATTTGATTGCTAATGAACATATCACAAAAATCAGTCTTTTGCTTGTTTAATAAACCAACATAGATTAACTTTTAGAATGCTAAAACATATTGTTTGATTATTTAATTGCATAAAACTAGACATGAATCGCTTTAAACAATGGGTGAATTTGATTCTTAATCATATTTGTATCCTCACCAGTCACCCCCGGACTCAATCTTTAGTCCATTGACCAACTATGAAGCCACGATGAGAAAAATCTACATTGGATAAGTCCCTAAGATGTCTTTATGGTTTTCCAAATATTCAATTAGGTTTATGAGTCTTCCTTTAAAGACTTGTAGATGACTTCTTTTTCAAAACGAATTTTTCAAGATTAAAAACCTTTACAATGAGGTAATCAAATCCACGCTCATCCTGCTTAGGCAATTACCATTCTTGTAACAACCCTGAATTTCCAATAACTCTAAAAACATCTTATAATAAATAACTCGAAAATCCAAAGGTACTACGCCGCGATAATTAATAATAATAACCGCAAGGCTCATGGTTCTAACTAAAATAATAGACAATAAATTTTAGATAATTATTACAGACCAACTAGATAGAAAGTAATTAATTATTACAAACCAGAATGTAAATTCTAAAGTCAAATTAATAACAGCGGAAGTCTTTTTAAAGTCTATTAAGCTAAAGGAGATCCAACGCACTCTTTAACCCAACCAAAAGCTAACTATCTTCAGGTACCTACACATTAAACACTGTAGTATCAGCCAAAGGCTGAGCAAGATTTCATACTATAATAAAACAAAACTACTCAATGTGCAGGTAAGATATATAGGAATATCTTACAAATTCATTTAAAAGCTGTACATATTATATATAATATATTAATTTTCTAACAACCTCAGATCCAATCTTTCTTTCTTTCTGAACCATTCTGTAAAACTTTCAAATATAACTTTTCGTAATCTGCGAGTAGGAAGTAATAAAAATCCAATGAGCTAGCTAGGCTCACTAGATAAGGTAAACACCAAAGTCCCTAGTATGCATACCCCTAACTTGATAACGTACCAAGAAGGAAGACGAATGGCAAGAGTATTGATCAATATACTCCCAACTACTAAATAAACGGTTGAGACACTGTTAACTCAACATACTTCCATACTCAAGGAATACCGCTTACCGACAACCCCACATTTTCACTTAACTTGGTAACATCGAGGAACTTCCTCCTTTTAACATAAACCTCATAAATAATCTCATAACCTCTTTCGATATAAATATCGAGAATAATTTAAATCTCAAAGTATAATCTTCATAAAACAATCTTATTGTTAAAATAAATTTCCAAACAATGTGAAAACGTTTCTGAACTCATCTGTACAAGCAAAGTAAGAAATCTTACCTTATCAGCAAACCACCCAATCTCAATCACAAGTCAAAAAGGTTCTTCTACGAACCCGCGATCTACAATATAATATATAGTATAAGTCACTTGACTATACTTCACACAATTCATTTATAGATAACATAACCTAGTTAATGATAAGCCTTCACTGATTATAAAAAAAACCTCAATTAACTTAAACTTAATCCAAAAGATCACAAAAATCAATAGGTTAACGGTCAAAGATACTAAACTGTGCAAATTGAATAAACTTGGATAATCTTAATAATGATATAAAATCTTGTTATTCGGAGCTTATTGAAGATATATTATCAATATGATGTTGGTATATACGTATAGTGATGGTAAAGGTATTAGACATCGTTAGTAACCAGGATGATCTAATGGTCATATGACTTTTTTTTTTCTTTTTTTAACAATTTTAGTCTTACTTGGCACCATTATGAATTACAACTAATCCAACTCCATTTCATTCCATAACCATAACAACCCATCAGAACCATCAACATATCTGTAAGAACACTACACTTGACTATCATCACTAATTCACTATATTACGATAAAATTCACACCAATTCCTGCCAATTTTTTTTTCCTACTCAACAACTATAATAATGGACTGATAATTCGAGCTAGGCGATTAACAAACAATCTCACATATCACAAATTTTAGAATATACTTTGGAAACAATAATTTCGCAAACGCAACTCGAAAATACATTAACTAAATCGAATTAAACATGAAGCATAAACCAATTATACAAATTTCACATAATAGAAATTTCCCCCAAATTGATTTCTGTTAAGAACCCTAATTTATCAAAACCCCAAATTCAAATAATCAACCAAATACGAAATTAAAACTTAAGATTATAACTTACTTGATTAGGGGAAAATAATGAGGTGAAATTACTCAACAAAAGAACCCGAAAATCGTTTCTTTGATCTGACTTTTCGACCCGAAACGCAAGCCCAAGAACAAGGTTTCCCTTCTTCGAAAACAAATCCACAACTCGCGAAGTGGTGAAGATGGACGAATGATGGTTGGAGTATGATGATGGTTGATGGAAATTTTGCAATTTTAATGTAAGTCTTTGGTTGAAACAAAAGGTAGAAGAAAGAGGGTGAAAAATGTCGTGGAGTACTGCTGCTCCAAAGTTCTAACTTCTTTTTTTTTTTTTGTTTGTTTTCTTTTCTTACTCTATCTTTATAATAAGGTTAGCTAGGTTTTAACCTAGGAAATCTAGGAATCAGTTTTTTTTTTTTTTAACTACTTCAAAGGTAAAGTCAAAGCTAGTAAAAAAAATATTTTTAATAAAAGAAATCTGAAATTATTTTTCTAAAATAAATTAATGCAGATAATTACTAAACGGGTATAAAAATACGGGGTGTTACAATTCTTGACATCTTTGATTCCTGATGTGGAATTTGTGATTTTCTCCCTGTTCAAATAAACTCACGTGAATTTTCTTTGGTGTATTTTATTGCATTTTCTTGCTTTTTTTGTTCTTTTTGTTTGAAATTGCTTAGAGAAATAGTCAATAAAATTTACATAATATAGCTAGGGATATGCAAAAATCTGTGTGTTAGAGGCATTTAACATGTCAATGAATTTTATGAATGGCGATTGAGTTATAATGCTTACTCATCTAAAATATTTCAGACTAAGTATAGCTGTTTGAGATATTAGAGCTTGATAAAAGAAAAGAAGAGTCTCTGTGCAAAACATATTACATAACATGCCATTCTGCAAAACATATTACATAACATGTCATTCTATTGGGGATAATTTGTCGGCTGTTCAGATTTCAGTCTCAAGCAATTATGGGATTCTTATTTGGTTAAGAATGCCATTAACAATAATCTGCATTAAGGATAGTCATAGTATATATGTCTAGTTTGTAGTACAACTTACAAGTTACAGCTTACAACTTGCAACTTACAACTATGTGTTGATGTGAAGTCTTTTGCTATCTTAATATTAGTGGGGCATCAAGCGTGGGCTGACCCTTCACTTATAATCTTCCCTAAAGCTAATACTCAGTTACCGCAACTCAATTTCGGCCATTTAGATTTGATGGTATTTACTTTTCTCTTTAAGTTACTAGACTCTCATGGTCCCATAAATGACAAAGGAATGAAGAATGAGGAAGAGCCATGATTTCTGCTTATTACTTTCCGTGTTTAATATTAGTTGAAAGATGAAAGGAAGACACAAGTTTTAAGCAACATATGTAAAAAAAAAAAGAGAAATAAAAAGATGGACTCATCGAGTAGAGAAATAGAGCGAAACCATTACCAATTAAAGTAATGTGTCAATTTATTTGAATACAACCTGAAAAAGAAAGTGTTCCAATTAATATGAAAAGAAAGAAGTATATTATTGTATGAGGGCAACGCCAATAAGGTTTTGATGTTTGGTTTGTTTACTTGGCTTTTGATTAGCTTTTAGTTGATTTTATGGTAGCTTTTAGGTTAGTTTAGGCTAATTTGCTTCTATTTCCTTTAAATTGTGCAATATTCCTCCTTTGTACGTTTTCTTCGGGCGTTTGGTTTGTTTTCAGGACATACAAGAGCATGATTGGAGGGCTTTTGCACAAACCTGAGGCCAAAGGATCGAAGAAAGAAGCATCACGGAGCTCAAACGAGGAAAAGAATTGGATCAAGGACTAACCCGAGGGCTCGGGTCATCCAACCCGCCGGGGTCAGACCTGACTCGAGGGCTCGGGTGGATTGACCCGCCTGCAAATTTAGGAGCAAACCCAATTATTGCTGCTGAAACGACCCGCCCGGGTCGGGTCACCCGCTCGTGTCGCTGGGTTTTCGGAAACGTTCTTTTCTTAATCCCTTTTGTGTACGAGGGTTTTATTGCAATTGTGTTTAGTTTATTTTTGGACTATATAAGGCAAACTCCTCTCATTTTAGGTTAAGCTATAATTTACATTCTAATTAGAGAGATTTATTTTGTGTTTTAGCATTGAAGTTTTAGAACCCTAGGAGAGAAAAAGTTGAGGTTTGAGCCTTTTGAACTCCATTTTCAAATTTATGCAAGATTAAAAGTTGGTAATTTCTTGTTTATTTTACTTCCTCTTTCTCTAATCTTGTTTAGTTCATGCTTTGTTTGATTAGATTCGGTTTTATTAGTTGATTATTGTTCCCTTTTTCTCTTTCCTCCATGGTTATGGTGATGAAATTATTTCAAGTTTTGGTTTGCTTTATTTCCATGATTTGTGAGTAGTTTCTTACTAGGGAAAGGGATGTAGCCTTCATTTACTCTTTGGATTCTAAATCTAAATTAGGAGGTTAACATTTGGAGTTAAACTTGTTGATTAACTTGCTTGATTTGGTTTGTTGGGTGATTGATCACCACTTGACTTACATATTTGGAATCCCTAGTGAAGGATCGAGAGATGAAGTTAGGAATAGACCAAGTTTGGTTGCTAGACTAGGATTTCCATGAAAATAGGTATTTTCTAGTTTAGGTAAGCTTGATTAATCATGTTGTTCTTGATTTGGCTAGATTAGTTGCTCATGCCATGAGAATAGGTCATGAGTGACTAATTAAGCTCCTTTAATTAGCTCGAGAGAGTAATTAGAGTTCCTATGTGCATGATTTCCCCTTGTGAACCCCCATTTGTTTCCCCTTGGCCTTTTAATGATTGGATTCTTGGATTGATTGTTGGTGAATCCCCTAATCCCTTAGTTTCTTTACTCTTGCTTTATCTCCTTCATTTGCCTTGTTAATTTGTTTTGTCAATCTCCTAGTTATCTTAGACTTTAGATTTGTTACCAATCTTTCAAAAAACCCCAAAAATAGATTTAGCTCATTGTAATTAGCGAATTAACCCTTGTTTAATTAACCTTACTTCCTTGTGGATTCAGGGATGTATTTGGACCTGGCGAGAGGGGCGTGTTCCCAGGGCCCAAAATACAAGACCCAAATTATAAATGTTCGAGAAAGAAAAGGAAAAATTAAAAAACAAAAATATCACCGCACCGAGAATAGCGCGCATTCTTTTCCAGTTCTCAATTGACAGTTTCCATAATTCTATTTTACTTCCTCTTTCTCTAATCTTGTTTAGTTCATGCTTTGTTTGATTAGATTCGGTTTTATTAGTTGATTATTTTTCCCTTTTTCTCTTTCCTCCATGGTTATGGTGATGAAATTATTTCAAGTTTTGGTTTGCTTTATTTCCATGATTTGTGAGTAGTTTCTTACTAGGGAAAGGGATGTAGCCTTCATTTACTCTTTGGATTCTAAATCTAAATTAGGAGGTTAACATTTGGAGTTAAACTTGTTGATTAACTTGCTTGATTTGGTTTGTTGGGTGATTGATCACCACTTGACTTACATATTTGGAATCCCTAGTGAAGGATCGAGAGATGAAGTTAGGGATAGACCAAGTTTGGTTGCTAGACTAGGATTTCCATGAAAATAGGTATTTTCTAGTTTAGGTAAGCTTGATTAATCATGTTGTTCTTGATTTGGCTAGATTAGTTGCTCATGCCATGAGAATAGGTCATGAGTGACTAATTAAGCTCCTTTAATTAGCTCGAGAGAGTAATTAGAGTTCCTATGTGCATGATATCCCCTTGTGAACCCCCATTTGTTTCCCCTTGGCCTTTTAATGATTGGATTCTTGGATTGATTGTTGGTGAATCCCCTAATCCCTTAGTTTCTTTACTCTTGCTTTATCTCCTTCATTTGCCTTGTTAATTTGTTTTGTCAATCTCCTAGTTATCTTAGACTTTAGATTTGTTACCAATCTTTCAAAAAACCCCAAAAATAGATTTAGCTCATTGTAATTAGCGAATTAACCCTTGTTTAATTAACCTTACTTCCTTGTGGATTCAGGGATGTATTTGGACCTGGCGAGAGGGGCGTGTTCCCAGGGCCCAAAATACAAGACCCAAATTATAAATGTTCGAGAAAGAAAAGGAAAAATTAAAAAACAAAAATATCACCGCACCGAGAATAGCGCGCATTCTTTTCCAGTTCTCAATTGACAGTTTCCATAATTCTATTTTACTTCCTCTTTCTCTAATCTTGTTTAGTTCATGCTTTGTTTGATTAGATTCGGTTTTATTAGTTGATTATTTTTCCCTTTTTCTCTTTCCTCCATGGTTATGGTGATGAAATTATTTCAAGTTTTGGTTTGCTTTATTTCCATGATTTGTGAGTAGTTTCTTACTAGGGAAAGGGATGTAGCCTTCATTTACTCTTTGGATTCTAAATCTAAATTAGGAGGTTAACATTTGGAGTTAAACTTGTTGATTAACTTGCTTGATTTGGTTTGTTGGGTGATTGATCACCACTTGACTTACATATTTGGAATCCCTAGTGAAGGATCGAGAGATGAAGTTAGGGATAGACCAAGTTTGGTTGCTAGACTAGGATTTCCATGAAAATAGGTATTTTCTAGTTTAGGTAAGCTTGATTAATCATGTTGTTCTTGATTTGGCTAGATTAGTTGCTCATGCCATGAGAATAGGTCATGAGTGACTAATTAAGCTCCTTTAATTAGCTCGAGAGAGTAATTAGAGTTCCTATGTGCATGATTTCCCCTTGTGAACCCCCATTTGTTTCCCCTTGGCCTTTTAATGATTGGATTCTTGGATTGATTGTTGGTGAATCCCCTAATCCCTTAGTTTCTTTACTCTTGCTTTATCTCCTTCATTTGCCTTGTTAATTTGTTTTGTCAATCTCCTAGTTATCTTAGACTTTAGATTTGTTACCAATCTTTCAAAAAACCCCAAAAATAGATTTAGCTCATTGTAATTAGCGAATTAACCCTTGTTTAATTAACCTTACTTCCTTGTGGATTCAGGGATGTATTTGGGCCTGGCGAGAGGGGCGTGTTCCCAGGGCCCAAAATACAAGACCCAAATTATAAATGTTCGAGAAAGAAAAGGAAAAATTAAAAAACAAAAATATCACCGCACCGAGAATAGTGCGCATTCTTTTCCAGTTCTCAATTGACAGTTTCCATAATTCTATTCTCTCACTTCTTTTCCAATTCTCAAAATTTGACATTATTTTTTTTTTAAAAAAAATCACTTCTTTTCTAGTGCAATTCTAAAACTTATTTTTCAATTTATTCTGAATTTAGTGTTCAGTTGCAAATTTTTTTAGCCAAAGGCTATGTTTGGGAATATAAGCTGAAATAGAGCTGAAATTGATAAGGTAGCTGAAAGGAGTTGAACTGATCAGTTAGCTGAAAATTTCAGCACCTTAAATTGAGATGTTATATTTGCTAGCAACTCAATTTCAGTCAATTATTTTGCTTAAATTTTATTTAAGCTCTTGCCCCAAACACGACTATTTATTTTAGGTGACTTAAACTTTTAGCACCTACTCATTTAAGGTGACTTAAATGTGTTGCCAAACAGAGCCAAAATCTACAAACAACGAGAAGATGATTCTTATGAACGATTTTCTCAAACGTTCAATTACCAACTTGGATCAAAAGCTTCAGGCCTTCAATCACACAAAAACATTGAGATAGTTTCACTCATTTCTCTGTAATTTTTGTTCTTTATTTGGATTTTTTCTGTTTTGCAAATTCTGAAAATTTTTTGTTATCTGATTTTTCGACTACGTATCATTATGATATTCTGAAATTTTGAATACAACTGTACACTTTCTTGATAGATATTGTAGTATAAATCAATTTAGTTTTTCATTGTGATTATGTAATCACCAGATTTTTTTTCAAACATCTGTTTTCTGAAAACTTGACGAAGTATTGTGAAATCAGATTATTGTTGAATAATTTTAGATTAATAAAATGTATAATCAGAGTACTGAACTATAATTGTGAAATTTGAATTTTTCTTTCATGTTTGTAATTTAGTAGACCGTGTTGGTTCCATTACCCTTTCACATTGTTTTAGTTTTTCTATTTTGTTATTCTAATTGGATTTTATTTGAATAAATAAATTAATAATTGTAGGTATTGTGGTTGATGTGTTGCCAATTTGTGTTTCAAAATCTAAGACTTTTATTAGATTGTCTTCTAACCTTTAAAAGTAACAACAATTTTTTTAATTGTTGCATACTCTAGAAATTGAAATTTTTTATAGTAGGGCCCCATTTTGTAGTGCGCCCATGGGCCTCCAATAACTCAAAAATGAGCCTGTGTGGATTCGACCCTTTACTTACCCAATATTGGGTACTTTAGGTATATTTGGCGTGTTTACAACGAGCCCTTCAGGTTTTGATCCTTTTTCATTTTAAATTTCAGTAAATAAAAACTAATATTTACCAAATGTTTTTGTTCAAAAAGATGAGTAAACTTAATCTATGTCTTTTTGATACAACTATATATATTTTGTCTTTACCAATTTTTTATTTGGATCAAACAAATCATATATACTACCTAAACCATAAAGGGTATATAAATTAGTATACGGATTTTTTTTTTTCAAAATAAGTGTGGACCTTGGCAATACACGCACCTTATCTTAAAAATTAGGTGGATATTTGACAAATTAGATTCCTAGATCAAATAAGAAAACATTGCCAAAGGCAAAATTGATCCATGGAGGACTTCTTAACATATGAGTATCTTTAGAATGTGTAGTTTGGATAGAGAAAGAGGAGGAAAGGAAGGGGAGGGAAGAGAAAATATGAAGGAATTCATCCCTCCATTTCCCTCCCCTCACATTCCCTTTGCTCCTCATTTGGTATCCAAACGGAGGAAAATCGATCCTTCGTTTCCCTCCATTTCCTTCAATCAAAGCAAGCTATTAGATTTTTATATAACTTAAATAAACATAAAAAGGTCGGATATATTGCTATTTTTGGATTACTAACCAAATATTTAGTAATTTCCTAGAACTTTTGAATCAATCTATTTCTGAAATGACTTAGATGAAGGAATATGTCCTTAGACATCCCGGCAATTACTAAATATAAATAGGATTTATATTATGAAGATAATAAAGTTAATTATTTTAGTAATCATATTTTCTTGCTAGAGAATAAATATGATTAATAGGACAATATTGATTGGGCCTATAACTAAAATAGATTAATCCTATGAGATCACACATTGTAGCACAAGTTGGAGAAAGCAATCCAAATCCATTTAGGATTAGGGTTGGGCCGGTCCAAGGATTAGGGTTGGGCCGGTCCAAAGGGGAATAGGAGGAGAATTAGTTCTCCTAACTAGCCTATGACTCTTCTATTATATATAGGATATAATATTAGGGTTTAGGTGATCAATTTGATTAATCAGTTTCTTTTCACAAGAGAGAGAAAGTAAAACCCTAAACTATTCCCTCTAAACCGGCGCCTATACCATCAAAAGCAAGAGATTTTCTTCTCTTCCGTTCTAGCAAACGTTGGTGTTCAACTGGTGCTCGTGGACTGATTAGAGGAGCAACACTTGGGGCTCTCGGATCTTCAAAGCTTGCATACAATAGGGAAATCACGCTACAAAGGTTTGATATATAATCCCTATTGAATGGTTCATGTGTTTGATTATGTTTGCGATCCTATGATAGATATTAGGAAATTGTTTCCTGAAATTCCGCTATTTGCATCTATATATTCCTATAGTGGTATCAGTTTTGCCTAATTCATAATATTCATATGATCATGTAATTGTATGCAAAGTTATTATTTTTATTCAATTAAGGGAGGATTTATTTATGGCTTGAATTTGCATAATTGATATTTGATATTAATTGATTGGAAATTGTAAATATTTGATTTATTTGTGATTTATGCTCAAATAATTTTATAAAGGTCCGAATTTTTTATATTATGGACGAAATAAATTGTTTAATTCACTCCAAACTTTTCGAAATTTTATAAATATATTTGTTAGATTTAAAATTATTTAATGTTTAATTTGATTAATCATTGAAATAATTTGTTTAACAATTAAAAGATTTGATTTTTTACTTGTTAAATAAATCTAATATTCATCACCCACATAGATCTAGAATAATATGATGGCTGAAAATAATTTTATTATTTTCCCACTAATTTTCGAATTTTATCATATTATTTATGAATTTTGGTTAAATTTTATGTTTAATTTGATTATTCATCGAATTTGAGGATAACAATTAAAATATTTGATTTTATTTATTAAGATAATTCAGTAGATTACCTTAAAAATATTTGATAGATGTTAAGAAATTGTTTCCTGAAATTCCGCTATTTGCATCTATATATTCCTACATTATAAACTAAAAGAACACTTTAAGAAAAGAAAAGAGGGGGGAGAGCAGTTGTGGCCTTGTGGGTTTTGGAACTTTTGCAGGACATGGAAACTAGTCCAACTCGAGAATACGTATGTCGACCCTCAGTGTAGGAACTTGGAGAAATTAAAAAGACTATATTTTTATATATTTTTCACACATAAATGAATAAACAAAGCAACCTTTAAATAGGCATACAAAGCAATACTAATAACATCTTAACTATGAGCCACTAAAGAGAGAAATTAGGAACATGCCCACTACGTAGCCCACTACTTGCTATCCCACTATATAGACTACTATGTAAACCACTAATTGTTAGCCCACTAACTAATTATTAACAACTAGTCTTAACTATTAGGAAAACTATTTGACTAATTTTGAAGCATAATCCAATGGGTTATAGTAAGATCGTGTATTCATGTTGTTATATGCATATGATGAGTGAGTCCGTAAATTCGTTGAGCCAAGTAAAATGTGTCTCACATACACAGTCATGTCCTGGAGTGGTCCTTATAGATGTGTACTAGCACCACATGATCTTCAGGTTACTTACAGAAAGAGTCTCTCTGTTATGAATAATAACTAAAACAACCATAAGCCTCTGTGTATTTTATATTTATATCAGCAGAGGAGGTTGTAGTAACAGTGCAAGTTTAATGTAGCTCAACCTAATTGAGCTACATTAAACTAATTGAGTTTATATTAATACGCACTTAACCTATTATATAAATTTGGTAATGTGCAACCTTGTAGATTTAGTAGAAAAGGGTATTAATGGGTCTTAAATACCATCTTTAAACCCAAAGTCCTAAATCATAATATAAGTGGATTTTAAAAAGGCATTATTTATGTATACCAAGTGTATGAATGTCAACTGACAAGATTTGTTAGGGTTCAATTGTGTTGCCTTTGCATTCCATCCTCTTTCATATATATAGTACATCACTAATAGGCAACTAAGGATTCTCTTTAATAGGAAATACATCAATCAATATAATTTCCTAAGATACACCTCAATACCCCCCCTCAAGTTGGAGCATGGGGATCGTAAATGCCCAACTTGCCAAGAAGTGAGTCAAACTGAAGCTTCCCAAGAGCTTTGGTAAAAATATCAGCAAGTTGTTCCGTGGTGTGCACATAAGATGGAGCAATAAGACCGGCAATAATCGCATCTCGAACAAAGTGGCAGTCAACCTCTATATGTTTAGTCCGCTCATGGAAAACAGGGTTTTTAGCCAGATGAAGAGCAGATTGACTGTCACAAAACAAACGGATAGCAGTAGGATGATGAATGCCCAAACTCAATAGAAGACCTTTTAACCATTTCAACTCACAAGTAATGGCCGCCATGGAGCGGTATTCGGCTTCTGCCGAAGATCGAGACACAGTAGCTTGCTTCTTGGTCTTCCAAGCAATGGGAGAAGCACCAAGAAAGACAAGCCAGCCAGTAAGAGAGCGGCGAGTGAGAGGGCAAGCAGCCCAATCAGAGTCACACCAGCCAGCAAGAGTCAAATCACTATCAGCGCGAAGAAGAATACCCTGGCCGGGAGTACTCTTCAAATAGCGAATAACACGCAAAGCAGCTACCCAATGGTCGATACGAGGAGCCTGCATGAACTGAGATAAGATATGCACGGAATATGCCAAATCCGGTCGGGTGACAGATAAATAGATAAGACGACCAACAAGGCGTCGATAAGGCTCAGGATCATCAAGAAGAGCACCTGTAGCAAGAGCAAGTTTGTGATTTTGCTCAATAGGAAAGCTAGCAGGCTTAGAGCCTAAAAGACCAGCTTCAGCTATAATGTCCAAAGTGTACTTCCGTTGGCAAAGAAAGAGACCAGACGAACTACGAGCAACCTCTATGCCAAGAAAATATTTCAAAGGACCCAAGTCCTTCATTTTGAAACAAGCGCAGAGATAGGCTTTGAAAGCCTCCAAAGCAGCAGAATCATTCCCAGCAACAATAAGATCGTCCACATACACCAACACATTAATCTGAATAGAACCCTGAGTGAAGGTAAACAAAGAATAATCAGAGTAAGACTGTAAGAAGCCATACCCTTTAAGCGCAGTGACAAGTTTTGCGAACCAACACCGAGGAGCCTGCTTAAGGCCATAAAGTGATTTTCGGAGACGACAAACCATGTTAGGTTGAGAAGACTCAAAACCAGGAGGAAGTTTCATGTAAACTTCCTCATCCAAATCCCCATGTAAGAAGGCATTATGGACATCCATTTGATGAAGTTCCCAATTTTTAGCAGCAGCAATAGCTAGGAAGGCGCGAACAGTGACCATCTTAGCAACAGGAGCAAAGGTCTCAGTGTAATCAATGCCTTCCTTTTGATGATTGCCAAGAACCACCAAGCGAGATTTTTGTCGATCAAGATTACCAGCTGAATCAAATTTGTTTCTGTAGACCCACTGACTACCAAGAGCACGTTTGCCCGGAGGCAAGGGCTCCATAGTCCAAGTGCCATTCTCCTCCAAGGCCCTAATCTCATCATTCATAGATTGACGCCAACCTGCATCCTGCATAGCCTCCTTAAAGGACTGGGGCTCGGAAACAGATGTGAGAGTAGCAATAAACTTTCGATATTTCACAGAAAAACTTTGACAATTAATGTAATGTGCAATAGGATAAGGATTACCTGAGGAATGCAGAGGAGCAGATGAAGAAGGAGATGGACGTTCAACTTGAATGGTGTTCGTTACATAGTCACGAAGAAGGACGGATGGCGTTTTGGTGCGATGACCCCGACCCAAGGCAGTGCTGTTTTCTAGTGGCCCAGTAGGCGACGCAGGAGATGAAATAAAAGAGGAAGGAGCAGCTATGGGCTCGGATGGTGGCCCAGCAGGATCAGCGAGAATAGAAGAAGAACACTGGGCAGAATTTGGGCTGTGGGAGTGATGAACGGGAGACCCGGAGGAAGGGGAGGAAATTTGGGCTGGGGTTGTAGAGACGCGGGGCCCGTTTGTGTGGAGAGGCGTCTGGGCCGTGTGGGGTAGGATAGGGGAGTGAGTTGTAGAAGAGCGGGAGTGAGCTTGGGAATTTGGGACGTGAGGTCCAGGAGAGTTTGGTGGAGATGAGGTCGGATTTGGGGAAATGTGGGCTTCAGAGATGGCTGGAGAATGGGGAGGAGAGGGAGCATGTAAGGTGGGCTGGGTGGAAAGGAGTTCAAGAGAGGAGGAGGGCTCATAATCTGAAAAATCTATGTGGATGTCATCAGTGTGAGGAACAAGAGTATAAAGGTCAATATTTGCGGCTTCAGGATCACAAAAAGGAAAAGTTTCTTCAAAGAACTTAACATCTCTTGATACAAAAAATTCCTTAGTGTCAAGATCAAATAATTTCCAACCCTTTTTACCAAGAGGATACCCCACAAACATGCATTTGCGACTACGACTAGCAAATTTGTCCGCTTTAGACTTTTGATTGTAAGCAAAACACAATGACCCAAAGACTTTGATGGAATCATAGGAGGGAGGATGACTAAATAAGAGCTCATAGGGGGTTTTGTTATGAAGCAAAGGAGTGGGAGTACGATTGATAAGATGAGCGGCAGTAAGAACACTCTCACCCCAAAAATATATAGGAAGATTAGCATGAAAACGAAGAGCTCTACCCACATTCAATATATGTTGATGTTTACGCTCAACCCTCCCATTTTGTTGTGAAGTACCAACACATGAAGTTTGAAATAGAATACCAGTGGCAGTAAAATAATCACGAAGGCAATTGAATTCAGTACCATTGTCACTTTGCACAATTTGAATATGTTGAGAAAACTGACGTTCAATCATAGCAATGAAAGCCATAAACATAGAAAAAACTGCAGTTTTATCAACTAATAAATAAACCCAAACAGCTCGAGAATAATCATCCACCAAAGTCAAAAAATAACGAGCACCACAGGAAGATACATGTTTATATGGGCCCCACAAGTCACAATGAACCTTTTCAAAAATTCTACTAGCTTTATGATCACTAATAGGAAATTTAGTGCGAGGATGTTTGGCACGAAAACACACCTCACAACCCTTATTCAAACTACCCTGAAGATGAAGAACAGGAGGAAGTAATTTCACAATCTTCTCGGAAGGATGACCCATGCGATGATGCCACAGAGCCAAGGAAGGAGAAGCTTCACCAACTGAAACATGATGCACATAAGTCCCACCACCAAAGAAGTAAAGTCCATCCCTTCTAACAGCCGCTCCAATCAGATTCCTCGACGGGTCCTGTATAGCACAAACATCAGAATTGAATTGAACAATACAATTCATAGTCGCAGTTAATTGTGAAACTGAAAGCAAATTACAATGTAAATTAGGAACAAAGAGCACATGAGTGAGAACAAGAGCCTCAGAAAGACGAACAGAACCCTCTTGCTTTGCCATAACCACCGTCCCGTTTGGAAGACCAACAGGACAATCGGGAATACAAACAACATCAAAGAGTACAGAAACATCACCAGTGACATGATTAGAAGCCCCAGTATCAACAATCCATTCAGTGGAAGTAAACATACCATGCAGACGATCGTCGGGAATTTTTGTATTACTCAAAAGACCAGCCAAAGCCTTCCATTGGTCAGCGGTAAAAAGTGTAGCAGGGGAGGCAGCAGCCCCGACGACAGCAGCAGGTGCCACGGCAGCAGCCGTTGTGGCAGCATTGGCGCGGACAGTACCTCTGCCACGACCAGCAGCAGGTTGAGAAGTGGAGCGAGCATGACCACGGCCAGCAGCAGCCTGTTGGCGCTCCTCCCACCAAGTAGGATAGCCTACAAGTTCGAAACACGAACTGACCTCATGGCCCGTTTTCTTGCAATGCGTGCAGGTGAGATGGGATTTATCTTCCCTAAGCCGTGGCCGAGAGTGAGAGGAAGATGCTGGAGTGTTGCGAGGAGCCACACGAAGAGCATAACTCACCACATCAGGTGATGGGTCAGGTGTGGTTTGAGCCAACCGAACACGTTCGGCTTGAACAACTAGTTGGTAAGCCCGATCAAGTGTGGGCAAGGGTTCTTGAGAAAGAATGTTAGTACGAACAGTGCTAAAAAAATCAGCATCAAGACCCATTAAAAACTGATGAAGTTTGCGAGTAGCACGACGTGCCTCATGTAATTGACCCGCAGAACAAGATGCACAACAAGTACAGTGAATAATAGGTTCATGACTATGTAATTCTTCCCACACTACATTTAATTTCCCATAATAAGAGGCAACACTCATAGATTTAGTTTGGTGACATTGAGCAAGAGAAGATGTAAGTTGTTGAATACGAGGTCCGTTAGCCATAGCAAAACGAGATTGTAAAGAGTCCCATAAACGTTTTGCATCGCGATATTTGGAAAGCGTACCTTTAATCTCCGGAGAGATTGTATTCATGATCCAGGAAATAAGCATAGCTTGAATGGTACTCCAATCTGAAGAAGTACATGGAGGAGTAGGAGAAGTAATTGTGCCATCGAGAAAAACGAATTTACGTCGAGCTTCGAGCGCAAGTTGTATATCACACGCCCACTGATCATAGTTGGTAGAGGTGAGGCGAGTTGGGGTTATAAAATCGCCCGGCCTGTCTTGAGGACCGAGGAAGAAAGGAGAAGTGGAGGAGATGATAGGCGGTGGTGTATTTTTGACAGGAGATTCATCACCAGCCATGGTGATGATGAAGATGATAAATGGGTGTTAGAGTATGCGGCTAGCCTGATACCATGACAAGATTTGTTAGGGTTCAATTGTGTTGCCTTTGCATTCCATCCTCTTTCATATATATAGTACATCACTAATAGGCAACTAAGGATTCTCTTTAATAGGAAATACATCAATCAATATAATTTCCTAAGATACACCTCAATATCAACTAACTTAACATCATCTAAACCAATAAACTATACCCGTCAAAAAAAATAAAAAAAAATAAAAAAACTATAACTATTATATGTTGTTTGTGTCACCTTTATTAAATTTAATCAAGTAACTTAAGTAGTTGATACCAAATTAGACTGAGTTAGGGAACGATTCTTCGTTTATGGGTACAACCATGTATTTAATTCTATTAGTCCTGTTATCAGGAGGCCTTGAAATATCTGCTTCATGGATAAGTGTGAGAGACATAATTCTTTCTATGTGTGACTTCACACTATTAATCATATTTTGTTTGATATCTACACTAATAATCACCTTTTATAGGTTTGACATTTGATTACCTCAAAACACAATGTTACTAATGTAGGAAACCACCAAATTAAGGTCAAAGAACAAAATCGTAATTTTGGTAAGGGGATAATGAGCATAGATGGCAATGGGCCGGGTCCTAGACCCGACCCATTTATAAGGGTCTGGGTCCAGACTTTTTTGACCCAATGGGTCTGGATCCCGGAGAGCACGGGTCGGGCCTGGGTCCAGGTCCGCATATGTCAGACCCGACCCGCAAACTCATTTATATATATATACAAAAAAAAGGAAAATTTACCTAAACTCTAAGGTTTTATGAGTTGTGATTTTGTGAACTCGTTAGTATTGTGAGTCCATTTAAGGCTTGTAACTTTGTAAGTTGTAACATTTTAAGATTTTATGAGTTATTTTTTAAAATTTTATTTAGATAATGTTTTACCCATGGATTCAAAAACAATTTTATAACCTATATATTTGTGATAAAAAATTACTGAGAAGGACTTATTTAAGACCCAGTTAGGACCCGTGAACCCGCTAGACCTAGCGAATCTGGGTCTGATCTGAAAATTATAGACCCAACGGATCTAGGGCGGGTCTGGGCCTGTAAAAAATAAACGGGTCTGGGTCTGGGTCTAGGTCCAGGTGGATCCGACCCATTGCCATATCTAATAATGACTGATGACATTGATATAATAATCTAAGATGTTGACCCTGAGTTTTGAAGATAGTATATAGCTAAGACAAACTAATTTGGACTTATATTCTACAAGTGTTGTTCTTAGTGAAACAGATTAATTATGGACTTTGAAGAAACCAAGAGGAGTTGGGTTCTAGAAGACTTGATGAAATTGTTGGAGTGAAGTTCCCAATATCATTAGGATGCTCCTAGGAACTTCTATAAAGAACATGCAACAGCTTGGAACAAAAGGGTTTTTCCCTAGGTTCGGGAACATAGCAGTTTCTAAGCTTTGAAAACAACGGGTAAATAGAAACTATTATTTGGCACTATAAATAAAGGAACATCTTAGGAAATAAAATATGATTTCTAGATTTGCTTAGTTAAGCGTAGTTAGTATTTTTATGTTGAAAAGATTTTATCTTTATTGATAAAATAAAAACAAATCTTATATCTTTATATTGTATATAGGTAGTTTTATTTAAGATATTTATTTTGAAATTTTCGTGATAGCTATATTTTCTAGATCTTATCCTCGGTTTGTTAAACACGGTTTTATTTTTCAAATTTATATAAAATCTGATTTTAACTTTTAGTTAATGTTCCTAATATATATATCTAGATGAGGATTACGATGGTTTGTTATTTAGATATATGAATGCATAACAATGTGATTTACTTGTATCTATAAATAGACCATTTTGATCACCATTTAGCTTGATTTATGACTGACCAAGCATACTTCAGAGCTTTAAGCCTTTGAGTCAGTGCCCTAAGCAGTTCCTTATAAGCATCATTACTCCTAAGTTGGTTGTTTGTTTACCTTAGTATTTATTCGAGAATTTGTGATTGTTTAAGAGTTGGGATTTTGAGTAAAATCCTACAGTTGAGTAAGTTTTGAGTGAAGCAAGAGAGAGAGACTTTGAGTGAAGTCAAGAGAGAGTTGCAACAGTTGAAAGAATTGTTGTTGTGATTATTATTCCTAGTGGAACGAAAGAAGAAACTCTACAGTAATAGGTTGTACTGAGTTGTTGGCCTATTATTAGTGAAAGAGTTGTGTTTAAAATCTTTTGGAGTCGAGGTTTTTACTTCCTATCAGGTCTAGGAAGGTTTTTCTCGTAAAATCAATTGTGTCTTTACATTGTTCCTTTTGTCATTATTTGAATTGCGCAAAAATTACTCATTGTTCCCCTCAATACAATTCACCCGCTCTTCTATTGTTCCTATTAGAATAATACTCGAATTGTTCTTAAATTGGGTCAGCAGTCTCGCATATGAGTCTATGTGATTAACTTAGCATACTAATAATCTGTGAAACATGGTCAATCAGTCAATTCACATGTTGCGGTGTTGGTTATATTCTTATATATAAGTATATAAGTTAAGTATATAAGTGAAACAAGCTTGTATTATATTCTTTACCAGTAATTATATACTTATATATATCTACTATTTTGAAGTCGATGGTTATATTGATGAATAATTCATATTATAATTTATTATGTAGAAAATTAAAAGGAACTAAAAGATCATTTCCGATCACAATTCAACGCCTAAAATTGCTTCTTTCCACTTCTTTCAAGTGTTTGATTTAAGATTTTAAATTCACATTAATAAATGATTTGATGTATCTCCGAGCCCAACAACTAGTTTAAGCTCCAATCTCAATCACAGGTGAAAAGTCTAATTCTTACTAAGGGTAGGGGCCGGGTGAGGCATATGGCCGATGGGCTTAGAGTGTTGAATTGTGGGAAGTTGGTTCGGCCCGTCCAGTGTGTACTTAGCAAAAGTTTAAGAGTAGTTGAGAATTTGACCTTACCACAAATTATGAAAATAATAGCACATGCAAATTCTCCCCCACTTCACATCAGGACACACCTCCTTAGCTGCTTCCCAATTCCCATATCTAGCTTTCCGCGCCACATACATTTTTCCACTTTCGAGGGTTATTCTCCTTTCAATGGTTCACATGCTGAATATCAGTTGCGATAAATTAGTTTGATATTATTGCCTATTGGTACATTATACTAGTGTATTTTACTGTTTACCAAAAAAAACATTTTTGTCTTTCATTTAGTTGAGAAATTTATGTGAAGTGATGAAAATTCATGATTTTCATTTGGGAAATTGTTTGGTAGAAAGTTGAGAAAATTGGTGCGATGAAAATTCGCGGGAAATTGAAATTCTACAAAATGTGGGAATTTAATTACCCACTCACTTCAGTCATTAAATTCGCATGAATTGCAAATTGCTGATGTCAACCAAACAATTTAGCCATTTCCAGGAATTACATAAGGGAAGTAATTTCTAGGAAATGAAACTTTGTCACGGGAATTAAATTCCCATGTATACCAAACGAGCGCTTAATGTCTTAAATCATCCCACCCAAGCTAAATATGATCGTTTGGTATATATGGGAATTTAATTTTCACAGGAAGTTCCATTTCCTAGGAAGTTATTTCTCTGTAATTTCTAGAAAATAGATTAAATGTGTTTGGTTGACATTAAAAACTAGTACTTCCCATGAATTGATGTGGAATTTTGAATGACCTAAGTGGGTGAATAAATTCCACGTTTTGTGAGAATTTTAATTTCCTAGGAATTTTCATTTCATTCATTTTCTCACTTCATGTCAACCAAACAACTACCCAAATCAGGAAAATCATGAGAATTTCATTAGCTACATAATTTCAGGTATCTGCAAACAACCACTAGCATTATTACTACGGTTTCCATTGGGGATGTGCATGGGTCGAATCTGGGGCGGGTTCAACCGGACCCGGCCTGGACCAGTAAATTTTCATTTGGACCCGGACCCATAGGGTCTAAAAAACTGGACCCTTATCTAGATCCAATGAGTCTAGCGGGTCTGCGTCCAAAATGGTCTCAAGCTCATTAAGAGTTTTCATTATTTTTTTAACTCACTTTTTGTACCCTTTTTTTAGTTGTTGAAGTGATAAGATACCAAAATAATAGTCTAATTTTTCTACAAAACATTTCAAATTAAAACATCGAC
The DNA here is from genome assembly GCA_947648045.1 of Beta corolliflora. NCBI lineage: Eukaryota > Viridiplantae > Streptophyta > Magnoliopsida > Caryophyllales > Amaranthaceae > Beta > Beta corolliflora. Next base: position 64,024 of record CANSZD010000853.1, read on the forward strand.
AACAACTTGGCTTGAGTGTTGGTCGGCAACAGATAAAATGATAAGTTTAGGGTTCAAGGACTTGAGTCACTTGACTCAATGGTTGCGTGAAAAACTAAATATTAAAAAAATCTAATATTTTCTTTTTGGAGTTACATCACTTTTTCATTAGAGTTACATCACTTGTTCATTAGAGTTATAGCGCGTAAAATCCATTCTCATTTCTCATGTAAGTATGCAATCTCATATGAACTCTTTCTATATATATACACATATATACATACATATACATACATATATACATACATATACATACATATATATATACATATACATACATATATACATACATATACATATACATATATATATACATATACATACATATATACATACATACATACATACATATATACATACATATATACATACATATACATATACATATACATACATATATACATACATATATACATACATATGTATATGTATGTATATATGTATGTATATGTATATATATATGTATGTATATGTATGTATATATGTATGTATATGTATGTATATATGTGTATATATATAGAAAGAGTTCATATGAGATTGCATACTTACATGAGAAATGAGAATGGATTTTACGCGCTATAACTCTAATGAACAAGTGATGTAACTCTAATGAAAAAGTGATGTAACTCCAAAAAGAAAATATTAGATTTTTTTAATATTTAGTTTTTCACGCAACCATTGAGTCAAGTGACTCAAGTCCTTGAACCCTAAACTTATCATTTTATCTGTTGCCGACCAACACTCAAGCCAAGTTGTTGTCGATGTTTTAATTTGAAATGTTTTGTAGAAAAATTAGACTATTATTTTGGTATCTTATCACTTCAACAACTAAAAAAAGGGTACAAAAAGTGAGTTAAAAAAATAATGAAAACTCTTAATAAGCTTGAGACCCATTTTGGACGCAGGACCCGCTAGACTCATTGGATCTAGATAAGGGTCCAGGTTTTTTAGACCCTATGGGTCTGGGTCCAAATGAAAATTTACGGGTCTAGGTCAGGGTCTGGTTGAACCCGCCCTAGATTCGACCCATGCACATCCCCAATGGAAACTGTAGTAATAATGCTAGTGGTTGTTTGGTATACCGGAAATTATGTAAGCAATAGAAATTCTCATGATTTTCTGATTTGGGTAGTTGTTTGGTTGACATGAAGTGGAGAAAATGAGTGAAATGAAAATTCCTAGGAAATTAAAATTCTCACAAAACGTGGGAATTTATTCACCCACCCCCCTAGGTCATTCAAAATTCCACATCAATTCATGGGAAGTACTAGTTTCTTAATGTCAACCAAACACATTTAATCTATTTTCTAGAAATTACAGAGAAATAACTTCCTAGGAAATGGAACTTCCTGTGAAAATTAAATTCCCATATATACCAAACGATCATATTTAGCTTGGGTGGGATGATTTAAGACACTAAGTGCTCGTTTGGTATACATGGGAATTTAATTCCTGTGACAAGTTTCATTTCCTAGGAAATTACTTCCCTTATGTAATTCCTAGGAAATGGCCTAAATTTGTTTGGTTGACATCAAGGAATTTGCAATTCATGTGGGAATTCTGAATGACCAAAGGGGGAGTGGGTAATTAAATTCCCACATTTTGTAGGAATTTCAATTTCCCAAGGAATTTTCATTGCACCAATTTTCTCAACTTTCTGTTACCAAACAATTTCCCAAATGAGAAAATCATGGGAATTTTCATTGCCTACATAAATTTCTGTCAACTAAATGAGCACAAAAATGTTTTTTTTGGTGTAAACAGTAAAATACACTAGTATAATGTACCAATAGGCAATAATATCAAACTAATTTATCGCAACTGATATTCAGCATGTGAACCATTGAAAGGAGAATAACCCTCGAAAGTGGAAAAATGTATGTGGCGCGGAAAAATATGAACAGTTGATATTCTAAAACTACACAGTACGGGAAATCCAACAAAATCCCACATAACTAAATTTTGTATAATATAGTAATAATCATTAAATATACTCAACTTTTTGGATAATCTATCAAAACTGACCTTTTATATACCACTTTTTACCCCCTCAAAAAAGATATACTTCCTCCGTTCTGTCTTAAATGAAACATTGGGTGAAATAACACTATTTATTGATCAATTTTGACTCAAATTTTTCGCTATTATATAAAGAAAAACATAGTCAAGTGGGATCTTGTTAGATTCGTCTCGATGCATACTATCAAATTATAACTTTTTTATATTTTTTACGTGTGCACAACTAAAGATACTATTGATTAAAGAAGCGCGTTGGGTTGCGTGAAAAAGCAAACGTTTCATTTAAAACAGAACGGAGGAAGTACATTTATTTTTTGGGAAAAACAACCTTTTGTAATTTTCTAGCAACTTAAGATTTCAGTTTTTTTTTTTGCGAGATACAACCTTATCCTATTTTCAGTCACTGACCCACCATTTTCTGGATTTTTATATACCACTTTTTCTATCGATGTAACATGTGCGTCGAGTTTTTATTTTTCCCACCCTTTCCCCTCCATCTTCTCCTCAAAAGAGTGTAAAACAGTCGTGTCACGTATAGAACACATGGGGGATTTGAGTACGTCAACACTAGAATTGGTTGGTCAACATGAGAAAATAGGGTAAGGTTGTTTCTTGCAAAAAAAAATATTTTAAGGTGTTAAGTTGGCAGATTATTATAAAATCTTGTTTTCTCTCAAAAAGTAGTATATAAAAGGTTTGCCCTGATAAATTTTCCCAACTTTTTTTTATATTTGTCTCAAATATTCCAAGTGAGCAAGATAATAAATTACGAAGAGTAGTGCTTAGATTGCAAACAACTATAGAACGTAACCGTCATTAGTGTTTTATTATAGGATATTCTATGGGATTAATTTGCATTAATGAATGTCATAGGACATTCATAATAGATTTCCATAGACAACGAAAATGGATTTAGCAAAAAAAAAAAAAAGGCAAAAACCTTCTCTAATTAAAGTGTGAAACAAAAACTTAAATTAGATAGTTCGGCTTACTCTCGAATCGTTGTCTCAATACAGCTTTTCACAAGTGGATTTGTTTCTGTATCAAAAAATTTAGAATAAGATTCATAAAATGACTGAATAGACTACACACAAATAGTTGATAAATTAGAAAAGATAGGAAAAGTTCATGGAAATAATTTTAATCATAGTTAGCCTTCTCATAAAAATCTCGCGATTATGAAAAAAAAAACTCTTATCAAAATGAGGTATATATTTAAAGTAAAATGATTATTATTATTATTATTATTATTACGAAACTGAAATCCATTTCCATCCAACGAGTACAAAGATATAACTTAAATTTTAGTCTCATCAAATCCCATAGACAAACATTGAAATGCATTACACATGTTATTAAATTAAAAACTCCATGTAGGTCATTTTAAAAAAAGAGTGTAGGGCTGGCTAGGTACATGAAAAATCCACACCGCTCCCATCCCTACCCCATCATGCCACCATCCACAAACTCTCTAGACCTCTATCCATCCCTACCCAAATGCTATATCGTACATCTCAGTATACAGAACATTCAAGGCTATATTTTTCTCATTTGAACTCTATAAATGACAAATGAAGCAAAAAAAGATAAGATATCTATTTCACAATACATGCATCATTTTCCTTTTTCGGATGTTTCACAATTCTTTTGGAGACTACTATTTCACTATACATCCCCTCCTTTGAAACATAATCACATGAGTTTGAAATGCAATCACAACCTTCTCTCTCTTCACCCTTGATTTGTGTGCCATATAAAAAATGATGCATGTATAATTTATATTTGGTGGGAAATGTATAATATAGATTACAATACCTACCCAGTACCCACTTAAGCTACTCTCTTTCATTCCAGTTGCTGCTACTTGCTAGTGATTAGTGATTACATTTACTGGGTCTGGGTGTATGTAGTTAGGGTTACTAATCCGTGCAGACACCGGCATGTGAGCCCAATGCCAATTCCAATCAAACAAACACGCTTTTCTCTTGGGTCCCACTTCCCCATCCATCCACCTTCACCGACACGCCATTTCCCTTTAATTTCCCCCCCTGTCTTTTACAAAATCATTTCTTTTTAGTCTTAATTACTCCATTTGTAATATTATATCCAAATTACAATCTCTTAAATCTCCTTTTTCCCTCCCATTCTCTCTCCTCTTTTACGGCTCCTCAGCTCCTCTCCTCTCCTCTCATCCTCTGTACCGCACCTTTTAAAACCCCACCCTCTTTCTCTTCTCTCTCTCTTAACTCTTTCTATTAGTATCATAGTATGTAGTACTACACTACCCCCACTAAAAAATATTACCCATTTTCTCAGATTTTATTCTTGAAAAATTATTAATAAAAACTTTGATTTTTCTCCCTGATTTTACAGCAAATCAGCAATGCGGACATTGTTGTGTTTTAGCATTGCTGCTCTGTTCTTGTCCTCCATTGTTGTTGCTGAAGATCCTTACAGATTTTTTAGTTGGAATATCACTTATGGTGATATTTACCCTCTTGGTGTTCGTCAACAGGTTTGATTTTTTTTATTTTTATTTTGATTTGATCTTGGTTTAATTTTTCTGCGTTTTTTGCAAGATTTGATTTTGTAATCTGGGTTTATTTTATTTTTATTTTTTCAGGGCATTTTGATTAATGGGCAGTTTCCAGGACCAGATATTCACTCAGTCACTAATGATAATCTCATCATCAATGTTTTTAATAATCTTGATGTTCCTTTTCTTCTTTCATGGTAAGTTAATTTATTTATTTTTATTACTGAAAATGAATTTTTAAAATAATCTTGTCATTGTTACTGAAAATAATCTACGTTAATGGCTGTCACTAGTGTTTCTTTGTTTTGTAAGTGAGGATCTGCAGATTCAAGAATGTTATGAATTTTAGTACTGTAGATAAAATTTTGAAATTATTTAGTGGCAATTTTTAATTGGGTGTCACAAACTTTTATGTTAGTCTATTTACACGTGATTTTGGAATATAGTTAATAACTAATTAAAGAAATAAAGGTTAATTTGTGTCCTAGATCTGGGTTCTGTTATCAATTGCTAGCCTTTTCTGCTGTAATAATCACTAAGATTCTCCATTAACTAATTTTTCTTTCTCTTTTTTAAAGCATATCTGTCTTGTATTTTACTTCTCCTTAGTCCTTAATGTCTTGTCGTTTTTAGATGGGTATTTTCAAAGCAATACCTATATTCTAATATTAGTAATGGCAAACCTAATGATGTTTTGGTTGCAAGTTTTTTTTTTCTTCCCATGTAATAATGTTCTCACCATAGTAGATCTACTAAATTTACTAAACAATTATGGGTATTTTGACCTTTTCAGTGAAAATTTGACTGAGTAGAATATTGGTCTAATTCTGACAAGCTATTACTTCCTTAGTCCATAAATAACTTGATTTTAGACTTTAGCACACATATTAGAAGTAAATAGTAGGGAAATGTAAACTTTCTTATAAATAGTGTAAAAGTTAAAATAAAAAATGGATTGGACGATAGTGAGTTAGTGAAGGACTCTACTTCGTATTAATATGAAGTGAGAATAGTTAGTGGAAGGGCTAACGTCACAAGACCAACCAAAATAATATAGACGATGTTTATTTGTGGGTAGAGGATAGATTTGAGTGTATCTTAGTGTGACTCATTCGTTACCATTACGATATTGACATTAAAGAACTTTAGATTTATTGTATAATCGATATTACAAGATGTTTGAAATTTCAAAACAAAAATCATTGTAAATTTGCAATGGTACTAAACTTAAAAATTTCCTAGTAACATAAATAAGTAAAAGTTGGATTTCTTTTTACTTGCTGGTTTAGGCAGTTAAAAACTGAAAGTAGTTATAGGTGTTTTCCCATTATTTTCTGTCGCTAGTAGCAGCTTAATTTGGAGGATATTTGTGCAGTGAGTTCATCTTTTACATGAATGCTGTGAAATATTGGATTGTTTGTTGTGCACCTTTTACCATTTTAAGACAATTCTGTGATCTACCATGTTTCATTTTGCCTTTCAATGCACTTTTTGTTGTACTGTTGGTTCTGACTAAATCTATTATTGCCCTTCTATATGGCTCTTGGGTCCATCCTTTCAATGTTTTATGATAACTGGTAAAGATGGGACCAGCTGAAATAATGTACTTCGACTCCCATTCCTATTATTGTGAAAATATGTTGGTACAGAAATGGTTAATCAGTATATGTATTTTTCTGACATTTAGATAAATGGGGTTGGATCTGAATGATTATATTACAATTATGGTAATACAATGAAACTTTAATCCTAAGTTTTATGTTCAACATTATTGGTCCTGCAAATTTGTTGCTCAGTAATCAACCATTGAGACATAAATTTCTTGTGTAGAAGTGAATGATATATTCTCATCTAAAGAGTATTCTGTTTTGATCGGTGTTGTGTTACAGGAATGGAATTCAGAACAGGAGGAACTCCTTTGAAGATGGTGTATATGGAACAACTTGCCCAATTCCCCCAGGCAGGAACTTCACTTACATGCTCCAAGTCAAAGATCAAATTGGTAGCTTCTACTACTACCCTTCTCTTGCATTCCACAAGGCTGCTGGTGCTTTTGGAGGCATCAGGATCCTTAGCAGGCCCAGGATTCCTGTTCCATTTCCTGATCCGTCTGGTGACTACACTGTTCTCATTGGAGATTGGTACAAGGCCAACCACACTGTAAGTCTCATTATCCCTGTCTTTTAATATCTTGCGCTTCCTTTACAAATACAGTTTCTTTGTGGGTAAGCAGTGTATGTATAGATCTCCTTGTGCAAATGTACGTGAATTGTGGAAAAATCAACTTTAGGAGTAGCTAGATATTAGAGATATGCAAAATTACATGAGCATTGACGATGAAATTGTTTGATGGTTTTACAGGATTTGCAAGCAACCCTTGACAATGGACACAAACTTCCTCCTCCAGATGGCATCCTAATCAATGGTCGCGGAAGTGGTGCCACAATAAATGTAGAGCAAGGTAAAGTACCTTCAAAATATAAAGAAAAATTGCAAACTTATCCTATATTCCATTTGCTTAGAATCCGTGCCTTTAACTCCTAATAATAATTCCATCTTTTGCTTCTTACAGGAAAGACATACAGACTCAGAATCTCCAATGTCGGCCTGGAGAACTCTCTTAACTTCCGTATTCAAGGCCACAAGATGAAGCTGGTGGAAGTCGAGGGGACTCACACGCTCCAAACCTCCTTCTCCTCACTTGATGTCCATGTGGGACAGACCTATTCAGTGCTCATCACTGCTGATCAGCCCCCTAGGAACTACTACGTTGTAGCTTCATCTCGATTCACCAATCCTGTGCTCACTACAACAGGTATCCTTAGCTATGCGAACTCTGGAGGCTCAGTCCAAGGCCAGATCCCTGGAGGGCCAACAATCCAGATTGATTGGTCCCTCAATCAGGCCCGTGCTGTTAGGACAAATCTTAGTGCAAGTGGACCAAGGCCCAACCCACAAGGGTCTTACCACTATGGTATGGTCAACACTACTAGAACTATTAGGCTGCAGAATTCTGCAGGACAAGTGAATGGGAAGCAGAGGTATGCTGTTAACAGTGTGTCATTTATCCCTGCTGACACTCCCCTGAAGCTCGCGGATTACTTTAAGATTGGAGGAGTTTTCAGTGTGGGGAGCATTCCCAGCAGCCCGAGTGGTTCAGGGATCTATCTAGCTACTTCTGTCATGGGTGCTGATTACCGAAGCTTCATTGAGATCGTCTTTGAGAACAATGAAGATATAGTTCAGAGCTGGCATCTGAATGGTTACAGCTTCTTTGTTGTTGGGTAAGTCATCAACATGTCTTGTACTTCAGTTCGGTATTAGTTGTTATATAGTTCCAATCTCTCATAAGTCAAAAGTCCAAAACATTCCAGTAATCGTTTATGTTTTCTGTCATATCCCATCTTTTAATTTAAGTAAACTTATATTAAAAATTCAATCATCAACCAAAACTATTTTATAGAATGTGACTAAATTAATTTGAACATATGCAATATGTAACAATGTGTGTCTGCAAACAGAATGGATGGAGGAACATGGTCACCAGCCAGCAGAAACCAGTACAATCTCCGTGATGCAGTTTTCCGTTGCACCACACAAGTATGAATAACTTTTATGAATTCCATTGTTCTTCCCTAAATTGAAGTAGTACTCTAATGGGGAAAACTAACTCATATGTCTTTTATCTGATTGTATTAAATATCAATGCAGGTGTACCCAAAGGCATGGACTGCAGTCTATTTGCCATTGGATAATGTGGGTATGTGGAACTTGAGGTCAGAGTTTTGGGCGCGACAATACTTAGGACAACAATTCTACCTCCGAGTCTATACAACATCGACATCACTAAGAGATGAGTACCCAATCCCAAGGAATGCTCGTACCTGCGGAAGAGCAGCAGGCAGGCGCACTAGGCCTTTGCTATAAGCTATTTGTTAAAGTGAGTCTAGTAACCTATATTATAAGAAATTAGTTTGGTTAAAAATGGAGCAAAAAGATAAGCAAGGCTTTTACTTTGATTTGCATTAGATTCCTTTGGGGTGCTACATTAGCACTAGTTAGCCCCAGAATGAGGCTTGTATTATTAGTACGTATAATTTGTGTTGCTACGACCTCCTCTCAAGGTCGCATTCTTTGAAAGTTAATAATATTGTTCTTTTAATTGTATGAAATGTACTTGTCCTTTGATGAATGGCAAGTTTCAGGCAGGTGAAAAAGTACTCAAATCTGTACACTTACCTGAAACTGGGGAAACTACAAAATGAGTGAAGTCTGGGTTTAACCGTTTGATAGCAACTAAATTATAGTTGGCCGTTGGTTCTATCTGGAAATTATAGCTCGCCTCCCTCCCCTCGCCTTGCCTTGCCTTGCCTCACCTCTTGGTATTCCAAGTCCTTGGACTGACTGTATAGTGTATATTCAGGATGTGCTTTCGGTGCTCTCAGCACCTTTTTAGTTGCAGTAACTGCTAATTTCCGTTTCAACGGGTTTCCTCAGATATCGGGATCATTTTTGGAAGACATATGTTGGGATTATCTGATACTATAACACATTGTTGGGGTTATTAAAATTGGAATGACCATAGTTGAGATTATTGCTATCAAATTTTCCTTTGAAAAATGATACAAATATTATTTAATCAAAAGGATTTTGCTACATATGCACGTGACTATTTAATGTTTGCTAGATAGACATGATATCAAACTTTTCTTTAGAGGAGCTTTGTGAAATGTGATTATGTGAACAATTTTTTTTTTTGGCAATTAAAATTTTATTGATAACCAAAAAGAAAGGGTACAAACTCAACAAAGAAAACCAAAGGGACAGAAAATGCACCAGAATCCTAATATATCCACCTTGGACGGGTTATGAAAAAAAAAGGGACTCTTCTTGAGCAAGCCCTAAGGAACAACTCCAAAAGAAAACAGACACCAGAGAATAAACTAACATAGAAGCTAAAGCAAGAGCATCGTTCGATCTTCTTCCGGACATCTACAAGCAACTGAAAAGGGAATCTGTCCGAACACTTGCTGACCTTCAAGAAGCCTATCTACAAACACCTTTTGGTTTCTCTCAAATGTGATAGATGCTTTCCACAAAGAGCATGACAGTATAGTCTTACTACTGTTTTTCTTACTTCTACAATTGTTTCACAGCACATTTAACAGCTTCAGCAAAGGGGAGAATGGTTCTCTGAATCCTCAACAGCTTCATTACAGAGAACACAGGTCTGATCTGGAATCACTCCCCAGCTATACAATCTGCTCTTGGTAAAAAGCTTTCCCAGGGAGGGCTAGCCAAACAATGATAATGGACTTAGGGCTAGCTTTGTGAACAATTTTTCTTACCTATTATACGTGGTTATTATGTAGGAATTTATGCCTTGAATCTGGTCAGAGGGTTTTTTCGCCGGCGCGCCCGATCGGGCGAGGGTCACATTTCAGCAGGTGTCTAGAAGCTGGTCGCCCGATGGCATCGGGCGTGTTCGCCCGATCGGGCGTCGTAGCGAACTACGACTCGGGCGACAGTCGCCCGATCGGGCCCGAGACTGGTTTTGGCTTGGCGAGTACCGCCCGATCGGGCGGAGGTTTAATGAAGCGCGGAACGCGTTTTTCGGGTTTGCTTATAAATAGGTCTTAAAACCTAGTTTATTAAGTGACGATTAAGACATTAATCACCTCTGTAATTCTGGTTATTCTTCTCATCAATAAAATTATTCTCTCTCTGTCCGTGGATGTAGCCAACACTCCGTTGGTGAACCACGTTAAATCTGTGTCTGATTATTCTTTGTTTTTGCATTCAATATTTGTTCTTTCTCACGTCTGTTATAACATATTAGATGTAATAATGCAAGTTTGCTTTACGTTTACGTGTACATATATCTCTATTATATAAGGGAAGGGGGAGGAAGATGTGTCCTCCTTTAAAAATACTAAATTACCCTTAATGATCTAATGGAATAAAAAAATTACAAAAGAAAACAATTTAAGAACCCTTTCTCATTTCAACTTTCCATTCTAAGTGGATAAAAGACAATATTTTAAAATTAACGCACGCATCGTGTGCATATAAGGCTAGTATTATATATAACATAAGACTAGTTTTAACTGGGAGTTTCTTTGTCAAGTTTGGCCTATTAAAAAGAAAAAAAAGGTTCCGTTGGAGTTTCAGAAATGGAATAATAAAACTCTCAGACACGTCACATACATGAAGTTTAGTGCATGATCATATCAGTGTCCAGTGGCAAGTGGAAAACTGGTACTAATAGTACATTTTATTTGTGATAAGTTTCAATCTAGTTTGTCACCCCTTCTCATTAATCAGAAATTATATTTATACATCCTAAGGACAGAGTCCTACACCAAGTCTAATTAGGGAAACAAATCCCAAACCATAATGAACTCAGAAAATAGAGTCCTATTTCCTAACACCTCCCCCCTCAAGTGGGAGCATGCAAATCACGAATGCCCAACTTGGATAACAAAAATTCAAACTGAGTCCGACCAAGAGCCTTAGTAAATATGTCTGCTAACTGGAATAAGAAGGACTAACAAGACCCTCTGTCACAACATCTCGAACAAAGTGACAATCAGCTTCGATATGTTTAATGCGCTCATGAAAAACAGGATTCTTGGCGATATATAACGCCGACTGGCTATCACAATATAACCGCATCCCTGCGGGATGCTGAACTCCAAGATCACCCAATAATTGTTTGAGCCACTTTAATTCACAAACTATAGCAACCATAGAACGATATTCTGCCTCTGTAGAGGAACGAGATACAGTAGGCTGCTTCGTAGTCCTTCCAAGAAATTGGAGAATATCCCAGCAGAACAAACCAGCCACTCAGGGAACGTCTAGTAATAGGACAGCTAGCCCAATCAGAATCACACCACCCTTCTAGGCGGAGATCACTATCCGAACGAAATAAAATATCCTGGCCAGGATTTTTCTTCAAATATCTGACAACTCGCAGAGCTGCCTCCCAATGCACGACTTTTGGTGCCTGCATAAACTGTGATAAAATATGAACAGAATATGCCAAATCAGGTCTAGTAACAGCAAGATAAATCAATCTACCCATCAAACGACGATACTGCTCTGCGTCGTCCATTAATGGACCATCAGTCAAAGCGAGCTGATGATGCTGCTCCATAGGAAAGTCTGCAGGTTTAGCACCCAACAATCCACACTCAGAAATAATGTCCATAGCATATTTTCGTTGACGCATAAAAATTCCCTGCGAGCCTCTGGCAACTTCAGAACACCCAAATCTTTCATCTTAAAACATTTTCCAAGATAAGTTTTGAAGTTTAGCAAAAGCTCTCTGATCATTCCCTGCAATAATCATATCATCAACATAGATAAGGACATTCAGCTGAATTTTCTCCCTTGTCAAGGTGAACAAGGAATAATCAGAATACGACTGCTTAAAACCATAGGATTTTAGAGCAGTAGCTAATTTTGCAAACCAACATCTAGGTGCCTGCTTCAAACCATACAAAGACTTTTTCATCCTGCACACCAGATTATTATGATTTTGGTTAAAACCAGGAGGAATCGTCATGTACACCTCCTCTTCCAAATCACTATGAAGAAAAGCATTATGTACATCCATCTGATGAATTTCCCATTGTTTCACAGCAGCAATCGCAAGGAAAGTGCGAACCGTAGTCATTTTTGCCACAAGAACAAAAGTTTCATTATAGTCAATACCTTCAACCTAATGATGACCAAATATAACCAATCTGGCTTTCAATCGCTGCAACTTTCTCTGCTCATCATATTCTTCCGTATACACCCATTTACTTCCCAACGCCTTCTTGCCAGGAGGTAAGGGTTGCAATTCCCAAGTGCCTTGATCTTCCAAAGCTTTAATTTCTGTAGCCATGGCCTGGCGCCATCCTTCATGTTTCATAGCCTCCTTAAAAGATTTAGGATGGTTCCCAGCAGTAATAGCAGCTAGATATCTGCGATGTTTGTCAGAAAATTTATCACAACTAACATAATGTGTAATAGGATAGGGAGTACTTGAGGACTTTGATGAAGCAGTGGATTGAGTAGATGGACTTTTCTTTTTCACAACTGTATGAGTCACATAATCCTGCAATTTCTTAGAAGGAATTTTAGCACGTTTCCCCCTACCCAAAGAACCACTGTCATCCTCCATACGCCCTGTCCCCGGCCCCATTGCGGGACCACCTGCCGCCGCGACCTCTAGTGGCTCGGCCACATGCCTAGTAGCCACACTAGGCTCGGCAGCCTCCAACGCACCAGCAGGTACTGCACCAGCCACGGGCTCAGCCTTGGCGAGGGCTTCCGGAGCCTTGTCCGCACCATCCGGAGCCTCATGCTCCACGCCCCCATGAGCACCATGTCCAACTTCGACTCCCACGGGAACCTCAATGCAAGGCGTCATCTCATCATCATCGAAACACTCCATATCACCAAGCACAGGCACATTAGGCACATGAGAAGAACGAGCAAAAGGAAAACTATGCTCAACAAGCTTCACATCTCGCAAAACAAAATATGTATGGGCATCTAAATCAAACAATTTCCAGCCTTTTTGGGTAAAAGAGTAACCCATAAACACACACTTCCGACTCCTACTTGCGAATTTATCACCATTATGATGCAAATTGGTAGCATAGCACAAGCACCCAAATACTCGAATATCCAACATACCAGGAGGTTTGCCAAACATACACTCATACAGGGTTTTATAATCAAGAAGTACAGTTGGATTGCGATTTATCAAGTGACAAGCCGCATGAACATAATCCCCCCAGAATTTCAATGATAAGTGAGCTTGAAATCTCAATGCTCTAGCCACATTCATAATATGTCTATGTTTACGTTCTACCCGGCCATTTTGTTGTGGAGCTTTAACACATGAGGTTTCAAAAATAATGCCTTGCTTGGCAAAGTATGGTTTCAAACGATGGAATTCAGTTCCATTGTCAGTTCTAACACGTTTAATAATCTGATTAAACTGTCGCTCAATGAAGGCAATGAAGTTCAAAAACATAATTTCAACCTCAATTTTATTATATAATAAATGCCTATAATAAATAGATCCACACAGTACGGGAAAAATCATCAACTATTGTTAAAAAATATAAAGCACCACAAGCAGATTTTGTTCGATATGGGCCCCATAAATCACAATGAATCAACTCAAAAATGCGACTAGCTCTACTATCACTCCTAGGAAAACTAGTTCTAGGTTGATGAGCATGGAAACATACTTCACACCCATCTATATTGCAACTACTAATACTAGATGGACTCACACACGGTAAATGACGTAGAACTTTCTCTGAAGGATGACCCAAACGCTTGTGCCATAAATCAATCGATGCCATGCCATCAACAACCATGATCTTCGCCTTAAGGACCCCTCGAAAAAAGAAAAGTCCATCCTCTCGTTCACCCGCTCCAATTAGCGTCCTCGTCCTGTGGTCCTGTAATACACACAATTAGGGGTGTTAATGAGCCTGGGTGGCTCGCAAACTATTCGAGCTCGGCTCGGTCAAAGCTCGGTCAAAGCTCGGCTCGAGGGAGCTCGGCTCGAGTTCGGGATCGGCTTAATTTCCAACAATGAAGAGACTTTGTTGCTCAAAACCAACCTTATTGAACCGTCTTCCTCATGAGATATTAATAGACATCCTTGGACGAGTTGTCTCTCAAGCACCATTTTCTTTATTCAATTGCAAATTAAGGTACTAATTCTTTTGATATAAGTTTAAACTACTTTGTTGTGCTTCTTTAATAAATTTTACATTTTTTTCTCACAAATTTTTCGTAGTTAAGAAAGTGTGTTACAACGAGTTTCCATAGAGGAAATGATAGATATGATATGGCGACTTGATGATAGAGCTAAAGAATTTTTTGAACGCTGTCGAGATTGCGATAATCCACAATCGCTTTTACGTAATGGAATTGTAAGTACAATGTATTATGGTTGACCTTATATATAAACTTATATAATATATATATGTATTATGAACTTAATTGATTTGTATAATTTTTTGTCCTAATATCTTTTTAAATCAATTCTTATAGGTTTCAATTTTCACACGTGGACTTTGGCAATATGGATTGCCTCAAATAGAAAAGGCATCCGACTTAGGTCTAAAGATTGCACCTTATTTACTGGCCTTAATTTTTTTATGTAACAAAGAAGAAGAGCTTCAAGATAAGGGTGGCTTAATGCTTCTTGCTTTGATAAATGAAGTTGGTATGGAGTGTTTCATAAGGTTTAGTTGGAGATTTAGAAGGATGATGAACACGATATGGATAAGAAGTAAATTGAACTTGGTAACCAAGGCACCAATCTTTTGCAAAACACAAGAGGTTCATACTACTAAGTTCAGCAATTGGGAGAATGGTGATTACTATTCTTTTGCCAACAATTGGGATAAATTGGAGTGTGAAAAATGCAAGTGTCATCGAGAAGTTCAATTTTTCTTATCATTCATGTTTTAGATAATTATCTAATGTTTTGTCATTTTTTAATATTAAGTATTGTATTTTGACATTTTGAAGGTTATGCTTTGTTATGAAATATAAAAGTTATTTTTCTCCATTATATCTTATACTTAGTTAATATCTATTTATTTATTCGATTAATACACGTTTAAAAGTACTATACAAGAAATATGAAATTTGTATAAATATTACAAAAGGAAATTATAAATATATAAAGCGATAATTTATTTTTTCGATTAATTACACATTTAAAATAATTAATAATTGTGTTACGTATTTAAAAGTATTATAAAATAAAATTGAAATTGATATACCGAGTTATTATCCACTTATCAATATCCAAAAAATAAAATATCAATAAAGTTTTCAAGGCAAATAATAAATTAATTAAAATCATGTACAAAGACATCAACCGTCTGTATTTTACTAATATTTATATTCTATAACCCTTATTCTATTAGAAGTCATGATAGTATTATCTAAATAAAATAAAATGACCATAACCCTAATTGGTCCTAAATTGGGCCGTGTAAAAAATTGTATGGTTTTTTCTTATAAACTTCTTATATATTTACATACGGACAACACATATTACATACTTCTAAATATCTCCGGTTATTAAAAGTTTAGAAGTATAAGAATAAACCATCATGAATAGGCTAGATTTAGAAAATTCTACATTATTTAATCGTCTTCCTCATGAGATAATAACATATATTATTGGACGTGTAGCTGCCGACTCTTCTTTGGATTTATTTAACTGTAAACTAAGGTATGTTATTTAATAACTATTAAGAAGAACAATTTTGATTTCTTTTTTAAATATGTAATGTTAAGTTATGTGAATGTTAATCATTTGCAAGAACCTTAATATTATTTCAAATGATGAACATGTTTTCCAACTATTCTCCCTTGAGGAAATGATTGGTCTAAGATGTCGATTTGATCGTTATGCTTTAATTTTTTGTAATCGGTGCCTAGAGTGCAACAATCCTGGTGCTCTTCTACGGTTCGGAATGGTGAGTAAATTTTTTATTTTTTACTTTAATTTGTTAAGAATTTTGATATTCGGTTTTGATAATACTTTTCATGCACAGCTTTATTATTTGTTTTTAAAGACTCTTCAATTGTTTAGTTATGTATTTTTTTCATTTGCAGGTTCAAATATTCACTGACAATAAGTGGAAAGATGGTTTGACACAAACTGAAAAAGCTTCAAGCTTGGGACATAATTATGCAACTTATCTTTTGGGCCTAATTTTCTTATGTAATGAAGCAAATGAATTACAGGATAATGGTGTCATTGTGGTGACAAATTTAATTAGACATATTGGTATGGAAGGTATCATACAATGCAGGAAGAGATTTATTAAGATGATCAACAGTATATGGGTTGAAAATAGATCAATTGTTGCAAGCAAGACACCAATTTACTGTTACTCACATCATTCAGAAATGATGGATCTTAACCTATGGGATATTGGACAATTTTACTGTATTAGTCATGATACTGACAAGATTGTATGTGAAAAATGCAAGTGTGATCGAGAAGTTAGTTTCTTCTTAACATACATGTGTTAGAATTTCATTTTTCTTTTTACTTTTTTGTTCTCACCGTATAAATAAACATTGTACCGCATTTTAGATGAATAATGAAGTTTTTTTGGTACAATAATTTTAATGTTTATTTGTCTTTAAAAAAATGTATGTTTTTAAAAATTGTTTGAACCTAAATTTCTTCTGCATTTTTTGTTTTAAATTGATATAGTATAAATTCTACATATTTTGGGCCTTAACTTATTCAATATAATTGATAGGCTATATTATTTGGGCCCTATTTTTTCGGCACTATTTATTTGGCCCTAATTTGTCACTTAATTTAGTACTATGTCATATAAATCTAACATATCCTATAGTTATATGTTAATTTAAATATCTAAGGAAATTCATACTATCACACATTTTTTTGTTGAGAAATTGAATGGTAAGCAATTATTTTTTGGAAACCTATGTTAAGATAAATGAAAGAAATCGGATAGGAGATATGAATCAAGTCATATGTTATAGTTTCTTCAATTTCAAAGAATTTTCCTATTGTCCGTTAATCTAAAGTTAAAAATGACACCTTTTTTTTGCATAAAAAACAGCAATTATTGATTAATTAAGGGAATTGTTTTAATATCTTTTTCGGTTTTTAAGCACCATATTTGAGGAGATTTTTTTGAGCCACAAATTTAGGGTTTGTAATTGTGGAAGTTTTTAGTACATGACAATTGTCATGCCCTAGGTTAAGTTATTATTATATAAACCGATTCATATTATAAAAAGGACATTTGATCTTTTTTTTCTCTCAACTCTATTAAAATTACTACAAAGCTTAACTATCAACCATGAAGAAGCAGTCTATCTCATTGCCAAATTCATTCAATCGTCTCCCTGACGAGATCATACTTGACATACTTGGACGTATAGCATCTCAAGCTCCATTTGATTTATTCAAATGTAAATTAAGGTACTATATTATAGACCGATTTTGTAACTATTCAAATTTAAAAACTAATGTTTTGTGTTAATACATTTTTTTAATTTTTATTCAGTTGCAAGATGCTGAATAATATGTCAAATGAAAAGAGTGTTCTTCAACAAGTGTGGGTAGAGAGAATGATGGATCTTATATGGAGATTTGATCATAATGCAAGAAATTTTTTTGACCGTTGTGTAGAAATAAATAATTCAGAGTCACTACTACTTTATGGATTTGTAAGTATAATTTTTATTATTTAAATATATATAAGATAATTTTGTTGTATTAAGTATTCGAATTTTCAAAGTTACGTTATTTTTACTTATACTATATATGTGTATAACTAATTTTATATAATATTTGAGGTATAATATTTAGTATAGTAATTTTAATCACTATATGTTAAGTTATGTAATTCGAAAGAAATTAACCTTTTTTTTTATTTTATATTTCATTAGTATATTTTAATCATTAAAATCGTTCAAATCTTTCTATATTTTTTTATAATTATTAAATTCGTATATGAATTTAAAAATCATATTGTTATTAAAATGTCTACATTTTTTTTTAAATAATTAATTTCGTTCATTAAAATAAGTATTATAAGAGTATCAAATTTATTTTATTTTTATTTAAGTGGTTTTCTAATATTGTTTTTTTTTTTTTTGTAGGTTGTCATTTTTCAGCAGGATCGTTGGCATTATGGATTACCAAAGATAAAAAAAGGCATCAAATTTAGGACTCAAGACTGCAACTTATTTGCTATCCCTCATATATCTTTGTAATAAAGATGAAAAGCTAAAAAATGAGGGCCTTACAATGTTTAGTTGCTTAATTAGAGAAATAGGTATGAGTGGGATTTTAAGGTGTAGGATTATATTTTCTAGGATGATGAATACTATATGGGTAAAAAGTAGAATTAATTTAGTAACTAAACCAGAACTTTATTGCAAGCTTCAACATGAACACAAGAATGACATGAACAAATTGCAGATTCGTGACTTCATATCTTCAACAATAGTTTGTACCTTTCAAGCTGAGTGTGACGAATGCAAATGTGATCGAGAAGTTCGTTACTTTTTGTTAAGCATGTTGTAGGCAAACAATTTCAAGTTCATAGTTTTTTTTACAATTGAGTATTGTATTTTAATATTATGAAAATAAAATTTATAATTAAATAAAATACTTACTCATTTATTATACATGTTGTATTTTTTTTTAGTAATTTCATGTTCTTAGTTACGAAATTGTATGATAGAATATTGTTTTTAGTAGTGTAGTGTTTTTAATGAGCTATGTAAAAATACAACCAATCCTTGAAAAATCATTCATCCTTGTGCTATGTAAAAATAACTGAAGTAAATTTACATGGCCCGATTTCATTAGTTTATAATTTATGAGCACGGTTTTTCTTCAATAATCTATGAATTCAAATCATGCGGCCCACAATTGCTTTACTTCTCATGGCCCAATTTCATTATCTTAACCCCCATAGTATGAGAAACGCATAGATTGAGGCCCAAATTCGTATTTTACTACCCACCCTTACTTTGGTTTATTTTAATAAGTCCTTAAAAAAGTGTATGGGCCTATTTTTATTGGAATTCACGATATTACTTATCATAATGCTCTTTTTACTACATCCTAATAGTTTACACGGCCCGATTTTGTTTTCATCAATTATCTCATGGTATTGTTATGTTTTCATTTGTGTTCGAAAATATTGTTTGGGCCGTTTAAGTGAAACTAATATCCGTTTAAGTTTGGGCCGTTTAAGTGAAACTAATATTCATACATTAAGTGAAATTAATACATACAATCAATCCTAATATCATACAATATATATACTATTTTAGTTTTTACGTATACCATTTAAACTTCACCGAAATATATTGTTAAATAGGTTGATTATATTAATTAAGATCTTAGCATATTCTTTATTCATAGTGGGATTTGGTGAGATTACACCTTTAATAAAGATATTTTCTTAAACTGGAATAGATTTCTTAGCATGTAATTGCTTAATTATAGGGATAGGTTACTTATTTGTTGGATTTGATTTTATAGACCTTACTGTTGTAGCCTAAAATCGACGGTTCCTTTCACGACACTTGGGCTCATCGGAGCCGAACACGTGTCCTCTCCTAATAGGTAAAGTAAGAAGGTTTAACCCTTGTGTAAGACTCAGTTGGGAGAAAAAGGCTTTATTTTTCTGGCCCAAAAGATAGTCAGAGCCCAGTCCTTGGAGGTGGCTGTTAATGGGTAGTTGATAAACTCTCCCAATCATGGTCTGCCACGTGTCATGATATGATTCCTTAGCCAATCAGAGACCTCTATTCTAGGGTTAATTTTAAGGTTAGCTGTCATCTTGCTATCACTATAAATACCCCTGAAATCAGGAGAAAGACATTCAATGCAAACAGTGTAAAGTTACTCTGTAAAACTACTCTCTCACTTTCTCTCTCTATCTCTACTTTCTCTTATAACTCCTGATATCTGACTTAAGCTTTTCAGGGGGAACCACCACCCAAACCTCCAGGGTGGGTCCCACTCATACCTATTTCTCTAAATTTATTCACCAAATACCCCCCTTTTTTCAAAATTCACCAAATACCCCTGACCTTTAAAAAAAATTCACCAGATACCCCAGACATTTCAAAAAATACCAAAAATGTCCTTTTTGGCTAACGGACGTTAGTGCTCCATTAATTAATTAGCTAATTAACCTAAAAATCCTAATTAAACCCTAATTAAACCCTAAAAACCCTAAAACTTTAACTAACCCTAAACCCACCCCCGGGCCCACCACCCTCCCACCCCACCACCCCCACCCCCCACAACTCCAACCCCACCAACCCCTCCCCTCCCCCTCCCCTCGCCGCGCCTCCCCCTCCCGACCACCCCCCCGCCGCCGCCCCTCCCCAGCAACCCCCACGCAGGCTCCCCTCCCATCGACATCCCGCAGCTCCCCACCCCCGTAGACCCTCCTCGCGGCTCCCCTCACCCTTGTCGAATTCCCCCACCCTCCCCCACCCCCGTCGAATCCTAACCCCACCCCACCCCCCAAACAACCCACGCCCGGCCCACCCTTCCCTCCCCCCCCCCGCGAATTTTCGCATCCATCCCCACCCCTCGAGCAATCGTAGGCAAATCCGAGACTTCGGATGCACCGGCTTTTTTCGCGGAAATCGAAGGGGTTGGGGTGTTTTTCGTGGAAGTGGAACAACCCGAGAGGGGGTTGGTCGAAAATCGGTAGGGGTGTTTTTCGTGGAAGTGGAACGGCCCGGAAGCGGGGGTGGGGCGGAATGGGGAATGAGTCGGCGGGGGGGCCGGGGAGGGGGCCGGGAAGGGGGTGGTGGGGAGGGGGATGCGGGAGGGGGGGCGGCGGGCTGGGGGTGGTCGGGAGGGGAGCGCGCGGCGGGGAAGGGGGAGGTGGAGGGGGCTGAGTGGGGTTGGAGTTGTGGGGGGTGGGGGTGGGGGGTGGTGGGGGGGTGGGGTGGGAGGGTGGTGGGTTTGGTGTGGGTTTAGGGTTTGTTAGGGTTTTAGGGTTAGTTAGAGTTTTAGGGTTTTTCGAGTTTAATTAGGGTTTTATTAGGGTTTTTTAGGTTAATTAGTTAATTAATTAACGGAGCATTAACGTCCGTTAGCCAAAAGGGCATTTTTGGTATTTTTTGAAATGCCAGGGGTATCTGGTGAATTTTTTTAAAGGTCAGGGGTATTTGGTGAATTTTGAAAAAAGTGGGGGTATTTGGTGAATAAATTTATTTGTCGGGGTATTTGGTGAAAAAACCGTTTGTTTTTTTTTTTATTATATTTAAAAATTGCATAATGTTTCACATACTAACCATATCATGTAATATAATTTTGTCATTTTTTTGATATATGTTTTTATAATATATTACGAAATAATATAATGTTTATGGAATTTGTGTGATCAATTTTTGTTGTTATTGCAATTATAAGAAATGAATATGTACATTGGTTGTCAAATAACTTATGTTAGGTGGAGACCACTTACTAATAATGCATGAATAATTAATATTTCGGTTTTTTCATCATATACCCCCGACATATTTTTTTTTTGCGGGTGGGGAGGGGAGGGGGGTTCGCGACGGCCCGGGGAGGGGAGGGGGTTCACGCAGCAAGGGAAGGGGAGGGGGGGGGGGTCGGCGGGGAAGGGAGGGTCGGCGGGGAAGGGGATGGGGTGGTGGTGGTGAGGGGGCGGTGGAGAGGGGGTGGTGGTGCGGTGGGGGGTAAGGGGTTGGGGAGGGGTGGTTAGGGTTAGGGCCCAAGTTAGTGTATTAGATTAGGGTTAGTGTTAGGACTAGGGTTTGATTTAAGTTAGTTAATTAGGGTTAGGGGAGGATTAGGGCCTAATAACTAACGGAAGTCTAACACGTTAGCCAAAAGGGTAAGTCGATGTATTTTTTGAAAGGTGGGGGGTATATGGTGAATTTTAAAAGTTACAAGGGTATGTGGTGCAAAAAAAATTTGCCAAGGGTATATGGTGAAAAAACTGTTAATATTTTATTATCGTTTTAGAGTGTATGTATTGCATTTTATTTTTTTATATGTGTTTTTATAATAGATTGAAAAATTATATAATGTTTTATCATACTAATTCATGAATAAATAATAAAAGTCAAGGACAGTCTCTAGCTCACGTATGATTATATCTCCCTCGGCTAGTATTCAGCCATGGACAATTCAATGTTGCTGTATCAAGAGTTACAAGCAAAAAGGGTTTGAAGATTTTAATCTGTGACAAAGAGTGTGGGAACTCAAATGTTACCACAAATGTAGTGAATAAGGAAGTAATAAGTGATAGGCGTGTCGGACACCTAACAAAAATAAATAACCTAACTAATCCTCCTAACTATGTAGTAGGGTAAGTCAGAGTCGATCCCCACAGAGAGAAAATTGTTCTATGATTAGCCCTTAAATAATGGTAAGACTAAAGGAGGTCAATATCGAAGATGGTCGAATCAACTATACTAATCAATCTATAAATAAAAGACTCTATAGTTAAGTATCCACACTAGCATGAATTAGTACACTAATAATTCCTACCCCAAACTAGTCAATTAAATGTTCACAAGGAAAAGTACACCCTATAAAATACCATAAACCTCTCCCGAGTATCTATGCCTTCTCTAATATGTACTGAAGCTTACTCCCGTGGAATCATGTAAATTAAAGATATTAAACACGGTACTCTAACTTCCTAACAATCCATTCTACCTACTCCCGTGGAGAATTTCATGTCCTTAATTGAAATACTCAAAATTCGTCAAAACCCAACTCCCGTTGTGATCAAGACAATAGAATCATAACAATACTAGTTATCCCTAATCTAGTATTGAAATAGCACAATCAATTAAGCAAGAATAATTAAACAATTAATTCGGGAATTTAAAGAAATAATCATGAATTAATTCATACTAGGGTTCAACTTAACAATAGATAAAAGAACTACTCAAGCATAATTGAAATCAACAAACAAACTAGAGAACAATAGTTAAACTTCATAATAGAAAACAAAGAGAAAAGAAGAAGAAAATTAATACTTGAATTAATGGAAGAAAGGTAGAGTCTTGGAGATTGATAAAGTTCTACAAGTTTCTCTCTCTAACTTCTCTCTAGAAACCCTAAAAAGTGTATACAATCAAACTCTCTCCGTCATTAAACAAATAAAAGTGTATTTATATCTCCCAAAATAACAAAACTGACGAAATAAGACGCGCTACGGAGCAGACCAACACGGACGTGTCAATAATGACACGGACGTGTTGAACTGCTACTACATAAATATCCTACGATAGAATACACGGACGTGTCATAAGTGACACGGACGTGTTGTCCTGTAATCGTCAGATTCTCCAGCTCAACTTCAAACAGATATAACTTTTGATCCAGAGCTTTGTTTGGTGCATGTAATATATCGTTGGAAATTTCTTTAAGTCTAGTTTCCAATACAGTTGGAATCACCTCATTATCATGTTTGTGTCAAAAGTTATAAGTTAAATGGTGCAGAGGTGTCATATTTCGCACAAGTACACAAAGTCCTTTGTATCTTCTTCAATTCCAATCCGTTTTGGGCACATGATATATCGTTTTGAAGGTCATACAAGTGCCTTGATCATCATATCCTTAAGAAGGAGTCCAAATTACCTAAGATTACATCAAAAGGCCAAACAACCCGTGAAAGCACCGTAGCTTATAAAAATGGACCTAAATATGCATAAATGCAATGAAAATGCTCTAATACTACGTGGAAATGCATCCTAATATGCAACTAAATGATGTTATAATATGCACTTATCAATAAGTACTATCAAAATTTTGAATCTATGTTTTTAGTTTTACTTTCAATTTGTTAATATAGTCACTGACAGTTGTCTTATCTTCTACTTTGTTGCAATTATACGATAACTGCTTCTTTTATAAATAATTATATGTCACTTTGTTGGTTGTATGTATATCGCATTCATACTCTTTAACATTTTTTTCAAAATATGAACGCAAAAAATTAGCATCCCGTGCAGTTTTGCATGGGTGTTAAACTAGTTATATTATACAACCAGGTGTATCATAAAGTTAAGAGAATTTTTTTGGCTCATTGTTCAATATATAAGTCCAGATGAGTAAGAAAATAACCTTAGATGCACGATACATCCGGATGTACGGTATATGTTTTGCTATGTTACTGCGGCTTATAGATTTAGGCTTATTCCAACTTTAACATGCTTGCAGCCTTGTACCAAGACTTTAATGATTCATGTGGGGTTTCGAAACGAGTACTTGGTTAAAGTCTCTAATCTTTAAGTTATATGCTGTTACTTTTTTGAATTTGTTTAGAAGAGCAGAACACACAACAATTGATATCTGTGAAGTTATCTTAATTAGCTTATGAGCTATGAGCACATCACACGCTTTTACTTCCTTTAATTTTCTGATAGTATTATTAAAGTTCACAGTAATTGTGACATTAAGTATACTTAAGATGGCTAATTCAAATATTATGTACATATCCACCTTGAACTGCCTTATTATGCAAGATGCACATCGATCTTTGGATAGTTTATGCTTGAGAAGGGAGTATGTCAGGGGTTGGCCGCGTGCCCTTTGTGATCTTAAGAGCAGGCTCGGCTAAGGCCCTGTGCAGGGTGAGCAACTGCACAGGGCCCCCAAAAAATAAGGGCCCAATTATATGGTTCGCCCAAAGTAAAAAAAAAAAAAGAAACACTAGATTACATCAATGCTTCACGCGTCTAAAACAAAGAGAGGTGTGGGAAGCCGTGCTTCTGCAGAAAAAAGGGAACTGTTATTTTACCCCTCTCTCTTTCAAGTTCAATGTATTCGATTCCCCATTTAACTTCTTTTACGATGATCTATAAGCCATTTATTTTGATTTCCATTTGCATTTGTAAAATTTTAATGATTTTTTCTCTTTTCCAATTTCCAAAACCCTATTAATGAATATTATGTCGTTTCCTTTTCTGCAAATATTGTCAAATCCTTCTCCATTACAGCTGTAAAGTAAGGTTTACAGCTCTAAATTTTCAATCCCAGAAGCTTGATCTCATACCCAATGGTAATAAGACGATACAAGTTCCAGAGAGAAGAGAAATCAAGGGTCTTCTACTCTTCTTCTGCGTTTGATTCTTTGTTGAATATATACCCAACCCAACTTTCTAATATAACAACCCTAATCCCCAATTTCCAAATAGAAAAAAAAATATTTGTCAGATGGTTGGAGGTGTTATATTTTCTTTATGAATTTGTTGGTGTTGTTTTTTGGGTGAAGCTTCGCTGGCTTAATGGATTTTACAATTTTGGAGTATTGGGAGTGTCTTATAATCTGCTATAAAGGGAAGGTTCTTTCATAACTCATCTTTTCTTACTTTAATTTCCTTAATCATAAATTTAGTTATTTGCTTCCTGAATGTTCTATAAATTACTGTTAAATATTGATTTATGAATATGTAGTATATGTTGAATTTTGTTTAACTTTTATTAATTATATATATGAAATTTTACTTTGATTTTTAATATAACGACATCTTTTTCTTACTCTTTGGGGGCCTTATAATTTGATTTAGCACAGGACCCCTTAATTATACGAGACGGCCCTGCTTAAGAGGTTAGCCACTCATGCATGTGACATTTTAATATTTACAAATTTCGGAGTAACTTCTTCAGATAGAAGATTCCATTTGTGAGCTTTTCATGCATCATTTGTGACTGTTGCAAAAACAATACATATATGGTTACCCCGTCCGGCCGTCCCCAATAGGTAACTGAAATCTTTTGGTTCTTTATTAAAATACAAAATTAATAATTATTTTTCTCTAGTTTGGTTGTTAATTATGAGAAAAGCTTTTCTTAAAACATTGTTATACTTTCACTTTTCACGTATGTCAATTCAAAATTTTAAGTACTAACATCCCTAGTTTTGTATTTTGAAAAAAATTACTCAAAAGTAGATATTTATGAAATTCATATTAAGAATCTAACAGGTTCCCACGTGACTATATTTTTTCGTCACATGCAAATCACAAATGATGGTTAAAGTGAAATTTATTAATAGTGAAAAAAGTCAAAGTATGACGATTAAAAAAATGGAGGTAGTATATTGAAAATGGAAGGGAGCGAATATAGGAAATGTCAAAAAGAAAGAAATTTGAGTGGCATAATTTCCTTTTGAAAAGAAAATGATTTAGTTCCATTTTTAGGAGGATATTTTCCATCCTAGTGAAAGCTACTGGGACTAGAATCTAGATATCCAAAAAAAAAACATGGGAAATTCTCTCTGGTAGCCCCTTACTTTTATTTTCTCTATTTGGTTGCTTTTTTATGGGTTTTTTCTCTCTGGTAGTCCCAGATTAATTAACTTATTAAAACCATAGGATTATTTAATGAAAAACGTTTAATATCTGTTAAAAGTGTTAGTAATGTCTCTAACCTAGGTTAGATTAACTAAATCTAAGTAATGTTGACTCCAGCTAATTAGTTTGACAAACAAAAACAAACTACCTACCACCCCCCTCTGTTCTCATCTACCTTCCTCCACCCACGAACTCTAACTCTATTCTCTCACTCTTTCTCTTCTTTTCTCTTTCACACACCATGAATTCATCTTGATCACTCAACTACGCGTATGTATGCCAGGACCTGTTGTCACCATGGATGGAACCATAAGGTTCGTGAAAGTGAAGAATGGCAACTGTGAGCCATCAAAGATGCTTGAAGCAAGAATGTTAAATAGCAGCCCGAATTTACGAAGGATGTACTACAAGTGCAAGTCTTGTGACGAGGAAATTAATCTGGGAAGAGAATATTTTTCTGGTTTGCAAATGATTTGGGAAGAAAGGAGGAAGACGAAGAGATCAGATGGAATGGGATGGAGCTCATTTGTAGGTTCGTGTAAAAACAATTAGTTGGGGTGGGGTCAAGTTTAATTAAAGTGAGTTAATCTAACCTAGGTTAGGCAAAAGAAATTTTGCGCGCTTCTCTCTCTAGATTTTCTCTCTGCGGGCGATAAACGCAGTATGTCATGGCCAGAAAATCTAAAGCTAAGATGAAGGTACCTCAGGCGGAATTACAGAAGAAGAAAATAAAGGGACCTAGCTCCGATTCTCTGGTGAAAAATGTAAAATCAAATGGATTCGATTATGGGCGTTTCAATGATGGAGATTGAAGAGGATGTCCAGGTGGAGATTCAGGAGGAAATTCTGTCTCCTAGATCATCGGTGAGAGATCTTTAACAACAAGAACAACTGATGAGGGAGAATTTTTCGGATTGGTTGGCAACAATCAATAAATCTGCTGAGAAAATGGCACCAGAACAAAGTAGGAGAATCAATCGAGTTGAAGGTATGACTGACCCTTTGCCAATATGGTTTTCTGTTGATCATCGTGAAATTGGTAATGTTAGAAATGAACCTATTGTTGTTGAAAGCCCTATGGTTAAAATTGACATAGCTGATGTTCAATGTGAAATTGATTACTTGAATTCTGCAATTTATCGTTATGTTGTGGGGGCATATCCTCCTATTCATGTTATGGAGGGTTATATTCAAAGGATTTGGAGGAATCATGGAGTTGATAAAGTTGCAATAATGGCAAAAAAAGGAATCTTTGTAGTTAGATTTAGGTCTATGGAGCAAAGGGACATGATTTTAACTGCTCCCGTTTATTATTTGATAAGAAACTCCTGATTGTGAAGGCTTGGAACTCTGAAATTGATATATGTAGGGATACTCTCAAGATTATTCCAACATGAATTCAATAAAAACTTGATTCTAAATATTAGGGGGAATCGTGTCTTGCAAAAATTATGAGTCATATTGGTAAGATGATGAAGATAGATCAAGCTACTAGTAAACGAGATAAGTTGCAGTTTGCTAGGGTAATGGTGGAGGTTAAGGTTGATCAACATTTGCTAGAAATGATTTCTTTTGTAAATGAACAAGATAAGATTGTTCATGTGGAATTTTTTTATGAATGGAAGCCAATTTCTTGTAGCACATGTAAAGGTATGGGACATGAAGCTAAAGAGTGTGTAAAGCCTGTCATTAGGAAGAAATGGAGACCAAAACCAGCTACTGAAGTGCAGAAATTTGTAGATCAAGTGCAGACAAGGGAGGTGGTCTTGGAAAAGGATGAAAATGAGTTCAAGGAAGGTAGAAATCCAGCCAGAAGGATTTTAACAAGCCTAAAGGTTGCTGATACACAAATTATTTTTGAAATCTTTAAAGATTAAGCTCCTGTGGTAGTTGTGGCTGATGTTAAGTGTGTTTAAGATAATCAGGGGAATTAGGAGACTGCCCACCTCCCTGTGACCATGGATAAGGTTATTGTAACATCCCGCACTTCCGAGCTGCTAGTTAATCACGCTTAACATTCACAAATCTCAGTTAATGTTAATTAACCTCAATTAGACACCTGCTGCTGAACCTTTTATGGTCCACAATACAACAACCCAAAATAGTTCATATAATTTCATGAGCTGAACTAATACAATCTCCAAATGAATACCATAATACATCATAAGATTATTTCTAAGCAACAATATAATTCATATCAAGAGTTAAACGAGACACCTCTCAGATCACAAAATTACAATCCCAATCTTTTCTCTCTGGAGCGCACTATACCTTCAAAATAACTAAGAATGAACTCTGTTCCACCAGGACAGGTTCAAAGAACAAGATCAGAAAGACTGAGTACACACTGTCCAACCAGAAAATCTTTTTGGTGGCTTAAAACGTATTTACAAGTATAAGTTTATCTTACGAGACAATTGAAATCATGCAACATAAATGTCATAATGGAATAATCATATAACAAAGTACTTAAACATAATTTACATTGTTACTTGTTTAAAATAATAGTCTGAATTGATATCTCACAGAATAAGTAGTACATACTTTCAATTAGAGAAACCATAGAATCCAACACGATCTCTCAAATCAGCTTTAATCCTGACATATTCTAAGACATAGTAATATCTCTCACTTCCGTGTCTCAAAAAGAATAACCTCTAATCTAAATATGTGCATCATAACTCCTTTAATTAACTCTTAGCGACTTTCTTAGAAAGTACGTCATTCCCATATTCCGTGCAGAGATTCTATAAACTTGGACGAGTAAAGATTATATTACTCGGAAGTAACGTTTGAAATAACTTTCCACGAAACTATTTGTATATTCAAATGCATATTCTATTTTCTTTCAGAAATCATATTATACTGGGGAAGAGAACACGAATAGAGTTGCCTTCCAGGCGAATTCTCTAAACTTTTACAAGGAACGTCTCCCTCTTATGTACTGCTTGCAAGACTTTTCTGGACATGTCCCCAGAATACAGATATACGGAATACAGAATGTTGTTCATCACTGCTCTAGCAGCTTCTTCCCCTCACATAAACAAAATCACAATACATAATTTGCAATTCACTATATTTCTCAAACTCAATTTCAAAATCCTCGAGTGAGATACTTCAAAATCTCATAACATAATCGCTTTTGGGTATTTCATATACAAACTCAAATTTTTTGATACTACAGTATACTTGAGTTTCCAATAACTTTGCATAAATCAACCTTTTACAAAATTCATTTACTAAATCCCTTTCAAATACGGACTTTAAAGAAAATATAGTCCAAGCATATCAAATTTGAAGCTTACATCTCAATAACTTTTTGTCAATCACAATTTACTCGAATTCCCAATAACTTGGAGTATAATAGACTCTTCGTATCCCCTAAACGCTTAAAAATACAAATTTTAGTGGAGATATAGCCATGTCCCATAACGTTCTCAATCATTCAAAAGTAGAGCTCACCAATCATATCAGACTTACTGAATTACTCCTTCGAGTTTATCATAATTATCCTAATAATAACAACATACTCAAAAACTCTAAATGGTATAATTCACCATTTAATAATACACAATCACGATACGACTTACTGTACAATACTACTTCTCATGATCCTCATCCATACAGTTCATAATTGCATTTTCCAAAATCTCTATACAACTCTTTACTTCAGAGACCGCTCAACAAAATAATATTCTTGAAATCTCATTAACTGAAAGTAAACTATAACATTAAAACTCCATAAACTTGAAATCGTATTAGATCGTATCTCATTAGAGACTTATGTCGGATTCCACAAAATTTAGCTGATCATCTATAACATAGTTGTACGAGATCGCTAAATTCAAAACCCACACTTATAATAACATTGAGGAATATATATCGAGAACACTTCCTTAAATGTTCACAATCGGACACCCAAAACTTTTATATAATAACTTAAAACTCAAGTCACTCAATAACTTATACTACTAAGTCTCATAGACTGGAATATACTTGAATTCGAAGACACGATTGACTTAATATAACATAAGTTGATTACTTCAAAACCTTCAAATAAAACTATATTTCATAGCCAAAACTTATAGACATGTCTCAAACCACAGTTGGGAAGTCAATGCTGATCCTTATATAACCGAAACACTTGATTTTGGCGTGAAATCATATACTCAAGATGTCAAACAAACATAGATATGGGAATCATATTTTCAAACAACATTGAATTCAGGTTCACAAAACCACAACGAATTCAAGTCTGAAAACTAATTTGTATTTGACAACTCATGAGATTCATACAGCTTACAATTATAGAAACATAATTGAGTTCACAAGGTGGAAGGACAATGTGTACCTTAGTCGATCCCGCACATCACCTCTGTTCCATAATTAATCTCCAAGAATTCCTAACCTTGCTCACCCGCATAATATCTGAATTCCACAACAGCCCATCTCATATTATAAATAATAATTAGAAATTATTTCCCATTTAACCCCTAATAAGAACCAATGCATAAGAATTAGCTAAAACATAGTAAGTGTTCACCAAGTTTAGATCTTCACATTCATATTACATTAGCAGCATCTTCTCATGGACTCGTACCACTTACCACCACAATATTAGCAAGAATTTGTAGTTCAAGAATCAATAAGATTAATCTCCTGAAAAACCATATTCTCTTAATACACTTATCCTATTTTAAATGAAATCAACTCATACAACCTAAATACTCTATTTTGGAAATCCTTAAACCAATAAGCCAAAAGAATTAAATTTGGAAATACAATCATAATCAGAAATCATTTGATTGAAAGAGAAATTGGGTCCAAAGTTTATACCTTTAATTGCCAAAATAAAAGACCCTAACAATGGGTTCTTCATCGAGCCAAGGGAGGAGGAACCAAAGCAAAGAATTTGCAACTTGGCCCACTGAATAGCAGTGAAAACCAACAATTACAATAGCGGCAGCTCACCGGAGCATCAGCAAGATGCCGACAGCAGCAACGCAGAAGTAGAGCCCGTAGAGAGAAAAGCAAAGAGAGCAAATGCAGAGAAACAAAACCACATATGCAACAACTGAACACGACAATGCCCACAGCAATAAGCTAGAATAAGGCAACGGAAAGCAAGGGCGTCTGTTCGAGTGATGGCCACGAGCAGCAGCGGGTCGAGAAGACAGAGAGAAAAATGCAATTGTTTGGCTCAATAGAAGACCGATCGGAATGAAGCAATTGGCGGTAAGTTTGGGTGGTTTTCCGGCGAGATTACCAGACACAAAAAGTACATAGGAGGAAGAAAGTGGAAGCAGTGAAGAAGGAGAGACGAAATGAGAGAGAATGAGGGAAATTAAGAGTGAATTGGGGGTTTCATTTTGTTTTTATAAATGTAATGACTTTAAAAGAGCTCATAAGTTTCTTGAAAGATCTAGATGGTTCTTCATAACTTTTCTTTTTCTTTTTCTTCTCTCTTTTTTTTCCTCTTGAAATTCATAAGATCATTTTGTAATTTCAAATCATAAACCAAAAATCTTACTTTGTTCCACAATATTGTTAACCATAGTAGCCTAAATGTAGATTTCAAATCGTTAATTAAAATAGCAATTATAATAAAAGTTGCTTAAATATTGGGCTATTACATACTACCGCCCTTAAAAGAGATTTCGCCCTCGAAATTTTGAAAACTTTAAAGCATCTGTGAACGAATAAGATCACATAAAACATTTTTAATGAAAATCAAATCACTTCAATTCTTAACCTTACTCCAATACCTCGAAATATTTGCTTCCTAGACAAATAATCAAAAATCACGAATCCAAATTCTCTACAATCTCAATGGATATAATTCAATCTTTCTCTAATAGCCTCTCAAAACTACAATCCCAATATAACTTTTCACTTATGCAACTTTTCAATCTCAATACTCAACCTTCAATATCTCAATCTCTATTCCTCAAATCAATTTCAAACAATCCCAAAAATCTTTCTTGAACTCATATGCCATGATATGAAGATCACGACAACTCTAAAACAACCATGCTCTGATACCACCTATAACAGCCCGCACTTCCGAGCTGCTAGTTAATCACGCTTAACATTCACAAATCTCAGTTAATGTTAATTAACCTCAATTAGACACCTGGTGCTGAACCTTTTTTGGTCCACAATACACCAACCCAAAATAGTTCATATAATTTCATGAGCTGAACTAATACAATCTCCAAATGAATACCATAATACATCATAAGATTATTTCTAAGCAACAATATAATCCATATCTTGAGTTAAACGAGACACCTCTCTGATCACAAAATTATGATCCTAATTTTTTCTCTCTAGAGCGCACTATACCTGCAAAATTACTAAGAATGAACTCTGCCCCCACCAGGACAGGTTCAAAGAACAAGATCAGAAAGACTGAGTACACGCTGTCCAACTAGAAAATCTTTTTGGTGGCTTAAAACGTATTTACAAGTTTAAGTTTATCTTACGTGACAATTGAAATCATGCAACATAAACGTCATAATGGAATAATCATATAACAAAGTACTTAAACATAATTTACATTGTTACTTGTTTAAAATAATAGTCTAAATTGATATCTCACAGAATAAGTAGTATATACTTTCAATTAGAGAAACCATAGAATCCAATACGATCTCTCAAATCAGCTTTAATCCTGACATATTCTAAGACATAGTAATATCTCTCACTTCTGTGTCTCAAAAAGAACAACCTCAAATCTAAATATGTGCATCATAACACCTTTAATTAACTCTTAGCGACTTTCTTAGAAAGTACGTCATTCCCATATTCCATGCAGAGATTCTATAAACTTGGACGAGTAAAGATTATATTACTCGGAAGTAACGTTTGAAATAACTTTCCACGAAACTATTTGTATATTCAAATGCATATTCTATTTTCTTTCAGAAATCATATTATACTGGGGAAGAGAACACGAATAGAGTTGCCTTCCAGGCGAATTCTCTAAACTCTTACAAGGAACGTCTCCCTCTTCCATTATGTACTGCTTGCAAGACTTTTCTGGACATGTCCCCAGAATACAGATATACGGAATACTGAATGTTGTTCATCACTGCTCTAGCAGCTTCTTCCCCTCACAGAAACAAAATCACAATACATAATTTACAATTCAATATTTTTCTAAAACTCAATTTCATAATTCTCGAGTGAGATACATCAAAATCTCATAACATAATATCTTTTGGGTATTTCATATACAAACTCAAATTGTTTGATACCACAGTATACTTGAGTTTCCAATAACTTAACATAAATCAACCTTTTATAAAATTCATTTACTAAATCCCTTCCAAATACGGTCTTTAAAGAAAATATAGTCCAAGCATATCAAATTTGAAGCTTACATCTCAATAACTTTTTGTCAATCACAATTTACTCGAATTCCCAATAACTTGGAGTATAATAGACTCTTCGTATCCCCTAAACGCTTAAAAATACAAATTTTAGTGGAGATATAGCCATGTCCCATAACGTTCTCAATCATTCAAAAGTAGAGCTCACCAATCATATCAGACTTACTAAATTACTCCTTCGAGTTTATCATAATTATCCTAATAATACCAACATACTCAAAAACTCTAAATGGTATAATTCACCCTTTAATAATACACAATCACGATACGACTTACTGTAAAATACTACTTCTAATGATCCTCCTCCATACAGTTCATAATTGCATTTTCCAAAATCTCCATACAACTCTTTACTTCAGAGACCACTCAACAAAATAATATTCTTGAAATCTCATTAACTGAAAGTAAACTATAACATTAAAACTCCATAAATTTGAAACCGTATTAGATCGTATCTCATTAGAGACTTATGTCGGATTCCACAAAATTTAGCTGATCATCTATAGCATAGTTGTACGAGATCGCTCAATTCAAAATCCACACTTATAATAACATTGAGGAATATATATCGAGAACACTTCCTTAAATGTTCACAATCAGACACCCATAACTTTTATATAATAACTTAAAACTCAAGTCACTCAATAACTTATACTACTAAGTCTCATAGACTGGAATATACTTGAATTCGGAGGCAAGATTGACTTAATATAACATAAGTTCATTACTTCAAAACCTTCAAATAAAACTATATTTCATAGCCAAAACTTATAGACATGTCTCAAACCACAGTTGGGAAGTCAATGCTGATCCTTATATAACCGAAACACTTGATTTTGGCGTGAAATCATATACTCAAGAAGTCAAACAAACATAGATATGGGAATCATATTTTCAAACAACATTGAATTTAGGTTCACAAAACTACAACGAATTCAAGTCTGAAAACTAATTTGTATTTACAACTCATGAGATTCTTACAGCTTACAATTATAGAAACATAATTGAGTTCACAAGGTGGAAGGACAATGTGTACCTTAGTCGATCCCGCACATCACCTCTGTTCCATAATTAATCTCCAAGAATTCCTAACCTTGCTCACCCGCATAATATCTGAATTCCACAACCTATCTCATATTATAAATAATAATTAGTAATTATTTCCCATTTAACCCCTAATAAGAACCAATGCATAAGAATTAGCTAAAACATAGTAAGTGTTCACCACGTTTAGATCTTTACATTCATATTACATTAGCATCATCTTCTCATGGACTCGTACCACTTACCCCCACAATATTAGCAAGAATTTGTAGTTTAAGAATCAATAAGAATAATCTCCTAAAAAACCATATTCTCTTAATACACTTATCCTATTTTAAATGAAATCAACTCATACAACCAAAATACTCTATTTTGGAAATCCTTAAAACAATAAACCAAAAGAATTAAATTTGGAAATACAATCATAATCAGAAATCATTTGATTGAAAGAGAAATTAGGTCCAAAGTTTATACCTTTAATTGCCAAAATAAAAGACCCTAACAATGGGTTCTTCATCGAGCCAAGGGAGGAGGATCCAATGCAAAGAATTTGCAACTTGGCCCACTGAATAGCAGCGAAAACCAAAAATTTTAATAGCGGCAGCTCACCGGAGCATCAGCGAGATGCCGACAGCAGAAACGCAGAAGTAGAGCCCGGAGAGAGAAAAGCAAAGAGAGCAAATGCAGAGAAACAAAACCACATATGCAGCAACAGAACACGACAACGCCCACAACAATAAGCTAGAATAAGGCAACGGAAAGCAAGGGCGCCGGTTCGAGTGATGGCCACAAGCAGCAGCGGGTCGAGAAGACAGAGAGAAAAATGCAATTGTTTGGTTCAATAGAAGACCGATCGGAATGAAACAATTGGCGGTAAGTTTGGGTGGTTTTCCGGCGAGATTACCAGACACAAAAACTACAGAGGAGGAAGAAAGTGGAAGCAGTGAAGAAGGAGAGACGAAATGAGTGAGAATGAGGGAAATTAAGAGTGAATTGGGGGTTTCATTTTGTTTTTATAAATGTAACGACTTTAAAAGAGCTCATAAGTTTCTTAAAAGATCTAGATGGTTCTTCATAACTTTTCTTTTTCTTTTTCTTCTCTCTTTTTTTTTTTCCTCTTGAAATTCATAAGATCATTTTGTAATTTCAAATCATAAACCAAAAATCTTACTTTGTTCCACAATATTGTTAACCATAGTAGCCTAAATGTAGATTTCAAATCGTTAATTAAAATAGCAATTATAATAAAAGCTGCTTAAAAACTGGGCTATTACATACTACCACCCTTAAAAGAAATTTCGTCCTCAAAATTTTGAAAACTTTAAAACATCTGTGAACGAATAAGATCACATAAAACATTTTTAACGAAAATCAAATCACTTCAATTCTTAACCTTACTCCAATACCTCGAAATATTTGCTTCCCAGACAAATAATCAAAAATCTCGAATCCAAATTCTCTACAATCTCAATGGATATAATTCAATCTTTCTCTAATAGCCACTCAAAACTACAATCCCAATATAACTTTTCACTTATGCAAATTTTCAATCTCAATACTCAACCTTCAATATCTCAATCTCTATTCCTCAATTCTTAATTAACTAATAACCCAAATCAATTTCAAACAATCCCAAAAATCTTTCTTGAACTCATATGCCATGATATGAAGATCACGACAACTCTAAAACAACCATGCTCTGATACCACCTGTAACAGCAAGCACTTCCGAGCTGCTAGTTAGTCACGCTTAACATTCACAAATCTCTGTTAATGTTAATTAACCTCAATTAAACACCTGCTGCTGAACCTTTTATGGTCCACAATACAACAACCCAAAATAGTTCATATAATTTCATGAGCTGAACTAATACAATCTCCAAATGAATACCATAATACATCATAAGATTATTTCTAAGCAACAATACAATCCATATCTTGAGTTAAACGAGACACCTCTCTGATCACAAAATTACGGCCCTAATCTTTTTGCTCTGGAGCACAATATACCTGCTAAATAACTAAGAATGAACTTTGCCCCCACTAGGATAGGTTCAAAGAACAAGATCAGAATGACTGAGTACACACTGTCCAACCAGAAAATCTTTTTGGTGGCTTAAAACGTATTTACAAGTATAAGTTTATCTTACGAGACAATTGAAATCATGCAACAGAAACGTCATAATGGAATAATCATATAACAAAGTACTTAAACATAATTTACATTGTTACTTGTTTAAAATAATAGTCTGAATTGATATCTCACAGTATAAGTAGTATATACTTTCAATTAGAGAAACCATAGAATCCAACATGATCTCTCAAATCAGCTTTAATCGTGACATATTCTAAGACATAGTAATATCTCTCACTTCCGTGTCTCAAAAAGAATAACCTCTAATCTAAATATGTGCATCATAACTCCTTTAATTAACCCTTAGCGACTTTCTTAGAAAGTACGTCATTCCCATATTCCGTGCAGAGATTCTATAAACTTGGACGAGTAAAGATTATATTACTCGTAAGTAACGTTTGAAATAACTTTCCACGAAACTATTTGTATATTCAAATGCATATTCTATTTTCTTTCAGAAATCATATTATACTGGGGAAGAGAACACGAATAGAGTTGCCTTCTAGGAGAATTCTCTAAACTTTATTTTACAAGGAACGTCTCCCTCTTCTATTATGTACTGCTTGCAAGACTTTTCAGGACATATCCCCAGAATACAGATATACGGAATACAGAATGTTGTTCATCACTGCTCTAGCGGCTTCTTCCCCTCACAGAAACAAAATCTCAATACATAATTTACAATTCAATATTTTTCTAAAACTCAATTTCATAATTCTCGAGTGAGATACATCAAAATCTCATAACATTATCGCTTTTGGGTATTTCTCATACAAACTCAAATTGTTTGATACCACAGTATACTTGAGTTTCCAATAACTTAGCATAAATCAACCTTTTAGAAAATTCATTTACTAAATCCCTTTCAAATACGGACTTTAAAAAAAATATAGTCCAAGCATATCAAATTTGAAGCTTACATCTCAATAACTTTTTGTCAATCACAATTTACTCGAATTCCCAATAACTTGGAGTATAATAGACTCTTTGTATCCCCTAAACGCTTAAAAATACAAATTTTAGTGGAGATATAGCCATGTCCCATAACGTTCTCAATCATTCAAAAGTAGAGCTCACCAATCATATCAGACTTACTGAATTACTCCTTCGAGTTTATCATAATTATCCTAATAATAACAACATACTCCAAAACTCTAAATGGTATAATTCACCCTTTAATAATACACAATCACGATACGACTTACTGTACAATACTACTTCTAATGATCCTCCTCCATACAGTTCATAATTGCATTTTCCAAAATCTCTATACAACTCTTTACTTCAGAGACCGCTTAACAAAATAATATTCTTGAAATCTCATTAACTGAAAGTAAACTATAACATTAAAACTCCATAAACATGAAACCGTATTAGATCGTATCTCATTAGAGACTTATGTCGGATTCCACAAAATTTAGCTGATCATCTATAGCATAGTTGTACGAGATCGCTCAATTCAAAATCCACACTTATAATAACATTGAGGAATATATATCGAGAACACTTCATTAAATGTTCACAATCGGACACCCATAACTTTTATATAATAACTTAAAACTCAAGTCACTCAATAACTTATACTACTAAGTCTCTAGACTGAAATATACTTGAATTCGAAGACAAGATTGACTTAATATAACATAAGTTGATTACTTCAAAACATTCAAATAAAACTATATTTCATAGACAAAACTTATAGACATGTCTCAAACCACAGTTGGGAAGTCAATGCTGATCCTTATATAACCGAAACACTTGATTTTGGCGTGAAATCATATACTCAAGAAGTCAAACAAACTAAGATATGGGAATCATATTTTCAAACAACATTGAATTTAGGTTCACAAAAGCACAACGAATTCAATTCTGGAAACTAATTGTATTTGACAACTCATGAGATTCATACAGCTTACAATTATAGAAACATAATTGAGTTCACAAGGTGGAAGGACAATGTGTACCTTAGTCGATCCCGCACATCACCTCTGTTCCATAATTAATCTCCAAGAATTCCTAACCTTGCTCACCCGCATAATATCTGAATTCCACAACAACCCATCTCATATTATAAATAATAATTAGTAATTATTTCCCATTTAACCCCTAATAAGAACCAATGCATAAGAATGAGCTAAAACATAGTAAGTGTTCACCACATTTAGATCTTCACATTCATATTACATTAGCATCATCTTCTCATGGACTCGTACCACTTACCACCACAATATTAGAAAGAATTTGTAGTTTAAGAATCAATAAGATTAATCTCCTGAAAAACCATATTCTCTTAATACACTTATCCTATTTTAAATGAAATCAACTCATACAACCTAAATACTCGGTTTTGGAAATCCTTAAAACAATAAACCAAAAGAATTAAATTTGAAAATAAAATCATAATCAGAAATCATTTGATTGAAAGAGAAATTGGGTCTAAAGTTTATACCTTTAATTGCCAAAATAAAAGACCCTAACAATGGGTTCTTCATCGAGCCAAGGGAGGAGGAACTAGAGGTGATCATTGGCCGGGTCGAGCCAAAAAAATTCTGCCCATTGACCGGGCCGAGCCGGGCCGGGCCCAAATCCGGGACGAAAAATTGTGCCCAAAGCCCGTTATTTCGGGCCTAGCCGAGCGGGCTTTTTCGGGCCAAAACGGGCCGCGCCAAAAAATTAGACTAAAACGTCTTTTTTGGCTTGTCCAAAGCCCGCCCCAAAAAAAAAAAAAAAAAAACCGGACCGCGCCCGGCCCGGCCTGCCCGTGGGCCAAAAAAATCTACCCAAACCCGCCCATAAACCGGGCCGGGCTGGAGTTGATTAGCTCTAGGAGGAACCAAAGCAAAGAATTTGCAACTTGGCCAACTGAATAGCAGCGAAAACCAACAATTACAATAACGGCAGCACACCGGAGCATCAGCGAGATGCCAACAGCAGCGACGCAGAAGTAGAGCCCGGAGAGAGAAAATCAAAGAGAGCAAATGCAGAGAAACAAAACCACATATGCAGCAACAGAACACGACAACGCCCACAACAATAAGCTAGAATAAGGCAACGGAAAGCAAGGGCGCCGGTTCGAGTGATGGCCACGAGCAGCAGCGGGTCGAGAAGACAGAGAGAAAAATGCAATTGTTTGGCTCAATAGAAAATCGATCGGAATGAAACAATTGGCGGTAAGTTTGGATGGTTTTTCGGCGAGATTACCAGACACAAAAAGTATAGAGGAGGAAGAAAGTGGAAGCAGTGAAGAAGGAGAGACGAAATGAGAGAGAATGAGGGAAATTAAGAGTGAATTGGGGGTTTCATTTTGTTTTTATAAACGTAATGACTTTAAAAGAGCTCATAAGTTTCTTGAAAGATCTAGATGGTTCTTCATAACTTTTCTTTTTCTTTTTCTTCTCTCTCTTTTTTTTCCTCTTGAAATTCATAAGATCATTTTGTAATTTCAAATCATAAACCAAAAATCTTACTTTGTTCCACAATATTGTTAACCATAGTAGCCTAAATGTAGATTTCAAATCGTTAATTAAAATAGCAATTATAATAAAAGCTGCTTAAAATTGGGCTATTACAGTTATAATTTGGAATGTAAGGGGGATCAACAGTCAACACAAACATCTTGATGTGAAGAAATTCATAGATTTTAATAAAGTTGGCTTAGTTAGTCTCTTAGAAACTAAGGTAAAGGCCCATAATATGAGAAATCTTTACCAGAGAGTTTTTCAGGGATGGTGCTTTAGTTCTAATTACGCATTTAATGATGGAGGTAGGGTGGTTATTGCTTGGAATCCATACAGTTTTACAGTGAATATCTTATTATGTTCCAGTCAAGTAATTAATTGCCTAGTTGTTCCTACTGGTGGAGGGGTTAGCTTCTTCTGCTCTTTCTTGTATACTTCAAATGATGCACATGAGAGAGAGGAGATTTGGAAGGATTTCACTTGGTTGAATGAAAGGATTAATGAGCCTTGGTTAATAGCTGGTGACTTCAACAATGTGTTGAATCCAGAAGAAAAGATTGGGGCTGTTGTGAGAGCCCAAGAGTATGCAGGTCTTCAGGACTGTATGAATCAATATGGAATGACTGATATGAGCAGCATATGAAGCTATTTTAGTTGGAATAGTAAACAAAGTGGGGAACATAGGGTGTTTTGCAAGTTAGACAAAGCTATGGTTAATCAAGCATGGGTGGATACCTTTCCAAATGCAGCAGCTCATTTAATGCCAGAGGGTCAATTTGATCATTGCCCCATTGTGGTAGCTGTTTACCCTGCTCTTGATCAGGGAAATAGGCATTTCAAATATTATGTGGAGTAAAGCTCCAACTTTTCCGGATATTATTAGGGAATAGTGGAATGAAGATGTAAGAGGGTGTCTGATGTTCAATGTTTTTACAAAGCTGAAAAAAGTGAAATGTGGCCTGAAAAAGTTGAACAGGGAGGGTTTTTCAGATTCACAATGCAGAGATGTGTAGGCTCAGAACCGAATGCCGAAATTTCAAGTTGATTTACATGCACAACCTATGAATTTGGCTGTGAGGCAAGAAGAAATTGATGTTGTGCAGGAGTATAGAAGAGTTCACAAAGCCTATGTTTCTTTCTTTCATCAATCCATCAGGCAAAGAAGGCTAAGGAACACTGTTTATGCAATCCATGATTCTTCTGGAGTATGGAAGGACTCCTTACAGGATGTCAATGAAGTTTTTTTGGAGTATTATAAGAAGTTGCGGGGTTCAAAATTGGAGCTGAGGGAACCAGTTAAAAAGGTTGTGATCAATATGGTGAATGAAGCTCACTTGCAAATTCTCAACAGTCTTTATACTGTAGAGGAGGTCAAGAAAGCACTATTAGAGATTCATTGTGATTAGTCACCAGGTCCTGATGGATTTGGATCCCATTTCTATAGGGACTCTTGGTCAATTATTGGTGATGAAGTGACTCAAGCTGTCTTGGATTTCTTCAATTCAGGTAAATTGCTTACGGAACTTGATGTT
Organism: Beta corolliflora; assembly: GCA_947648045.1. Lineage (NCBI taxonomy): Eukaryota > Viridiplantae > Streptophyta > Magnoliopsida > Caryophyllales > Amaranthaceae > Beta > Beta corolliflora. The sequence continues at coordinate 106,088 of CANSZD010000853.1, forward strand.
ACTATTAGGGGTGCTAATCGAGTCGAGCTACTCACGAGCAACTCGAACTCGACTCGTTCAATGTTCGGTCAAAGCTCGACTCGAGTTGGCTCGACTCGGCTCGAAACCTTAACGAAAACAAGTTGAGCAGGGACTCGTTAAGCTCGCGAGCTTTTTTCTTATATATATTTTTTCTATGAATTTATTTTATTTAATATAAAAGTTTTTAAAATTTTTGGGAAATAAGGTCCACGTTACCAAGCCCAATTAGAATTTACCTCATGGTCCATGGTCATACTTCAAAAACTAGTAACATGAGTTTAAAAGAAATAACAAATAAAAAAAATGATTTTCGAGCAATCGAGACGAGCTAATCGAGATGGAGTCGAGTCGAACCGCAAAAAAGAAACCGAGCACGAGCCGAGCAAAAGTTTGGCGAGCTTAACAAGTTTTCGAGTCGAATCAAGCAGGTTTTGCGAGTTTTCGAGTCGAGTCGAGAAGGGCACTACTCACGATTGAATCGTTCGATTAGCACTCCTAGTTGCCATACTTACTTTGGTTCCTAAAGTTCCTTGTCTAAATTCAGTTATGGAGTTTAGACGTATAGCATGATGAAATACATTGTATAAATGCATAACTAAGATGCTGTGTAATAGACTTAGACAAGTATTACCTGATTTAATCTGTAAAAATAAAGGTGCATATGTTCATGAAAGGTTTATAGTCCATGATGTAATGGTATGTCAAGACTTAGTTAGACATTATGGTAAACAAAATGTTAAGTCGAGTTGTATTATGAAACTGGACATGAGAAAGGCATATGACAATACTATATAATGGTATTTTCTTAAGGCGATGTTGCATGCTTTAAAATTCCCTAATTAGTTTATTAGACTGGTCATGACTTGTGTAACAACCCCTAAGTTTACTCTTATAGTGAATGGGGATCTGCATGGTTTTTTTGAGTCTAAAAGGGGCTTAAGACAGGGGGATCCTATCTGCCCCCTGTTATTTGTCATATGCAAGGAGTACCTGTCTAGGCTGATGAAGAAAATTCAAAGCAATCCAAGATTCCCTTTTCATCCAAGATGCAAGAAGGCTGAATTGAATCATCTGGTGTTTGCTGATGATATTATTTTGTGTTGTAGTGGAAGATTTCTTGCTGCTTATACAATGCTTCAAGTGTTCAAGCTATTCTTTGCTACTTCTGGGTTGCAAATTAATGAACAAAAGTCAGAATTCTACACAGTAGGAGTTAGCACTAATGATATAATAAGAATCCAGGATGTGTCTTGGTTTGCCAATGGTAGATTGCCTTTCCAATATTTGGTGTTTCCATCTGTTCTAAAAGATTTCTACTGCTGAGTGTAGTGGTATTGTGGAGAAAATGGTGGCTAGGATTAAGGTGTGGAGTACTAGAAACTTGTCTTATGTAGGGAGACTCCAGCTTATTAATTACTCCCTCCGGTCTTTATTAGTTTACCCGTATTCCTTTTTGGGATGTCTCTTATTAGTTTACCCATTTCTTTTGTTTCTATTTTTGAAATGGGACCACTAACTTTCCATCACACATACATTCAACATTAATATAAAATAATAGTTTCTCTTTCTTTCTATGTCCCACAACATTATTTCTCCTAAAACTTTGTGCAAAAGAAACAGGTAAACTAATAAAGACCGGAGAGAGTATATCTTAATAAGTATTCATGTCTACTGGTCTCAAGTTTTCATTCTTCCAAAAACTATGTTGAAGGAAATTGCTCAAGTCTGTAGAGCTTTCGTTTGGAATGGCAATTGGTTCAGTAGTAAGCCTGGTATCATAAAATGGGAAGTTCTTTGCTCTTCCAAGCAATCAAGAGGGCTTGGTATAAGAGAGATTGTAACATGGAACAAAGCTGCTCTAGCAAAATATGTGTGGGTTGTAAACGCAAGGCAAGACAATCTTTGGATAAGACGAGTTAATTTAAGGGTGAAGATTGGTGGAATTATATTCCACCTAATGACAGCTGCTGGTATTGGAAACAAATTTGTAAGGTCAAGGATGAGGTGAAGGGCTATTACTCTCAATAGGATTTTAGTGCTATTGCAAAGTATATCATCCATAAGATGTACAAGAAGATGCTAGAAGTACGTAACTGAAAGAGTGCAGTGTGATAAATGCATATGGAATAGGATCTATTCCTAAACATAGGTTGATCAGTTGGCTTGTGATGCATAGAAGACTGAGAATAGCTGATAAGCTTATGCAAATGGGAGTTGTGAATGTAGCTTAGTGTCCACTATGTGAGACAGGTATTGAATCTCATGATCACTTGTTCTTCAGATGTATTTATGCTGTGAGGATCTTAAAAAATTTAAAAGCTGGCTTAAGATCTAATATGCAAATGAAGGATATGAGAGACTCAGTTTGTTCATTGGGCACAACAGAAGAACAATTTTCAGGAAAAGAGTAATTGGAGCAGTTTTGAATGGTCTGGTTTACTTGATTTGGTGGGCTATAAATTAAATGAGGTAGTGTGGAGTCGGATGGTATGCCATCCTGATAAAATCTTTCACAAATTAAAATTGTTAGTTATGAGAAGAATTCATTTTGTGATTCCAAAAAAAGATCTATGTTAGGGATAAAGCATACTTAGACGATGAGATATGTTATACTATTGTATAAATGCTGTTTTGTTCTTTCTCTTAGGATGGAGAGTCCAACCTAGTTGGTTTGTCCTACTAAGAGAATGTTTAGGTTGTAAATGATTTTTGATGTGAATATAATTTCTTACTTATTAGCAAAAAAAAATTCTAACCTAGCTTTGACACATTACTAAATAATACTTTCAACATATATATATATATATATATATATATATATATATATATATATATATATATATATATATATATATATATATATATATATATATATATATATATATATTCAATGTTTTTCATTAAATAATCCTAGTGTTTTTATAAGTTAGTTAATCTGGGGCTACTAGAGAGGAAAAACCTATAATAAAAGCTATCAAAGAGAAAAAATAAAAATAAGGGGCTGGCAGATAGAATTTCCCAAAAAACAGTGATCTCACCACCTATAAAAACTAAATACAAATTTATAATCTGAATATTGAGATTAACAAAAATAAGAATAAAGGAGAATAAGACACAATGATATAGAGCAGGAAGAGAATGTAAATACTATTAAGATGGAGCACAATAATGAAGAATTATTATCACTTCCAGTCTTCCACACACCCACAAGGACTCAAAGATAGGCACTCACAAAAAAATCATGTTCAACTCTCAAACTTATTTGTACTCTCTATTTGAAATCGTAAGTGAAAGCATTCACACTCAATTAATTCGCCTTTTTTTTATTGGGAATTAATTCGCCTTTTAATGAGCCTATAAATCTATATTTAGAGGGATGCAAATGCCTAAACCCTTATTCAACAAAAATTAGGATACTACTAAACAACTTTCCTAAATGCTTTCACAAGATATATCATATCTTTTTGATTTGCCTAAATTCAATCAACTGGTAAATAGGACATGAGATGAAACTAACCAGGAAACTCATTAACAAAGGAAACTTAAATAAATTTTTTCAACACGTAGATCCGAATCACATGTAACATCAAGGACCATGGTGGGAGACCAGACCTTTGAAACACGAATCAGTTTTTGAAAACTTATTAACTCAAAATCTAACTCGAAACACAATCCTAAGAAAACCATCGTCAACCCGTCCCCAACCAAATAATTTGCTTTCCTTGAAAATGATTTTCCTAATTCCCAAATACTTTTTTAGTTCCACTAATTTTTTGCAACCAAGGCAAGCCCATAAACGTGAATTTCCAACTAGCAAAAGGAATCAAATGAGTAAAATGCAGAGAGAGGCATGGAAGCCGATGATGTAGAAATATGGACAATGGATGTTAACTAGAGTTTTAGGTGCGACGTTAAGACGTTAAGTAGCACATGTCTCAAGTGTTATAGAATTATTTGTTCGATAACTATATATCATTGCAATACGAGTATACGACATAACCCTCAATAAGGCGTATTCAATAATTATTTTGTCAGAAATGACCTAATAATATACAAGTTTTGTAGGGAATGACCTAATAATTTTTTTTTTGTCTAAAAGGACCTATTAAAATACTTTCGATTGTTAACAGGATCCAGTTTATGAATTTCAGGCCAAAATTACTATATTCCGGCGTTGACTTTTTGCAATTGGGACACCACAACTACATTTGACAGGAATTTTATTGCTTGGAGATGATTTCGCATACATTTTCCTTCAATTTCTGAAAAAAATTTATAGTTTTTTGGCCTGAAATTCATAAACTGGTTCCTCTTAACAATCGGAAGTATTTTAATAGGTCCTTTTAGACAAAATTTTTTTTATTAGGTCCTTCCCTTCAAAACTTGTATTTTATTAGGTCTTTTCTGACAAAAAACCAAATTTGTATTTCAACAATAGTTGCTTAATTATTTTTAGATATAGCATATAACTTTTAACATTTTACAATAAATTTATATAATCCGGGTTCATCTAAGACATATTCTGATATAGTACAAGAAGCTTGGTTTAGTGCATGTTTCAAAGCAATACGACAAAATTCTCAGACTTTTATCAGTCTAAATTTCGTCAAGAAAAAGTTAGTTGCTGTCGTTATTGTGTTTAAAATAGTTTTAGGACAGTCTAGTTGCATGACTCATTGAGTTCTTCCTCTAAAATTTTTATTGTAACCCCTTCCATGTGTCGAATCTCGACGTAGAGTTGCTGCTCATTCACATTGCACCCCATGATTAACCAGCAACAAAGAGCAAGTATCGGCTCCGATTTTTTGTTCCATAAGAGTGTACATTGGAGTTCACTGACTCTATAGGAGGTTGAAATCGCCAATATTATATCACCTAATATTCAACTTGACTCTTCAGCAAATTGATAAGTAATTGGATATTTTATGTACTTGAGATGGTATATACTAGTATGTCAGGGGTTGGCTGCGTACCTTGTGTGATCTAGAGGGGCTGGCAATTCATGTGACATCTTTATGTCTTTATGTCTTAATTCACAAGTTGCATACAAATTAATACAACCAGCATTTACAAATTTCTGAGTAACTTCAGATAGAGGATTCCATTTGTCTGTTCCTGTGGCATCAATTTCCTTTCTCCGCAGTCCACACACCCCCTTCAAGCTACCAAGCTTTTAGGTTTATGTAACCAGTGACTCTTCCGCCCGTGTGTGTAACACTGTAAAAAAAATTTCTGTTTCGCAAAAATTGAATACAATTTTGTAAGATTCATCCTCGACTCGTCGTGTCTTTTTTCAAAATCTCACTTTTTCATAATGTTTTCTAGTATGCAAACGAATATATTAACAGTGAGACTGTGAGAGTAGCACATTTGATTTGAGACTCTGAAAGTGTCACAATTGAGAATATAGTGCAGTAAGCCTGCATTAGTGCGTTCCCGTATTGGAGTAGGGTTATAAAATTTCTACCATGGCCCTGAATCCTGCATATTCAACTCAAATGCTAAATATTATGAGATGATTACTGTCTTTTAGTGACTTCATTTTCTCCTCAAAGGAAGCACTCCAGCCCAAACAAGGCTTCTAATTTGGAATCTCTGACTTTAATTCCCCAGTCTGGATTCCAATATTTAATTAAGCAAAAGCTAGTGTTATTGCAAATTTTATAATCTCCTCTTGTTCACTCTGAGTTTTCAAATAGATTGACTCTAAAATAGGTTGAAGTGGCTAATATATCCAAATAATGCCTTTTCCATTATTACAACCATTACCAAATAAAAAATCAAAAGATATAAAAAACTATAAACCATCTGAAAGTGGATTATACTATATAATTATATATAGTGGACAAAACAGCATAAATTTGTTGGAAAATATGGTTCAAAGTTAATATTGATTTTCCTTATCTTTAGGAAATAAATAATGTGTAGTTAGTGGCAATCCGTTTTTACTTGGTATGTTGTTAGTGGGATCATGTTTTTACCCACTGTTTTAGTTCATACTTTGCTTCCTTATTTATAGGTAGAAGTTCTATTGGTATGCTTATAAAAGGTTCTTGTATTCCGTATTACAATTGTAGAGAATATAATGAAATTAGTGGGTTTGGTTTTGTTCTTCCACCACCATCTACTTCTTCTTATCTCATAGCTATAAATTCAACATGGTATCAAGAGCATTAGGTTAGATCCAAAAAAAGTAGAGAGAAATGAAGAAGAAAAAGAAGAAAAAAAAGGGGAGAGAAAGAGTGTTCCAAAAAAAAAAATTTATTTTAAAAAAAAAAAACAGTTGGAGAAAATTTATGAGTGTTTTATGTGTTTAACCATGGCAAGTAATGGTTTTACTTATTAGATGTGTGGATGGGTTCCCTTTTAGCCCATGAAAATATGAATTTTGGTTACTATAAAAAAAAGGGAGACAAATTATTTGAGGTGAAGGGGCAGTCTTCACAAGTAAAATTAGATAATTGGCAATTTCAAAATGGTGGAGGTCGTACTCAACGCAGAGACGGTTTCCAAAGTTGAAGTAGTGGACGTAGTCAATTTGCAAGACAACGTCAAAATGAGTTTATGGAGAGAAGTACTCCATTAAGTGAAGGTTGGTGATAATGTGCATCAACAAATAAAAATATGGTGTTGGTGATAATGTGCATCAACAAGTAAAAATATGGTGTTGGTGATAATGTGCATCAACAAAAGAGGTATGTGGTGAGAAGTGCACCACAAAATGTGATAAATACTTCACATGTTAATGGAGAGAGGTGCTCCATGAATATTAAGAACACAAAAATTGACGTTGATGAGATGTGCATCATGGATGAAGAGATATGCTTCATTTGTGTTATGAAACTTTGAAGCAAGGGAGTGTGTTGGAAAATATGCTTCAAAGTTCTTTTAACTGTTTTGCCTTATTTTAGGAATCAATGTTAGTGACTTAATAGTTGTTAACTACTTAGGAGTACTGCACTATAAACGTGGGGCTTCTCTACCCACTTTCTCCTTTTATTATGTCATTTTGTAGTTAGTGCTGTTAGGATGTAAGCCTTTAAATAGGCATTAAATATATTGTTAAAAATCATCAACTATTGTTAAAAAACATCAACTAGTTAGTATTGTTCTCTACCCATTTTGCATTATCAACACAGTGCGGGAATAATCATCAACTATTGTTAAAAAATTGAAGCACCACAAGCAGATTTAGTTCGATATGGCCCCCATAGATCACAATGAATGAGTTCAAAGATCCTACTAGCTCTACTATCACTCTTAGGAAAACTAGTTCTAGGTTAATGAGCACGAAAACAAACATCACACCCATCTTTATTGCAACTACTACTACTAGAGGGACTCACACAAGGTAAATGACGCAGAACTTTCTCTGAAGGTCGAAGGATGACCCAATCGCTTGTGCCACACGTCTATTGATGCCATGCCATCAACAACCATGATCTTCACTGTCAGAACGCCCCAGAAAAAGAAAAGTTCATCATGTCGTTCACCAGCTCCAATCAACGTCCTCGTCCTACGATCCTGTAATACACATAATGTTTTAGTGAATTAGACAATACAATTTTCAGCATCCAATAATTGCGGAATGGAAATCAAATTACAATCAAGGTTAGGCACAAATAGAACATTAGTAATTTTGAAGTTCCCGGGAAGAGGAACATATCCCTCATGTGTAGCCTCTACAAAGCAACCATCAGGTAATCCAACTGGACAACCATTAATTTTCCGCGCATCACGTAAATGTGAGAAAGTGCCTATGACATGACGAGTTGCACATGTGTCTAGAATCCACAAACATTTTCCATTCAATCGATCTTTGGGATTAGAAAGAGTTAACAAATCCAAAAGATTTTGCCATTTTTCAATAATAATGCCTACTAAACTTGCACAAACAGCGTCACGAGGCGGCTGAGCAGTAGCCCCACCACCCACACTCGCGCCGCTCAGACCAGCAGCGCTGGTGTTGGCCGCGCGTGCCATCGCGGCACCACCGGCGCCGCTGGCTGCAGTCACTTGGTGCGCGCGAATCTGTCGGTATTCTGTTTTCTGGGTTCTTCATTGATTGGTTGGGAATTCTGGTTTGGGTGTGTTGGTTCCGCATCCGCCCCTGCCGCCGCGTGCTGGACGACCACCACGATTCACTCATGGAAGTGCTGGGAGTCGGTGCCGAATGTGCATCACCGGTCTAGGAGTGAACAAATTTCTATATGTATGCCGCAGCTTCTGTGTTTTTCTTTCAATCAATGTCCAATTAAGTTGGGGAAATTGCAACCTGTCATTCGTTAGTCATCACCATTCTGCTGGGAATTAGCTGGGTTTGGTTTTGTGATTGTTAGTTTCTTTTGTTGTTTTTTTCTATCTCTTCTTGATTTTAGAAAGGAAAACTTTTAGGTTTTAGGTTCAAGGATTTTGGCTCTTGACACCATGTTAAATTCGATCAAAGTTGTGTTTATGTTCATCATCAATGTCCGTTTATACAACCTAAAGGACAAAGTCCTAAAGCTATGAAAACTCGGTATAATTATGAAGAAGACGCAGAGCAAAGTTGATGCGATTGATAGTGGTATGCCTCAATCTAGAAGTTTAATTCAAGATTTTGAGAAAGTTCAATCAATTAATGTTGATGAAAACATTGCTGTCGAAAACGTCATTGAACCCAAATTCTCAACAATTAAGATTAATTTTGATGATATTAAAGATGAATCAATTACTGGGAGAATGCAATTGTGTACTATGTAATTGGTAATTAAGAATCCGCAATTTCTAGTCATGGAAGGATTCATTCGTAGAATATGGGGGAAATTGGGAATTGATAAGATTATTGCTGCTGTAGGGAAAGGATCGTTCATAGTTAGGATGAAAACTATGGAACAACGTGATGCAATCCTTTTGGAGGGGATTTCATTTTTTTGATAAGAAACCAGTTGTGGTGAAAGCTTGGCATCCTGATATGGACTTGCAAAAAGAAGAGATTAAGAAGTTACCAATATGGGTTTAATTGCCTAGGTTAGATTTGAAGTATTGGGGAGAGAAGTGCTTGTTCAAATTAGTTTCAGGAATTGGTAATCCTGTCAAATTAGACAAGGCAACTGTGGCTAAGGAGAGATTAAACTTTGCAAGAATCTTGGTGGAAGTAGTGGTGGATCAGGAGTTCCCAGCAATAATCAGTTTTGAAAATGAGAAAGGTATGATCATAGAACAAGAGGTAGGTTATGATTGGAAACTAACCACCTGTCAACAATGTCATGGTCTTGGCCATGAAATGTCTCAATGCAATCAAAGGAAGAAATAGAAGCAAATATGGGTTGCTAAGAACAAGAAGCAAGTAGATAAGGAAAGTTTTCAAAAGGTTGCAAAGGGAGGCATTTAGAGAACTTCACCAGTGGCTACAGTGGCCACAAGGAACTCATCATTTGCTATGCTGAATTAGATAGATGCTGAAGAAGAGGACCATGATACTGAAACTGAGCAGGGGAAGATACAAGAAGATGGAAACAGTTTGGTGCAAGGAAAAAATGATCTAGACTAAGAGGGGAAGCCTCCTGACTTCATTGGATAATATATTATCCTGTGAGGTAAAGAATTTTATTCTTGCACATCATGTTAGATTATTTAGCCTTCTTGAGACTAAGGTAAAATCACAGAATTTGGGTGATTTGTACCTTAATTTGTGCCCTGGTTGGTGTTTCTCCAGTAATTCAATGTGGCAAAATAGTGGTAGAATAGTCAATGCTTGACATCCTTCTGCTTTCCACATGTGAATATTGTCTGTAATCCTGCTCAATTTATTCATACAGAAGTAGTGGTGGTGAATGGCGGAATGAAGTTTAATTGCACTTTAATGTATGGTCATAATGACAGAAAGGATAAGAAGGAGTTATGGGATAATTTTATTTCTCTACCTTCCTAGATTACAGGTGCTTGTGTATTAATGGGAGATTTCAATGCGATTATGGGCATGGAAGAGAGAATAGGGCAACCAGTGAGGGAAAGGGAGCTAGTTGATCTTAAACATTGTGTTGATGTTTGTTAATTGAATGATGTGAAGGCAACTGGTCAGTTCTTTACTTGGTGCAATAAGCAAGAGGAGGAGAATAGGGTATATTGTAAACTTGATAGAGTTATGGGTAATGAGGATTGGATGGACCAGTGGGCTATGACTGAAGTTATGTTCTTGCAGGTGACTATGATCATAGTCCAATCTTAATTAAGTCTTAATCTTATGAGCAAATGAAAAAACCATTTAGGTTTTTTAATATGTGGAGTAAGTCTCAAAGATTTACGGAGATTGTTAGAAGAGGATGGGAAGTTCAGGTGGAAGGTACAAAAATGTTATGTTTGGTGAGAAAATTGAAACTTTTAAAAGCTGAGCTGAAGATGTTAAATAGTGAGGAATTTGGAGATGTGTCCATTCAAAATACAAAGTGCTACCACGCTTTATTAGAAGTACAACATCAGCTTCAACTTACTCCTACAAATACTGAGTTAATTATGAAGGAAATGAGGTGTAGGTAGGAATATCAACAAGCTCATAAAGTATATCAGTATTTTCTAGCCAAAGAGCCAAGCTAATATGGATTGAAGAAGGACATGAGAACACAAGAGTGTTTCATCAAAGCATAAGGTTGAGAAGAGTGTAGAATCGAATTAACACCATTAAAAATGCTCGGGGAGATTGGCTGTCAAGACCAGCAGAGGTTACAGAGGCTTTTTTGCATTTTTATCAGAACCTGCTAGGCAGGAAGGGTGAGCCTAGGTCCATAAATGAAGCTATCATTAATAGAGGGAAAGTGCTTAATGAAGACAGGATCAGATGTTGTCTCTAAACTTCACTCCAGAAGAAATCAAAAAGGCTCTTTTCTCAATTTTAGGTGAGAAATACTTGGGATAGATGGGTACTCAAGTCACTTCTTTAAGCAAGCATGGGACATAGTTGGAACAGATGTAATTGATGCAATACATGATTTCTTCAGGCATGGAAAGCTTCTCTCTGAAGTTATTGTGACTGCTTTGACCTTGATACCTAAGGTGATGTGTCCACCTAATGTAGGTGATTATAGACCGATAGCTTGTTGTTCAGTGATCTACAAAACCATTATCAAGCTCATCTGTATGCAGACGGGGAGAGTGCAACCTGATTTGGTTGCTCCCAATCAGTGTGCTTTCATAACAGGGAGAAGTATTATAAACAACATTCTCGTATGCCAAGATTTAGTGAAAAGGTTTAATAGAAGAATTAATCAAAGCCTAGGAGTGATGATGAAAATTGACTTGAGGAAGACTTATGACTCAATAGAGTGGAAGTTTGTGGAAGATATCTTGACTGCTCTCCAGTTTCCTTCACATTTGATCAAATGTATCCTCAGTTGTATCACAACTCCCAGGTTCACTTTGTATATCTTCTCTTGCAAGGACTGAAATATTTTCAGAGTCCTCAAGTTTAAGTGCAAGCATACATCAGTTCTCAGGTTTTGTGTAAGAGAGCCTGCCTTTCAGATATTTAGGTGTTCCCATTTCATCAAAGAAGATTAAGGCAGCATATTGTAAAAGTTCGGTTGACAAAATGATGGGCAGAATCCAGACATGTAGCACAAGAAATCTTTCTTTTGTTGGAAGAGCACAGTTGGTTCATGCCGTTCTCATGAGCATTCACAGCTACTGGTCTCAAATCTTTGTTCTTCCAGTGATTGTGATAAACAAAATTAATAGCATTTGTAGATGTTTTCTCTGGAGAGGGAAAGCTCACTAGAGGAAAAATGGTCAAGGGCTGCGGTTATCTGAAAAACACAGCCCTTGAGTGTTAAGGGCTGCGGTTAGCCTAAAAACCGCAGCCCTTAATCCACCAGCGAAAAAAAACACGACTCAGAATTAAGGGCTGCGGTTTTCAGACTAACCGCAACCCTTTATCACTAATAGTGAACTGGCCTTTTAATGAAACACGAACCAACAACTTTTAAATCGAGAGGGCTAGGGTTTCCTCTCTCTCATTCTCTCTCCTCTCTCACAAAGGAGGCTAGGGTTTCATCTCTATCTCATTCCCGTTCTCTCACCACAGCCCCTCCCTCCTTTGTCTGTCCTCTTCACACCACCAAGGCACCAACAAAATCAAACCACCACAGCTCTTCTCCTCCCTCGTATCTCGTCTCTCCTTGCGCCTTTACTCACCACCACCACCATCACAACAACATTTGTCTCTCGTCTCTCCTCTCGTCGAGCACACCAACTCTCCTCTCGTCGCGCACACCAACTCTCCTCTCGTCACGCACACCGACTCTCCTGTTGTCGTCGGAATCCAGGGTTCGTTGTGCACACCAACTCTCCTCTCGTCGCGCATCCAGATTTAGGGGTTCGTTCGAGCTTTAGTTTTCATCATTTTTAATTTTTTTTGTAATTTATTTTGTACTTGTGATGTATTAGGTTTAGTTGCTCATCATTTGCTTTTTGTAACTGTTTTTTTCGTATTATATATTTTTTTCATCTTATTTTGTGGAATTAATTTGATGTTAGTGTTTCTTGTTGATTCATGAATTTATAATTTCGATTTTGTAGTATCTTGTTGATTGTTTTGATGGACTGTAGTATGTTGTTGATTTCGTTTTTGATGAAATTTCGTTTACTTGTTTTTTTAAATATTATTTGGTAATAGATGATAATAATCTGATAATAAACTATTTATAATTTCTAGGTTATTTCTGGGGTCTTTTTAGGGTAATGGATTGTTGGGTTCGTTTCTATTTTTGTAATGGATGTTTTTTTTTTCAAGAATCTCGGCTGGTTATTTGGTTCATTTTGGTGGCTGGTCCGATTGATGTTCAAATAGAAACAATATATATATATAAGCGACTGTTTTTGATACATTTAGGAGTAAAAAATGAAAAAATTTTTTATTTTTTATTTTTTTGGGTGTTAAGGGCTGCGGTTTTTTGTAAAATCCGCAGCCCTTAATTGATCAAGGGCTGCAGTTGATGGTCAAAACCGCAGCCCTTTATTGATAAAGGGCTGCGGTTTTGACCTTCAACCGCAACCCTTTATCAATTAAGGGCTGTGGTCAATAACCGCAACCCTTCAAAAACTTCAAGGGCTGTTATGCTAAGGGCGGTCAAAAAAGGCAGCCTTTAAGCCGCTTTTGACCACAACCCTTGGCCTTTTCTCCTCTAATGGCTAGTGATGTAAAGGGTGGTTATGTGAGTTGGGATAGAGTTTGCTTTCCTAAGAAGCAAGGAGGGCATGGATCCAGAGACCTCAAAAAATGGAATAAGGCTGCAGTAGGGAAGCTGGTTTGGCATATAGTTGTGAATAAGGATGATCTTTGGGTTAAATGGATACATAATGTCTACATTAAAACTCATAACTGGTGGGATTATCAAGCTCTCACTAGTGCAAGCTGGGTGGTGAAATATATGTGCAAAGTTAATGAAGAATTGAAGACATGGAATATCCACACTTGGGATAGAAGCAATAATTACCAAATCAATAAAGTGTACCAAATGATGACTATTGAAGAAACCAGGGTGAACTAGGATCAAAGTGTTTGGAATAGAATGTCTATTAAAAAACACAAGTTCATTTTGTAGCTTAGTATACAGCACAGACTTCAGACAAAGACAAAACTTCATCGCTTTGGTGTGAGCCCTGATGACAGCTTCTGTATTTGTGCTCAACAGGAGGAAAGGCATGAACATCTTTTCTTTGATTGCACATATAGTCAACAGCTTATGAGTACAATGGTGAGATAGTTGGGGCTGCAACATTGAAGGAGATCTTTAGCTCAATGGATACTATGGTCACATAGATCTTATAGGGGACCCAAGACAAGAAAACAAGTTCCGCGCACTGTAATTGCTGCTGTTATTATCTGATTTGGAGGGTGCGAAATGATGCATACCGGAATTTACAAGTGAAGAGTGTAAATAGGATTATAGAAGATATTAAATACATAGTGAAAGGTAGGATTCGTTTTTGTATACCTAAGAAATGTAGTGCTGTAGATAAAATATGGATAGATCTTCTATGATCTTATTTGTTTTTTCAGACCACTATGGTCTCGTGGAGTTTTCTTGATGCCTTAGTTCTGTGCTAAGTTTCAAGAATTAGGTTATAATTATGGTGTTTTTTGGTGGAATCAAATCTCTCTTACTTACAAAAAAAAACTCGGTATAATAATATCGAAAGAATATCTATCATATATAGAGTCCTAATATAGTTAAACTAGTAATTAATGCACGCGATGCGTGCTTGGATTTTTTCCGAGGCAAAAACTCAATCTATTTTGGCATAAATAAGAATAAAATTCGAACATTAGAGATATGAAGTATTATTTTTTTTACTTGCAAAATTTGATTGGTGTAGTCTCTATCACTTAAGTCTCTCACTATTTTTTTTACTTTTAAAAGTTGAATTTGATGAACAAAAAATAAATTTTTCTGAATTTATATATGATTTCTTATTTTATAATTTTTTTAGTTGATTTTTAATTTAAGTACACTACGTCTTAGATTGTGAAAAAAGTGGACACTTTGATTTCAAGTCAGGAATTTGGTGTTGTGTCATTAAAAAATTTAACACTATATTTCTTTGATTTGAATATTTGTTTACCAAAAGGTTTATCATGTCTGCATTTACATAATATGTCATGTTTGTATTTACATATAGAATATCTCTTAAAGAAACTATTTCACTTTGTTAATTGATTGAATTTTATAGTTTGAATGTAATACGGAATACTTGATTGTGTATTAATTGATAAAAATATTTGACTAACATAATTTTCATATTTACTTTGTCAGTATGAATGCGTTAATAGTTGTAGACAATTGGTTTCATTTATGCTGGCTCAGTTATTATATAACTGTGTTCAACATTTTATCCTATATTTGAGTTTGATTTTCTTTTTTTTCTCTTTTTTTTTAGCAAAGTAGTTAATTTATCAATGAGGGTAGTAAAGGTAATTTTCTAGGAGGGCACCATAGCTCCCCCCTCCTTTATATAATAGAGATTAGCAAATTTAGTTTCACTCGAATCAAAATTAAATGAACTTTTTAATAAAAAATAAATTCCAAGTTGTCATAATGAATTTTAGTTCTTGTAAGGTGAGTTATACTTGTTAGCCTCGTTAATTATTACAGAGATGTTCTGGCATGGACTCGAGTTACATAATACAAAATCCTGAGCCGATGAGATTCCAAATGTTCTTCCAAGGTAGACCAAAGTATCGAGATCCATAAACAATCTGATACACGTCTTCTTTGCAATTGGCAATTTTTTATTAGATAATTCATTCACCATGTGACAAATTTAGAACTGATTAGTTCAGAGATTAACGGCCATGTAATTACAGTTATCTGGTTCGTGTTGTTTCCTTGTGCACGCTGCAGTCACCTATCCTTAAACTACGTGCTGTTATGTTTAAGCAGACTGTCATTGAGATCTGCAAATTTTCTACAACTTCTAAAGTACACAAGCATGAAGCATCACACGCTTTTACTCTTTTGCTTATCCACAACCCAACTTAATATGCTTTTTTCTTATATATTTGAGGCTAATCTGAAGCATGCTCAGATTATTTTGCAGAATACAAATAAGCTAACACACTTACGCCAACTCATGTGGTGATGTGGGAACTTAAATACTTTGCCCTTTTTCATCCTTCAAGGCGCTCGTGCACTTCGTTATTTATAATTTTTCTGTTGGTGCAGATGAAGTGTTGGGCCCTAGAATTTACGTGTTGGTGGCAAATGTGCAATTTCAAGTGCAAGGAGATAAGAAGAAGTAGTTATCATGAGATAACGTGTGTTGAGAGGCGTGGACTCATTCTTTAACAAATTAAGAGAGGAATAAGGAGATGGTTGAGGAGATAGAGCTGCCCCCTATTTTGAAGGAAGCAGTTGAGAGTAAAGGGGAGGTGCAATCTAGTGGCTCTTAGTGGAGGATATTCTTTTAGCTATATATATATATTTGTGCATTGTAACCTACTTTAGACTCTAACTACTACGGGTCATTAGCATACAATAACTCTCTCTCCCTAGCTATTACTAATCTTCATTATCTCACTATCTCCATAGCAAACACTCTCACTATCTCCATTAATACTTTACAAAGTTACCGTGTAAATTGTATTCGAACGCCTATATTGACGGCGGCATGTTCATAGTGGAATGGTGTTCAAGAGTATCACCCGCGGTTTTTCCCATTCCTTGGGTTTTCCGCGTCAACAATTGTTTGTGTTCTTAATCTTTTCTTTATATTCTCATTATTCGTTATTTATTCCATATTTAATTTTGTATATTGTTCTTGTTGTTGGCTCCCCAATACCTTTTGCGTACTTGGTACAAAATCGGCATAAACAATTTGGCGCCCACCGTGGGGCCTTCAGCAAGATCTCTATACATCGTTCATCACTTTCTTTTTGTCTACTATTTCGTTTGTGCCTTCTCTTTTTTCTGTGTTTGCAATGGCAGGAGATTGGGTAACCACTCAAGAAGTCATAGACGAACTCAACCGCGTCAAGGCTGCAATGGCGGAATTGCAGAATAGCTATGTCGCATCATGCATGGAGAATCAAAGCCTGAAATCTGCTCAAAAGTCCAAAGGCTCTAAGCGCCACAACATAGGCGATGTCTCCAAATTCCTATTCGAAACTCCTGTGGGCCACAACATTCCTGCCCACGGCGATGATTCAGATGGAGATGCTGACGCCGACGTCGGGCCTGACGCCGACATCATTTGAGACCAGGCCAAGGGGCAACCGCGTTCCGTCGCCGACGATCCCATCCAGCAGCGTCTTCAGCGGCTCGGAGACATGATCGCCAGGATCCCCGACGTCCCACGCCCTATGGAGAAAGCGACGCCGAACAGTTATGCGGACTCACCTTTTGTTGATTTCATTGCCATGGTCGAGGTTCCAAAGCGGTTCTCCGTCCCAACCATGAAGACGTACGATGGCACAACAGATCCAAATGACCACGTCGCTCAATACAAACAACGGATGATCACCATCTCAATTCCTCGCAGCATGCGCGAGGCATGCATGTGCAAAGGATTCAGATTGACGTTGACTGGACCAGCCCTGCAGTGGTTCATCCACCTTGGCAACGGCACTATCTCTTCCTTTGCTCAATTGATTAATATTTTTAATTTACAGTTTGCTAGCAGTCGTAAGATGAAAAAACAGGCTAGTGACTTACACAGAATCGTGCAAAAATCAGATGAATCCTTGAAAGAATTTGTTCACAGGTTTAACAGGGAAAAGGTGTCGATTCCAAATTGCGACATTAAGACGGCGATTAAAGCTTTTCGACGGGGACTGGATGATGACTCAGATTTGTACAAAGAACTTACCAAGTATCCCTGTCCAACGTTCGAGGATGCTCAAGCCAAAGCCTTGGCCCAAATCCGGTTGGAGGAAGACATGCAGTCAAGAAAGGAATTCTATGACGTCGAAAGTTCGTGGCGTCCAAAGCCTTATGATCGTCCACAATAAGGTCATAGCGTCCGTCAGGCTCATCAAGCCAACGACTGGAAAAACGATCCTAGTTGGACGTCGTCCAAAAAGTGATGCCAACGTCAACAAAAATTCTGTGACGGCGAGGGTCAGTTGGACGTCGTCAATTATTTCATATCTCAAGGAGGGTAAGCACGTTCCCTGAAGTTGGAACGTCGTCCATCTAAAACTCTATCACTTTTAATCGTATTATGTTGACAACAAAAGGGACGCCACTACATGTAAGTAACCAACAAGTTAAATTGAGTTATTCCATTTCATTTTGTTCTCAACATATTCGATTTCCTTCGTATTTTAAGCATTATTTCTTTTTATATTATACTGACTTGAGCGTCGAAGGACCGTGACAGGCATAGGGGACGAGAATTCGTCGACAGCCAACACTGAGACAACCGAACACCACAATGTTCACATTCACCTGACGCCAACATCAGCGTCGACGGCGACATCATTGTTGACGTCGACCTTTATTATGACGGCGATAATTTTAAGCTGGGGCATCAAGGTTTAAAGGCGTTCAGGTGAACACAAAATGACTTCTATACACAAAGGGACACACAACTTAAGAAGTCATCACAACAACATACAAAACACCACGCGCAATTAATTAGAAGAGGCAATTGAGCCCTTTGTATCAATTAATACTGCAAGTGGTTTCAAACATCAAAGGTACCTACGCACATACGTACACACATTCATTCACACATAAGGGCCCTACACTTGACGACATATCCTGGATGACAACGTTTGGTTTTAAAACTAAACCTCTAGTCACGATGGAAAAGTTATATACATACGTACATACATACTTACAAACATACATTTGCATAACACACAGCAAAGATATACAACGACTTTTATACACAAAAAACTAACACTGAAAACTAGTTTGTCTCCATGGCATCTTTGTCCTCTACAACAGGGGCAGATTCAGCAGTTGTTGTCGTCTCGGCCTGCGGCGGCCGGCGCCGTCGAAGCGAGTCGTCGAGAGTTCCAAAAACAGCAAGGAATTTATGGACGTCGTCTTCTGGAGTCCATAACGCCGTCTGACCTTCCATGTATTGCTTCATCAGCCTCGCCTTGGTTTTCCAAGTGTAAAGGTTGGCGGTGTCGGTGAGTTCTTCTTGTAACGCCGACAGCTTGGTTTCCATCTCAGCAGTTCGCGCGTCCATTGCTTCCTTCAACGACGTCATCTCAGCATTCTTGACGTTCAATTCCTCCTTCAGCGACGTCACTGCAGTGTAGGTGACGGCAGCAGACGGTTTCGGTCTTTTCTCTATTCCTCTTCTGCATCCATTCCAGCGTTTTTTCCTCTGAGAGGTTGAAGCCAGGAGACTTGCTTCTGGTAGACATGGTGTTTTCTGATGACATCGTACGAAGATAAGAGCGGAAGCTAAGTAAAGACAAAGTGACGGTGTTCGAAATGAACAAGCAACGTACTTGAAGCCATTTGAAGGAGAATATTTGGGGAAGAGTGTAATTGATGCCACTTCCCAAGACGGTTGTCTAGCGGAACATCAATTAGGGGCAATTGTTGGGCCCTAGAATTTACGTGTTGGTGGCAAATGTGCAATTTCAAGTGCAAGGAGATAAGAAGAAGTAGTTATCATGAGATAACGTGTGTTGAGAGGCGTGGACTCATTCTTTAACAAATTAAGAGAGGAATAAGGAGATGGTTGAGGAGATAGAGCTGCCCCCTATTTTGAAGGAAGCAGTTGAGAGTAAAGGGGAGGTGCAATCTACTGGCTCTTAGTGGAGGATATTCTTTTAGCTATATATATATATATATATTTGTGCATTGTAACCTACTTTAGACTCTAACTACTACGGGTAATTAGCATACAATAACTCTCTCTCCCTAGCTATTACTAATCTTCAGTATTCCATAGCAAACACTCTCATTATCTCCATTAATACTTTACAAAGTTACTGTGTAATTTGTATTCGAAAGCCTATATTGACGGTGACACCTTCATAGTGGATTGGTGTTCAAGAGTATCACCCGCGGTTTTTCCCATTCTTTGGGTTTTCCACGTCAACAATTGTTTGTGTTCTTAATCTTTTATTTATATTCTCATTATTCGTTATTTATTCCATATTTAATTTTGTATATTGTTCTTGTTGTTGGCACCCCAAAGCCTTTTGCGTACTTGGTACAAAATCGGCATAAACACGAATCAAAGACGGCATCGATGGGAGCCCTCCCTGTTAATTGACTGCAGCAGCTTAAATGAAGTATCTTATAAGTTTCTCTGCCCTGTTATATTTGTAGGTTAGCAGAGGCTTGTATAGGTTGAGGCAGAGGTAAGCTGATGTTTTGGATAGATAAAAGTATGCAGGTTTAGGAGTAAAATTTGTTCTGTATTAAACCAACAAAAATAAAATAGAACATGTACTCTTTGAACAATTTATGACAGTTAACGTGTAACAACTAACAGTTAGTGCAATTGGCTAATAGATAAACCCACATTTCAAGAGTGGGGTAGCCTAATTTTGCGATTGTATCAAGCTAAAAAAAAACTATAAGTACTAAATTCAAAATTCTACAAAATCTAATTACAAACTCAAACTACTGTAAAAGAAACTATAGTTGTTCGCAGCAAGTTCTTAAATTTTGGAACCGATTTACAATTGCATCAAGTTTTAAATCTAAAAACAAACATTTCTCAAGATGAGTAACTAAACTATCGTTCAAGTTTCAACACTTCATCTCCATAGACAATTCATACGCATAAAACAAAAATTTATGAATCAAATCAACTTAGTACTTTTTTATACCCAAGGCTATGGGATAATTGTAATTAAACATTAGAACACTGCTAACTCACACAAGTTATCATTTAGTAACAATTCACACAAGTGTTGTTCACTACTAGGGGTGTAAGTGGATTGGACTGGATTGGACTTTGCCAAATCCAATTCCAGTCCAAAGTTTTTTGGACTCGAGAAATTGATTCCAAGTCCGATCCAAAACATTTTTTGAGTCCAGTCCAATCCAGTCCGATATTTTTTTCTTGAGTCCGAATCCAGTTCAGTCCAGTCCGATTATTATATTTTTTTCCCCCGATTTAGATTCAATGATTCACAACGTTTTCTCATAATTGAATTTGAAAAATTAAGCTCATTATATCCATTCCATAAAATAAGTCACATACATCTTTTATATTATATATATATATAAATATTAAATATATATACATTATATATATAAATATTAGAATATATTATATATAAATATTTTTTGGACTGGACTGGACTGGACTTATTGGACTCCAAAGGGGTGAGTCCAAATCCAGTCCAAAAATATTTGGACTCGAAAATTTGAGTCATAGTCCAGTACAAAAAAATTCCAGTCTAGTCCAGTCCGACAAGTTTAGACTGGACTGAATTGGACTCTAAACTTTTCGCATTTCGCTTACACCCCTATTCACTACCAATCACCACAAGCTGTGATTTACTGACACTTCATACAACTAACAATTCACCAATTGCATATCTCAAAAGTTAAATTAAAAGTCTTTAAGTCAGCAAGTTAAAATTAATCACAAGTCCATAACTACACATTTAACAATTACTAACAAAACTTTATACCACAACTGCACGAGACAACAAATCAACAAAATAAAAGTGATAAGTAAGTAACTTTAAAGAGAAACATAAAGAAAAACAAACAAGTCCAAGCTCTCGCATGCAGGAGACGCAAGCCGGCACCTCGGCAGTCGGTGAAATTCTTCACCGCAGCCGCGAGTCCGCAACAGTCAGTCAGCCAAAAGCTAGTCGTCAAGCCCACCACCACCAGGTTACCCAAAGTGAAGACCATAATAGTTAATACCAGCGGTTTCGTAAACTCAATTTTAGACAGACATCAAGAGACGCAGAAATAGGAGGGAGAGATTGAAAAGAAGTTAGGGTTTTAGTTCACATAGACTGACAGTCCTGGCAGGCACTCCTTTTTTTTTTTTTTTTTAAGAAAATCAGGGGTAGCATCTGCTACCCCTTGTTACTATGTGGCTCCGCCACTGATAACACTTATAACAGGTTAACTACTACATATGCCGAACAAGGACCTAGTGACGACCTCTGAGTAAGCTGCTCAGCTCTATTGCACTAGTGTATCTTAAGTAAGACATATGATAAGGGATTCCTTGTTTCCAAAGGATAATATTGGCTACTCTTTGCAACCTTTAGATCAGCAGCAACGATATTTTTATACAATAAACACCAAAATTATATAGTAACACCAAAAGCTAGATTTATATTACCCCTTTGAGTTTTGGGGGATCATCAAGTCTGATAATACATATATAAATTACTATCAAAGTCGACGTGCACTTCAGAAGCCTCACAATTTTATCGCACACTAGTGCCAGAATCTTATATAGAAGATCTGACACATGATAGATTATTTTGGAATACAAAAAAGATAACACGCCTACACCAATTTTATAAATGTAACTTGGCTGTCTATATTCCTTTTGTTTCTTGACTGCAACACACATGATCTACAACTCAGTAATCGCGCGCATGTGGGATATCAATTGCTTGTCTTTTTTGTGTCTGCCACTTCATGCTACTTGTGCACCTCGACTTTTTAGAATCTTCGGTTGGTGTACATGAAGATTCAAAGGTTGATACAGAGTACACCTTATATATATATATATATATCGGTTCCCCAAGGCTTCTTGATTAATCAAACATCACATCTTCTCAAAACCTTCAATAGTTTCAGATTTTCTCTTAAGCTCAACAAATGGCAAATCCAAAATCTTCTTTTCACACTCGTTCAGTCAGTTTACCATCTTCATCTCATCCACTCGACGCGAGCATTGAGAATCACTTTCGCAGGCTAAGGGCCTCACAAGCAGGATCTTCATCTTCATTATCCCAAAATTTGTGCAGTCTGAAGGAATTACACGAGCAAATGAACGATTTGATTCATTTGCCACACAACCAACAATTTCTTTGCAATGAACTTCAAAGGGTAGAAGTTGAAGAAGTTCTAGATGGTTCCCTTACATTGCTGGACTCTTCTAGCTCTACCCTCGATGCCATCTCGCAGTTGAAGGAATCCATTCTTGACCTTAAATCAGCTATCCGGAGAGGAAGTCACAATGAAGGCATTCATAATTTTTTGGTGTCAAGAAGAAAGATTAACAAGGCGCTTTCTAAGTATCTTGTGAACCTGAAGAAAGCCGAACAGAGTTGTGCTTCGAAACAAAGGAATAACGATGGATCTATTACGAGAGTTTTACAGGAGGCTGAAAAATTTAGTCTTGAAACATTAAAATCGCTTCTATCATTTGTGATGGGGAAGAAGCAAGTTTCTCATACACGCGGTTGGTCCATGGTCAATAAACTTGTCAAGTCCAAAACTTTCTCTCTAGATTCAGAAAATGCTACTGAAGTGGACAACTTAGATTACATCCTTCGTAAAAATGTTGACTCACAAGTTGTGTTGAAGCAGTTAGAAACATTAGCAATGGTGATCCTTAAGCTTGAGGATAGTCTTGAATCTGTCTCTAGATGCTTTGTTAAATCAAGGGTTTCCCTGCTTAATGTACTCAATCATTAATATTTAGACATCAGCAATTTTGT
Source organism: Beta corolliflora (assembly GCA_947648045.1). Classification (NCBI taxonomy): domain Eukaryota; kingdom Viridiplantae; phylum Streptophyta; class Magnoliopsida; order Caryophyllales; family Amaranthaceae; genus Beta; species Beta corolliflora. The sequence goes on from CANSZD010000853.1 coordinate 129,207, forward strand.
AGAGATGAAAATATTGATTATACATGATACAATATAAATTATAGACTACTAATTTCTTGAGCACATTGAACTAGCATTGTCATTGGATATGTGAACTACATTCAAAATTTTCCGCAATCGTTATACCAAGTATCTTCAAAGGTCAACTAGGCCACAAATTATGTAGTATCTCATAACACAGAATTATATTGATTGTAATCCTTAGGCATATCTCGTTTCTCAACTAAAGTCAGTCCTAATTAAAGATAAACGCAACTATGGGAAGTTGTGTTGCTTATGTTGTCATCTACTTGCTTTCATCCTATTTTCTACTTTCCTTCTCTAGCTAGTAACCCGTTTATTCTTTCTATCATGTAACTAATTGAACCCATGCTCTCTTTTACTCCTCAATTTTTTTTTTTTTTGTAAATATCATCAATAATAATCAATATATATATACAAATCAGTTTCAATCAGTAAAAAATCTGTTTTATTTAGAAAATTCAGTTGTAATCAGTAAAAACGATGACTGCATATGAGAAAAACATTCAACAATCAGCAAAGATCAATTCTAGTTATATAGTAGAAATAGATTCTAGTTAAATAGTAGAAATCAATTCAATAGGTAATGATAATTCCAACTCAATAAAAATCAAGTAAAAAAAAAAAACGCGTGAATATGTAAACTTGGAAACTATATTATCATAATCAAGTTTGTTATTTTTATCGACGTTGGCTGATTAATATTGTCATGTGGCCTGGACCTTAACTACATTATACTTAAGTCTCAGCTATTGAGATTCCAAATGTTCTTCTAGGGTAGACCAAAGTATTGAGATCCATAAACAATCTGATAACACGTCTTCTTTGCTGTCTCGAGTTTTTGGTTTGAAAATTCATTCACAATTTGACAATATACAAGTTAGAATAACGGCCATGAAGTGATGAAACTTTCATTATCTGGTTGGTGTTGTTTCCACGTGCAGGCTCCATTAACTACCTATCCTACATGAACGTTATGTTATTGTCATTGAGATCTACACAATCTGTAGAACTTCTGAGCTAGCTGCAAGAGTGTCACACGCTTTCACTTAATTTGTTTGCATGTTAGGATGAGCAATATAATATTTCCCACAGATATCCACTTAGTAAAGTTCAAAGACCCATATGCAAGAACAAGACCGATAATGCTTGTCTAAACCCCAACTGTCTTTTGAGGTGATATTTAGTCATTATGAAAATTGATAAAGAAAACAAAAATACAAGTTCAAAGATGAAGTTTCATTACCAACGGAATTTATACAAGATCTTTTACAAAATTACATACAAATTTATTATACTTTACACCATTTATTAATATCTACCAAACAAATTCATGTTATCTAGTACATAATTTTCATTATAATTTTGCTAAGTGTTGTGTTTATGCAGATTTTTGCCTTAGCGACAATTATCAAATTGGGACGACAACAACCAGATTAAGATGATAAAACGAATGCGAATGCAATGGGGAATCAAAGGGGAACGACACAAAGAAATGGTGATGCGGAAAAACCCCAATGAAGATGGGTAAAAAACCACGGGTGCATATGAGTCCACCAATCCACTATATGCAACTGACGTTCAGGGTGAACGATAGTCAATACACCCTAGGATGATTATTCTAAGTACAATAATTAGATTGCGATGTAAAGGAAACAATAACTCTAAATGTAAAGTGTTTGATGAATGTCATTCGCGTAGAACAGTAATTGCTCTTGCTTGTGTGAGTGATGATGTTTTTTGTAACTTCATCTCCTTTAGCTCCGAAGCCCTTATATAGCAATCCTATCTCAAACGTGCCTCCCAGAATATCGAAGATAGTTGGCTAAGATCGTGGCGTGATATTTCCGCTTCTCTAGCACGCTCCTTGACTATCATCTGAACCATTTTGAACTGACCAAACCCTGGCAGGACTTAGTCTACATTATTCTTCAGCAATCAGTTGCCTTTTGACTAGGTCCTTGCGTCACGGAGCTACTGCTAACGTCAATGTCGTGCATTCACTGCGTCAATGTCGACCTGCAAAAATCAGCCACAGCAGTTTGCCCCCAATTGTTGAAATGGGGAGAACACCAAGAGTCATGAAACAATTGCTTTTACTTTCATGAAGTACCCTGCGCAATTAAAGTACTTGTCACAATTGGATATCATCTACTAGTACATTTGTCATAGAGATAAGAAAAAATTAAAATCGGATGATCCCACTAAGGATAACTCAAGGGTTATCAAAAGATAAATTTTTTGCAAGAGATAAATGACAAATCTGTAATCAATATGTATTCGTTGCTTCGTTCATGATTACATCAACCACTATAAAAATCCGTGCCTTCCGATTTAAAACCACACGCAACATTCTCTCTCTAAAAATCACATAAACTCTCGGTTCTCTCTAGAAATCTCCGGGAAACTTCGACTGAACTGCTCTTCTTTGCCAGGTAATCTCTGCTGTTATTAGCTTCAATTTTAGTAAATTTCATTACCTCTGCCAGAATTAATGGCTCCAAGTAGGCGGAGCATCAGAAATTTTGTAAAAGATCAAGAAAAAACTAAGGCCAAAGAAAAAGTCGTAGAGGAGAAAGATGAAATTGATGATGAACAATCTACTATGACGCAAGATGATTTAATGAAATTTCTAGACTTAGGAAATTTACCTACTCACACAATTCTAAGAAACGCTGAACCTCATGAACTACTGGAGGATTTCCTAGTTGGCTGGGTGGTGCTCTACGAATACCCTTTTAAGTTAGGTCTTAGATTACCCTTTCCTCCTATAGTCAGAGAACTACTGCAAGCTTACCAGGTCAGTTCAGGGTAGATTATGCCCTAGTATGGAGGGTCCTTAGCGTTGTCGATAGAGTGACATCGTCTTGGGATGAACCCTTCACCCTAAATGATCTACTATTCTGCTATGAAGTTAGGGTTAAGGCGAGAAACAGGTTGGCTCTACACGTCAGAGCGAGAAAGAGTGCGCTGGTTGAAGGGGTATCATCGAGCGACAGAGGTTGGAAGAATTGTTACATCTTTGTCAAAAAATCATCTCTGGGAATTTTAGGAAATTTTTTAATCGAAGGCTGGAATGAAGGAGGTTCGTAAAATTTCTTACAAATTGTTCTTATGTCCTGATGTTAAAGTTATTCTTGCATCGCTTCTTCTGCAGATCTGGACCCAAAGCTGTTGAAGCATCACGAAGAATCGGAGCGAAGGTGCTTGGCCTTTTTAGAAGTGAAGGAAGAAGAGAGATTTTTTCAAAAAAGTTACAATTGCTGATCAAGGTAATTGTTCGTCAATGGCATCAGGTAAACGTCGCTTTTCACCGCTTCTCAACACTTTTGACGTTATGACACCCATATGACGAAATCTTCCCAGTCACGAGCCAGAGGGTCTATGGATAGCAGGTCCATCGCTAAGGCTCTTTCGAAAGAGGAAGAGGGAACAGGAACGCTCGCTTGCGTCTTCGCCCACAACGTCTGACAAGAAAGGTCCTTCGTACAATGTGACAGTTCCTAATGACTTCATGTCGTTAAATAGATCAATCTGGCCAGAAGCGGAAATATTTCTCTTTCCTTACGCTGAGGATCGTTTGCGGGAACACACTTTCCCTGGGCTGATGTCGGATGGCCTGTAACTCATCTTCCAGGTATACCAATCATAACCTTAAATGCTCTCAATCATGCCAACTTTAATTACTAACCGTTATCCGTCGTTTTGCAGGCGTCGCAGAATTTCCTTATGGCGAAGAAAGAAATGTCGTCATTGTTCAAAGGTCATCAGATGATGAAGACCAGGGCTGACAAAAGCGAATTGGCTGACCAAAGCTGAAGAAAGCCTAGTTAGAGATGGTCAAGATGGGGGAGACGCTGAGAAATAATGGCGAAGAACAGGAGGAATTGAGAAAGAAGGCAGCGGACATTGAAGAATCGTCGCGTTTGGAAATTGATGTTCTCCAAGCACATGTCGCTGCTTAGAAGAATGAGTTGGACTTGATGGAGGCTGAAGTTACCACGCGAGTGAGGGCAAAGCTGATGTACCAGTTCATGATGAAACGGACAGCGTCATGGGATCCTCAAAAAGAGATTGACTTGTACCTTGAGTGTCTGGACAATTTGAGGGACTTAATGGATCCAGAGGACCAGAACAAAGCAACTGCAGAGTCTTCTCTGAACGTCAGTCAACAAGAAGGTGAAGTTTCTGCCTCCTGTGCTCCATTCATAGCATCTGACGTTCCTCCAGACGCTGACTTAGAGAAAGGAGCCATGCTCGAGATTCCAGCATATGAGAAACCAGCTGAAGGAGAGTCCGTTGATGTTCCTAGGGCTTAGCCTTTTAAACTTTAAGTTTTATACTATTTTTTTCTTAGAAACAATGAATCTTTTTGGATTACTAATGAGAGTGGCCATAACTTTAGCCCTTTGTTTATTTGGTCATTCATGGGAATGACATAACGTTTGACTATGGCATATGTTATCTTTTGTTTCAGCCGTTTTTCTGGCGTTTAACTGTAATTGTTAGGCGTTTTGAAAACTTTCCTCTGTTATATGACTTGGATATCACCAGGGTGACATATCTATAAGCACAATTACTTACTTGACGTTAACATGTCAGGTGCTTATGACGCTGTTGAGCTCCTGTAAACAGCGTTGAAGTCTTGCGACGCGTACAATAGTGCATGACGTCGGAGTAATTTGTCATTATTGATGTTGTACTCAACACCTTGTCAATCTAGTTGACTTATTGTGCAAAAATAATCGTTGGTCGCTACGTGTAGACGTTGCAAACTTATTGAAAGGCATGATAAATCCTGTAAAATAAAGACATAGTAATGTTCTGTCGTTGACATCTCAACAACCTTGCGACGACATGTTCATCACATATTGAAAACATAAGAAAAAGGAAAAAAAGAAAAATGTCACTTAGTACTTAGCTAAAAATTGTATCTTTTGAGGTGAACATCGTTCCAACTGCATGGGACCATAACTCTGTCGCGTCGGACCAACTGGTACGCACCATTGCCAACGACCTTGCTGATTTGATAGGGACCTTCACACTTTGGGCCTAGCTTGCCTGCGTTGAGCTCTTGAGTATTTTGGAAGACCATCCTCAATACCCAGTCACCTTCAATGAATGACTTAGCCTGTAAGTTTTTGTTAAAACTCTTCGCGACAATCTGCTGCTGTGCTGCCATGCGTATCAGCGTTGCGTCTCGCAATTCTTCTATGGTATCTAGGTCGCTCATTAGCTCATCATGATTTTGCTGCTCCGTCATCAAGCCGTACCTGGCAGTTGGAATACTTACCTTAGCTGGTAGGACTGCCTCACAGCCGTAGACCAGTGAAAAGGGTGTCTGTCCGGTCGTAGTGCGTGGCGTCGTCCGATTTGCCCATAAGATAGCGGGCAATGCTTCTGCCCACTTACCTTTCTTAGTAGTGAGATGCTTCTTCAGTGTCTCTATGATAGTCTTGTTGCTAGACTCAGCTTGTCCATTGGCCTGGGGATATTTGGGCGTTGATGTCAACAACGTGATGTTCCATTCGTCACATAAAGCCTTTGTTTTATCGCTGATAAATTGCGATCCACGGTCGCATATTATTTCCGACAGTACAACAAACCTGCAAATAATGTTAGTATGTATAAAAGAAATTACCTCCTTGTCGCGTACCTGTTGGAATGAATCTGCTTCTATCCATTTAGAAAAGTAATATGTCAGTGCTAACATAAAGACCTTCTGTCCTGGGGCTGGAGGTAGTATACCAACTATGTCCATTCCTCTTTCATAAAAGGCCAAGGAGTTAAAGTTGGATGTAAAATTTCACAAGGTTTGTGCGTCATATTTGCGTGTCGCTGACAACTATCGCATTTGGTGACGTACCTGACTGCATCTTGTTTCATTGTTGGCCAATAATAGCGCATTCATGTAGATCTTGCAAAACTTGCTCCCATTGGTGCTTCTCTAAACAACGCAGATTTAGCCCAGTGACAGACTTTTTAAATAGCACCCGTTGAATGATGACATGCCTAGACGCTTTGAAACGAATCCGTCGCGCTTCTGCTCAATCATCTGGGAGAGTATCGTTAGATAGATAGTCATAAATAGGTTTTGTCTAACTAACACTTACCTCGACGTTTGAAGGGACATCGTCGTTGGTTTGGTCGACGTTGGCGTTTACTGGATCAACATCGTCGCTTGCTTGGTCGTCATCATCGTTGTCGATCGCGGCGACGACGTCTGTAACGTCTTTGCACTTACTTATAGCTGGAGTCATAAGATGAATGATAGGGACGGAGGTGAACGTCACATCTCTCAAGGATGATCCTTGATTTGCCAGCGCATTTGCTTGCCTGTTCTGGTCCCTTGGTACCTACATTATGTCAAAAGGGTTAAACATCTGACTCTTACCTTGCGCGACGTCTAAATACAGCGCCATCTTGGAGTCCTTGGTAGCAAATTCTCCTTTGAGTTGGCTAATTATCAGCAGCGAGTCGCTGTAGACTTTTAACGCTTTTTCCCCCAAGTCGCTTGCCAGGGTAATTCCTGCAGTTAACGCTTCGTATTCAGCTTCGTTGTTAGTCGCTTTAAAGTCGAAACATATGGCTTATACTATCTTGTCCCCTTATGGTGACTTCTAAACAACGCCAAGACCTGCACCACGAAAATTAGAAGAGTCGTCAACAAATAAAATCCAAGCGACGTCGCTGACATTGTTGATCTTAGCGACTTCGTTGTCTGCGATCTTCTCTAGCTCTGGACTGAAGTCTGCCACAAAATCGGCCAGGGCTTACGACTTGATTGTTGTCCTAGGCAGGTACTTGATGTCGTATCGACTGAGCGCGATGGCCCATTTTCCCATGCGACCTGTCAATTCAGGTCTACGCAAAACACCTTTAATGGGATAATTAGTCATGACAACGACAATATGAGTTTCAAAGTAATGTCGTAGCTTCTTAATAGCAGTAACTAAAGCTAGCACGAGTTTCTCCAAGGAAGAATACCTGGTCTCTGCGTCTAACATAGACTTACTGACGTAGTAAATGGGGAGTTGTTGATTTTCAACTTCTCTCGTCAGGACAGCGCTGACGGATGTATTGCTGACTGCCAGATAAAGTTGGAGTGTTTCCCCGTCGCTTGGCTTGGATAGCAGAGGTGGAGAGGCCAAGTACTGCTTGAGCACTAGCAGAGCGTCTTCATGCTCCTGCGATTAGTTGAAGCCTTTGTTTTAACGCAGTACGTCATAAAACAGGTGGCATTTTTCGAACGACCTGGTTATGAAGCGATTTAACGCAGCGACACGTCCAGTTAACTTTTGCACCTCTTTGACGTTTCTGGGAGATTGAATATTAATCAATGCCTTGATCTGGTCAGGACTCGCCTCGATTCCTTGTTGCGTCACGACGTAAGCTAAAATTTACCTGCAGCAACTCCAAATGTAAACTTAATGGGTTAAGTTTCATACCGTACTTCCGGAGGACGTCGAACGCTTCGGATAGATGTTGCACATGGTCGTTTGCTTGCTTGAATTTTACCAACATATCGTCAATGTGTACTTCCATGGTGTCTCCTAGTTGATCTTTGAACATATGATTGACTAGGCGCTAGTACATCGCCTGCATTTTTTTGTCCAAAAGGCATAACCTTATAACAATAAATACCTTAACGAACGCTGTCTTTTCTTGGTCGTCAGGATGCATAAGCAGTGGCGGATCCAGGAATTTGACAATAGTTGGTCACACTAACGCAAATCCTCAATACAACCAATGACCAATATATTAAAAAAAATCATAAAATTTCCAAAAGTAATAAATATTCATTCTATTAGAAAAAAACATAAAATATCCCAATTAAATTAATACATAATTTGGATGAGATTAAACAAGTCAATTGAAAAGGACATCCAATATGTACATCATACAACATATATCATCGTTCAAAATAATGAAATCCTAAATAGCTAATTCAGAGAATTACTAATTACTAAATCACAATACAATGACTACATCACTCGAAACAACAACAAATCAGCAATAAGTTCCAAATGACGGAATTAAATCATGGGATTATATCAGATAAAAAACAAACAAATAAATTCAGAGTCCAAGAAGAAATTGGAAAAAGAACACAAAAAATTAGAGATTGGTGTAAAAGAGATTGGGGAAGAGAGAGACTTGATACTCACATTGCTAAAATTCTCCTTGAATTTCATCTCCCACAAGGCCACAAATATTGACATTTCAACTAAAAACTTACAAAATCACAATACTGGTATGAAAATCTGACTAAGTAGCAGTTAGGCAACCTCTTTTTTTTCACTTGCTCATCTTCTTCTTGTCAAGTCTGCGGAAAATACTACTGACTACTCTAATTTTGGTGCTTCAACAAACAACAATGGTAGACAGAGACGAATAAGCAATAGTTGCCGCCGTTAATTGCTCTTTTTTCTCTCGCTCTGTTCTTCCTTCTCACCTTGAATCTTGTTACCAACACCTTAGAAACCTTTCCTCCTTCTTCTTCTTCTCACCCATCAAAACCCATTTCTGATGATTTTATGAAAATCCCAGAAAAGGCGAGGAATTCTAGAGGAAAATCTCGATCTAGGTATCTATCTTCTCCATTTGTGTCTTCGAATTCTTCATCTAGGTACTTAAATTCCCCCAAATTTAGGGTTAAACAAGGAGGTAAAAAGGGTAAAAATGAGAATTCCCCCATATCTAGTTCACCGTCTTCAGATTCTTCTACAAAAATTCTAGGGTTTTGAATCACCAACACACGAGTTTTTCCCCCAAATTCTAGGATTTTGAATGATAATTTTTTATCTCTAAAAAAGGTAAAATGGGTATCATTCGGTAGATCAAGGCGACATGATCATTTTAGTTGAAGATTTGAAAGAAAAAGGAGATTCATGTAAAAATTATTCAAGAATTTTAGTTGAGGAGCTTGAGGTTAGAGGAGAGAGGAAGAGATAGGGTTTTTTGTCGGTCAAAGAGAGAGAGAGTGTTTTGAATTTTTTGTTCCCAAATTAATAGTTGGTCACGTGACCAATTGGGACTAAATATAGATCCGCCACTGTGCATAAGGATTTGATTGTAGCCGCGGTATGCATCCATGAACGTCAGGAGCTCGTGCCCTGCCGTCGCGTCGACCATTGCGTCTATGTGGGGAAGCGGGAACGGATCCTTGGGACAGGCTTTGTTAAGATCCGTGAAGTCTATGCAAACTCTCTCCACTTACCGTTTTTCTTGCTGACAACAACAAAGTAGCTAACCACTCAAGATATTTGACTTCATATACCTTACCTGTGTCGATCAGTTTATGGATCTCGTCGTTTATGATTTGATTGCGTTCAGGAGCGAACTTGCGTCGTTTTTGTTTAACTGGTTTGTGATCTGGATCGACGTTCAGCTTATGGGTGATGACGTCTGGTTTCTGATTTCAGACGACAACATCGCTCCAATATGAACAACACGATCAGGAAAGGCTGGATCAAGCGCCACTTCATCTACTTGTTGCTCATCGGGCTCGTCGGGGCGCGGATACGCCTGTTAATTGCTGGATTGACGCGTTGGCAGGCTTGAGCGACGAACTATAGCATTTTCTGGCTGCCTTTTGCTCGCCTTTGATCTCTTGGACACCCCACTTTGTTGGGAACTTGAGTGTCTGATGATAGGTTGATGGGACTGCTTTCATCTTATGGATCCATGGCGTGCCAAGGATGACGTTGTATGCGGATGGGCAATCTACGAAGTTGAATCTGGTCTGCAAGTTGACGCCTTTGGCGAAGGTTGGCAAAGTGATCTCTCCGACGGTATGTTGTGCTTCTCCGCTGAAACCGACGTGGACCGTTGATTTCTTCGTTATGTCCCTGTCACTAAGACCCATACCTTCGAGAGCGCTTTTGAACAGGATGTTGGCTGAGCCTCCACCGTCGACCAGCACGCGTCGCAGTTGGGAATTGATGACGGTCAGAGATATGGCTAATCCGTCGTGGTGCTCCTCGTCACATACGTCATCGTCATCGTCATCAAAGGTAATGAACATCGCTTCCAATTTGAACAGGATGTTTGCTGATACTTGGTGAGACGGTTGTACAACTTGGATCTGATGATGAGTCCTTTCCTGAAACATTGAATATCAGTTTTAGTATCTAGATCTTTAATCCCAATCATTTCTTTATTAAAACGATTATAATAATCTCGGATCGGTTCTGCGGGTTTCTGAACGACGCCATAAAGATCACTAGTCTGTTTTTCGGCTTCTGCCTCTATCAGGCTTTTGAAGACCTACCACTCAAGACTGCGGCTGCCTTCGAATTTGCTGTAGAACATGTTCACCAGGGTTGAAAATTTTATAATGCTTCCAGGCTTGAGGGATCCGAGCCATTTGAGGGCAGGCCCGGTCAGCGTCGCTCCGAAGGACTTGCACATGCGTGCTTCGACCAGGTGCCATGGAATGGACGCTTGCCACATCCGCTGCTTGCATTGGGCGACATGCTCCGTTGGGTCGGTAGATCCATCATAAGTTGCGGTCAGGATGGGAAGGTTGAGCTTCTTTGGCAATGATTTCTGGCGATCTCTTCCACGAATGGGGACGCTGCATAGCCGTCGCAATGCTCGACGATGCTTGGAGTTGGGGCTCCAGGAAGCTTTCAACTTTTCAAAGGCAACTTGCATTTCTTTGGGATCCATGAGGATGAACGATGATGTTTGATTGAGAATAGGAACTAATGGAAGATCTGGCTGTAGGCCCCACGGTGGGCGTCAAATTGTTTATGCAGATTTTTGCCTTAGCGACAATTATCAAATTGGGACGACAACAACCAGATTAAGATGATAAAACGAATGCGAATACAATGGGAAATCAAAGGGGAACGACACAAAGAGATGGTAACGCGGAAAAACCCCAATGAAGATGGGTAAAAAACCGCGGGTGGGTATGAGTCCACCAATCCACTATATGCAACTGACGTTCAATACACCCTAGGATGATTATTCTAAGTACAATAATTAGATTGCAATGTAAAGGAAACAATAACTCAATATGTAAAGTGTTGGATGAATGTAATTCGCGTAGAACAGTAATTGCTCTTGCTTGTGTGAGTGATGATGTTTTTTGTAACCCCTTCTCCTTTAGCTCCAAAGCCCTTATATAGCAATCCTATCTCCAACGTGCCTCCCAGAATATCGGAGATAGTTGGCTAAGATCGTGGCGCAATATTTCCGCTTCTCTAGCACACTCCTTGACTATCATCTGAACCATTTTGAACTGACCAAACCCTGGCAGGACTTAGTCTACCTTATTCTTCGGCAATCAGTTGCCTTTTGACTAAGTCCTTGCGTCACGGAGCTACTGCTAACGGCAACGTCGTTCATTCACTGCGTCAACGTTGACCTGCAAAAATCAGCCACAACATGTTGTTTCACTGAACATGCTTTCACAGAAAGCACTAGATGCAAGCAATAACTTTATTTTACCCCTTCGAGCTCTTAGAAAATCATTAACTCTACGTGCACTTTAGAAGCCTGAAAATTTCATCACTCTAATGTTAAAATATTACTTTATATAATCAATCTGAAGCATGATCAGATTGTTATGGAAATGTGGAATACAATAAAGACAACACGCCTACACCATTTTTATATGCAAGTTATTGAGGCTGTCCATATTCCGCTTGATTCCTCACTACAAAACACATAATTTACAACTCAGTAATCACTCTCATGTGGGATATCGAATGCTTCTCTTTTTGTGTCTGCCATTCTCATGTATGCTGCTCGTGCACTTTGATATGTTAGAATCTTCAGTTGGTGTACATGAGGATCCAAAGGCGGCATCCATGGTAAGCCTCCGCGTTGATCCAGATTATCTCGTTTATATATATATGTTGGCCAAGGCTTCTTGAATAACCAAACATCATATCTTATATTCCTCTCAAAACCTTCAATAGTTTTGCACTTTTATCTCTTAATTAAATCTAGTAATGGCAACTCCAAAATCTTCTTTCCACACCCGTTTAATCAGTTTGCCATCCACGTCTCACCCACTCGATGCAAGCATTGAGAATCACCTCCGCAGGCTAAGGACCTCACAAGCAGGATCGTCATCTTCATTAGGCCAAAACTTGTGCAGTGTGAAGGAATTACACGAGCAAATTAACGATTTAATTCATTTGCAACACAACCAACAAGTTCTTTCCCATGAACATCGAAGGGTAGAGGTTGAAGAGGTCCTAGATGGGTCCGTTGCAACATTGGACTCCTCTAGTTCTATCCTCGATGCACTATCTCAGATGAAGGGATCCATTATGGACTTAAAATCGGCTTTTCGTAGGGGAAGCAATGATGAAAGCATCCATGCATTTTTGGTGTCAAGAAAAAAAATCAACAAGATGCTTTCTAAGTGTCTTGTGAATTTGAAGAAATCCGAAGAGAGTTGTGGTTTGAAACAAAGGGAAAATGATGGATCCATTACGAGAGTTCTAAAGGAGGCAGAAATAATTAGTCTTGCAACTTTTAAGTCTCTTCTATCCTACGTGATGGGGAAGAAGAAAGTATCTCAAACACGCGGTTGGTCCTTGGTCAATAAACTTGTCAAGTCCAAAAATTTGTCTCATGATTCAGAAAATGCTACTGAGGTTGAGAACTTAGATTACGCCTTGTGTAAGAATGTTGAATCAACGGTTGTGATGAAGCAATTAGAAACATTAGAAATTGTCATCCTTAAGCTTGAGGACAGCCTTTAATCTGTCTCTAGATGCTTTATTAAAACAAGGGTCTCCCTTCTTAATGTACTCAATCATTAATTATACTTAGATGTTCCCTCAAAAAAAAAATTATACTTAGATGTAACCAATTTTGTAGAGATGATAATCTTTTGTTATACAATATACAATGGAAATTATATACCACCATCTTTTGAGCACATTCTAGCCTTGTCCTTGGATACAATAAGTTCTTTATTCAAATATTTTGCATTTATTAGTTTCTCGGTTTATATCTATAAGGCACTCATAATACTCGAGTTTGAACATTAACCCATCATTTTCTCTTAATCTATAGGCGTACAAATTATGAAAGAAATTTATAAGACGAATCAAATTATGTAAATTTTCAAAATTATTACGGTTCCTATTGTACGCGATACTTGTGGTCCATTCAAAATTTTGAAAATTGTGTACTCTGTGCCTTATAGAAGAAATGGATCGAGTATTACTTCATGATTTATCTTATTTTTCCACTAACCACCCTATAATTTCTTTGCAATTAGTTTTTTCTTACAATTTTGAAACAAATAAAAAAAACGAGTGAACTGTTATGATTTCATATGTTGTTTATGAATCAAACCAAATCAATGAGATCTGTGTAGACTTTGAATTACAAAACTAGAGACTTGAAAGTATTTCTTTGGTTTTTATTTTTCATTTAGAAAAAACCTTCATGATGTGATATTGCTTTAATGGTTGGGGGATTCGGGTTCGGCTCGAGACCTTAACGAACGGAGCCGAACTAGGCCAAGCTTGCATTGAAAAACTCGTGAAAAGGCTCGATTATTATTTTATATAAAGAAATTATATATAACTTGAAGCACTTAAATAAGTTATTATATTATTGGCTAAAACACTTAAAATAAGTCTCTTTTAAACAATTTTTTACATTGAACAATTCATCTCTTTTCTTCTTATCCTTTTAGATTTAGTTTGGCGTTTTTTTATGTATAGTTGTAAGTAATTCATTTGGTTAGCATGTAAAAATGAAATAAAATATATATGATTATTCATGTTACTCTTTGAATTTAGTCTATAATTCTACAAGATCTGTCCACAATTTTTGAAAATGTCGAATATGAATTTTTTGTTTGGTTTAATGTTGTGTTGGTTTATTTTTAATTTGCCTCAAATCGAGCTCGATCTCGAGCCTTGAGAGAAACTCACGAGCTAGAGATGAGCTTCACTTATCGAGCTCATCGAGCTCGTCACGAGCCGAGCTAAACGATTAGCGAGCCGAGCCGAGCCTAGTATAGTTTGGGCTCGGCTCGTGCATTAAGCACCCCTAGGGGGATCCACAACTTGCATTATACTAAATTATTTTTTTGAGCCCTTGTATGCTTCAAATGTTTTTTTATTCTTCTAGAAGTTGACATTTCCAAGCAGTTGCTAAACTATTTGTCTATACACATAGGTAAACGTTCTAACAACCGTTGAATTCTACATGTTATACAAAACCAAATGGCCTTTTCATTACGATATGAAGCATGATGAGACTATTGTGCATAATACACTATAAAACAAACGCATGTACGCACATAAACTAATTTTTGTGTATACAAGTAAGGCTGTCTGGATTCCTTTTGTTCCGTGACTTTAAAGTTCAAACAACATAATCTGTTTTGAATGTGGGAAATCAAATGCTGGTCTTGTATTTGTTGTTGTTCTTTATGCAATCTCGTGTCTAACGGTTTTTTTATTTTCTCTGAATTTTCTAGCAACGTAGTTGTAGATGAGGTATCGAAGCGCTGTTCCGCTATCAGAATAGTGACAGTCCTTTGCTATGTCTGTCAGTAATGAAGGGGTCGTCCGTGAGTAGCTGGCTGCACGGAAACAAACGTAAACTACCATCGGGGGGGATGCGAGGAAACCCCCTCCGACGCTCAAGTTAATATTGTACCCACTAAGGATTTAGAAAGATAAAGTAGAGAGATAGAGAGACAAAGTAGTGTTTTGAATGTACCTGCAGAATAGTAGCACTTGACTATTTATCGAAGTATTGTTCCTCTGACAGGATGTGTAATCCATTGACATGTTAATGACTGAAATGAGTCTGACCTGAGGGAAGATTCCCTTATTTTGTCTTATTGGGTGTCGGCGAGCATAGTCCCGGACCATAATTAGAAATGGCTCTGGTCACCTTAGTGAGGTCGCATCTTGATATGTTCATGGCGGACACATCCAACATGTGTCCGTTAGCAGACTTGAGTAACACCCATACAACTAGCCCCCCAGCATCATTGAGGATTATGGTCGTCATTGATGTTTTTTTTATGGACGCAAGCGAACCTGGTATGTTAGTTGAATTTTTGCGCTGCCACGTGTTTGCTTGGGGGGTTATTGTTCTGGGTTTCTTCGAGGGTTTGAAGTTTCGCATTTTCCGTTTTTCTCCTACGAAGTCCTAGTTTATTCCGGCGGCGACAGGGAATTCTGTTTCCTCCGTGCTCAGAATTCTTCGCGGTGACTTTTAGAAGCCTGTTGGATTTTTCCGGCGGCTGTTCGAATTTTTCGGCCACCTTTTCCAGTGAAGTTTTCTTCTCAGGTATTCCTTTCCCCCTTTGTTTAGCTGTAATTTCTTTCTTTGCTTTTTCGGAGTATGTCGGACCGATCAGATAGCCAGAAAACTCCGAGTGATGCCCTTATGACCGAGAGTGACCCTTCTTCCCCCTCTTCTGTTGATGGCGGACGAAATTCTTCCGCTCACTAGTAGAATAAATGTTAATTACGGAGGTTGAATTGCGGCGGTTTTACCAATACGCAGCAATAATCCGCGTCAAAAGAAAATGAAAAATCGAAAATCAGCCTATTGCTGCGGTTCTGGGTGGAAACCGCAACAATAGATTAAAATATTATTTTTTTCAAAATTCGGTGACTGCTTTGACCAGATCTATTGCTGCGGTTCCTTCAAAGAACCCGCAACAATAGATTAAAATATTATTTAAAAATAACATTTTAATCTATTGCTGCTGTTTATTGAAGAAACCGCAGCAGTAGGTCCTAAGGGTTCTTTTATCCACCCAGATTTATTGCGTCGTTTCCCTCATAACTCACTCCTCACTTCACCCTCTCTCTCACTTCACCCTCTCTCACTTCACCCTCTCTCTCACTTTACCCTCTCTCACTTCACCCTCTTCATTCTTCATTCCCTCTTCCTTCACTAGATCTATTGCGCAAAATTTGAACAATTCGAACATCAATGTTCAGCAACCAAAACCAGAGAGAGAAAGGGCTTCGAAGGAGAGAGAAAGGGGTTCGAAGGAGAGAGGAAGGAGAGAGAAAGGAGAGAGAGAGAAGGAGTTCAGTTGTGGCGGAAGAAACTCTGGCGCCGCACCGCCATATTCTCGACTGCACCGCATCGCCAGATCTGATTTTTAGCAATCGCGAATTTCGCGACTCTGTCAAACGAAGAGCATCGTCGACTCCACCAACTCGACCGTAGTCGTCGCCATCGCGTTCTCGTCGGAGTTTCTCATCGTTGCTCTCCACCAAACATGATAAGTTGATAATTGTATAAACTTGCTACATGAATAAATAAACCACTTCAATCCGATAATACATTCGATAATAAAACGTCGGAGCCCCAATTTTATGCCGATTAAAATTTCTAGGGTTTACTTGTTTCCCCAATTAGATAGGTGTAAATTCAAATTCTTCGAGTTTCTCTGCCAAAAGCTTTGTTATGCTGCATATTATTCACATATTTCGATCTAGTTTGGGTAATTTTTCTTAGTAGAGGAAATTAATTTTTGTCCCAGAACAAGCAAGTAAATTGCATATTATTTCGTTGTTTGTTTGTTTTTTGTTGTTCTTCATCTGGAACAAAGATTACTGTTCTTCTTTCTTATTTTCATTTTATTCGATTTAGATGAACAATCATATAACTTTTAATGTATGCTTCAAATTTTGCTTATAGATGTTAATCGAGTCTTTTCGATACTGAATATGTCGTAAGATCTGGTCGAATTGTTGAATACTGAATATGCTTCAAAGTTTTCGATTAGTGTTCTTGTTTTCTTTCTTTTTTGTTCTTTTTTTTTCTCTTTTGTAGTTAGATTTTATTTTTATTTATCAGATCTAATGGCTAGGGTGGTGATATTTTAGTTTTTTTTGGATTTAGGGTTTGGGGTTTAAGGTTTAGGGTTTAGGGTGGTGTTAATCATTTTTGTTTGTTAAGAATCAATATGATGTTAGGGTTTATGATTTTTTGTTATTGTTTTTCATGTTTTTCTTTTGTATCTCTTTTTTAATATATGTTGATTTTTTGTATCTTTTATGTTTTTGTATAAGCATTCTCTGTCATTACTTTCAATTTGTGTGTTTTATTTTCTTCTTGCATTTTTTCCTTTTAAATTTGATGGCAAAGAGAATTTTTTTTTTTTACCTGTACCAGTACCTATTACTGCGGGTCCTACCCAAAACTGCAACAATACGCTTCATTTTTTAATATAAAAAACATACTCGTTGCTGCGGTTTTGGGTAGGAGCTCTATTGCTGCGGTTAAAAACCGCATCAATAGGTAATTACATATTGCTGCGCCCTTAATTACGGCGCGACTAAAACCGCAGCAATAGGCCACTTAATGCCCGCCGCAATTAGCTTTTATTATACTAGTGGCTTCTCGCCTTAGGGAAGAAAAAACCTGTCTACTAGCTGACGTACCCCTTACAGCTGATGGAGAGAAGGAATTTAGGTCTAAGTTTCTTAACGACCGTTCCACCCCTGAGCAAGCGTCATTAACTTCCCAATATTTATCCGCTAGGGTGAGCGGTGACAAACATACGCTACGAGAGTTGAGACATCTGATTTTAGCTCGTAGGACGGCTAAACATCCCCCACCCGATGTCGTTCCCGGACTTGATGTGCCGCCACTGAGGGAGCATGCCTGGTTAGATTCGTTGTAGGACGATGGGGTTGTTGTATCAAAGGATTTTTATGCCCGGCTTGCTCGTCCTGCCAGCCCTTCTCATCTCCATGTTCTTGATTTAGGTTCCGACAGCGATTCAATAGCTACAATGAATGATACTGCAGACCTTGTCTACCGACGCCGTGACCGAGCTGCTGGTCCGTCTTCTACTTCCGGCCGTGAGCAAGGTGCGCATTATGGCGCTATGGATCCTGATCCGGAATCCCGCCCATGCCGCGAGCCAGCCATCGAAATTACTATTGGTGACAGCTCAAGAGCAGCTTCTAGCTCTAGCCATGAACCCATTCCGCACCGAGAAGAGCTTGAATTTGTTTGCGTTTGGTTGCCAGCGGACTATAGGAGTGGTCCGCGAAAGATGACACTGTGTCCTTACTGGCGAAAAGATGCCGTTAACTTGGAATATTGCCGGGTTGCCCATGACTTATACGCTTGCCCTGATGATTATCGGCTGGTTACACCTGATAAGGGGGCTAAGGTAATAGATTGTCCTGCCGGCCACATTGCTATCTATGCGCACCATCTGGAGTTTGGGTTGCGTTTTCCCCTGGATCTGACCTTAGTTAAAATTTTGAAGGCTTTTAACGTCTGCTTGGCCCAGTTGACTCCTTTGGCCGTTAGAAATCTGATTGCATATATCGGGATATGATGGTTTAAATTTTTTTCCAGAAACTATAAATTTATTTCGTCGGTTCCATTGGCTGCGAAGAAATGGGTCTTCTACCGAGAAGGGATGGTGGTCCCTAATGTCGGCCAATGGAAAACTCACTGAGTACCCTAAATTGTCCGGGTTAAAGTGTTGGCAACTGGCTTTTTATTGGGTGATAGTTCCGGACACCTTCCCCATTCGCCGACATTGTACCAAACCCTACTCTCGGATGGAGGGTGTTCCTTCTTACGGCCTATCCAAGGCCGAGACAGAGGTCATTGACTACTTTGAGTATGAACTGGCGACCTTCGTCGTTGGCGGCCAGGAGATGGAGGAGAAGATATCTAGCGTTTGGCTTCCAAACGCCAAGTATATACTAGGCAATGCTCCTCTGTCCACTTTGTACCTTTGTTAGACCCACCCTGATGGTAAGTTGGTTTAACTGGTTGGTCCGACATGGGACTTGATTATTTTTGTTTTTAATGCAATACTGACCGTTCTCTTATAAGGTGTCGACAGTCTTGATTTGGAGGAACTAGGACTTGATCCAAACATCGAGCCATTGTCTAAGACTCCTGAGGATCCGTCATTTGAGTATGATATCGTCCATGGTATCACTGTGGGTGCTCGGGCCAGTGTCCGACCTCGAGGTTGCGGCCCTGGTCGCAATCCTGGTCGGGGTAACTAGAATGTTGTCAGCCGTGGTCCTCCAATTACTCCCCGTCGGGGAGATCAGAGTGCTTCCCGACCGGCTACTGCAGGCAGGCCGCGAATTATTCCCAAACACGAAGAGGGGAATCAAAATAGTAGGCGCCCTCGCGATTCTGCTGAGCTAGAGGGGTTCGTCAGCAAGAAGCAGGCAATGGAGACTTCTGTTGTCTCTGGGTCTCCTAGTGGGGTTTCCCTTCATATTCTAGATTCTCCTCCTAGAAATGAGGTTCTGGTAGTGAACCAATCTTCTCCTCTCAATGCCACCATCCTAAGCATTGGGACGACTCTCGGATCCAGCTCCTCTATGCCAGAGGATTTTGAGTGCTCTAAGTTTCCTCTAGGACCTAAGTCCAGGAATTTATTCTCGGATCCATGAGTGGATCGTGAAAAAGGAGGTAATGTTGAGTGCCACCATGAAGGCTGCCTTTTCTCGTCCTCCTACCGTTCCTGGGAAGTAGTATCAGCCCCAGTGGGACGTGAGGGAGGACGTCCCAGCCAATGGTGGTACTCTAGGTTACCGCCTTCTCAAAGGTCTGCAACTGCCTATGGACTGCCCAGCTAACAAACTGATGGCCACGGTAGCTCAACTTACTCACGACCTTGCTGTTGTAACAAATCAGCCCATCTTTTTTTTTTTTTTTTTTTTAACTATTGTTGGTTTTTGTAGGCCAACAACTCAATTGTCGAGCTTATTGAGCAATACATCCTCTATCAGGCCTTGACCGACAACTTTAAGCCGTCTGGCGACGAGTTTCGGACCAAGTTCTATGTTGCGGAAGCTCGTGCCGACACTTTGCAGCGAGAGTTGACTGCTGAAAAGGCAGCGAAAGCCGCGGCTGAAACTAAGTTGGTGGATCTTCGCCTCAAAGCAGAAAAGCTGGATGCGGTCGAGAAGAAAGCAACTGAGATGGAGTAAGCGTTGGAGTCCGCGAAAGATATGATGGAAGCTGGGTGGCGGTAATGAGATGTGTCTGCCACACTCATCCTACCTTCAACTGGGACGACATGGAAGCTGCCTATGATGAGGGTACGCATACGCGAGCTCTTGCAAATGAAGAGTTCATTTGCAGTGAGGATCAGGTCGTTGATCCTAGTGTCGTCCTGGAGGATCAGGTGCCACCCTCTTAAAGCTTTTGGCGGTCATCTCCAAGCTCTTCAGTTTCTTCTAATTATTAATTTTGTAATTTGGATATTGTTCTCAAACTTTGAATTCGGCCAATTTTGGCTTGTAAACAATTACTTTTGTATTGCAATTACTGTTACGAATTTCAAATGCCTTTTTTGTTGGCTACCCACGTTTTTTCATGTAGTTGGCCGCCATGCCAGTAATTCGTAATGAAATGTTGCACTTGAATGTATCCGTGAGTCTTCATAAATATTTTTGCTCGGTTACATTTTTTCTTATGCATTTCCGTTTTTTTTTGGGTGTGGCCGTTTTTTGGTCCTCGACCTGTTATATGGTCCTTCACTGAGATATTGTCCGCGATCATTTGGATGTTATAAACCTTATCGCTTGACCTTGTGCCTGTCATGTGGCTAATTGGGCCTGTTATATGGCCGCTTTCTTACTTGCCTATTATATGGCTAATTGGGCCTATTATATGGCCGCTTTTTTACTGGCCTGTTATATGGTCGCTTTTGTACATTTCACCTGTCATATGGTCGTTTTTACTATTTTTGCCTGTTATGTGGCTATTACTAACGTTTGCGCCTGTTATCTGGCCATCAGCATTAAACTTGTGGACCTGTCGTGTATATATATAACTGAAATCGAAAACTCATTATCAAAATCCATAAAATCTCTATTATATAAGCCAAGGGAGGAGGTGTGGTGTCCCTTTTTTGAAATGACTAGAATACCCTCTAATAATTTAAAACAACGTTTTCTTTTTATAAAAAATTAAAAAATGAGAATCAATGCAACTTGCCATATGGAATAAGTAAAAAATGGAATATGCAATCACCATTAATAACTTGACAAAATAGATTGACACAATCAATTCACGAAATTAATTAGAATCTTCAATAAAAAAAGATTAGTGATATATCCTTACAACATAATACTTCGTATCAACAAAGTTCAAACAATATGGTTTATTAACATTTACAATCGTTAAAAAACTATACTCAAGCCCCTGTCAAGGAATTATTGAATCATCGACCAAATTTTTCAGTGACGGTCTTGAACAGTTAAAAATCGATCACCGTCAATTTAAAAAGATAATAACATCTATAAAAGAACCTCAATAATTTACATCACTACCAAAATAATTTTAGATTTAAAAAAACATATCCATTCGTACATATAGCTACATAAGGTTGTTGACGCACGCATCGCGTGCATATACGACTAGTCAGGCCAAATGGGAGGTACCCATACTGGAAATATATGGGTTAAACGTCTCGGTAATAGTACCGGTAAAAATAACGATTGAAATGTGTGGTTACAATTATGATTTTTTATTAAAACGGTTAACCGAAAAATCGAATATTATTATTTTATTTATTTTATGTTCTGTTTTTTTTATATAAAAGTTAGACTACTTAGTTATTAGTAAGTATTGTTTCATTTGTACATATACATTTGGGGAAGCATTCTAGTTAGCTTAAATGATAAGGTGCTAACATATTTTAGGTGCTAAAATGATTAGTAGTGTTTGGGGAGTACCTAAAATAAAATTTCAGGAGGTTAAAATAATTTAATTGATAAGTGAAAATTTTTATCTTTTCAAAATCAGATGACTGAAAATTTAGAAAATCTTTCTAAAATTTTGATCACAATTAATTTTGCCAAAATAATTTATCAACTTAAGCAACTAATTTTGCCAAACAGTTAAACTAATCAGTTACTTTATTAGTTCCAACACCTTATCTGTTTCAGCTTTATCTTATCAGTTTTAGCTTTATCTTATTAGTTTCAGTTTATTTTCAGCTAGTATTGCCAATCACATACTATGAAACTCAAAATAGAGTTAGCCTAAAGACTAAAGTTCTAAACTAGTCAGGATCATTTTGTAATACCCCATATTTTTGAGTATTTATTCTAGTAATTAAAATATTTATTTTCTAAAATAAATATTTAAAGCAAAGGGTATTTTAGTAATTTCACTCGTTTTTAAATTATTTTGGCGGGAGATGGCGCCAAAATTGGATTTGTTAAGCTTTGATTTTAAATCCTAGTAAAATTTTATTAAATAAAGTTTCAAAAAAAAAAAAATTTATTTTGGAGAATTTTTTTTTTTGAGCCATATTTTCGGCGGGCATCTACACTATCTGGGGGGGTTTGTTTTCCTAAAACTTCCAAATTTATGATGGAGGTTACAAATCTTGGTTTAATCTCCTAATTTATGGTGAAGGTTACAAACTATTTATGGAAATTAAGTTGTGTGTTCATCAGAATTAGCATTAGGTTATGACATTTCTCCAGTTACAAATCCTAGTTTATTTGTAGTAGAAAGAGTCAAGATCATAGATCTTTTCCAGTTTGTAAATCCAACTCCATTGAATTTAACTGAAACAAGTTGTGTAGAATTGCATCTGAAAGATGAATGTAGTAATTGCTAGTAGGATTATGGTTAAGTGGAAGATTGAATGTATTTCATTGTTTGAAGGAATTTCAGTATTTTCAGAGATAGGCATGATGATTGTTTAGAAGTGAATCAGATTTTATAAGAATAGGAATGTTTCAGAAAATATGAACTCGGAATTGTGAGGATTTACAGACAACAATATGAACTCAATAATTCTCCAATCCCAAGAATGATCAGAAACATAAAATGAAATTTCTCACATGAGAATTTTTACAAACATTTTCAGTACAACTAGATGAGATTATCAGAAAATTGATAAGAAATGAATTGAACAGCTTCAATCAATCTATTCAAATTGATTACAACTATTTTAGAGAAGAATATTTGAATTACAACAATAAGACATGAAATTCATTCAAGATTAATCGAGATTCAGAGAAAACAACCACAATTTCATGGATTTTTATCAGGATTAGTTAATGATTCAGAGGAATCAATCACAATTTCAGAAGAAATTCAGAATTTCAGAGAAGATTTAATCAGAACGAAGTAACCTGAATGATGAACTTTATCATCAGAAGAATGTCAGAAATTTTAAACATGATCGCAGCAAAATAGATGTGTCGCATTTTTATATAGGTTTTAGGTGCATTTAGGATGCATTTTAGGAACATTTAGGTTCATTATAGTTCATAATTGCATACTATTACTTATATATATTATCAACGAAAATTGGAGTTGAGATTAAGAGTTATTTATTTGATGCTAAATTGTTATTTTATTAATTGAGTTCATCAACGAAAGTTGGGTTCTAATTTAGATAATCTTGTCATTGATTTGAATTCATCCGTGAAAATAAGTGAGAATTAGAATTGGGAATTATTTGACATTGGTTCTCAATGCTTCTAATTATGTGTGTAAGCCATGAAAATAGGAGATATACATGTTAGTTAGGCCTTTTGCTATCACGAAAGTGAGCTATAGGTATGAGGAATGACCGAGGATTTAGTTTTGGTTCGCAGTTGTGCTTTACTACTGAGTCATAAGGGATGTGAGCTATATTTTGATCAATTCATATCAGTGGTGATGCTTGATCTTAGTGTTTTAATTATCATATTCATCAAGTTTGTTATATCT
Source organism: Beta corolliflora (assembly GCA_947648045.1). NCBI lineage: Eukaryota > Viridiplantae > Streptophyta > Magnoliopsida > Caryophyllales > Amaranthaceae > Beta > Beta corolliflora. The sequence goes on from CANSZD010000853.1 coordinate 152,925, forward strand.
TATCATTAGTTTAGCTATTAGTTAATAGACTTTTCTTTATATCTGAATTGTGTAGCTATTTCATAGTCTAGAGTCAACTAGTGTTTAATCTTGCACCTCCTTGAGTTCGACCCGTATGTGCTACGACACCGTTCACATGCGGTATTAAAATAAAATCCTAACAAGTTTTTGGCGCCGTTGCCGGGGAGGCTACTGATTAGAATTAGTTTGGTTATAGATTTAGTAGACTACATTATTGTATATGTTTTTATTTTCTTTTGCAAATATTTTTTTTTATACTTTTTGTAGATCTGTTCTATTTCACTATTCATGGAATCATATTATCACTATAATGGGGACAATTCTATTGATAGGGACAATGTTTATAATTCTTTGGATTCTCATGTTTCTAATTCTCATACATCGCGTCAATATACTTCCAGTTTTTGCATGAGTTCTAATCAATTATCTGATATGTGTTGTGATCCCCATACATATGCTAGTAATTCCAGAGAAATTTTTTATTTTCCTCAATATGAAAATGAAGCGTTTTGGAAATACTATCATAGGCTTGGTGATTTTTTTGGTCCTAATCATGGAATTGGACAATGGGATATGTGCCTAGTGGTTTATGAGGGGTTAAACACAGAAACTAGGACAGCAGTACAGTTATTGTCAAATGAAAAATTTCTATCCCAATCTCCTGATTATTGTTGGGATTTAATTGAGTGGTTGGCTAGAGATTCTTATGAGTGGGAGATGTTTTCATTTGCTAGACCAATCCCGGAAAAATTCTCCACTCCTTTACCTCAAAGTTACACTACAACACCTCCCTACTATTCTAGTTGTCACTCTACTTCTCATGATATTTCTTTATGTGATGTGACATTAGTAAATGATTTTGACCCCTCTCCCCAATATGACTGCCAATCTACTCAAAAGTCTAGTTTCCAACCATATACTTATGATGATGATGATGAGGGTTGGAAAGAACTTGAAAATTATGGGGATGATTATCAAATTACGAGGAAGATCGATGTGAAGGACGTTTTGAATGAGGAACAACCCTTGGTTGAAAATCCCTCCTTGGAGAAGTCTATAGATGAGAGGGAAGTTATTCATGAGTCTTTGTAGGTTCCACCTACTGTTTTTGAGTCTAATGTTCCTTTCTCTCGAAAACTTGACCTTATTCCTTCTTCCCTATATTATATACCCCATCGTTCCCTATTTCTCCCAATTTGAATGACTCTTGTGATCATGTAACTGATGTACATTTAGTTTTTATTCGTTTTGAGTCATGTAAAAAGACTAACAATTTTTCTTTTTCTTACTCTTGTATATAACTTTTCTTTTGATTTTTCTTTTTCTAGGTTTGATAGATTTTTAGGACTAGTCTATTTCCTCTTTCCTTTTCACTCTTATATAACATATTGTGAGATGTTTGCAGGAACATATGATAAGCGTCTTAGAGCGTTGAACTGTTCTGCATTAGTCTACTAATTTTACATGGTCGTGCGGGACCTTTATAAATTTGCGCTACTCGGGAGGCAACTCGAGTTTGACTTTATTTTTATTTTCTCTACTTATTATTTTGATTTTTATCTCTTTTTCATTCTTTTTATGTGATTTTTGGTGTGTTGGTTTGTGTGCTCGCAGGTGGAATTTGGAATTGGAAAGAGATTTTGAAAAAAAAATTGTGGCAATGCAGTAGTAAAGACCGTGGGTTGGCCGTGGTCTACATCCTTAAGCCACGAGCTGTCCGTGGGCTTTACTGTTCAGCCCAAAACAAGAGACGAAAGGAACAGAAGTGGGGCAAGCAGCCACTACCACGTCCAGGCCGTGGGCATCCTCACCCAGCCACGCCTGGCCCGTGGCTTCTCTCTTCCCCTCCGCCGCACAGTACAACGCACCACCACCATCACATCACCTGCCTCCATCTTGCACAACACAGCGCACCACCGCCATTCTACTCCACCCTCCTGCTCCCCTGTTGCCCACCCCAAATGCACCATCACCACACTGGTGCTCACCTGCGCACTGTCATCATCATCGCGCTCCACTCGTTGGCCTCCACCTCTCATCTCAGTACCAACCGAGCACAGTAGCCGCCTCACCCCTTTTCTTCTCAATCTTCCCCTTTCTCGTTCTTTCCTCAATTTCTTTTCTTTTTTTTTCTTTTTCTTCTACTTCTTTATTTCTAATTTTTCCCACTAATCACCTAATTCTTATGAATTTTGTTTTCTAATTTTTTTTTCATCAATGGTTGTTCAAGGTTATTTCAAGTCGACAAACAACAATAGTTCAAGTTGGTCTTCAAGAAGCCGTGCAATGATGTGAATTTTTTTTAGCTCAATCGACACTTCAATTGGGTTGTAAGCTTTTATATTGTTCACCCTCTTGATATGACTTTCAAATTTTTGCTTGGATTTCTATTTGTGATGCCATACTTGTTAATTTCTTATGAGAGCTTTGATTGATGGATCGTTATTTGGGAATCATGTGTGTTTTAGTGGTGAATTATGGATCTTGGTGGGCCATATTCGGTGATTTGGTGATTGTTGGGTTGCTTCTGGTTCCTTCTCCTATCTCCCTTCTCCCATTCTTTTCTTTGCATTGTGGACACTGCAAATTTTAGCTTAGAGGAGGGATATTCTATCATTTGTTGCTTTTTAGTGTAGATTTTCTTGCTTTAGTAGGATGTTGCACGGTTTGTACCACTTACTAGGAGTGGGAGTTTACGTGTAAAAAAAATTGTACTAATTTTTTATAGTTGCATTAGCATATTAGATTTCATGTCATGTTAGTTGCATCTATGGGACTATTGCTAGCACTATTTGAGAACCTTGTTGATATCTTTACTACGGTCTCAAGCGTAATTCATAATTCTTCATAGCATGATTATATCGCGATTGATTGCTTGTGTTAATATTGATTGATCTCTCACTGGCTTGATTTAACCTTACTGTTTAGACATCTTAACCCATGTGAGCTTTTGTGCCTATGAACTGGCGTATCTGTGTCAGTTCTGTTCTTTCATGTGTGATTAGTTCCTCATTTGTTGCATGGATCTTGACTTTGACTTGGTACTCTTTGACACTTGACTTCATAAGCATTTGGATATGATTGAGGCGTTCTATTTCATGATTTTAGCTCCAGAGTGATTTTTGTTTCCATATTATCCTTTCTCTAACCATCCTGACCCTTTCAAAACTTTGTTATAAATTAATACCTACATTACAAGCCTCTGGCCTTTTATGATTTCTCTACCTAAGCCTTGCTAAATGGAGTAGCATTAAAGTTGATGTTTTGAGCTTGTGCTTGCGGTTTTGCGGAAATTATTGGAAGACAATATGTTCGAAGAAGTTGCTTGAAATAATGTCGAAGTACAAAGAAAAAAAATTATGAAGAAGTTGTGAAAATAATTCTGAAAAAAGAAAAAAAAGAAGTGAAAAAATCGAAGAAAAGGTGAATGAAATTTGTTTGAGTTGATATAGATGGGTACTATCTTGATTTAACGGTAATGTGCTGTTGAACTTCTAGTAGAAGTTTTTGTGGCGTTTGCGTCATAGATGTTAAAGTGCTGTTTTCTCCACTAGTTGGCTTTTAGCAATACATTTCTAAATATATTTCCTACCCATAACCTAATCCCCATTAGAACCCTTGAAAGTCCTCATGATCTTTTTGCGTTATAATTTCGAGTGAAAAGTGAGTCGATAGTCAAAGTTAAAGAGTAAATGTTTCGTCTGAGTCGACTTGGTTTAGGTTGAATGTTATTGATTATGCCATAAACACATGAGAGTATGAGTGCACATGACTAAAGTGAGGTCTCTCAGGTTTGTTTATTTTCAGCTTGGGGGATATGGTTTGTGGTATGATTGGAGAGTTGATTGCGTTACATGACGTTCTATGCGACTTTGTTCCAGAACATTTCGATGCTTGGTTCGTGTAGTAATTGTATCTCTCGTATTCTCAATTGTGTGCTTGGCCCTATCATAGTCCCATATTGTAGGTCGTCTTTCTTTTCCAATGTCTATGTCTTATTGCTTGAGGACAAGCAATGGTTTAGCCTGGGGGAGTTTGATGTGTCGTATTTTTATATAGGTTGTAGCTGCATTTAGGATGCATTTTAGGAACATTTAGGTTCATTATAGTTCATAATTGCATACTATTACTTAATTTACGAAATATTACTCCTTTTGTGTGTTTTTGGTATTCTTTGATAAATTTAAGGTATTGAGAACATAATTGGAGTATTATTGGACAAACTTGAGTACTTAAGAGCAATTGAAAGGAAGTTACGTTGATAAGGATCGTTACACATATATTTGAGTGCAATTTGGAGCTAAAATAGAGTTGGAATTCAATGAAAGATATGTGCAAATTGAGTCATGTTCACTAATTTACACATAACTTTTGACTCAACGTTGGTATTTGGATGATTCTAACGGCATTGCAAAGTAGGCTTGAAGAGCTTTCCAACGATAGGTTGCACAACCCAAGGCGAGTTATATTCTAGGAGATATGGGCCTCACAAGTTGGCTCAGTTTGGCTGAGACTTTCTACGCGCGCGCGGATTACTTAATTCTGGCTTTTTAATGATTTGATTGACCTTCCTTTTCTTGTAACTTGATTTCCTACTAGTATTAGGAGATACAACTTTATATTAGAGGATTTATAATTAGGTTAAGATATCTAGTTTCATTATTCATTATTCACGTTTGGCGTTATTCTTCTTTCTAGGTTTTTCTCTCTAGTTTCTCCATATTTGCCCTAGTTTTCATATTGCTATTTTGGAGATTCAAGATTGGAGATTCATCTTTCATTCAAGCACTATTAATCTAGTTTTATTCTTTTCCCTTTTCTCTTTTGTTTATTTAATTATGATTAGTGCGTAGTCTTTTTATCTATGATTGAGTTGAGCCCTAGTATGGATTGATCATATGAGTTGTCTCTAATTCTCATATTATTGAGTTATATATTTAGGGTTTGATAAGATTGTTTTTGTTGTCAATTTTGCATCTTGATTTATCCCTAGTTTCATATATTATCCACGAAAGTTGGAGTTGAGATTAAGAGTTATTTATTTGATGCTAAATTGTTAGTTTATTAATTGAGTTCATCAACGAAAGTTGGAGTTGAGATTCAGAGTTATTTATTTGATGCTAAATTGTTATTTTATTAATTGAGTTCATCAACGAAAGTTGGGTAATAATTTAGATAATCTTGTCATTGATTTGAATTCAACCATGAAAATAAGTGAGAACTAGAATTGGGAATTACTTGACATTGGTTCTTAATGCTTCTAATTATGTGTGTAAGCCATGAAAATAGGAGACATACATGTTAGTTAGGCCTTTTGCTATCACGAAAGTGAGCTCTAGGTATGAGGAATGACCGAGGATTTAGTTTCGGTTCGCAGTTGTGCTTTATTACTGAGTCATAAGGGAAAGTCAATCTCGCATAAGCTATAACTAAGTAACTGGGATGTGAGTTATATTTTGATCAATTCATATTAGTGGTGATGCTTGATCTTAGTGTTTTAATTATCATATTCATCGAGTTTGTTATATCTTGTCATTAATTTAGCTATTAGTTAATAGACTTTTCTTGATATCTGAATTGTGTAGCTATTTCATAGTCTAGGGTCAACTAGTGTTTAATCTTGCACCTCCCTAAGTCCGACCCGTATGTGCTACGACACCATTCACTTGCGGTATTAAAATAAAACCCTAACAAAAATCTGCTCTGATACCATGATGATTTTAGAAGTTTAGAGTAGTTTAGAGAGAGAGAATGTCAGTACAGGAGAAAGTAAATTCTCATTATTACTGAAATGATTATTACAAGGAAGTATTTATACACATGACTAATAGAGAGAGAGAGGTAAGCTGATGTAAGACTTTCTAGAAGAAGTTTGTTAAAAACAACCAACTAACTTTCCATAATTTAAGGAGTTGAGCTACTGAGCTGGCAGGGAGAATGATCTGCTCCAATACCTGTACCATTCTCACTCTTTATACAAAATCAAGTAAGAAATTATAATTGCTTTCTTTTCTCTACTTTTCCTGTAAATTTCTGATATAAAACTTAAGACTAGGTTTAGGTTGTTATTTCTAATTGAAAATTTAAGAAATTATTGTCAAATTCATGTTAGGTTGTTATTTTTGTTCAAATTCTAGCTTTTATTTTAGATGAATCTACAAAGCTTGATTGGTGTAGTTGGTAGGGATTCACATTGCAACCTTAAGGTCGTAAAGTCAAATCCTGCCAATTGCAGTACTCCGGTGTGGGGATTCCCATTACCTTTCCCCCTACTCTCAAGTGTGTGATTGCATGAACACCGTTACGGGTTGAGGACTAGACAAAGTCCTTCTCCTTACCATTCAAAAAAAATTAGATATATCTACACTAAAGATGGGATTTTTCCTATATTTTTGTTTATTCTAATTACTTCTAAAGTTGTAATTCCTATATTTTTGTTTATTCTAATTACTTCTAAAGTTGTAATTCCTATATTTTAGTACTTCCTATTCTAGCTAGTTGTCTCTCTATTGATTAAGATGCTTGAATCTTAATGCATGTCATAGTTTTAGATAGCTATTTAATTTTCATATTTTATATTATGTTTGAATTTATTTTAGGGAGCTCAAATGGATTCGAGCATGGGATATCATGATGGAGTGAACACATTGTACTTATATAATGGTTCAGAATCATTGGGAGATATGGATGGCAAGGTAGAATAGGTGCTAGAAGTGCCACCAAAAGGTAATCAGAAGGGGAAAACATCTAAACTCCAGTTTAGATGGATATACAACAAGTCGGAGAAGGAATAAATCAACATATTCATGCCATTACAATAAGACCCCATGTCTAATGTTAAAGTAAAAGTCTGATGTACATTTGTTAAAGTTAAAGTCTGACGCTTGTGATGCAATCAGGAACTTTGCAATCATGATTCAGATACAATTTGGCAAAGGAATCAAGGTGTTAAGGTCAGATAATGCCCTTGAGCTTGATGATGCACAGTGCAAGCAGTTTTTTGCAGAAATGAAGATTGTACATCAAACATCCTACACTAACAGACCTTAGCAGAATGGGGGAGCTGAAAGAAAATATAGGTACATACTTGAGATGGCAAGATCACTCAGGTTCCATGTTGGTTTGCCATTACAATTTTAGGGAGACGGTGTTCTCACATGTACTTATATAATTAATTAACATAGTTCCTAGTGAAATTTTGAGAGGCAAAACACTATATGAATCTCTATATGATAAGGTGGATGAGATATTTTGGATGTTTTGCACTTGCTTATAATCCAGAGAGAAAAAGAGATAAATTTCAGGCAAAAGGGGTACCTTGCATTTTCCTAGGGTACTCTAACACTTAGAATGGATATATACTTCACCATCTCTCGACTGGAATGTCATTTGTTTCAAGAGATGTTAGTTTATGTGAATCTATATATCGATACCATGTTTTTCACTCCAGCACTCCTAATTCACTTGAAGTTCAAAACAGGAAGTTCATCACAACAATAGTACGGTATATGATGATGTTGATAATGATGGAAGCAATGATTTGCTAGACACAGAAGAGATCAGTGAGGAAACTGAAGAAGAGGTTCCTGAACATACCACACCTCTTAGAAGGTCAAGCAGGCAACACAAGACCCCTGTATGGCATCATGCCTATCACATTAGTGCCAACGTTGTTCAAAGAGTTGGTGCAACATCAGTATCACCCGACCTGATGAATACTGTAAGCATAACTGAAGATCCAAGACATTTTAAAGAAGCAATAATCACGGATTTAAAGCATAGAATCGAAACTGGTTTTTCTATACTAGCCAGATCTCTACATTTCTTGTTGCCTCTTTGTATAATAGGCGACTCTATATAATTTTAACATTTTGATAAATAATCTGGAAAACCTTTTTCGTGTTGCCTACAAACTTTAGAGGCGACTCACAATGGTTAACTTATTTTTTTTTTTATTAAAAAAAATATATTTCATGTCGCTTCTTAGACAATAGGCGACTTGCATAATAGCATACGTGTTGCCTCAAAGGGGCGACTCGAAACTGCAAATAGTTTTAGAGTCAGTAGCTTTAGAGTCGCCTCTTAGGCGCACTAAAGACAATTTAGAGGCGACTCGCGAACGTGTTTCTGTAGTAGTGAATACAACACTCTCATTGGCTTACAACCATGAATGAAGAGGTAGAAGCTCTTGGGAGCAACAACATATGGGAAATAACTGATCTTCCCCCAGGAAAGCAAGCAGTTGGGTGTAAGCGGTTATATACCACCAAGTTTGACCCCCAAAGGAACACTAATAGGTATAATTCTAGGCTATTGATTCATGGAAATAGGCAAAAGTATGGCATAGATTATGCTGAAACTTTTGCACCATTGTCAAAATTAACCCTTGCGAGGGTACTTCTTGTTGTTGCATGCTATGGAAGGGTGGCATACACTTCAAATGGATGTGAATAATGCCTTTCTACATGGAGAATTAGAGGAGGTTGTGTATATGAAGTTAGCACCATGCTATGAAGGGAAAGGTTTGAGGTTCAATATTACATCACAGGGGGAGAATAATCTCCTCACTAATCTTTTCTGACAACAAGGTGTGCAGGCTTCTCAAGTCACTATATGGCCTAAAGAAAACACAATGGTTTGCTAATAAGTAGTGGTCAATACTCCTAGAAAATGGATTCAAACAATCCAAGAGTGACTATTCCTTGTGTTAATATTATGCCTTGAATTATCTGGCGCTAGGATTACTCAAGCACGCGGGGGTCTCGCTTTTCGGTATATTGTTATTTAGTATTGTAGACCCGTAATCGTGTCTCCCCATTTAGCACCCTATGATGACTAATGTCCTGCTCTAATTGGTCCGGATCGAGGAAAGAATAAAGAACGAGTCTAAAATAAAATATTATACCTATCCATTTTCTAACTCCTTTTTATTAGCACATTTCCGAACACCTTTTTTTATAAATTATTTTACTAAGCCCACTTTCAAAAATGTTTTAAAAATAGTTTTAGAAAAGCCCATGTTTCAAAACTTTTTAAAAATAGTTTTGTGAAAGCCCAATTTCTAAAACTCCTATTATAGCCCAATTTAATTAATATATCGGTTTTTCACCAGGTACCCCTGTGGTTTGACGAAATTCACCTGGTACCCTCGCGTTTTCAACAATTCACCTGGTGCCCCTATGGTTTTGAAAAATACCTGACGTGACCCTACCGTCAACTTTCCGTTAACTTTGACCCTAAAAAAACTTAATTAACCTAACTTGGGAAGCCCCCCCACCTCCACCCCTCCCACCACCCCACCACCCTGGCCCCCACCCCCACCCCCAACCCGGCTGACCCCCCCCCCTCTCCCATCCCCCTCCCTTCCACTCACGGCCGCAGCCCATCCCCCACCCCCTCCATTTGCGTTGCCCCAACCTCCACAACCGCCTTTAATCGCAGGAGAATTCGAAGAATTCGTCGACCCAAAAAAGACGAACTACTCTCCAAAACAATCGAATCATGCGAAGAATCATCGGCGGGATTCGAACCCGCAACTTTCAACGCATCAACAAACCAATCATCATCATTCTTCAACCCCACAACTAACAACACCTTCCTCTTTCGACAACCGAAAACAGAAAGAATCGATGCGAGCAAGTGTAGGAGAACACGAAGAAGAAAGACGATCATATTCGTCGATCATATTAGCAAGATCTTCATCGGACGATATAGAAATGAGGGAATCAAGGTCGTGTTGAGGGAGCCGATACTTGAGGAGGTTTTGGGCGGGGAAAACAGGTGGGGACCGGGGAATTCGAAAGGGGAAGGGCGGTGGAGGGGGAAGGGCGGCGGTGGAGGGGAGGGGAGGGGGGTTGCGGGAGGGTGGGGGAGGGGGTGGTGAAGGGGGGGACAGGGGTGGTGGGGTGGTGGGAAGGTGGGGGCAAGTGGGTGGTGGGGTGGTGGGAGGGTGTTGGGGTTAGGGGTTAGGGAGAGAGATAGGTTAATTAGGGTTTAAAGTTATTAATTAGGTTTAATTAGAGTTAATTAGGATTAATTAGTATTAGTTAGGTTAGTTAGGGGGTTAATTTGGTTGATTTATCCTTAATGACTAATGGAGTTGACGGCCGTTAGTCATTAAGGGTATTCTGAGTATTTTTCAAAACCTCAGGGGCACCAGGTGAATTGTAGAAAACGCGAGGGTACCAGGTGAATATTGCGAAACCTCAGGGGTACCTGGTGAAAAAACCGTCAATATAATTCATTGATTATATTAATTAGTTTTATTAATAAAAATATCTTTTATGAAAAATTCATCTTTCTCCAAAGTGTTTTCAAATATTCTTTATCTAACTACTTAAAATCTTTTCAATAAAAAATATATTTTTAGAAACCTAGTTGTTTTTGGTTACCTATTGTTTCCCTAATACCTAACCCTATATATATTATCCCCAAACCTCCTAATTCATTCACGCCAATCCCTCGACAGACTTCACGGCCAAATAACCAAACTACGCTCCTAATTCTCTCACCGCCTGAAACACTAACTCCCTATTCTTCCTAACCTCACGTCATCCATCTCTTCATCTTACTAATCTCTACCTCACGCCCTATATAACAATTCTCTCATCTCCTCACTATAAATCCCCATGGCACAACTTTTCCACTCTCTACTATATACAACCATCTAACAAATCTCTCGCCTAACTAATTCACACAACACGCCTGATCCTCCGCTCTCTAACTCCACGGCCAGAACCATCACCTATAATCCATCAAATCACCGTACCATATAATCTTCATTCTGCTTATAATAAGTCAACGCCTGAATACCACTAAACTTCATCTTTACGCACCATCCCTTATAACATTCAATTCATCCAGCACCTAAAATCCACCGCCAGATCCTTACAACTTCATTAGTTCCCCTACTCACCTTCATACGACTATAAACTAATACTCATCCAACACCACTTTTCTTAATTGCCCATAGCATCATTCACCAATTCCACCTATTCCTAATACACATCTGTATCATCACTCCTCGTCATTAATCAAAACTGACCATCATAAATTCATCATCATCATATTCCTCGTTTAAACAAAACCAAACGAATAATAAGACAAAAGCTACGAGACTTATTTTACAAAAACAACTGCTTTTCGAGGCTCGTTCGACATTCAATCTGATAAACTTCATTGGGCCTAACACAAGCCCACAACGGAGGAGATTTTGACCACATATAAGTTTGGCAGGGTTCCATCCTAAAACCAATTGGTGATAGGTGGAGTTACACACCAATCTATATGTTAGTCATTCTTTCTCTAATTCTTCAATGTGGGACAATTATTTCCTAACTCACATGTGGGTATATAATCATAACACTCCCCCTCACATGTGAGCCACCTTTTAATCTTGTAATATGGATAGGTCACGACATCCTCATTGGGCCCTTCTCTAGGTTCCAATATGAGGTCAACTGGGACCCCTTCTTGGGGCCATCACAATTCTGTTGTGCTTACATTTGCCACAAACAGATCTTAAACACCTTCTATCTTACATTTCATAATGGGCTAGGATCGTCCGCTCTGATACCATGATATATTAGGTTCATGTTCTGTCACTTTCTCATCATCAGAATAATATTTATACAAGCTAAGGACAAGAGTCCTATGCCAACACCAATTAGGAATAATAATCCTATTTCTAAAAAATAATATTTAGAGTCCTAACACCCTTCCTTAAGTTGGAGCGTGCAAGTTGCGAACGCGCAACTTGGATAACAAAAATTCAAACTGAGTCCTACCATGAGCTTTAGTAAAAATGTCTGCCAACTGAAACTTAGTAGGAACATATGACGGACTAACTAGACATTCAGTCACTGCATCACGATCAAAGTGACAATCAACTTCAATATGTTTAGTGCGCTCATGGAACACTGGGTTCTTGGCTATGTACAAAGCAGATTGACTATCACAATATAACCGCATCCCTGCAGGTTGCTGAACTCCAAGATCACCCAGTAGCCGCTTGAGCCATTTTAGTTTTCCATGAAACAGGAGAATACCCCAATAATACAAACCAACCACTCAGGGATCTCCGATTAATAAGACAACTAGCCCAATCCAAATCACATTACCCTTCTAGGCGGAGATCATTGTCGTAACGAAATAAAATACCCTATCCTGGATTTTTCTTCAGCTATTTGGCAACTCTAAGAGCTCCTCCCAATGAAGTACTTTTGGTGCCTGCATAAACTGTGACAAAATATGAACAGAATATGCCAGATCTGGCCTAGTAACTGCTAGATAAATCAACCTGACCATCAATCAATGATTTTTCTCTGCATCATCGAACAGCGAACCATCAGCCAAAGCGAGCTGATGATGCTGTTCTATGGGAAATTCGGCAAGCTTGGCACCAAGTAAGCCGGCCTCGGATCTAATACCCAAGGTATATTTTCGTTGACTCATAAATATTCCCTGAGGACCCCTGGCAATCTCTAATCCCATGAAATATTTTAAAGCACCTAAATCCTACATTTTAAAACATTTTCTAAGGTAAGCTTTGAAGTTCAGCAAAGCTCCCTGATCATTCCCTACAATAATCATATCATCAACATAAATAAGGACATTCAGCTGAATATTTTTCCTGGTCAATGTGAACAAGGAATAGTCAAAATAAGACTGCTTAAACCCATAAGCTTTAAGAGCAGTAGCCAATTTTGTAAACCAACACCTGGGTGCCTACTTTAAACCATATAACGATTTTTTCATCCTGCACACCAGATTAGTATTTCCATCCTAAAAACCAGGAGAAACTTTCATATATACTTATTCCTCCAGATCACCATGTAAAAATGCATTATGCACATCCATCTGATGAATATCCCACTTTTTCACAACTGCAATAGCAAGGAAAGTATGAACTGTTGTCATTTTTGCTACACGAGCAAAAGTTTCATTATAATCAATTCCTTCCACCTGATGATGACCAAATATAACCAATCTGGCCTTCAATCGCTGTAACTTTCCCTGCTCATCATATGTTTCTGTATACACCCACTTACTCTCCAAGGCCTTCTTGTTTCTTTAAAAGACTTCGGAGGGTTCCCTGCTGTTATAGCTGGTAGATATCTACGATGTTTGTCAGAAAACTTTTCACAACTAACATAATATGTAATAAGATAGGGAGTACCTGAGGACGTCGATGAAGCAGGTGCCTGAGCAGATGAACTTTTCTTTTTTACTATAGTATGTGTCACATAATCCTGTAATTTTTTATTTGGAATTTTTGTACGTCTGCCCCGTCCCATAACTTCAACACCATCCTCTCTACTCCCTCACTGGACACCCACGCCATCATCGGGTGCCACGCCAGGGACCTCACCACGAGGCGCCCCATCCTCTAGTGCCACGCCAGGCGTCACAACATGAGGCTCCCTTGCCTCGGCAACCATCTCGGCCACGACATGTGGTCCTGCATCCAGGCGCACATCATGCGCCACATCCCCCCTTGTGCCAGGACACCTTCAACCGCCATGGAACCTCAACAAGGGGCATAGGCATCTCTTCATCACAGTATTCCACCTCAACAACCTTATTCCCATCATTCGAATCCCTCAGCGGTTCAGACATGACAAAAGGAACTTTATGTTCAATAAACTTCACATCACGGGTAACAAAATATTTTTTGGTGTCTAAGTCATATAATTCCCAACCTTTCTGAGTAAAAGAATACCCAACAAAGACACATATACGACTCCTACATGCAAATTTATCACCCCCATAATTCAAGTTATAAGCATAACACAGGCAACCAAAAATCCTTATATCAGTCATAGTAGAGGGCTTGCCATACAAAAACTCATAGGGGGCTTTATAATCAAGAATAACAGATGGAGTACGGTTTATTAAATGACAGGCCGCCTGAATACAATCCCCCCAAAATCTCCAAGGTAGATTAGCCTGAAATCTCAAAGCACGAGCAACATTTAAAATATGTCGATGTTTACATTCAGTCCTGCCATTTTATTGTGGAGTATTAACACAAGAAGTTTCAAACATTATCCCTTGTTCCACACAATAGTGGCGCAGACAATTAAAGTCCGTTCCATTATCATTGCTGTTATTTCACTAGGAACAATACAAGAGGGGGGTGAATTGTATGTGTAGAAATAAACGTAATTTTTTGCGGAATCTTAAACTTAAACAAAGAAATAAGCTAAAGGAACACAAGGGATTTTTACGAGGAAAAACTTCATGGGCCCAACAAGAAGAAACAACCTCAACCTCTAGGGATTTCAAACTCAACACTTTCACTAATTAGGCCAAACAACTTTGTTACAACCTAATTCTACTCACGGGCCACACCTTGCGTTCCTAAACTCAAGTTCCTGAACAACTGTTCCCTTAACAGTTGTTCCTCTCAACTTCACTTGAAGTTTTCTCACTTTAACTCGCTTTACTCAAAGCTTTCTCTCTTACATAACTTCACTCAAAGTCCCCTTACCCCAAAAACCAAAATACAATAGATCAAATAAACTTAGTGGAATTAGAGTAAGAAGGCAAAGAACAAATGGCTTTTATGAGAGAATGAAGGCACTGCCACTTTACTTAGTTAAACTCACTAATTCACTTGGTCAGACACACATTGGAACTTAATTAGACACTAGTATTTATAGTGGTAAGAACTTAAAACGTGGGATTAAAACATGTGTTAGTGGTAAAACCATTATCCCATGATGTTCCTTACTCAGAGGAATACATTCCTTTTTAAACCTATGATCTCCATGATCACTGTTAAACGTGGGAGATATACATGTTACAGCTCCCCTAATTTTAGCAACCACTTAAAGCATTAATTCGAAAATCAGATTTAATTAAAAAACATTTTAATTAATATAACCAAAATAAAATCCTTTTACCAAAAATATTATCTTCAAAATATTTTCCATAAATACCGAAAAGGATATTTATTATCTTTATAAAAATAAAATATTTTCCTTAAAAAGATTTTCCTTAAAATCATATTTTACCTTAAATAAAACGGTTACCTAGAGTTTAGGTATAAATTACGCAACAGACATAATTAAACCGTTGTACTGCTTCACCCTAGGTCTAGTTCCTTTTATAAGTTAGTTCCTTTAATAACGTATTAGTTAAGCCCCAGTTCGTCTGTTCCTAACAAAGGAACAAACGCTCATTCTCATTCTAAATTGCCATAGTTCCTTACCATTCTGACTCGTTCCTTTACATTGGAACTAAAAACAAAAAGGCCTCTCTTTAGTCTTCTTGCTCCAATGCTGCTCCAGTACCAAATCTTTGAACATCTTCACTTAGT
This sequence comes from Beta corolliflora, assembly GCA_947648045.1. Classification (NCBI taxonomy): domain Eukaryota; kingdom Viridiplantae; phylum Streptophyta; class Magnoliopsida; order Caryophyllales; family Amaranthaceae; genus Beta; species Beta corolliflora. The sequence continues at coordinate 168,268 of CANSZD010000853.1, forward strand.
CTTCAAAATCCAAACTTGATTTCTTCTTTGTCTTAGTATTCTCTTTGTTCCTTTCATTGATACCTTGAAATTCATTCATTTAAACAACTTGTTAGTCCAATACTTAGTTTGCATCTTTGTTCCTTTGTCATCATCAAAACTAGGGTTCAACAATTTCCCCCCTTTTTGATGATGACAACAAAGTTACAAACTAAGGAAAACAACAAATAACATAAGATAATGAAAAAGATAAAATAATAATTTTTATAATTTAATTAAGGCAGATTAAGGATGTAAATTTTTTATTTTTGCAATTTGTCAATTTTTAAATTTTTGGCAACTCAGCTTGTTCCTGTTATCTTTTCCCCCTTTGTCATCGTCAAAAAGATCAAACTCTTGGTGATTTTGGGAAGACTGATTTTACAAGACCTTGAGACCATTAACAAGTCCACAAAAATGGTTAAGTTAGGAATTTCAAAGGTTAGACTTGCTCAAATAGTAATCACATAATACTAGCCATTCCAAGTAAGAAATTATGCAATCAAATCACAAACGAAGACAAATATAGCAAAAGTCATTATATTCATATCACTTGTTCCATTAAAGTACAAAAGATAAAAAGGAGAAAAAGAAAAGAAAAGAAACAAAAGCTAAGAGTTCCAGTTCCTTTAAGAGAAACAAGAACTAGACATTAGGAATGGAAGGGGAGTTGTGTTCCTCTACGACTTCTTCCTCAACCACTTCTTCCAACTTCTTCATCACATCTCCTTGTTGCCTATCAAGTTGCTGCTTCAAACTGTTAATGGCTTGGGCCATCATCTCCATGTTCTTTTGTTGTTCTATCACATTATCACTAAGGAATTTCATTAAACCCATCATCTTATCTGTTTTAGCATCTAAAGTCCAGTGAAGGTGATTGTAAAACCAATCATATGTTGAGCAGGGAGACATACTTCATTGACCCAACCAAATTCATCTGAAGGAACTTGTTCCTTTCCCTTAGAACCAGAGGCAGTAGATGGTTTAGGTGGAGGAACTGGGGTGTTTTCTTCGGTTGGACCTGCTGATCCTTTGAGAGAAACAAAAGGTGAGGTAGTGGTGTAAATGGAAGGAAGAAAAGGTGGTTGCGGTGGAAGGTCAGTGGATGTAGAGGAGAAAGGGTTTGGTTCTTTCATCTCAATCTTCAACTGTTCAAAACTAGAAGGAACAGAGAAGGATGAGGGAGAGATGGAAGGAATTTCAGTGAGGATAACCGGTATTTTTGGTGAGGATGGAGGCATTGGTTCCTTAGATGAGTTGTGATCTTGTTCCTCTGCATCAGATATAACTAAAGGAGAGTTCTTATTTGAAGGAACAGGAGCAGTTTTAACCTAGTGCTATGTCTAACTCTTTTAGGAACAGGAGGGGAAGGCTTTTTGGCAACAGTTTTGCGCCTCTTAGGTTTCTGTTCCTTTGGTACTGTTGGGATAGGAACTTGTTCCTCCAGTATTATTTCCACAGCTGGTTCCTCTTCCACTGCCTTAGGCAGTTTTCTCTTGTGAGAGGAACTAGTAGCAATCCTCCCTTGAGTTAACACTCCATCTTGGACAGAGAGGTCCAAGCCATACAAATTAAAATCTTTTCATTTAAAATATTACCTTGTTTTATACCCAAGGTAGGCCAACCAGTAGTCTTGACCTTAAAGTGAGAAAGAAGAGAGGTGATCAATGCACCATAGCCAACAACACAGTGATTCTCAATGCAGTGAGTTAGATGTTGGATAAAGAGAGAAGGGAAGTTAATTTGGATGCGGTGGTCAAGGCAAAACATATAGCACATATCCAAGAGACCAACCTCATTCCTCTTTTCAATTCGAGGAATGAGTGCTCTCCAAACAAGATTGAACAAAATTTTGTGGACAGGAGAGAGAAGATTATGATTTATTTTGGTTTGACCAGCAGTTCCCCCAAAGGATTCAACTATATCATCTTGGGAGAAATTGGGAAAGGTGACAGTTCCTTTCCTCTTAAGATATAGGTCAGTTCCTTTCCAAGGAACTTCCCATATTTTCCCTAAAGTTTCTTGAGAAAATTTAATTTTCTTTCCCCTAACTTCAGTAGTACATACTCCATCAGTGTTGATGAAGTTTGCACAAAACTCATGCATAGCTAAAGGAACTAAGGGATTATTATATGCGTTTTCAAATAGGTATTCCATACCTTGTTCCTTTAGTATATCGGTTAATTCATTGAATGTAACTTTCTTGGCCCACTCCAAATCAACACATAATCCTAAAACATACCTTGAATCACTTCGCTCCACTCTTTTCTTGGAGGAAGAAGCAGCAGTTCCTTTGGAAGGAACAAGTGTAGCTTCTTCTTCCCCCTCAACTAATTTCGGGGTTTCTTCCTCATCATCTTCCCGAATTAGTTTTCTTCTTCTCACACTTCTCCTAAGTGACTCCAATTTTTGCTCTTCTACCTCCATTGTTGTTTCTTGAAAATTTTCGGCTTCTAGGGTTTTGGATGGAGAAGAGGGGTTTTCCATTTGAGAGGTTTTGGGAGTTGTTGCTTTTGGAAAAGGTGAATTGAGAGAGGTTTTTTGCCATTTGGTGAAAAAAATTGTGGTTTTATGTGGTGCGAAGAGGTGTGAAGTTGAAGCGTTTAAGGAACACGGTTTTGGAAAGAAGATGCATGTAACAGTAAATGAAGAGTTACACGCGGAAAAAATTATAAAGATAAAAACAAAAATAAAAGATAAAGGAAAAAGAAAAGATAAAAAGGAAATCAAGACTTGCTAAAATCTGATTCCTTTATTTATGGGATTTTTTCGGATTTTTTGATTTTTATGGACTTTTTAATTTATGGAAAGAAAATAAAATCTAAGGAACTTGTGCTATAGGAACAAGTTATGCTAAATATCAACATTCTTCATATCATGCATGTTTCTATAACTTAGGAACAATAAGGGGAGTATTATGTGACATTTGTGAGTAGCTTTATTCCTTTGAATTCATTTTTATGTTTTCAACATCTTAATTTGCAATGGTCTTAGGCAGTTAATCATGATTGGAATAGGTACAATTATTTAAGTTTTATTATACCTAACTCATGCCTTAATTTTTCATATCTTTCTCTTTGTAGAGGCTTGGTTAGTATATCAGCAATCTGATTTTCAGTTTGACAAAACTCAAGTTTAATCAAACCTTTTTCCACATTTTCTTTTAGAAAGTGATGTCTGATATGTATATGCTTAACTCTTGAATGATACACTGGATCTTTTGAAATACTAATGGCACTAGTATTATGACAATAAATAGGAACACAATTAAAGATTATTCCATAGTCACAAAGTTGTTGTTTTATCGAGAGCATTTGAGAGCAACATGTAGCAGCAGCTACATATTCTGCTTCAGTAGTGGATAAAGCAACTGTGTTTTATTTCTTGGTGCTCCAAGAAACTAAACTATGACTAAGAAATTGAACCATACTTGAGGTGCTTTTCCTATTTACAAGATCTCGAGCATAGTCAGCATCAGCATATCCTCTTAACTCAAATGTATCACTTATTGGATAGAAAAGTCCAAGATCATCTGTTCCTTTAAGACATCTAAGAATTCTCTTCACAACAGTTAGATGAGACTCCTTGGGATTTGCTTGAAATCTAGCACACAAACCAAAACTAAAAGCTATGTCTGGACGACTAGCAGTTAGATACAAAAGTGAACCAATCATGCCTCTATATTTTGTTTGATCAACAATTATTCCTATGGAATCTTCATCTAATGTAGTTGAAGTTCCCATAGGAGTGTGATTTATCTTTGAATTTTCGAGGCCATATTTCTTTAATACTTCCTTTATGTATTTTTGTTGGTGAATAATTATTCCTTTTTTCAGTTTGCTTAATTTGTAACCTAAGAAAGAAATTTAACTCACCCATCATACTCATCTCAAATTCATTACTCATAAGGTTTGAGAATTCTTTGCATAATGATTCATTAGTTGCTCCAAAAATAATGTCATCAACATATATTTGAACAAGAAGTATATCAGTTCCTTTTGATTTTAGAAACAAAGTTTTATCTACTTTTCCTCTTTTAAAGTTGTTTTCTAAATGGAAATTTGATAATCTCTCATACTATGACCTACGCGCTTGCTTTAACCCATAAAGAGCCTTGTCAAGCTTGTAGACATGGTTTGAGAGATCATTGCTTTCAAATCCAGGGGGTTGTTCAACATATACATCTTCATTTAAATAGCCATTAAGAAACGCACACTTGACATCCATTTGATACAATTTAAATCCCATATATGCTGCAAATGCAATTAGTATTCTAATGGCTTCAAGTCTAGCAACAGGAGCAAAGGTTTATTCATAGTCAATTCCTTCTTGTTGATTATAACCTTTTACTAAAAGTCTAGCTTTGTTCCTTACAATTGTCCCATACTCATCTAGTTTGTTTCTAAACACCCATTTTAAGCCAATCACTTTTTGTTGTTTAAAAGAGGGAACTAGATGACATACCTTGTTTCTTTCGAGCTCATTTAATTCAGCTTGCATAACAATGATCCAATCAGAATCAGTTAAGACTTCTTCATGATTTTTTAGTTCTATCATTGATAAGAACGCATGAAATGCACAAAAATTCCTTAACTGAGATCTAGTTTGCGTACCTTTGGATATGTGACTTATTATTAGTTCCACTGGATGTGATTTTTGATGTTTCTAAGGTTTTGGTTGAAACTCCCTTATAGGAACCGGTTGTTCCTTTTGAGTTTCATGAGAGGATGAGGAGCCTTGTTCATTTGTTCCTCTTGCAGCAATTGTTGAATCAGTTCCTTCAATATTTTCGTTCTTAGTAGGAACAGGAACAACTCCATCATCTTGAGGAACAGGAACATCATTGTTATGAATGTTTTCATCTACTTCGTTCCTTTCCTCTTTTATTTCTTCTTCCTCAATTGAATCTGCATTTTTCTCATTTGGTCGAACCAAGCCTATCTCAAAGACATCGACCTGTTTGCTTGGATTAAAATTGTCAGATTCATCAAAGATTATATGGACACTTTCTTCAACACACATAGTTCTTTTATGGTAAACTCTATAAGCCTTACTATGTGATGAATATCCTAAGAATATTGCTTCATCACTCCTAGCATTAAATTTTCCAAGATTATCTTTCCCATTATTATGAACAAAACACTTGCAACCAAATGTTCTGAAATGAGTAATATTGGGGTTCTTTCCAAAATAAAGCTCATAAGGAGTTTTGTTAATGATAGGTCTCATCATGGCACGACTTATTATGTGACAAGCAGTATTAACAGCTTCAGCCCAAAATTTTTTTGGAAGTTCACTAGCAATTAGCATGGTCCTAGCCATTTCCTCCAAAGTTCTATTTTTCCTTTCTACAACCCCATTTTGTTGTTGTGTCCTAGGGGCAGAAAAATTATGATCTAGGCCATAGTCTATGCTTAAGTCATCAAATTTATAATTTTAAAATTCTTTACCATGATCGGATCTAATATGCATAAATTTGTGACCACTAAAATTTTGAACTCTTTTAGCAAAGACATGGAACTCATCATAAGTCTCATCTTTACTAGAGAGAAAAATAACCCAAGTGTAACTAGAGTAGTCATCAACAATAACTAACACATACCTCTTTCCACTTCTACTTTGAATTCTCATAGGGCCACACAAATCCATATGAATTAATTCTAAAGGTTTTGTGGTGCTCACAATAGTTTTAGATTTGAAAGAGGATCTAATATGCTTTCCTTTGGTACATGCATCACAAACTTGATCAATATGAAATTTTATAAATGGTAATCCCAAAACAAGATCTTTTGATCGAAGTTTGTCAAGTAATGAAAGCTAGCATGTCCTAGACGCTTATGCCATAAGAGTTGATCATCTTCAACAACACTAAGGCATGTCAATTTGTTTTTAGGAACAAGATCAAGATCCACAATATATGTGTTCCCCTTCCTTGTTCCTTCCAAGATGACATTCTTAGACTTAATGTTAACGATCAAGCATTTTTCACTATTAAATTTAACAACATTTCCCTTGTCACAGAATTGGGAAATACTTAAAAGATTTTGCTTTAAACCTTCAACTAGAAACACATTATCAATGGAATGTGATGGTGACTTACCAACCTTACCCATGGCAACTATGTTACCTTTCTTATTGTCACCAAAAGTCACACTTCCACCTTCATAGGTTCAAAGTGAGAGAAACTTAGATTTGTCTCCTGTCATATGCTTAGAACAACCACTATCAAGATACCAAGTGTTGTTTCCCCTCACTCCAACCTGCAAAAATCAACTAGTTGTTAGTTGTAGGAAGCCCTTGTTTTGTGGGTTCCTGTTCTTGATTAGCATTTTATTTAGCAACCCATTTCATGTTGCTCAATTTTACATTTTTGCCAATCATACCAGTTCTTAGTTGACATTGATTTATGTAATGACCTATCTTTCCACAGTACATGCAAATTTTATCACTTGGTTGGTCAACATATTTCTTAGGCTTGTTCCTCTTCTTGTAGTTTTCAAAACCAAGACCTTCTTTTCTTCTAGTCTGTGGTCTCTCAATCCACTTAGGAACAACCATCACTTTGCCTCTGTTCCTTGCAACAGCAAGTTCCTTCTTGAGATTATAGATCTGTTCCTTTAAAATAATTTTCTCTTTATTCAAATTTTCGATTTCAGATCTGTAACCTTTCAAGGGAGTTGATCCAATATCAAAGGAACTTAGAACAGGGATAAATTCCTTTAAGTTTGAAATTTCTAAATTGATTAGATAATTTTCATTCTTCACACTCTCATAAAATTTCTTGATTTTTAAATTCTTATCAAATAAATCAAAGAACCTACTTTCAACATCCGTTCTCATTTTCTTAAGCCATTCTATATGTTCTTTGCAAACTTTAACAGTTTGTTCAGTTTGCTCACGTTTTTCACGTTCATCTCTACATTCAAGAATTGCATCATAAAGAAGATCATAAATTTCAGGCCTAGTTTTTCCATATAAGTCTGATTCAAGTTCATGTTGGCTTACCTCAACATTTTCTTCATCTTCTTTATCGTCGGTGTTTGCCATGAGGCAAAGATTTGCAGTTTCTTCAGTTTGTTATTCTTCTTCAATCTTTGAATCTCCCCAAGCTGCTATCATAGCCTTTCGAACGTTCGCTTTAGAGAAAGGTGTTTTTGATTCCTTGTTCCTTTCAGCGAAGCGTTCCTTGTTCTTTTCTTTGGTCTTGTCATTTTCCCAAAGTGGACATTCCTTGATGAAATGATATGTACTACCACATTTATGACAAGCAGCTTTGTTAGAAAACTTTTTAGTTTTACCTTTGAAGTTCCCATTCTTCATGTTCCTATACATCTTTCGAAATTTGCGGACCATGAGTGCTGCTTCTTCTTCTTCTGAGTCAGAGTCATCTTCATCATCTGCTTTGAGGGCAATGGACTTTGACTTAGAGGTTTCACCATACTCAGAATCAAGGTGGAGCTCATGAGTCATAAGTGATCCAGCAAACTGTTCCAAGTTAAACTTAGTGAAGTCTTTTGTTTCTTGTAAAGCAGTGACCTTAGCCATCCATCTATCCTTAGGAAGGCTCCTAAGAACTTTTCGAACCTGTTCCTCTGATGAAATATACTTACCAAGAGAAGCTAACTCATTAATAATGTTAATAAAACGAGTAAACATCTCTTGTATGCTTTTCTTAGCCTTCATGGAGAACAATTCATATTGATTCATTAGTAAATCAATTTTAGATCTCTTGACTTCATTAGTTCCTTCATGGGTTACTTCTAGTAAATCCCATATTTGCTTTGCGGATTTGCATCCCATGATCCTATTGTGTTCATGGGGTCCAAGTCCACATTGCAACAATTTAACAGCCATAGCACTAACTTTCATTTTTTCGAAATCAGCTTTGTCATATTCAGAGAAGGGTTTAGGAATTACCTCATTCTTGTCATTAGTAGTTGTGACCCCATAATCATCAACTTCAATGACTCTCCATACCTGGTAGTTTTCGGCCTTGATGAATATCTCCATTCTATTCTTCCAGTAGGAATAGAACTGCCCATTAAACATAGGAGGCCTTTGCGTAGAGTAACCTTCCTCAAGTTTCTCGGTTGTATTTATTGTTCCTTGGATCTTTTTCTCAATAGGGTTTCCTATCTTTCGTGAGTTCTAGCTCTGATACCAATTGTGGCGCAGACAATTAAATTATGTTCCATTATCACTGCTGTTATTTCACTAGGAACAATACAAGAGGGGGGTGAATTGTATGTGTAGAAATAAACGTAACTTTTTGCGGAAGCTTAAACTTAAACAAAGAAACAAGCTAAAGGAACACATGAGATTTTTACGAGGAAAAACTTCTTGGGCCCAACAAGAAGAAACAACCTCGACCTCCAGGGATTTTAAACTCAACACTTTCACAAATTAGGCGAAACAACTTTGTTACAACCTAATTCTACTCACGGGCCACACCTTGAGTTCCTAAACTCAAGTTCTTGAACAATTGTTCCCTTAACAGTTGTTCCTCTCAACTTCACTTGAAGTTTTCTCACTTTAACTCGCTTTACTCAAAGCTTTCTCTCTTACAGAACTTCACTCAAGCACTAGTGGAAAAAACTCTATATGTCACAACACAACCGATGCAGTCCTTAAGAGAACCGAATCGGTAAATCCTCAAAATTTTAAGAGAATAGTTGCGGTTCTCTGTTAACCATTTCGTTTCTGTGAACTGCATCGGTTGATATTCAATTTTTTTTGGGTCTAACAGCCCGCGTTTTCACGATTCTCCCTCTTATCCTATTCTCCTTCCTTCCTTCTACAATTCTCCACTTGTTTCCTGCATTAAATTCTCCAATGACGGCGAAACCCTGACTTTCTACTCTTCTCAAACCCTAACCATAATCTCTCTCCTCGTCGGCCACACCGAAGGAATCTCCGACCTCGCTTGGTCTTTCGACTCTCACTACATCGTCTCCGCCTCCGACGACACCACTCTCCACATTTAGGACGCACACGCCTCCACTGGCGACTGCGTTAAAACCCTAATTTTATCTCTTTTTAATGGCGACAACAAAAGTAGAAAAGAAGACGGTAAATCAAGGAGAAGGACTGCGACAGTACTACCTTGAGCATATCCATGAACTTCAGCTTCGTATCCGCGACAAATCTCACAATCTCCAACGTCTTGAAGCTCAACGCAACGAGCTCAATTCTCGAGGTCTCCTTTTTCTTCTCCTCTAATCATAAACCCTAATTTTATCTATTCTTGTTGTTTTTCGGCTTAATTTTACTTCATGCCTTGTAATTCTTTGAGTTGGTTGGTGGTTTTGTACTTTTTTTTTGTTTTTTAATTCGATTTCTACTAACTGTTTAAGCTGAATTGAGTAACTTTCGACTGTATCTTGTTGTTAATTTTGTTGGAGAAGCAATTTTACTAACTTTTTTGCCTCCTTTGACTATATGCATGTTTTTATGAATATATTTTGCTCTTTTTTACTATTTATTTGGAGTATAGGTTGTTATGTTATAAACTGGTATTGGTTTGGATTGAAGATTGCGTCTTTTGTTGCTATAGTCACTCCGACGTCGTTTTCTGCGTCAATTTTAACCAACTGCTACTGGGGTTTGTTTGAAGGTGTTGATTGATGATAAAATTGGGGTTTCTTTTGCCAAGTTTTCTTTTAATGGAAAGTTTATTCTTGTTGCTACTTTGGATAATACCTTGGTAAGAACTAAGAACTAATTGGTTTTTTTTCTTTTCTTTCTCTGGGTTTCACCACCACCACCACTGGGTTCCACCTTCCCCGGACGACCACCAGCTACCCTCGTTTCTTCTTCGATTTCCTGCTTCTTGTTCGCTCTTTAATTTAATTTTTTGTGCTTTTATTGTTGTTGTTGGTGTTGCAGATTAAAAGAGGTGATTTCCTCTTCCTTAGTTGATTTACCTTGTTCTTCTTCAGTTTCTCCTCTGTTCTTCGATTGTTCATGTAAGTTAATTACAACTCTCCCACTAAAATTAGGGTTTTCGAATTTTTCATATTAATTTGTGGTTTTGATTTTGTGGATTGATTTTTCGCTTGAATTGGGTAATCAATATGTTGTTCTTTGATTAATTGTACGTTTGAAGTAAATTCTGTTGTTTTTGAGGTGTATTTAATTCGTATTATATGGTGTAATGTTTCTCATGGTGCAAAGTAAATTTGTAATGGTTGGTGAAAGGGGTAATTTTTAGATGAATGAGCTATGCAAGTGTTCATGTGGGTTCGAGTCGTTTGCGCTTTTTGTAACTTGTGTTTAATTTCAAGAATTTGAAAAGATGGAACAGGATTGTGGTTGGTGGTGATAATGGCTTTTCATTGATGTAAAATTACCCAATTAATAGTAGTTTTTGAGTATTAGTTACTTATAATAGATGTGAAAGCACGCAGTCCTTTTCTTGTAAATTTCAATGCAATGGCTTTAAGAAAGTGCATCTGTTTAGCTCCTAAAGCACTATGTTGGTGCCTCATGCACTCCCAGATGTATATTTGAATCAGCCATCTCAAAAGGCTCGTCCTGCGTACTTATCCGGGCATTTGACTGGCTATACTGCCGAAACTTGGTAGCTACTGCAACTCTGCAAGAGATCTAGATACGGCATGCTCCTGGATTGTCTTTTTATGGCGTTGATGCTCTCTCTCTATTTATGTGTGTTTGTTGTCCCTTCTCGCCCTCCCCTCTGTCACCGCCTTGATCTTGCACTTTCTTTGACTGATCTTTCTCATTTCATAGGTCTTATATAAGTTTATTTTCCCTTGCCTTGTATGCTAGAGGCTTTTAGGAGTATAGCTATATGAATCTATTGTAATATTAGTCATACCTTTGGCCTATCCTATTATTGTTGGCTTGTTTCTAGTGCATCATTAACATTGCTGTTAAAAGATAAGAGAAGGGCCTTAGTGTTACAACTTTAAAAAGCCATAAAAATTGATATACTAAACCTGTGGAAACCCATATACCATTTTTGTTGCTGATGAAATATTTTATGATGTAGGTAAGAAGGGTAGAAAAGGTGAAATCTCAAGTGACAAGCTGTCTGTGGATAATGGAAATAACAAAGAACAAAAGTTAGGTTTAACAGTGAAGGAGTACAAATTACCCCTAGTTTGGATTGATCTAGAAATGACTGGTAAGCTTCCTTGACATATCTATTTTGTTGAAAAATCATCATCATTAATAGGTTCTGATTAGTGGAGTTCAGGCTATGTACATCTAGATATGAGCATACCATTATCATTGTGTATGACTCGGTGTTGGATTAGATGTTTATTTGCTTGGTGATTGAAACCTCTGGTTATCACGAGAACAAGAGTGGGGGTGGGTGGCAGTGCGGGGGCAACGCAGGGGTGGGGCCATGCGGGGGGGGGGGCGGTGCGGTGGGTGTGGGGGCGGTGTAGGGGGTGGGGGCGGTGCGGTGGGGGGGGGCAGTGTAGTGGGGGTGGGGGCAGTGCAGGGGGTGGGGGGGGCAAGCGGGGGGGGGGGCGGTGCGGAGGGGGTGGGGGGGGGCGGTGTTGGGGGGCAACGCAGGGGGTGGGGGCAAGCAAGGGCTGGAGGCGGTGCAGGGGGGGTGGGGGCAGTGCAGTGGGTTGGGCAATTGCTCTTTGAAATTTTGTGTAGCTTTAAAGATTTCACCTATATAATGTTATGGTCTATACTTCAGTTGATATTGTTAATATGAAACCAGAAATTTTTCTTGTGAGTTGAAACGTTCTAAAGCTTTGAGTAGTTGATTCTAATCTAAGGTGATTTTATTTGCTAATAAATTTCAATTCATTTGATGTTTCCCATTTCACCTCTAGATTGGCCCTCAATGGAGCAATATTTATAGTAGGTGAACATGTTAACTATTAATGTTATGTTAAACTGCAGCATTTTGGTAGCTTTTATACTTAAAGTCTTGGTTAGCTTCCATATATGTGCAGCTGAATTACTGGAATACTTACGCATATTGCATTGTTGATCCTTAGATTACTTATTGGAAGGATAGCTTGTTGAGATATTGTTGGCGCTATGGGAAACTAACCAAATCAAATGACCAGCGTTTTGTTTGCTTGCGTTGTGATGGAAACAAAGATAATATGTCATTCTTTTCAATGTATATAGTTATGGTTGAGTATGATATTAAAATTATAGTAAATATTCTTATGTATCTAATTATTTATGTTTATGCTTCAATTGAGCATAATATGCTTAATAAAATGATTATTGATATATATTATTGATCTAGAAATGACTGGTAAGCTTCCTTGACATTTACGTTTTTTGTTTATGGGGTGGTCAACCGCGGCAGTTAATCATTTACCGCTGCGGTTTTGGGTCAAAACAGCAGCAGTTAATAGATTGACTGTTGCGGTTTTGACCCAAAACCGCAGCGGTAAATGATTAACTACTGCGGTTTAGGACCGGATCAGTTAATATTTGGGGACTGCTACGAGTCCAACCGTTGCGGCCCAAAACCCCAGCGGTAAGCCCGGTTTTGACCACAACGGTTGAACTTTTTTCTACTAGTGAAAGTCCCCTTACCCCAAAAACCAAAATACAATAGATCAAATAAACTTAGTGGAATTAGAGTAAGAAGGCAAAGAACAAATGGCTTTTATGAGAGAATGAAGGCACTGACACTTTACTTAGTTAAACTCACTAATTCACTTAGTCAGACACACATTGGAATTTAAGTAGACACTAGTATTTAAAGTGGTAATAACTTAGAACGTGGGATTAAAACATGTGTTGGTGGTAAAACCATTATCCCATGATGTTCCTTACTCGGAGGAACACGTTCCTCTTTAAACCCATGATCTCCATGATCACTGTTAAACGTGGGAGATAAACATGTTACTGCTCCCTTAATTTTAGCAACCACTTAAAACATTAATTTGAAAATCTGATTTAATTAAAAAATATTTTAATTAATAAAACCAAAATAAAATCCTTTTATCAAAAATATTATTTTTAAAATATTTTCCATAAATACTGAAAAGAATATTTATTATCTTTATAAAAATAAAATCTTATCCTTAAAAAGATTTTCCTTAAAATCATATTTTACCTTAAATAAAACGGTTACCTTGAATTTAGGCATAAATTACTCAATAGACATAATTAAACCGTTGTACTGCTTCACCCTAGGTCTAGTTCCTTTTATAAGTTAGTTCCTTTAATAACTTATTAGTTAAGCGCCAGTTCGTCTGTTCCTAACAAAGGAACAAACGCTCATTCTCATTCTAAATTCCCACAGTTCCTTACCCTTCTGACTCGTTCCTTTACATTGGAACTAGAAACAAAAAGGCATCTCTTTAGTCTTCTTGCTCCAATGCTGCTCCAGTAACAAATCTTTGAACATCTTCACTTAGTCTTCAAAATCCAAACTTGATTTTTTCTTTGACTTAGTATTCTCTTTGTTCCTTTCATTGATACCTTGAAATTCTTTCACTTAAACAACTTGTTAGTCCAATACTTAGTTTGCATCTTTTTTCCTTTGTCATCATCAAAACTAGGGTTCAACAACTGAGAACATATTTAATTTTCTGATTAAATTGTATGTCTATCAAAGCCACAAAATACAAAAACATAACTTCAACTTCCATCTTATTATATATTAAAATACGTCCAAACAGTGCGGGAAAAATCATCTACTACTGTTAAGTTGGAAGATCAGGTGCAAGCTCTCACATCCATGATACGAGAATTCATAGTGAAAGAGAAAACTCACCAAGTGAAGGCGTGTGGAATTTGTTCTTCAAATCATCCAACTGATTTTTGCCCTCATCTACAAGAAGAACCGAGTGAAGAGGTTAAGGCGGCCGGTTTTCAGGGCCAGGGTTTCCAAAAAAGATATGATCCATATTCTAGCACCTACAATCCGGGATGGCGGGATCATCCTAATTTGAGGTACGGGACCACATGAGGGAACCAGCAGCCATCACAACAGTATAACCGCCCACCACCTCCTTATTCGAGGCCACCGGAGCAAGGAGCTCCACATTTTCGGCCGCAAGGCCAATCACAGGGATCGAGTACCAACATGTCTACAGAGGATATGATTAATGCTTTAACTAAAAATGTTACTAACATGCAGAGAAATATGGTTCAGTTTCAGGAGGAGACTCGTTCAAGCATAAAGAATCTAGAAAAGCAAATGAGTCAGGTCTCAGATGTTGTGGGTCGACTAGAGGCTCGTGATTCGGGTAAGCTACCATCTCAAACAGAGCTTAATCCGAGACAAAATGCAAGTGCCATAACACTAAGAAGTGGAAGAGAACTAAAGAGCAATTATAAAGCGACCGTTAAAGACAAAGAAGTAGAGGTAGAGGTTTTGTTTATGAACCGGTGCCCGATGCCGAGCCAATGCCATCTACATCAGGTGAGTAATCCAAGCAACCACCACCTCCACCACCTTATGAGCCGGTTCCACCATTTCCAGAGGCACTAAAAGACACTCGAAGAAAGGAGTGTGACAAGGACATTTACGAAACTTTTAGTAAATGTGAGGTAAACATTCCCCTTTTAGATACTTTAAAACAAATTCCTAGGTATGCAAAGTTTCTTAAAGAAATGTGCACTACCAAAAGAAAACAATGGCTAAGGGGAGCTCAAAAGGTTAAGGTTAGTCAACATGTGTCTGCGATGTTCCAAAAGAAACTTCCTCCAAAATGTAGTGATCCAGGCATGTTCGCTATACCTTGTGTGATTGGGAACACCACGTTAACAAAGGCTATGCTAGACTTAGGGGCTTGTATAAATGTAATTCCTTGTTCTTTGTATGAGTCCTTAAAGTTAGGTGCTTTACACGAAACAGGTGTTGTGATTCAGTTAGCTGACCGTTCTAATGCTTATCCGAAGGGAATAGTTGAAGACGTGTTAGTAAAGGTTGATAAGTTGATTTTTCCTGCCGATTTTTATGTCCTAGATATGGAACACGATAAACATGCAACCCCTATTTAATTAGGGCGACCATTCTTGAAAACCGCTAGGACTAAAATTGATGTGCATAGTGGATGTCTTACTATGGAGTTTATTGGAGATACAATAGAGTTCAACATTTATTATTTCATGAAATTCCTTGTTGATGACCATTCTTGTTATTCGATTAATGTGATTGATTCTGTAGTGCAGGATGTTTTCAATATTGATGGTAAAGACAATCTACAGGTTGCCCTTCAGCACGGCTTGGGGGGTGATGAAATTGAATATGTTTTGAGTGTTGATTTGCAGGAAATGGTGCCGGTTTTGGAAGATTAAGACAAGCTTCCGACGATCCCTTTTCATTTTGGACCCGTCCCACTAACCATTCGTAGAGAGAAGTTGTTACCATCTGTTTTGCAGGTTCCAAAAGTGGAATTGAAGCCACTTCCCGATAATTTGAAGTATGTATTCCTTGGAGAAGGAGAAACATTACCAGTGATCATCTCAAGTCAGCTCACCAAGGAGCAAGAAGGAAGACTTATTGAAGTTCTTAAGGAGCATAGGGAAGCAATTGCATGGACGATTGCCGACATCAAAGGCCTAAGTCCTACCCCATGCATGCATCGGATCTTGGTGGAAGATGACGCAAAACCAGTGAGGCAACCACAACGCCGGTTAAACCCACCTATGATGGAGGTAGTGAAAGCAGAAATTCTGAAATTGCTCCAAGCAGGTATGATTTACCCTATTTCTGATAGCAAATGGGTTAGTCCTACCCAAGTTGTGCCTAAGAAAACGGGTGTAACTGTTGTGGAGAACCAAAATGGTGAGTTGATTCCTACACATATCCAAAATAAATGGCGTGTTTGCATTGATTATCGTAAAGTGAATGCTGTGACTAGGAAAGACCATTTTCTTTTGCCATTTATTGATCAGATGCTTGAAAGACTTGCTTGTCATGCCTTCTATTGCTTCTTAGATGGTTATTTAGGCTACTTTCAGGTGGCTATTGCGCCAGAGGATCAAGAGAAAACCACATTTACGTGTCCCTTTGGCACGTTTGCATATAGGCGCATGCCTTTTGGGTTATGCAATGCTCCCGCCACTTTTCAGAGATGTATGATGAGTGTATTCTATGAATATGTCGAGAGGTTTGTTGAAGTTTTTATGGATGATTTCACTATACATGGAGATTCTTTTGATAGGTGTTTGCAACACTTAGTTTTTGTGCTTAAAAGATGTATAGATTCAAACCTTGTGTTGAATTCCGAGAAGTGCCATTTTATGGTGCGACAAGGGATTGTTTTAGGCCATGTGGTTTCCGAAAAAGGACTCGAGGTAGATAAAGCTAAGGTAGATACTATTCAATCTTTGCCTTATCCTAATAATGTTCCAGAAATACGTTCTTTTCTTGGCCATGTAGGTTTTTATCGCATGTTCATCAAGGACTTTTCGAAGATTTCATCTCCTTTGTGTAAGCTGTTGCAAAAGGATGTGGATTTTTCTTTTGACGAACATTGCAAGAGTGCCTTTGATACCATGAAAGAAAGACTCGTCTCGGCTCCAAGAATACAACCACCTGATTGGTCCCTTCCCTTTGAGAACATGTGCGGTGCAAGTGATTACACCGTCGGAGCGATGTTAGGTCAAAGGGTGGGGAGAGCACCTCATGCTATCTATTATGCTTCCATGACACTAAATGAGGCTCAGCGTAACTATTTTACTACTGAAAAAGAATTGTTAGCTGTAGTATTTTCTTTGGAAAAATTTAGATCTTATTTGCTTGGAACAAAAGTTAGTGTATATACTGACCATGCAGCTCTTCGTCATTTAATGACGAAAAAAGAAGCCAAGCCAAGATTGATCAGGTGGATTCTACTTTTGATCGAGTTTGATTTGGAGTTGAAAGACAAAAAGGGGACCGAGAATTTAGTAGCGGATCATTTGAGTAGATTGGTGTCTTCCTATGATTTAGAAAAGAATGTTGAAAAACCGTGGAAAGAACCAATTCGAGAAGAATTCCCGGATGAACATTTGTTCGCCCTTAAGGAGTTTAGTCCATGGTATGCTAACATTGTGAATTTCCTTGTCTCTAACAAATTTCCTCCTCATTTTTCAAAAGCACAAAGAGATAAATTACGAAGTGATGCAAAGCATTATGTATGGGACGATCCATATTTGTGGAAACATTGTGCGGATCAAGTGATTAGCAGGTGCATTCCCGATAATGAGGTAATATCAATTCTCACCTTTTGTCATTCTCATGCATGTGGGGGTCTTTTGGGAGCAAGGAGAGCTGCTCGAAAGATATTGGGTTGTTTTTTTTATTGGCCTAGTTTGAATAGAGACGCATTACATTTCTGTAAGTCGTGCGATAATTGTCACAGAGTCGGGAATATTTCCCAAAGGAATGAAATGCCACAAAACTCGATCTTGTATTGTGAAATATTCGATGTTTGGGGCATTGATTTTATGGGGCCATTTCCTAACTCTTTTGGTTTCACTTACATTTTATTAGCTGTGGATTATGTTTCGAAGTGGGTGGAAGCTAAACCCACTAGGACTGACGACGCTAAAGTTGTTGCAGATTTTGTGAAGTCTAACATCTTTTGCAGGTTCGGGATCCCAAGAGCTTTGATTAGTGATAAAGGGACGCATTTTTGCAATCGTACTATAGGAGCGTTAGTGAAAAAGTATCATGTTGCTCACAAGACCTCCACCGCATATCATCCACAAACAAATGGTCAAGCGGAGGTGTCCAACCATGAAATCAAATCTATCCTCGAAAAAACAGTGAATCCTTGTGGGCGAATAAAACGCCTATCGGTATGTCTCCATATCGATTGGTGTTTGGGATGCCGTGTCATCTTCCAGTTGAGCTCGAGCATAAAGCCTACTGGGCAGTGAAAAGCTTCAACATGCTATTGATGAAGCCGGTTTGCACCGGAAGCTACAGCTCCAGGAATTGGAAGAGATCTGGAATGAGTCCTACGAGAATGCAGCGATTTATAAGGCTAAGACAAAGGCGTGGCACGATAAGCTGATCAATCGGAAAGAACTTAAGGTTGGTCAAAAAGTTCTCCTATTTCAGTCCCGCCTTCACCTATTTCCAGGTAAACTTCGTTCTCGGTGGATTGGGCCATTCATTGTTGTGACAGTATTCCCCCATGGTGCCGTGGAAATCATGAGCGAAGCTACTTCGAAGATTTTAAAGGTAAATGGGCAAAGAATTAAACCGTACTTTGATGGATTAGAGCAAATTGGGGCCGAGGATATTCCTCTCGGTGACCCGGAGTATGGATAAGGTTCTTAAGAATGCTTCGTCGTGTCGACGACATTAAATAAACGAACCTAGATGTATATATTTTGTTACAAATCTTTTATTTGCGTTTTTGTATGATACTATGCTTGGTTGGTTGTGATTTTTGCAGGAAATCCGAGGAATTTGAAGAATGTGAAGTGTGTTGTATGTGTGTGAGTGCGTAATTTGTGAGTTACAAAAAGTTTGAAAAAAAATAAGAGAAACATGTCAAAAAGAAGAAGAAAGAACAAGAGAGAGACTTTTTGAGCGAAGGAATTCAGCCCAGCTCGCACCTCGCGACCTGTACCGCGACCCGCGAAGATGCGTTTTTGAAGAAAAAAGAAGCAGAGACGAATCACACGGTGCGAGCAGTACCGCACCTCGCGAAACCTAGGGATCGCACCTTGCGTGTTCCTTCGCACCTCGCGACCTGGATAAATCCCGACTTCTCCCTCTTCTTTAATCACGATTCTTCCCTCTCTCATTCTATTCACTCGACTATTTCACTCTTTCATCCCCTCACAACAGCACCATCCTCACTCTCTCTCATACTCTCCCACACCCTAAAACCACCACCTTGCCGCCACTCCACCACCCAAAACTGCCGCCCCATCCCTCCCTAAAACCTGCCACACTCATCTCCTCTTTAAATTCATCTCCTCACACTCAATTTTCAGAATTTGTTTTTTAAAAAATTAAACCCTGGAATTTGGGGGTTTTCTTTTGGTGAAGAATTTGGAGTTATTGGAGGATATAATTTGAAGATACAAACAAGGGAAGGAGTTTAATCACCACAACAACAACTACATTACACTTGTTGAGGCTTCACTTGGTACACAATTCCCATCTCTAACAACACCTTGTTTTGTTTGAGAAATTTTACTTCATTGTTCATAGTTAGTCTTGGATTATTGTTGGTTGTTATTGTTGTATGCTTAGTTGTTGATTGATTGTTGAGGGTTGTGAATTGTTGTGCTGATTGGGAATTGGTGGTTGTGTTGCATTGTGTGGAGGGAGTTGTTGCTTATAGATGGCCTCACAAAAGAGAAAGACCGCTCATGCTAGCTCAAGCCGTGCACCTCGTGTTGATACCATGGGTTTGAACAACCTCACTTCCGACCATAAAAGGAAATGGCTTCGCCTCACTAAACCCAGAAGAACCATACAAGAAGCTAAGTTTGTTTGTTTGGATACATTGGGAACCTTAGGGTTGCGTGCGCCTGTTGAGCAATTATTGGGTAAACTCGGCTTACGAGGTTTCACTGAATTTCAAGCCAGCACTTATGAACGCTACACTTTAGAATTCCTTTCCACATTAGAAAAGGGTAGCGATGAGGATGGAAAGTTCATTACATTCACTAGTAGAGAAATGACAATTTGCGTCGGACCTGGGACCGCCATTTGCGTCGGACCTAGGTCCGACGGCACAGGTCTCGTCGCAGATGGGAAGACAGCCATTTGCGTCGGATAAGACACAACGCAGTTAAAAACATATTTGCGTCGGACACAACAAACATGCGTCGCATATAGCACTGCACCCACAGCAGTCCAGGAAGCTCCATCTGCGTCGCATGCAGTGCCATATGCGACGCAAATGGTGCTTCATCTGCGTCGCATGCAGTGCCATATGTGACGCAGATGGTGCTTCATCTGCGTCGCATGCAGTGCCATATGCGACGCAGATGGGGCTTCCTGGGCTCCTGCTGGCTGCTGCGCACATACCATCTCGCGTCGCATGCGGTGCTATATGCGACGCAAATGAAGCACCATTTGCGTCGCATATGGCACTGCATGCGACGCAGATGGTATAATTTTTTGTTTTTTTTTTCAGCTTTTTTTTTTTGTTTTTTTTTCAGCTATTTTTTTTTATTTTCAAAACTAAACAAACATTATGTTAATAATTATGAGCAGAAAATTCGACAGAGTCTCCTTTGTAATTTGGACAACCCAAGAAATCGTTGGGAAAATTTTGCATATATATAACCAAAACCTGTTTCAGTACATCTCAATCAAGCAAACAATGTTGCAATCAATCAACCAACAAGGTTCAAGCAACCAATGTTGCAATCAATCAACCAACAAGGTTCAAGTAACAAAATATTATTCTAACCTACAAATACATACACTAACCATCAAACTAAGTCTGCTTCGTTAACGACCCGTACAAAGTAATCCGCAAAAAGTTCTTTGAGGTCGTTGATCTCATATATGGAGTATGGCTCAAGACTTGACGGAAAAGCCTAGAAATATATTAAACTAGTTAATATACTTTAAAATTCTATAAGTATAAATAATGAATTTACAACATACATATACCTCATACAAATTCTCTGATTCATAGTATAAGCGGATGATTAGAAACATGTATCTCATCACGAAATAGCCGCATTCCACTCCTCCCGATTGTTGAGCACACTACACCAAATTTAAGATATATATTAGAATCGAAAAAAAAATCCTAAATAGAATTATAAAGTATCAAATACAAAACCATAAGAGTTTTACCCGCATATATGTCCAAGACAATTTAGTTCCTTTATTTGATCCTTCAAGCCGCGTGTATTTTGTATATGCACTAAGTATAGAGATTTTGTAACAATTAATTACTATAAACATTTATAAATTATTTAAAATATCATAAAATGCATGTAAACTTATTAACATGTATAACAACTATGAACTTACGTATTCAACGGTATCTTGATAGCTAAGGATCTATCTCTCTTGATCGAATCAAATATATATACCGTTCTCTTAGATAGACAAATGACAAGAAGAATCCAATGATCCCTAAGGCATGAAGCAAAATGTGATGTTTTATATATATAACCCCAAGTTCATAAATATAAAACAAAGTAAAGATTAGTTTAACTGACATAATTTTCAATATACGGACATAGGATGTAGCGCATATATTGATTCGCTTTCATTGAACTTGCCATGTAGTTGATCACGGCATCTAAGTGATTGCGTATCATGGTCGCTGAAATCATACTTGGACACATGAAACCAATATTATTCTCTTCATGCTCCTCAGACTGCTCTGCCAAGTACCTAAGATCCAAACACTTATAGTTAGGAGAAACAATAAAAATAAATAGCAATGTTAATTAGTTTAGAGTTTGAGAAATCTCACATCATAAATACTTGCAAAATGGATACATTAATCCATGCTCCCGTGAGAAGTTGAAAAACATCTTGTCGCGAGACAATGATCATATGATCTCTATCAAAGTCGAAGACGGTACCCTTCGGAACTTGCATATGAAAAGGCTCATCTGATGGTTTGTCGCAAAATATTCGGTGCATCTCCTTGATATTATCATCCATATCATCCAGTGCCAAGTCAATAAAAGGATCTACGTGCCTATGTGCAGACTCATCGGTGCAAGGATCACTACCAACTATTTTTTTCTTCTTCTTCTTCATCGCACCTTCTTTTGGTATATGTTCCTAATTCAATTTGACTTCTTTTTAATTCATATTATATATGTATATAGATTATTTCATATATAAATCAAGATTACTTAGTATACAAAATAAAGATTACTTAGCATATATAAATTAAGATTTCTTAGTATATATATTTACATTTCTTAGTATATAAATCAAAATATTAAACATAAGTTACCTGATTATCTGAGACTAAAAATACCAACTCTTTCGGCCATTCTATGAATGAACCCTCGGCTTGACTGAGTTTCATGATGTATGGAGTAGGTAGTGGAACTAGAGCTTCTACGTAGTCCGAAAAAAAAATCATCAACACTCACTTTCACGGCAGTAGGATGTGATGATGACTCCGTTTGCGGATGTACGGTACCCTCAGCTACAATGATCGGTCCCGAGTTATCCGCTATTGCCAAACGACATGGAACCAGACTCTTAACATCCAATGAGAACACAATATCATTAATTAAGTATTTTAGAAGCATAATATCATAATCGTAGAAGATATAAAATAACTATATACCTTCAAGCTCACAAATGGATCATTGCCCCCTGAGTGACAGCTACTACGATTAACTGGAGTGTGAGGACTTGTTTGATTTGGTGCTTGAAGACCTAATTGCGCCGCAAAAGCCATCAACCTTTCTTGAACTATAGCATCAATCTTCGAGTTCATCTCTTGCATCGTCTGTTCTCTAACTCTTTGGCTCACTCTAGCCTCCAACTCCTGTATCTCCTCATCATCCATGCCCCTACCCTTTCGAGCAAGTACTACTCCGATCGGGATCTCCCCAAACCGATGTAATCCCAATGCTACGCCCGATTGTTAACACACGCCCGGGGACGGTCTTTCCTCTCGTAGAGCACCGGGATAAAACATCATCCATCCGACTGGAACAAACTCTCCTTCCTTTTCTTTCCTTTTCCAATCATCCTGCATCAAATTCAAAAAAATCATATGATTAGTAGAATTCTAGAATACGAGTAATTAGACAAGAAAATATCATAAAATTTGAAGAATTCTTACAATGGACTCTTTTATCTTTTGTGTTTCTTCATTAGGGAAGAAAAGATTTCCTTCCTTATCTTTTTTCGATCTAGCGAGAAGCCATGGCAAAGTTCGATCCGGCAAGGAGGAAATAATTGATGATGTGGATGAGTCAATAGATGATGCTGTAGAGGATTTAGGGATATACCCATTGTCTTTCCAAACGGGAATCATCTCTGCATATGACTTTTGACCCAAAAAATGAGGATGAATGTTGGGAGCCTGAGACTTTCTTGCTCTTTCACTTTTAGCCTAATATGAAAACAAGTAACTAGTTAATATTCACAAAAAAAAAAAAATTTATTATAACATATTATGTAATTGTAACGTACATATTATATACCTTAAACTCCTTAGAGCTACACTTTTTCACAAATTCGTCCCAAATCTCTTTCGTGATGAAAGGATAGAGCACGTACGGTTGCATATCATTGTTAGGCCCCAGCCTCGTTTTTGTGATCCATTGACTCACTAATCTTGACTTGAAATCTCTCCACCGCTTATCACAAGCAGTCAACACATCTCGTTTCTTCCTCTCATCCTCTTGTATTCCAAACTCTTTCTTCAATATATAAAATGAACCAATAATACACGATTACTATAATAAACATGATTCAAATTAAATTAAAAGAATGGATTTTAAAAATACATAGGTTTACTTACTTTAGCATCTTCCCATAAACTATTTTTTAGGCCTTGTGGAACATCATCCCAACTATCGTACAAGATAGACACTTTGCTTCTACTGATTCCGCCGCAATGTGTCTTGTACGCACCAACATGATCCCCAATCGGACGCATCCAATCATCCCACTGAAGTACTCTTTGGACCCCGGATTTGGAACGTATCCCTTTTGTAGGACCTCTAGGCTTGCACACTCTTTTCTTCCTACTACCTCCATCAGTTATCTCGGTCTCAGAACGTGGCTGCCGATCATCATCGGATGCATCATGCATTATGTGCATTAGATCAAACAATGTCTGACTTCTAAGAATTTCCAATATGGGAGGTCCCAGAACTCATATCTTTTCTTGTATAAGTTCTTTGAGACACTTTTGAATGGCTTGCCAAACACTGTTTCAATATCTTTTACCCGATTAGAAACCTGTTTACCACGCAAGGGTACAAGGGCTTCTCTCATCTCCACTTTTCCGTTGAACAACTTTTTCTTCTTACGAAATGGATGATCTAAAGGAAGCCATGTACGATAATGGAGGTATACATTCTTCCCACAATGATGTAACGCTCATCAATCATATACTCATCACAAATAGGGCATGCCTTTGCTCCTTTAACCGTATACCCTGACAAATTCCCGTAAGCCGGGAAATCATTAATCGTGCAAAATATCATGGCACATAATGTGAAGTTAGTTTTCGTATACGCATCGAACATCGAAACATCTTCATCCCACAACAATTTCAGATCTTGAAGGAGTGGGTCAAGATACACATCTATGTCGTTTCCGGGTTGCTTAGGACCCGAAATAAGAAGCGATAGCAGAATAAATTTACGCTTCATACATAACTAGGGGGCGGATTATAAATGGTCGGTAGAGACTAGGCCAAGTGCTATGTTGGGTACCTAGTGTGCCAAAAGGGTTCATACCATCTGTACAAAGTCCAAGCCTAAGATTTCGAGGTTCTTTACCAAAACCTGCGAACTTTCGGTTGATATTTCTCCATTGCGGAGAATCTGCCGGATGTCTAAGCATCCCATCTTTCTTCCTCTTGTCCGCATGCCACCTTAATAATTTAGAATTATTTTCATCCGAAAATAAACGCCTAATCTCGGAATGATTGGAAGATACCAAAGAACCTTCGCCGGAGTTTCTTTCTTTCTCACTCCCTCATCATCCTCTTTTATCTTGTACCGAGACTCTCCACACCTTGGACACTCACCCAAATCCTTGTACTCATTTCGATATAGCACACAATCATTTGGACATGCATGTATCTTCTCATACTCCATACCTAATGGACACAACAATTTCTTTGCCTCATAGGCAGAGTTGGGAATTTCATTCCCTTCAGGTAGCAATTCTTGTAAAAATGTGAACAACTCACTTAAACTTTTATCTGTCCAACTATACATCGATTTCATATTGAACAATGTGAGGATGCCAGAAAGTTTACTGAAATTCTTACACCCCGGATACATAGGTTTGTCCGCTGCACTTAGAATACTATCATACATATGGGGACGATCGGTTCCTTCATCCTCCAAATTGTGCAACATCTCATCTACCCTATCATTCTCATCAACTACCCTATCATTCTCATTATCATTCTCTCCTTTTTCGATATCAACCTTAACCTCAACCTCAACCTCAACCTCAACCTCATCATCAATGTGATCAACATGCAAATCATCACACAAGCTAGTGGAGCTCATACCTGGATCATAAAACTCTCCATGCCATGTCGACCTAGTATAGTTGCTCTTAAACCCACGACGAATCAAATGATCCTTAATTTGATCCACATCACGATACCCCCCTAGAGTTATTGCAATCACAACAAGGACACAAGACTAACTTTGACCCATTCTGCAATTGATGTTCTAACACAACTCTGATGAATTCATCAACCCCTTGTAGAAATGTCGCCGAAATCCGATTACCATACATCCAGTTTCGATCCATATTTATACACTAGAGATACCAAACAAGAACACAATCGATCACATCATTGAAAGTGTCATATCAAATGCAGTCATGAACATTTGGGTCCTTATCACTCCAACCTAACCCATCCTTGAGTTTCTCATCTCACTAGTGAATGAACATTTGGTTTTCAATTCTAAGAAAAATCCGGCAGCACTTCCCTACAATTCTCCATGTACACGATGAAGATAGTAGGTAAACTATCAACATATGTACCCAGAGATCGTTTAGGGAAATGAGCTAGATCTTTCTTAGAATCGAAAACCAAACATTCATTCACATCCTAAGTGAGATAAGAAACTCAAAGACAGTCCCAAACCGGGGACTATTCAAGACTTACTCCTAATGAGTAAGCCTCGAACGGGTATCTAGGCCAATGATGCACACATTGCAATTAAACAGCAAAAACCAATCCATTCCTTAGATTTCCCTCCCCACCGCATTAAGGTATGTCCATATAAGTTTGGTCATAATTCAACATATGCTTTCCCAATCACATAACCAAACAATTCACATAGACTTTCCCAATCACATAATTCAACATTATAGGGACAAATAAAACAAATAAACATAAAGCAAAAGCTATAATATATATACCTCTGCTCTCAAGGAGCAGCGAAGACAAGCACAACGAGGTGAGCTTGGAGCACCAGCCGACAAGTAGAACATGGAATGTGGCAACTGCATTAGGGCATTAACCAACCCACAAATTAAATAGTGATTAAGTCATAACTCATAAACATCAACTATCTAATATTAAGACATTAACAAATTAGATATTAAGAAACAACATTAAGATTTAAGTAGAATTATTAAGATCAATGGTAAAAAACAAAAATGACTTGTGAATATAATTATATAGTAGAAAGAAAGTATTTTAGAGCACTACAAACTATATAAATTCATGAGCACTACAAACTACAAACATCCTAAATATAATCTTAAAATTCAATCTTAAACTACAAACATCCTAAATTCAATCTTAAAATTCAATCTTAAACTATGAACTACAATCACTCTACTAATACAATCACAAACTCCTTGATTAAGATCTAGCAAAAATAAGAAAAAAATTCCAAAAAAAAAGACAGAAATTGGTAAAAAAAAAAGACATAAATTGAGACAGAAAATTGAAAAATATAAAAAAAAGACTTACATTGCCGGAGACGGGGAGACGGAAAGCAGCGGCGGCGCGACGGCGAGCAGCGGCGGCGCGACCGGGGAGCGACGTTCAGCAGCGGTGAGTGAGAGTGAGTGAGTGAGAGAAAGAGGAGTGCAAGAGAGAGAGAGTGAGTGAGAGAAAGAGGAGTTCACCGGACAGGCGTTGCCGGCGAGAGAAGATGCCGGAGCAGCGGCGGCGCGACGGGGGAGCGACGTTCAGCAGCAAGAGTGTTTGTGGGAATTCGCATGAGAGAGAGAGAAGTGCGAGTGTTTGTGCGAATTGGACCAACTGGGCGGGATACGAAAAATTAAAAACTATAAATAAGCGTCATCTGCGTCGGATGGGTCTATGGTCCGACGCAGATGACTAATTAATAAAATTACTTGGCTGGGCTACAAAAATTACAAAGCTTCATCTGCGTCGGATGGGTCTATGGTCCGACGCAGATGAATAATTAATAAAATTGGCTGGGCAGGATACAAAAAATACCAAACGTCATCTGCGTCAGATGAGTCTATGGTCCGACGCAGATGACTAATTAATAAAATTACTTGGCTGGGCTACAAAAATTACAAAGAGTCATCTGCGTCGGATGGGTCTATGGTCCGACGCAGATGACTAATTAATAAAATTACTTGGGCAGCATTTGCATTTTGCGGACTTATTTACGTCACATGGAAGCTTAATGCGACGCACATAGCGTCTCCATTTGCGTCGCTTGAAGGTATTCGTGCGACGCAAAACAGGCCTGTATAATTTTGCTAGGCTATTTGCGTCGGATGTTCTGTAGGATCCGACGCACATATATCATTTGCGTCAGTTTCTCTCTCGTTCGACGCAAATAATCAGACGCAAATCGTGAATTCTGTAGTAGTGTTTTCACCTTAATGATAATGAACACACAATGCACTACAATGAAATTATGGAAGCTTTTGGGTGGACTTATGTGGAGGATAGGGATTTTGAAGCTCTGGGTGTATTCAATGATTCTATGTTCTATGGTAGCATCACCAATGGTTTGACATGGCATGGGAGATGCAAGAATAGCTCGCTCCCACGTCCGACACTCCGTTTTTCCCATCGATTCCTTACCATGACTATCTTTTGCCACGGTGAGCCTACGAACCTCCCAAAGTTTGATTTAAAATGTTTGTGGCCCATGACACCTGAAGGATTTGGTTGCCCGGATTGGGTTGAGATATTTGTTCACAATTGTTTGGAGATCGCGAGAAAAGAGAGCGGCAAAATAAGTATGGGTGGGATGGTTTCAATTTTGGCCAGTTACTTGGTGGAGGAGTTTCCGACAAACAATTAAGGAAAACTGATTCTCCAAGCATTGGGTACTATTGATGCTCGATTTTCATAAGCCTCCAATGTGTACAATAAGGATCGATTGAAGAAGGCATCAATGTTATGGGTTTCTCCAAGAGGCAACCATTATGTATGGCTTTACGGGGCCAATAGTGTGAAGTATATGGTTTTGCCACAAACTCAGAAAATAAACATCACCGCCACTACATCTTATCGTCAGCTCTACCTTCCTTCGGATGACACTTATCGAGACGCAATTGAAGAAGAGTTTGGTAGGGCGCGTGCCCAGCCGCAACCTGAAGCCATAACCCCCGAGCCCCCTTCAATATTTCACACCATTGTTGAGACAAGATTTGATGCTATTGAGGAGAGTCAAAATATGTTCGGGATACAACTAAATGATATGCAGCGGCAATTGGATGGGTTTGAGGACACAATGTACTCCATGTCTTCCATGGTTTCGGCCATGAATTCTTTCTTTGTGGCCTCTCACCCCGGTTATCCTGACCCCACTACTGAAATTGAGATGCACCGCCAACGAGGGCAAGCGGAGCGTGACTCTAGGGGAGCGGGTGATCGCGATCCTGGTGGGCCTTCTGGTTCCTAAATGGTTAGTTTTATTTCCTTCTTCTCACATTGAGGACAATGTGTATTTTAAGTGTGGGGGGGAGGAATGAAGTTCGGATTGGAAAATTTTATATTTTATGTTTTATGTTTTATGTCATATGTTCATGAAAATATAAAAAAATAAAAAAAAAAAGAAACAAGAAAAAAAAGAGAAAAAAAATTAATGATAAAATGAAACCCGCTAAGTTGAAAACCCGCAAGGGCGGGCAACTTAAGCAAAATTTGGGGGGCCTTGATAGGTTGAAAACCCAAAAGGGCAACCTATGCAAAACAAAAGGCTTAAAGAGCGGGTGAGTTGTGAGCCTTTGAAAAAAAATGAGAGGCTAGGATGAAAACCCGAAAGGGCTCCTAGGCAAAATGAGAGAAAAAGAAAAGAGAGAAAACTTTTATTGCTCATTTGTGGAGTTTGGTGGCATAAGGATGGAGGCATTTCGGAGTTTTCGGGTAGGTTTTTGGAAATATGTAGATACCCTTGTTCATATGGTGATTTGTGAAGTTATGCTTATTATTTAAAGTTTGAATTCCTTTGGCAATTTGGAATTTAAGCTTTATATTGATGGTTAGTTGATTATTTTGAAGAAAGCATGGAATTTATCCCTTTTTGTCATCATTCCATGGCTTGCTTGGTATAAGTTAGTTGGAGTAGATTTTAGGTTACTTTTGTGGATTGAAGTAAGCATGGAGTTTATTCCTTTTTGTCATCGTTCCATGGTTTGCTTAGGTTAGGATAGTTGGATTGGTTGGAGGTTGTGGTTGGGTTATCGTAGGTGCTTGGTATGTCACATCTTTACATTTTTGTGCGATCTCGAAGACTAAGTGTGGGGGAAGCCATTGTTCCTTACACTTGGTTTAGAGTAATCTTTAGTAGGATGTGAATGTGATAATTGTAAGTGTTGGAGGGTTAAGGCGAAGTTTGGTGTTGATTTTCTTGAGCATTGTTTTTTATTCTCATCATTAAGTTTACTCGAGGTCGAGTAAAGACTAAGTGTGGGGGTATTTGATGTGTTCAAGTTTATCGGAGTTTTTACGTTGTTTTAGACGCTTTTGGATGGAAGGTTTGGTCGTAGTCATGGGCATTAGCGCACTTTTAGGCTTTAGCGGAAGTTTAAGTTTACTCGAGGTCGAGTAAAGACTAAGCCTTTGGAGTCGTCGTGTTGTTATTAGGTGTAAGTGTTTGGAGTTGTTGGGAGCTTTGGGTTATAGTCACTTTGAGCATCAACGGCATCAACACAAGCAGCGCATCAACATCATTGGACAGCATAGGCACCATCATCATTCTCGCAAGCCAAGCAGCAAGCAAGTTCAAGGTAAGCCCAGGTCGCACCTCGCGAGCAGTACCGCACCTCGCGACCTGGGCATTTTTTGTGGTTTGTTCGAATCAGTCGCAAAATACGAGGTGTGACCCTGCTCGCACCTCGCGACCCCTGGCGCTGGGCAATGTCGGCCAAGTTGCCGACTTAGAAAACTCGTAACTTTTTCCCAATTTTCATTATGTTTTCTTAGGGGAGTATAAATAAGCTAATTTTCAGAACCCTAGGGAGTGAGCCACTCTTGGAAAGAACTCCCTTTTAGTTTCTAGTTTTTCATCGTGCAATGAGCTCTATGTATTTCTCATTGGTATTTTGGACAAGAAGCATGGAGCTTGTAGCTTAAACTCTCTTGGGGATGGTTGATGGAAGCTTTTGACAGTTTGTTGTTAGATTTACTCTTTCTCTTACTCTCTATCTTGGTTTTTGTCTAACTTTCAATATTAATGTTTATGGTCATGGCTTGGATTAGCTAGGAGTACTACTAGTTGATGTTTGTTGTTGATTTAATGCTAGGTTTCGGATATAATATGATGTTATATGCTTAACCATGTTGTAGTAAGCTAGGTTCTCTTGATTTATGCTGATCATTGTTGATTGGATCTAGTTAAGCTAGGCAAGTTGTTGAATGTTTAGCGCTTGTTTAAATATTGGCAATTTATCTGTTCTCTATTCTTAATGCGATTCTTAGTTCGAATCTCGACGCTAGGAGAGGTTGAATGAGAATCAGGATTTTGTAATGCGCTGATCGTAATTACTTAACTAAAACTTAGGAGAACAGAGGACTCAATCCTTAACGGTAATTAACCAAGAATTGAGTGGATTTGTAGTAAATAAGTAAATAGACCTGTAGAAGTGGATATCAACCGGACCCTAGATTAATTACTATTGACTTTCACTAATTAATTTTCATCTTGTTTGCTCGTCTAGATTTTGATTTCATTAAAAATCCCCCATTGCCTCGATTGTTTATCACGTAGAGAAATCTATGTGATCGATTACATTAAATACACTTGCTTCCCCCATTTCCCAGTGGATACGAACTCTACTTCCTATCTACATTTATTTGTAAAAGAGAGTAGGAGAAATTTATATTTGGTTACTCTCACGACAAGAGCCCGCCATTGGCCCATGTAACTAATGGCGAACCTAACACGACTAGTATCCGTTCAGGAATTATTTAGTTTTAATATCTAAGATGGGGTTTTATGCTAAGATTTGTTGGTGGGGGAAGATTCATTTTACTGATTGTGTACTTGACGTAGATAAATGCATGTGAGTTGACGATTATGGGGAAGAAATTGATTCTTGTTATGTTGTTGTTCTTGCGCGAAGCCGCGGAGTCGTGTTTAATGTCTAGAATTCATGATATAGGTTTGGTATACTTCTTGGTGTAAGTTAGTAAATCCCATAGTCGTGTTTGTATGCATCTGTGATGGTAGATAAGTTATGTATCAATCGGTTATGGAAATATGTGAGCATGGGTATCGTCTGTAGTAAAGGTTTGGAGATTATTAGTGTTCAGTTTCTTTTGTGCGTGTGTGTTGGAGTTACAGTGCCCAGCAGACTGGAGTACTATGCTCGAGCGCATTAGTATTGTGCCTAGCGCATTGGTATTGCACCGAGCGCATTGTTGTTGTGGCTGCCATGTCAAGCTGATTTTCTTTCCCCGATGAGTGTAGCTCAATTTATACTCCGTGTAGTTGTGCGTGACCTGTAAGCTTCCATGGTGGAGAAGTGAGGTTTGTACTTCTGGGGGGGTTTATGAAGTTCGAATATCTCATTGTGTACCTGATGATGGGTGAGATTTATAGGTTGGGTCATTTGATGGGGGTCCCTAAGTATTTGAATATTTGTTTGAAGTGAGGATTGCATGCTTGAAAATGAGTTCTTTTAGTTGTGTGAAGTGTGGTGTTGTGTTTATATTCTCGTGTGTATTGTTGTAAATTTTTTATTTATATGAATAGTGAAGTTATTCTTTTAGTATTATAAGTGCAGTTGTGTGTATTAGCATGCATGACAATTTGTTCTTATGGCTTGTTATCTACTTACTTGAGTTGAGTTATATATTTACATATATTTATACTATGAGTGTTTTTAATTATTTTATGATGGGTTGGTTGTTTGTAATATACTGAGAGTATAATAATGATGTACTTTAATAAATCAATATCTAAGCTGTCGACGTTACAGTACTCGAGGGAGAATGATACTGTTTTTAGTACCGTTTCGCCAAGAGTTATATATGTACCGGGGGTATTATTACTAACGTTGTAATTAACCTTGTACCCAAACTCAGACAACGAGAGTGTAGTAGTTGGAGTGTTTGATTATATTGTGTATTTGGTGTATAATTATGTTTTAAAAGGAGGATTATTCTTTTTAGTAGGAAAAATTGATTTTTTGTCTTATGATTATTTTTATTATTATTACTATTACTTTGAGAAGAATATATATCGTTGATATGAGACTTTTGGATTGCGATCCTAGTTTCTGCTGATTTAAGGTGTAAGGCCTTAAGGGCAACCTTATTATTTATATTTGAGGATTAATTGATGAATAAATTATTGTATTTAATTTATTGGTAGGACTATTTTATTGAGATTAAGATATCCGGTGGGATAGATGTAGTCCTCGGTGAAGAACATGCCAAGCACCTAGGTTGCGATTTAGGGGTGTTACCTAGGTTAATTGTTGTCGTCCGAGAGGTTGGGAAAAACTGAGCTGGGTACTATCCTGCATCGGGAGTTTGGCCATTCTTAGACACAGACAGTAGGGAGCGTAAGCCCATAGGCTGTCTGGAGATTTCAATCTGACAAACCTAAGGAAGTTTATTATTGTTGATTTACATTATTTAAGCATGTCAAACTGTTAGTTGTTGTTTGGCTATTATCGAGACCATAACGAGCCGAGCCTGAGCTTCCTTAAGTTCGGCTCGAGAGTTCGTGAGCAAGCTCAAAAAATACTTTAGATAGTCTTTATGTAAAAAAGTTGTCCCGCATCGATAAAAAAAAGTAAACACCAACCTTGTTTTCCCTATATAATCTTATTTCCCTTTGAGTCTTTAACTATAATTATTGTTTGATTTGTCTTATATTATAATGTTAGACAGTCATTAAATATGCAAGATCCAAAAACTTGAACTTAGTATAAAATTATTTATTCTACTATAATTCCATCACTTTAATTATTTGTGTAAACATCTTGGAAAAAATTATCAACACACCTAGCAAACCTTACATATTACACTTGCAGAACACATGCAGCGAATTTATTTACCAAGTAGTTGGGTTTATTGAACAAAAAGTAGTTGAGTTTATTGATGCAGGCATGCAGCGAATTTATTGAACAAAAAGTAGTTGGGTTTTAGAAATCCCACATCGGCGAGGAATGAAAGGTTCAACATTACAGTTGCTTATATAAAGCTGAACCAGACAAGCATCTCATACACCTTTTCTTGCCTCTTGCTGTAGCGCCAAAGTGGAATCCTCAGTTGGGATTTTAGAAGTCCCACATTGGAGAGGAAGCAAGAGTAACAAGGCACCTATGTATTAAAGGGGCTTGTATAGGTAGGAGTGTAATGGATGATTGTTGGGCCTTACATATTTAATAAGGATTAGCCTGACAATTATACGTATGAGTTTGACAAGATTTTATTGGGCTTTTTCTAACTAAAGGCCCGGTGGATGTAAGTTACGTTGAATTTTCTTTTAATTTTTGAAATTTAAGCTCACGAGCCGAGCTTCGAGCCGAGCTTGGCTTTGAACTTTTCGAGCTCGAGCCGAGCCTAAATCCTTGAGCTCGTCGAGCTTCGAGCTCGAGCCGAGCCGAGCTTTGACATGTTCGGTCTCGGTTCGGCTCGTTAACACCCCTACACACAATGTTTTAGTGAATTGGACAAGACAATTCTCAGAATCTAATAGATGGGGAACATAAATCAAATTACAGTCCAAATTGGGAACAAATAACACATTCACAAGTTTCAATTTTCCAGGAAGAAACACATCTCCCTCATATGTAGCATCAACAGTACTTCCATCTGGCAAGCCTACGGGACACCCATTAATTTTCCGTACATTATGCAACAACGAAAACGTGCCGGTGACATGATGTGTGGCACCCGTAACTATAATCCAATTAAACTTACCAGACATACGATCTTTTGGCTTAGGAAGATTTAATAAATCTAACAAATTCTGCCACAGGTCCGGAGTGAGACCCGCAAGACCAGAACTGGCTGCATTAGTCGGTTGAGTCGTCGAAGACGAGGCCGCACCAGAAGTGCTGGCGATTGCTTTATTCGCGCGTGCTGACGGAGCACCTGCGCCTGACGCAGAATTCTGTGCGCCCGACACACCCCTGCCGCGTCCAGCGCGCCCACCCCGCGAGCCGTGCGGGCGGTCACCCCACCAGTCTGGGTAGCTGATCAATTGAAAACAGCCACTAGCATCGTGACCCTCCCGAAGACAATGGGAACATATCGTAGGATGATCAAAGTTGCGATCCTTCCCACAAGCATCAGTTTTGAAGGCCAAAGCCTCACTCGGGTTTGGAAGAGAGGTCGCGATTGGACCCCGCAAGCGTTCCTCTTGGGCTACGTATTGATAGGCCCGTGTAACAGTAGGTAATGGATCTTGGGCAAGCAGATTCGAGCGGATACGACCATAAGCGTCATAATGCTCGATCAAGAATCGATGAAGACGATCATGAGCACGTAATTGGTCAAGAAAACGAGTGACTTGGCACTCGGAACCCCCCTTTTAATAGGTCGGTGCGACCTCCTACGTCGCGAGATCATCCCACAAGCGCGTGATGCGGCCATAGTATGAGGCAAGTGATTCTCTCGAGGCTTGCACTCACTGATTTGACACTCCAGTTGACATATGCGCTTGCCATTAAAGACACTAAAGCGATCGTGGAGATGCTTCCATAATTGATGGGCATCCTCAAAGTAAGAGACAATGACACGGAGAGAAGGAGAAATCGAATTAAGGAGCCATGAAACGAGCATGGAATGAACAGTACTCCAATCCAAAAGTCGTTCGGCATCTTTGGGTTCAGGAATCGTGCCATCAATAAAACCAAGTTTGCGTTTTGCATTCAAGGACATTCGGATAGCCCGAGACCATTCATCAAAGTTATCATCTTTCAATTGAATTGGGGTGATTAAGTTTCCGGAATTATCATTAGATCCCAAGAAGTAAACAGGATCCGGTTTTGTGGGGTTCGTTTAAGTTTGAAGGGGTGATGCAATGGTGGTCGAGCACCACGGCAAGGATGAAGGCCGAAAGTTTCAGGGCTGGGTTCAAGGGAAATAAATTTTAATTGGTTCTGGATACCATGATAAGTTTCAATCTAGTTTGTCACCCCTTCTCATTAATCAGAAATTATATTTATACATCCTAAGGATATAGTCTTACACCAAGTCTAATTAGGGAAACAAATCCCAAACCATAATGAACTCAGAAAATAGAGTCCTATTTCCTAACAATTTACCTTATAAATTCGTATTGACACCGTCATATGAGCTTAAAACCAGATCCAAGCATACTATGAAGACTTGTTTTTTAAACCCACTTACCAATTCATTGAGCTTTAGTCCTTTAGTTTTGTACGAATTTTATTTTTTAAAATAGTTTATTATATAATCCAATTTTTTGTTTTCTCTTAAATCTCCCTCCTTTTCCCTCCAATTCATCCTTCTCTTCCCGGCTCATCTCAATAAAAATACTCTGTTATTCATTCATCTTATTACTTAGAAGTATTAGTAGTAGCACTACTTAACCGTAAACACCCTTCAATAAAAATAAAAATTATCAGACTTAAATTTTGGAAAACAAAATAAAAAAAATCTTAGTTTTTCTCTAATTTTGCAGCAATGCAGACATTATTATGTTTTAGCATTGCTACTATGTTCTTATTCACCATTATTGTTGCTGAAGATCCTTACAGATTTTTTAACTGGAATATCACTTATGGTGATATATATCTGTTTGGGCTCAATTACTAGCAGCCTAATAAAGGCATGAAAGCCCCTAAAGCCTTGGACAGGTGGCAGCAGTGGGTCCCACCCGAGAGTTGACCTAATCTCAGAAGCTTGGGAATCCTCTAAAAGGCTGAAATAATCATTGCCTGACAAGGCAACATAGCCCTTGACCCCAAGGAGGCCCATCCAATCAATGTTTTCTGTCTGGGAATCCCCAACACTATAAATTCCAATAGTCTCATCAATGAACATGTATTCAATTCTCTCCTAACAAACTAGAGCCTCTCTCTCTAGATTCTCTCTCTACCTCAATCACATCTGACTTGAGCGTCGGAGAGGCGATCCCGGAAACACCCCCGGGGTAGTCTAACCTTGTTTTGCAGGATTCAGGTGTACGAACACCGGAGCTCAGGTGAGCGCTCTTGGGGCCCACATCACACCTTGCAACCTATTACAATCCTTAATTTCTTAGCAAAAACAGTTTGGCGCCGTATGTGGGGAAGTTATAATTAAAGTTACTTCACCGTCACTCAGCAAAATTCACCTCATTGCTACTCAGCAATAGCCCCAGCCAAGAGCACTCGTACTAGGCAGCCTTCAGCACAGGCTCAGAGGTCTGAACGAGATCATTCACCCTCCCACCATCGGAGGTCCGAGCGACCACCCTCACCTATACCTCGCAAAATGCCAACCGTTAAGATCATCGACCCTGAAGAGGAGCAGTCTATTGAAAATGGACCTACCCCCTCACAACAGCTACAATATGCTGACCCCCAACCTATATCTACGGTAGATATAAACTTGATAGCCGCTCAGCTTCAGCAAACCCTACAGCGTAGCCTCTTGGACATGTTGGCCAACCTACAGCAGGGGCGCCCTCTCCAGTAACCCAAAGACCAAGCCCTGGCCCCTTCTCTTCGGGTAGGAAACCTTCACCATTCTACCCACGGTCAGCCTAGCCGGCAACGATCGGGGGCAAGAGAGCATAGCCAGCACGATCGGCAACGATCCAGGCAGGGGGAAGAGGAACGTCATCTGTCTAAAAGAAAATCCGCTCGGCAGGGAGAGGAGACCCACGTGTCTAAATCACCCAGGGGCAATGTCGCTCAAAAACCCAACGATGCTAGGCATTTCCTGAACGAGAAATGCCTCAGCAAGGGGTTGGACGCCAGGTATATTCAAGATAAGAAGGCTGCTCAGCGGGAAGGGCATGGAGATTCTGCCCACTCAAAACCCATTCGGATCAATAGTGGAGCTCTTAAGTTCATGGTCCCATTCAGCCAGGCAATACTAGAGGCGCCCAGTCCGGGCAAAATCAAGACACCTACCATTGAGCCATTTGCGGGACTAACCGACCCGGATGATTATATGGCCACATACAAGGCTCAGATGAGCGTCTAGACTGGCTGTGAAGCCACTTGGTGCAGCTTCTTTCCTACGACACTAAAGGGCTTGGCTCTGAACTGGTTTCAGGAGCTCCCTGCTGGGATCATAACTGATTTCTCAGTACTAGAAGATTTATTTATCCATTAATTTGTAGCCGGGAAAAGACAGAAGAAAACAAGTCTCCATCTGATGACGGTTAGACAGGAGAAGAATGAGAGTCTAGCCGATTACATCGAAAGATTCAATGAGGAATCTTTGAAAGTATCCGATCTGCAAGACGCAGTGGCATTTGCCGCCCTGATGTTCGGGCTGCAACCCGGTCGGCTGAGATGGTCTTTGGCGGAAAACGAAGTGAAAACCTTCTCCGAAGCAATGAGCAAGGCTCAAAGATTCATCCAGACAGCAGACATATGTCGTCACTCGGATGACGGGAGCAAGAAAAGGAAGGAAGAAGGAAATCACAAGGACCAGTCGAAACAGCAGAAAACGGGGAGTCGGTCAGACAGGTTCAGTGACCACGGCAACGACCGACAGTTCAGCAAAAATAGAAGAGAAATCTACTTGGACATAAAGGACAAGTCTATGCTTCCCCGCCCACCTCCCATCAGAACATCCTCTGCTTGGAGAGATAAGAGTCAGTGGTGCGAGTACCACAAAGAGTGCGGACACACAACCAAGGACTGCAGAGAACTCAAGAAGTCTCTTGATAACCTAGCAGACCAAGGCAAGCTGAACCGTTACCTGAAGCACACGAGCGAGGAGAAAGGCAAGCAAAAAGTGGGTCAGTCACACAGCGGTGATACAAAGGGCTTCATCGGAGTCATAGCTGGTGGCTTCGCGTCGGGAGGCCTAACCGGCCGATCACGCAAGGCCCACCTCCAGAATCTCAAGCACCAAGTGCTTGACGTTCACCACCCCCGTCCTGACTGCCCAGTAATGACATTTGGGGAATCCAGTCGGACCCTACACACGCCTCATGACGATC
This sequence comes from Beta corolliflora, assembly GCA_947648045.1. NCBI lineage: Eukaryota > Viridiplantae > Streptophyta > Magnoliopsida > Caryophyllales > Amaranthaceae > Beta > Beta corolliflora. Next base: position 206,437 of record CANSZD010000853.1, read on the forward strand.
CCCTAGTCATCGAACTCAAAGTGGCCAACACAAGAGTCAAAAGGGTGTTGGTAGATAGCGGGTCATCAGCTGACATAATCACACTGGAGTGCCTCAAGAAGTTGAAGTACAGTGAAAGGGACGTTACCCCCCTCAATCAGCCACTCATAGGCTTCGGGGGAAACTCGGTACACCCCGTCGGATCTATAAAGTTGCCCACTAGGATGGGAGAGAAGGGCAAAGGAAGAAGCCTCATGATTGACTTCCTAGTAGTGGACATGTAACACCCCGTAATTTTCAGCCTTTATTTTTGGTGTTTGTTTACATTAAAATGATATTTTTCGTAAAACTAAATAATTTATTATTTAGATTATTTTGGAACATGTTGTGAAAATGTGTATATATTTATATGTTGTGATATATTTATATATTTAGTTATTTATTTTAAAGGTTATATTAGTTTCGTTATTTATTTAGGCGTTTAGGATGCAGTTTTGTCGCGTAGCGTTTTTGTAACGTTGTTGGACAGACTTGGGTGATGAAATGTTGCATCACGTGTGGCGTATCATGCTGGCCGAAAATCAGCAATTATGGAGTGGAGGATGAAGAGTTTTGGTGCTTATTAAGCTAACCTTTGAATATCTTGTAACCGCTCATTTAATTCCCTATTAACCCACCTTTATAATCACCCTTTAAACCATTGCTTAATGAGGTTATTAATCAGGTTTTTGCTGCATTCTAACCCCCCTTTTTCGCCCAACCCTTAGAGAGGAAGAGAAAGAGTTCTTCTCTCTTCTCGGATTTTCGTCCATTTTTGCACACCTATTTTGTTTGCATCATATCTCCTTCGTTTCTTATCCGAATTGGACGTGTGAGTAGTCAAAATCCATGTACTCGGAAAGATCTTGCTCGTGGTACAATTTGTTTTTGAAGAAAGGGAAAGACGCGACTGCAGTTTTCGTTTCAGTTAGACGAGTCATCCGGTTTTTGTTTTCTGTCACACCTTCGCGAAAATGTCTATCACCGGAGATCTAACCGTTGGATCGTCCTCAAATTTGGACAGCAAGTTTAGAACATCTTGGAATTCACTTTGACCGGAGAGATTTGGAATCCGATCTTTCAATAGCTGGGAATCATGGTCGGAACAGATGAGTACGAAATGAGATTTTTCAACGTTCAAGAAGAAAACGCCTAGTGACTTGTTGCTACAATTATCGTTCATGGAGGACTTGGATTGCACATATTTTTCGTATTTCTTTAGACTCAGCTCTCCTCTGACGTTCCAGGTAACTAGTAGTTATCTTAGAACGATAGAGATTAGAGTATTTTTCGGTATTAGATTATTACGCTAGGAAATTGTTTAAAATACTTTTTGAATGAAATTATTGATGAAATTTGACGTGAATATACTTGAGGCATGCTGTATGAATATTGTATACAGAAAAATAAATTTCGTCTGAGTTTTAGTATTTATTCGATTTATTTGGTATTGTGTGCGTTTTTGGCTTAATTGCAAAATAATTATTGAATGAATGTTAAAGTTGCTGAAATTATTCTTTGTGAATCATGTTATATGTGTAGTATGTATTTCATGCCTTGGAATAATTTTTGCCTACTGTTTACAGGTTTATTTAATTGGTTTATCTGTTTTTTGCATTTTCGTGTCTGTCAGTATATAAATCGTGAAAATTATTTCTGGAGGCCGAAAAATTTATTTCCATGTATATTATGTATTACCGTGAGTTTATGCATGCTATGTAAATTTTTGGTAATTTTTGGGCGTTTATTTTTATTTTTAATTATTATATTGGCTTTATTGAGTATTCTGTAAATTAACGTTTAAAAATACTTTTAGAGTCCGAAAATTAGAAATAAAATTTGTACCATGTCAGTAGAGCCATAATGGTCGTATGATAATTTTTGTGTTATTTTACTGATCGTGCTTATTAGTTTAATAATTGTTATTGTGTTTTTGTTATGAGTTTGAGGATATTCTTTTTAATTATTTAAGGGCTTGTTAATCAGAAATAATTTGTGACCTTTTATGTTCTTGGAAGGTGGTGTTTAGAAGGTTACTGTGAGTATTATTAAGTATCATTATGTTTACGTTTGGTTTATGTAAAAATGATTAGTCGTGTACGCTTCATTTATTTAATAAGCCTTGGAGTTAATTGGTGATCTTATTTGATATGATGCATTTTTGATTGAACTGCTAGTGCTGTAAAAACTATTTCATTATCATTGTTGATGCTTAGTGATGTTCAAAGTATTGTGGTTGGAGATATTTGTTGTAAGTTTGTAAGTTACTACTTTGAGGATTTTTGAAGAATTACTTTTGATGAATTATGGGTATAAGGCCGGGTGGCATCCTTTTGACGAATATTTTTGAGCTGAATGATGCTTTGATGATATTTATGAATTATGATTTTATTTTTGAGATAAGAACATCCGGTGGGATATATGTTGTCCCCGGTGAAGAACATGCCAACCACCTGGTTTGCGAACTAGGGGTAAACCTGGGTTAATTGTTGTCGTCCGAGAGGTCAGGGAGTTCTGCGTGTTCTACCCTGCATCGGGAGTTTGGCCATTCTTAGACACAGGCAGTGGGGAACGTAAGCCCATAGACTGACCTGGAGATTGCGATCTGACAAACCTTAGGAAGTGAATTGCGATTCACTGGCGTTCGGTTTTTGACTCAATACCTTGTTGTACTTTTGTTTTATTATTAATTAAGTATTCTAGAGATGATTTACTCACTATATCATGTTTACTTGAAGTTGACTATCACTTGTATCACTTGTAAGCTTTATGGTTTTGGATGCATGTTATTGTTATCATGATCGTATGCTTTCCTTTCTTATTAATCTATGTCTGAATCATGCTTTGATTTCTTTTGTTCTGGGAGAACTGCTAGTTACTCCCCACTGATTGTGGATGTTTGTTGTATATTTTGCAGGTTTTGTTGATAGAAATCTTCTTTGGTTTTGGGCTCGGGTTGAGATGCGAGAATGAAATGATAGTTGTTTTAGGCCTAGACTGCTAGTTAGACTTTTCTCATTTGGAATACTCTGAATTAGTTATTTATTGATATTATTTATTTAAGTTGGTCTCTTAACATAGTTATTTAAATACCTTTGTATTAGAAGTGGCATTCCCAGAAGACGATGTTTCCGCCATCGTCCTATAATACTATTATTATTTCTTTCTTTTCCGCTTTGAAATTCTGGGGTGTTACAGGACATCCCTATGCCATACAATATCATAATGGGAAGACCAACTCTAAACAAGGTCAAGGCCGCGATTTGCATTTACCAACTCCTAATGCAGTTCGAAACTGACGAAGGTAAAGTCGGAAAGATCCAAGGGGATCAGCAAGCAGCCAGAGAATGTTACGTGAACAGTTTGAAAAGCAAGATCGAAGTCCAAGAGGACTCGAAAAAGAGAAAACGAGAAGAGAATCGGCCCTCATGTGGCCTTGGGGTTTACATCACTGAAAACCCCAAGCCGTACGAGTGCCCTCAGCCGACTTAGGACGATGAAGAAGTTATAATTGACGAGAAACTCGGTCGGACCTTGAGAGTAGGCAAAGCCATGGACCCTCAAACAAGAAAAGAAATCATTCAGGTGCTGACAGAGTACAAGGATGTCTTTGCCTATGAAGCTGCAGAAATGCCTGAACTCGACCCCAAAATTATGTGCCATGAGCTCAGCATCAAATAGGGGTTCAAGCCAGTCAAACAAAAGTTGAGGCATCAAGGCCCCGAGAGAAATGCCGCAGCAGCGGCTGAAGTCAAAAAGCTGCTCGAAGCAGGTTTCATAGAAGAATGTCAATACTCGGAATGGTTGGCCAACGTTGTGCTGGTCAAAAAGTCGACCGGGGCATGGAGAATGTGTGTGGACTTCACGGACCTAAACAAGGCCTGCCCAAAAGATAACCACCCTCTACCCACGATCGACAGGCTAGTCGACTCCACGGTGGGTCATGCTCTCCTAAGCTTCATGGATGCAAATGCGGGGTACCACCAAATCCCAATGGCCGAGCACGACCGAGTTCACACCGCCTTTGTTACAAATCAAGGGGTGTATTGCTACAAAATGATGCCATTCGGACTTAAGAATGCAGGGGCTACATATCAGCGAACAGTTAACAAAATCTTCAACGACCAACTGGGTCGGAACATTGAAGTATACGTTGACGATAATCGTCAAAAGCAAAATCCAAGGAGATCACCCCTCAGACTTAAGGGAAACCCTTAGGACGTTGAGGTGATTCCGCATGATGTTGAATCCGAAGAAATGTGTCTTCGGAGTAATAGGAGGGAAATGCCTCGGATTCCTGGTGGATGAAAGGGGAATCGAGGCAAACCCTAACAAGATCAAAGTTGTGATGGAGATGAAGTCTCCTCTTAACGTAAGAGAGGTACAACGCCTGACCGGCTGTTTGGCTGCCCTCGGACGCTTCCTCTCCAGGTCAGCAGATAAAAGCTTACATTTCTGCAAGGGTTTGAAGAGAAAGGAGTTCACCTGGGATGACGAAGTCGAACAGGCCTTCGCCTCCCTCAAAACGCATCTTTCAACCCTGCCTAAGTTGATATCCCCCTTACCGGGGGAAACATTGTTTATTTACTTGGCGGTTTCGGAATACGCTCTCAGCGCTGTTCTGATAGTCGAGAGAGAAGAAAAGCAACACCTAGTCTACTTTATCAGTCATGCTTTCCGAGGAGCAGAGGCCAAGTATAGCGAAGTCGAAAAAATGGTCTTTGCCCTGGTGATGGCTAGTCGGAAGCTGATTGAGAGCAGGAACCATTCCAGTCGGATGACCGACTGGGTGGATCAGCTAGCAGATTTTGGGCCATCAAAGGCTAGGCCTTGGCAGATTTCATAACTGAATGTACCACCAGGACCCCAGTCAGCGAGCAAGATAGCTGGGAACTACAGGTGGACGGTTCTTCCACCAAAACAGGGTGTGGAGCCGGTCTGGTCATCAAATCCCCAGTCGGAGAAAAAATGGAATATGCTATCAAGTTCGAGTTTTTGGAGTCGAACAACGAAGCAGAATATGAGGCCTTGATACCCGGACTCCAAATATGCATCTTGGCCAGGGCCACGACGGTCAAAGCCAAATCCGACTCACAACTCATAGTTGGTCAGGTATCCGGCGAATATGAGGCCAAAGAGGATAACATGAGAATGTACTTGGCCAAAACCCTAGACTTCATCAAAAAGCTAGCCGAGTTCAGCATCGCTCACATTCCACGGTCGGAAAATCAGCAGGCAGATGCTTTGGCTCGGATGGCCATTTCAGCTGAAGGATCAGCCCCTCGGACCATCATGTGGGAAGTACTGCGTCAGCCCAGCATCAACACCAAGGAACAACTGGTGCTTAATCGGACATCCACCTGGATGGAAGAAGAGGTAAAATACCTGCGAGACGGAGTACTACCCGAGGACCACAAAGAAGCCGAGCAAGTCAAGCATAAGTCAGGATGGTTCTTGTGGCACGAAGACCAACTCTACAAGAAATCTTTCACCCCCCCTCTGCTCAAATGTGTGACACCCGAAGAAGGAGATTACATCCTGAGGGAGATCCACCAAGGAGCTTGTGGAAGTCACCAAGGGGGAAGGACCATTGCTGGAATAGCTCTCAGAATAGGTTATTATTGGCCTACTCTGAAATCAGATGCCCGGGAGTTGGTCAAAAGGTGCCCCTCATGCCAAATCCACTCGGACATCCCAAGAGCACCAACCACTCCCTTGACAACAATTCAAGCGGTTCTGCCCTTCGATAAGTGGGGTATGGACCTACTCGGACCATTCCCCCCAGCATCTGGTCAAAGGAAGTTCCTAATAGTCACCATCGACTATTTTACCAAGTGGACAGAGGCTGAACCACTCTCCTGAATAACTGATAAACAAGTCCAAGCATTTATTTGGAGGAACATTATAACAAGATTCGGGGTACCCAAGCCTTTGATCTCCGACAACGGTCGGCAATTCAACAGTGGCCCGACTCGGGAATATTGTGCCGATTCGGGATACAGACCAAATTTTCCGCCGTGTCCAGGCCGCAGACGAACGGGCAGGCCGAGTCGGCCAACAAAATAGTCCTCAAAGGAATCAAGAAATCCTTAGTGGCTGCCAAAGGAGCATGGGTCGATGACCTACCTGGAGTACTTTGGTCGGCTCGTACCACTACTAAGGAAGCAACATGACACTCCCCTTTCAACCTTGTGTATGGAAGCGAAGCGGTCTTACCAGTGGAAGTCGGCATCCCTTCACCCCGAATGACCTTCTACAAGTTTGAGAAGAACAAGGAGGAAAAGCCTATCAACTTGGACTTGTTGCCAAAAACAAGGGGCAATGCTTTACTGAAGTCCATTCGGTATAAACAGAGAGTCACTCGGCAATTCAATCGCCGAGTGAGGGCCAGACCAATACAGCTTGGCGATTGGGTCGTTCGGAAAGTAGAAGCTACTGGACTTTCACACCTAAAAGGGAAGCTGGGGCCTAACTGGGATGGCCCTTACAGAGTAACAGAGACAATCAAGCCCGATACATTCCGATTGGAGTCCCCAGAAGGTGTTCCCCTGGCCCGACCCTAGAACGCAGACAATCTCAAAAGGTTCTATGTATAATGTTTGTCACTTGCAATAGGAGCATATATTGTAATAGCTAAATAGAAGATAATAGCTAGTCGGCATTTTCTGTAACAATTCAAACTACTAGACTTAATCAGTCGAAACAGTTTAGACATTTTTGTAATCAAAAGGACTTGACCAGTCAAAATGATACCTATTCGGCAAAGACTTAACCAGTCAAAGTGACACCTATTCGACAAAGGCTTAACCAGTCAAACTGATAACTTAACTAATCATTCAAGATTATCCCAAACAAACATTCACCACTTAATCGGTTAGTCGGATAAAACAAGTCAATCGGACAAGGGCAGATCAGTCAGATTAATGCAGTTCAGTTAGAAGAAAAATTAGATGAACAATATTGCAAATAACAAACACCAAGTACGAAAAAGTTTCATAGGAACCAAAAGTCTTCATTTCATTGATCAGAAAATCACAGAGCAAGCCACTACAAGAATCAGCAAAAGATGATACTGCTAAGAACAAAGAAAACAACCTAAGAGGAAGGGGGAGGTGGTACAATCTCAACAACCTGGTCGGCCCCAACAGCACCCTCGGGCTCCCCAGTACCTTGGTTGGCGTCGCTGGCCCCCTCGGTCTTCTTAGCACCTTGCTTGGGGTCAGTAGAATCATCATCGACCACTTCAACATCACCATCTTCGTCCTCTTCTTCCTCATCCAGACCCATTTGGGCTCAAATCTCAGCTGCCTCGGCCTCGTAGGCTTCTTGGTACTTGGACCAGATCTCATTCCATTCTACCGAAGGATATGACTCGGCAAGCACACCTTTCAACCGCTCAAGGGCCTCATCCTCGCCCATCTTGTGAGAACTTTGACCTACGTCGCGCAGTAGTCCTCATAGGCTTAGGTAGTTTGCCACTCGGCAAACCACTGCTCCTCGAATTGGGCGACTCTCTCCTCTGCTTTGGTCGTCTTCTCCTCGGCTATTTCCAACTTACCCTGAGCTTCAGCTAGGTCCGACTGAGCCTTGGCCAATCTAGCCTCGGCATCGCCCTTAGTGGTTAGGGCCGAGTCACGAGCCAAAATAAGATCGGCCCCTCTCCTTCTTCCAGCCCTCCCGCTCAGCCTCGAAGGCCTTCTGGTCCTTTTTTATGGCCCTCTCGGCATCCTCAAGCTTGGACGCAGCAATCCGCTTGGCCTCCTTGGCATTGTAAACCTCAGTGAAATGCTTCTTCGCGTTTTCCTTCAACTGATCCACTTCTTCCTGAAGATCCAGTCGGTTCGCGGTGATACTGGTCATCCAGATGGAGAACTGCAAATGTTGGAAGTATTAGCATAAAATAGCAAAGAAAACTAAAGAGACAAGGAATGCAACTTACATCGAGCCAAAAGCGGTACAGCTCGTTGTTCTCGTTCTTCCCAAGGGAGGAAAGATACTCTCGGTCGGCTGGGGTACAAATCACCTCCAACACCTTCTCGACTCGCTTATTGTTTTCCGAGCGACAAAGCTCGACGAATGGGACCAGGGGGACCTCCTCGTCCGCAGGAATAACCTGCTCGGTGCTAGGAGAGAAGGGGGCGTACTCTGGACTCCGCATCGGCTCAAAGTAAGTCGAATGGAGTGGGATGTTCGAACCCCGACTCCGCTCAGACGAATCTGCCACTGTGTGTTGGGAGTTTCCCACCTCAGTGGCCTCAGATGACTCGGCCAGCTTGGTCCTCCTGGCCTTTTCACGTTCGGCCCTAGCCTTGGCCACAACCTTCTCGGTCTGAGCCACTTTGTCCGAGGAACGTTCCTTCCTCTTCACACGGCGTGGAGGGTCCTGCAACAACAAGTTAGAAAAATTACGGGATTAAAAGGCACGAAATAAGCGCGGCACGGGCATCAAGTCAGTCTGCAACACATACTTTGGGAGGGGCTGGTTTCTTCATCGTCTTGTTCGTTAGCTCGGCTCTAATCCGAGCCGCCTTGAGAGCAGCAGAAGTTAGACGCTCGGCCATCTCAGGATCCGACTCGGTGATGTAGGCGCGAGAAGGTTCTGCAAAATGAAAAGGAGTCAGAAAAAGACCTGGGCAAAACAAAAGTTGCTTCTAAGAACCGAACCCCCCTCGGCCAATTACCCTTGGGAAAGGCCGGACTCAATCCCGTTGTGGCTAAGAAATGTTCATTCTTGAACATGCGGCAACTCGGCAGCCAGTTGCCAGCCACAATCTTGGACTGCAACTGCATGTAACAAGCGGCCACGACTTCTTCATCGTCTAGTTCAGGCACTTGGAAATTGAGCCCATGATTCAGCTCCAGCGTCGGTTGGACAGTTGTTATTCCCAGTCTCCACCATAATAAATGAAGGCAAATTCCCTTCGGAACCCCTTCTGCGAAGTAGGGGTGAAAGTGGACTGCGAAAAGTCCAGAGTACAATCCAGTCCAGTCCAAACTTGTCGGACTGGACTGGACTAAAAAATGATCAGACTGGACTTGGACTCAAATTTTCGAGTCCAAATATTTTCGGACTGGATTTGGACTCACCCCTTTGGAGTCCAATAAGTCCAATCCAGTCTAATAAATATTTTAGCATACAACATATATATGTATACATATACATATATAATGTATATTTTAAAAAAAACTTTAACAATTTTGTTAAAATTTTGGACTTTTAACATTCATGTCCTAAATTCATTTACCTGGCGTAATAACTTTCACTTACCATCCGAAAGTCCAAAGTGAGAATTGAAAACTGAAAAGGCGAAAGTTACTTTGACTCTTCCATCCACTTTTGTATTCTGTAATTTGCATTTTGATAAGACTTGAAAGATGTAAAGATATATGTAACTTACTTTATGAAATTGATGTAATGTCCAATATTTCAAATTTCAATGATTCAATCATTAGAAAACATTGTGAACCTAAATCGGAAAAAAAATATTATAAAATAATCGGACTGGACTGGACTGGATTCAGACTCAAGAAAAAAGTTTCGGACTGGATTGGACTGGACTGGACTCAAAAAAAGTTTGGATCGGATTTGGACTGGATTTGGATTTGACAAAGTCCAATCCAGTCCAATCCACTTACACCCCTACTGCGAAGTAGGTAAATTCAACACAGTCCGGTAACCCCTTGGGACCTGGAAGCACCACCAACCCGGACCATTCTCCCCGGCCATCATCTCCACCAACTTATACATGTGACGCCACAATTTCACGGTCGGTTGGACTCCGATTATCTCACAAATGACTTGCACCGCAATGATGCCGCCCCAAGAGTTAGGCGAAATTTGGCCCAAAGAAAGACTGTATGTATTCAGAAGGTCCTTGACGAAGGGAGTCAAGGGAAAGCGGAGCCCCATCTCCATCGCCTTATAATACACGGCTGTGCAACCGGGAGGCAGAGTAAGGATTGTATGGTGCACCTCCGGTCGGACCAAATGGAAAGGGTCCTTTATTTGAAATTTGGCGCTCACACCCCGATGATCCTCCTTCAGGGCCTTCATCAAGGCAGGCAAGGGGTAGCAAGTGTGAGGCCCCCCTTTCGGATCTAAATCCGGAAATTCCGGTTGACCGGATGTCGATGCCTCACCCTCTTCCCTCGGCATGGCAACCCTGACCACACCATCAGACAAGTATCGGTCAAAGTAACTCCTCGAAACAGGATAGGCTAGGGACACCTCCCAGGGATAGGGAACGATGCCCTCGGCCTCCTCTTACGCTTGTGATGGGGAACTCGGGAGAGAGACCGCGTCGGGTATAGCCGAGGGGTCGGGGCAACTAATTAAAGTCGACACCAACATTATTCCCATCCCCCTTACCTCCTCGGATAAATTGTAGGGAGGTGAGGCTGGAGGGGGTGACCGACTCGGACGAACTCCCCATTATTTATAAACAAGGGGGTCGGCCGAGATTTATTGAAAGGAAAAAGAAAAGAAACTTAAAGAGAAATCAAGAGCTTACCTGGTCGGACGAAGAAGACTGGAGAAACTGGACTTTGAAGTTGAGAGAATTTGAAAATTTTGAGAGAGAAGAATTTGAGAAATGGGGTAAAATATTCCCACTTCTCTCTCCTCCCTCATATTTATAGGCGTTCCTTGGGAGAAGTGCAACGCAAACCTCCCCGCGTCGCCTTAATGGGCTTCTTAAACAGCCCAAAAGGAACAACTCAGCCCAAGGGCCATAATCCAAGGCAGCTAAAACGTCAAGATTCCCCAAGGATACCTAGTCAGCTCAGTTCTCATGAAGGGCCCCAAACTCCCAAGTATCCCTGATTGCCATGTGGCACCCAGGGTCGGCTATACCCGCTCGAAGCAAATGACACCGCCTCATTAATGCAGGCACAAGTATCAAGGTGGCACCCACTCAGATTGTTTGGGCCCATTAGCCCCCCATCCGAGTGGCGTCCAATCCACTCGGCCAGCGGGAGCTCCCTCCTTTGCTGAGTAGCTCTCGTACTTAGACAATTGTGGCCAAGTATCAAGTTGGCACCCACTCGGACTGCTTAGGGATCATTAGCCCCTCATCCGAGTGGCGTCCAACCCACTCGGCCAGCAGGAGGTCCCTCCTCTGCTGAGTCGCTCTTGTACTTAGCCAATTATGGCCAAGAATCAAGTTGGCACCCACTCGGAATGCTTGGGGCTCATTAGCCCCTCATCCGAGTGGGCGTCAAACCCACTCGGCCAGCAGGAGGTCCCTCCTCTGCCGAGTCGCTCTTGTACTTAGCCAATTATGGCCAAGTATCAAGTTGGCACCCACTCGGACTGCTTGGGGCTCATTAGCCCCTCATCCGAGTGGCGTCAAACCCACTCGGCTAGTAGGAGGTCCCCTCCTCTGCCGAGTCGCTCTTGTACTTAGCCAATTATGGCCAAGTATCAAGTTGGCTCCCACTCGGACTGCTTGGGGCTCATTAGTCCCTCGTCCGAGTGGCGTCCAACCCACTTGACCAGCAGGAGGTTCCCGCTCTGCCGAGTCGCTCTTGTACTTAGCCAATTATGGCCAAGTATCAAGTTGGCACCCACTCGGACTGTTTGGGGCTCATTAGCCTCTCATCCGAGTGGCGTCCAACCCACTCGGCCAGCAGGAAGTCCCTCCTCTGCCGAGTCGCGTTTGTACTTAGCCAGTTATGGCCAAGTATCAAGTTGGCACCCACTCAGACTGCTTGGGGCTCATTAGCCCCTCATCCGAGTGGCGTCCAATCCACTCGGCCAGCAGGAGGTTCCCTCTCTGCCGAGTCGCTCTTGTACTTAGCCAATTATGGCCAAGTATCAAGTTGGCATCCACTCTAATTGCTTGGGGCTCATTAGCCCCTCATCCGAGTGGAGTCCAATCCACTCGGCTAGTAGGAGGTCCCTCCTCTCCCGAGTCACTCTTGTACTTAGCCAGTTATGGCCAAGTATCAAGTTGGCACCCACTCGGACTGCTTGGGGCTCATTAGCCCTCATCTGAGTGGCGTCCAACCCACTCGGCCAGCAGGAGGTCCCTCCTCTGCCGAGTCGCTCTTGTACATAGCCAATTATGGCCAAGTATCAAGTGGGCACCCACTCGGACTACTTGGGGCTCATTAGCCCCTCATCCGAGTGGCGTCTAATCCACTCGGCCAGCACGAGGTCCCCCATCTGCCGAGTCGCTCTTGTACTTAGCCAATTATGGCCAAGTATCAAGTTTGCATCCACTCGGACTACTTGGGGCTCATTAGCCCCTCATCCGAGTGGCGTCTAATCCACTCGGCCAGCAGGAGGTCCCTCCTCTGCCGAGTCACTCTTGTACTTAGCCAGTTATGGCCAAGTATCAAGTTGGCACCCACTCGGACTGCTTGGGGCTCATTTGCCCCTCATCCGTGTGGCGTCCAACCCACTCGGCCAGCAGGAGGTCCCTCCGCTGTCGAGTCGCTCTTGTACTTAGCCAGTTATGGTCAAGTATCAAGTGGGCACCCACTCGGACTACTTGGGGCTTATTAGTCCCTCATCCGAGTGGCGTCCAACCCACTCGGCCAGCAGGAGGTCCCTCCTCCCATGCCGAGTCGCTCCTGCATTCAGCCAAATATGGCAGTATCAAATTGACACCCACTCGGCTAGTAACCCCTACTCGGACGAGTCACTCAGACTCGGTCACATATAATCGTGCCATGATCAAAGCACTCTTGGTCGGCCCTTCTAGTCATCAAAGGGAGGTTGACTTACTCAGTCGGCACTAATCCCATCAGCAGGGAGCGTCTCGGCCGGTCCAGACCCCTCCCATAGGGAAAGGTTCGGTCAGCTCCAGGCCTCCCCATGACAAGTGACTCGGTCGTCGTCAGCTCTCCCTAATGAAAAGCGACTCGGTCAGCACCATGGTTTACTCGGCCCATCTACCTTGGACAGGCAAGGGAGTCAGTGGGAATCAGACTAATTATATTCTGCCACGGACGGGCGCCACTCACTCGGACCCTCATGGTCCCCTATCCCTGGCGTGGGGCTAATTGTTTGGGCTCAATTACTAGCAGCCCAATAAAGGCATGAAAGCCCCTAAAGCCTTGGACAGGTGGCAGCAGTGGGTTGGGAATCCTCTAAAAGGATGAAATAATCATTGCCTGAAAAGGCAACATAACCCTTGACCCCAAGGAGGCCCATCCAATCAATGTTTCCTGTCTGGGAATCCCCAACACTATAAATACCAACAGTCTCATCAATGAACAGGTATTCAATTCTCACCTAACAAACTAGAGCCTCTCTCTCTAGATTCTCTCTCTACCTCAATCACATCTGACTTGAGCATTGGAGGGGCGATCCCGAAAACACCCCCGGGGTAGTCTAACCTTGTTTTGCAGGATTCAGGCGTACGGACACCGGAGCTCAGGCGAGCGCTCTTGGGGCCCACATCACACCATGCAACCTATTACAATCCTTAATTTCTTAGCAGAAACAATATCCTCTTGGTGTTTGTCAACATGTTTGATTTTTTTATTTTTATTTTACGTGATCTTGGTTAGATTTTCAGGGTTTTTTGCAAGATTTGATTTTGTAATCTGGGTTTATTTTGTTTTTTCAGGGTATTTTATTTAATGGGCAGTTTCCAGGACCAGACATTCACTCAGTTACTAATGATAATATCATCATCAACGTTCTAATAATCTTAATGTTCCTTTCCTTCTTTCATGGTAAGTTGATTATTTATGTATTGACAATAAAGATGTTTTACATTATTAATGGTGTCATTTTTTTTCATGAGTTATTGGCTCAACCGCTCAGGCAATGCTTCAATTCCTTATTTGTATTACTACGAGATTAGAGTTGTATCTGAATAAGTGAAAATGTGGAAGGAATGAAGAAGCATTTGCGTATACTTTACAGAGTAAAAAAAATCACTAAAATTAGATTGCTTAGTGATGAAATCATCATCATTGATGATCTCTTATGTTCAATCAGTTTATAAGCTCAGAAAATAGGGAGAATAGTTAACTTCATCTTATTGAGAGAATTGAGAGAAATCTCTATATTGTGTTTTACAAAGATGCTAACTAAAACTGATAAGAAATGATCAGCTAGAGTATTTATACAGCTCAGGTACTTTGTTTCTTACATACAATAAGAGAGTAACTAACTCTATAACAGAATCCCTTCAAAAAACTCTATAACAGAAAAACTAGTCTTCTTGTTGTTGCTGATGTGGCAACTAATAACTAACAGTACAAGCTTCAAGAAGTTTGTAAACCACCTAAATCTTCTTGTGGATTTGTGTGGCAATGTGTAGTAGGGACTGAATCAATGTGATTCAGTCCAACACTTAGTGAATAAGTTTTCTTAGTTCATCCATGTGGTCTCGAGAATTGAGATCAAGCCTTGTTGTTTTTTTGTTGAATTAAAATAGAATCCTTGGTTTGTATTTTTATTATTCAGCTTGATTATTCAAAATGAACCAAGTATGTTGGATTATTGTATTAACATTTGGTCATGCAAAAATGAAAAATGTTGCTGAATCATTAATCCTTAGAACATACAATTTTTGTGTAAAAGTGATTGTTATTTTCTCGTCTAAAGAGTATTCTGTTATGGTGGGTGTTGTGTTTTCAGGAATGGAGTTCAGAACAGGAGGAACTCCTACCAAGATGGTGTATATGAAACAACTTGCCCAATTCCACCCGATGGAAACTTCACTTACAAGCTCCAAGTCAAAGATCAAATGTAACACCCCCAAAATCCATACACGTCCACGACTACGTTGCACCGACTTCGGGAGTGTTACCGCCGCGGTGAAACGCAAGGCAAGATAAAAATCAAAATGTCAACAACTCCTTTATAAAACTACATTGCAGCGGAAATAAAATATTAACTTCAAATTACAACTCGGGAATCACCATAGACCCCTTTTTATTCAAACCATTAACTATTCATACTAATTGTTCTATAAGTTCAATAAAACATTTAAAAGCTTATAAACCAGAAATATTCCCCGTATGCCAACTCATGCAGCAACACCCGCACACCTAGTCTGCTCCCCATTGAAGCATCAATGGTTCATCACAGGTCAACAAACAACACAATAACACACAATCAGCTATGCTGAGTACATAGTAAAGCAGCAAGTGCATACAAAGCATAAACAAGATAATAAGGATCATTCCTAGACATGATACTACCATAGCATTACATTCTTTACTTTTTATTTAGTTGGCAGCGAACGGGCACCGTCATCTTACTAGAATCATACGAGACTCTTGAATCCTTAATAGACAACTTGGTCTATTAGATGAAATGTAAACACGGTTTCGTTCCGTTCCACATCCATCACCTTAGTATGCATACCCCCCAAGATCGTACGGAACCTTCCGCCTACTTGAGTTATCAAAATTTATAAGGACACTACTGTCGTCACGGTGAGCTGCGTAGGAGTGTAGAACAAGTCAAACACTCCCCCATTGTTCATTACTTGTAGGGAGTCCAACTACAAGTTATCGCCAATATCCTTCTTAATAATATTCATTCATACAACATCGAACATAAATTCGTTAAATTCTTAGATACATTGCTCAAATTCTCTAATTAAAGCAATCTCTTGCAACATCCTTGTTACAACAATAAATCATATGCTTTCAATCAAATTCTCATTTCATGCTTGTAATGCGATAGAATTACGCATACCAATAATAACTCATTTCAACTCACAAGTCGTACAACAAGGAAATACATACTGATTTCCAATTGATTTCATGTTACCAAACAATCTCATCAATCATAATCAACCACGGTTCCCTATCATGATTCTAGGTTCCAATATGACAATCACAACCTAACATGATACTAATATATCGAACCGAACTAGTACGCGTACGTACCTTGTAATGAAGAATCTTTCTTTGACTATTAAAACGTTAACGCTTATGAAATTGGGACCTAATCGAATAATAAAAATACTTCGGTGCTAAGTCCTTGATATTATTAACATACAACACGTGACTAATTATATAAGACTTAGTATTTCGGAGTATAAAAATAAATAATCTTGTTGTTCATTAACTTTCTTTTTTTTTTTCCATAATTCTATTGAACTTAACGTCTTTTAAGAACCAATAATAGTGGGCAAAGCCGATTTTAGTTAGTTTAATACCATAGTACCTTTACCAATCTCCATTTAAATCCTTATATCCAATACTACCAAAATCGGATTTGAATAACAAAGCCATTATAATATTCTAACTATAACTAATAATCTTATTTTTTTTTTTCTTAACTTTTACACTACTTTGTTTGCAATACCAAAACTTAACTAAATACTCATATAAGAACTACAAAATCGGATTTGAAGAACTAAACCAAAGTAATAATTAGTAATATATGTAATAAATCGATTTTGTTTAGTTCATAATATACTTTTATTTAAAGTCACAACTTAAACCAATATACATAAGGATGATAAAAACAGGATTAAGAAATATAATTATCATAAGAACTATATACATAATTCTAAATCTGATTTTTGTTTATATATTATTACTATTTTTATACTTTACTCATAGTCACAAAGTTTACTCAAAGATAGTAAGTATAACAATAAAAATCAGATTTATAATTCAAAGAAAATAGGAGAGATGACTACCGACCACCGCCGGCGACCACCACGACCTGCGGGCCGACTTGCGCGGCGACCCCGACGACTATCCGGCAGCACTCGCGTCGACCCTCGTTCGCCCACCACTCGACTTCGCGTCGCACCTTAGCCTCACTCGACACACACACACGCAAGCTTCACTCTCGAACCACCACCTTGACGCGAACGAACCTCCCAGCCGCACACACCACACTCGCACCTCACCACGCTCGCACGCCGCCTCTCACCCGCCTCGCAA
Organism: Beta corolliflora; assembly: GCA_947648045.1. Taxonomy (NCBI): domain Eukaryota; kingdom Viridiplantae; phylum Streptophyta; class Magnoliopsida; order Caryophyllales; family Amaranthaceae; genus Beta; species Beta corolliflora. The sequence continues at coordinate 223,327 of CANSZD010000853.1, forward strand.
CCGACGAATTCAGGAGCAGGGTAGCAGACGAAAATAAAAAAAGAAAAGAAGGGCAGCGTGAGGAGGGAGGAGAAGAGAGGAGAGAGAAAAGATGTTGAGAGTGAAGGGAGGAAAAGAAAAGCGGCTGATTAAGTGAATAGGGTTTTCAATCTTTTTTTTTTTTTTTCCTTTTTATAGTATGAGAAACCTTAGTTTATTAGGATTCGTTTCCAAATTGAATTCTGATTTATTATTTAACCAAACCGAATTAAAATATAATTAGGTACTAAAGTAGGTTGTTTAATTAAATTATAATTGTAGTCTTACCTAAACTATAATATAAAATACTTTCACTTGTACTTTATATTTTCTTATTTAGCAAAATAATTCCTAAAAATACGGAGTATTACAGGCTTCCCCCCTTAAAGGAAGTTTCGTCCCGAAACTTTGAGGTAGCCACTCTAAACGACGAACTTACGCACTTCTAAGTCCCAAATTTCACAAGCGTTTTCCAGTTTTTGCAAGTCACATAAACAATAATACACATAAATAATAACTTAAGCAAACTTTTAGGGGAAGCGCGAAATTCTATCGCATTCTTCCCCCCTTAAAAGAAAAGTTACGTCCTCGTAACTCGCCTACCTCTTGAAAGAGCTCAGGGTACTTCAGACGCATCGCATCCTCTGATACCAGTTTTGTAACACCCCCAAAATCCATACACGTCCACGACTACGTTGCACCGACTTCGGGAGTGTTACCGCCGCGGTGAAACGCAAGGCAAGATAAAAATCAAAATGTCAACAACTCCTTTATAAAACTACATTGCAGCGGAAATAAAATATTAACTTCAAATTACAACTCGGGAATCACCATAGACCCCTTTTTATTCAAACCATTAACTATTCATACTAATTGTTCTATAAGTTCAATAAAACATTTAAAAGCTTATAAACCAGAAATATTCCCCGTATGCCAACTCATGCAGCAACACCCGCACACCTAGTCTGCTCCCCATTGAAGCATCAATGGTTCATCACAGGTCAACAAACAACACAATAACACACAATCAGCTATGCTGAGTACATAGTAAAGCAGCAAGTGCATACAAAGCATAAACAAGATAATAAGGATCATTCCTAGACATGATACTACCATAGCATTACATTCTTTACTTTTTATTTAGTTGGCAGCGAACGGGCACCGTCATCTTACTAGAATCATACGGGCTACTGAATCCTTAATAGACAACTTGGTCTATTAGATGAAATGTAAACACGGTTTCGTTCCGTTCCACATCCATCACCTTAGTATGCATACCCCCAAGATCGTACGGAACCTTCCGCCTACTTGAGTTATCAAAATTTATAAGGACACTACTGTCGTCACAGTAGGCCTGCGTAGGAGTGTAGAACAAGTCAAACACTCCCCCCATTGTTCATTACTTGTAGGGAGTCCAACTACAAGTTATCGCTAATATCCTTCTTAATAATATTCATTCATACAACATCGAACATAAATTCGTTAAATTCTTAGATACATTGCTCAAATTCTCTAATTAAAGCAATCTCTTGCAACATCCTTGTTACAACAATAAATCATATGCTTTCAATCAAATTCTCATTTCATGCTTGTAATGCGATAGAATTACGCATACCAATAATAACTCATTTCAACTCACAAGTCGTACAACAAGGAAATACATACAGATTTCCAATTGATTTCATATTACCAAACAATCTCATCAATCATAATCAACCACAGTTCCCTATCATGATTCTAGGTTCCAATATGACAATCACAACCTAACATGATACTAATATATCGAACTGAACTAGTACGCGTACGTACCTTGTAATGAAGAATCTTTGCTGACTATTAAAACGTTCCGCTTATGAAATTGGGACCTAATCGAATAATAAAAATACTTCAGTGCTAAGTCCTTGATATTATTAACATACAACACGTGACTAATTATATAAGACTTAGTATTTCGGAGTATAAAAATAAATAATCTTGTTGTTCATTAACTTTCTTTTTTTTTTCCATAATTCTATTGAACTTAACGTCTTTTAAGAACCAATAATAGTGGGCAAAGCTGATTTTAGTTAGTTTAATACCATAGTACCTTTACCAATCTCCATTTAAATCCTTATATCCAATACTACCAAAATCAGATTTGAATAAAAAGCCATTATAATATTCTAACTATAACTAATAATCTGATTTTTTTTTTTCTTAACTTTTACACTACTTTGTTTGCAATACCAAAACTTAACTAAATACTCATATAAGAACTACAAAATCAGATTTGAAGAACTAAACCAAAGTAATAATTAGTAATATATGTAATAAATCTGATTTTGTTTAGTTCATAATATACTTTTATTTAAAGTCACAACTTAAACCAATATACATAAGGATGATAAAAACAGGATTAAGAAATATAATTATCATAAGAACTATATACATAATTCTAAATCTGATTTTTGTTTCTATATTATTACTATTTTTATACTTTACTCATAGTCACAAAGTTTACTCAAAGATAGTAAGTATAACAATAAAAATCAGATTTATAATTCAAAGAAAATAGGAGAGATGACTACCGACCACCGCCGGCGACCACCACGACTGCGGGCGACTTGCGCCGGCGACCCCGACGACTATCCAGGCAGCACTCGCGTCGACCCTCGTTCGCCCACCACTCGACTTCGCGTCGCACCTTAGCCTCACTCGACACACACACACGCAAGCTTCACTCTCGAACCACCACCTTGACGCGAACGAACCTCCCAGCCGCACACACCACACTCGCACCTCACCACGCTCGCACGCCGCCTCTCACCCGCCTCGCAACCGACGAATTCGGGAGCGGGGGTAGCGGACGAAAATAAAAAAAGAAAAGAAGGGCAGCGTGAGGAGGGAGGAGAAGAGAGGAGAGAGAAAAGATGTTGAGAGTGAAGGGAGGAAAAGAAAAGCGGCTGATTAAGTGAATAGGGTTTTCAATCTTTTTTTTTTTTTTTTTCCTTTTTATAGTATGAGAAACCTTAGTTTATTAGGATTCGTTTCCAAATTGAATTCTGATTTATTATTTAACCAAACCGAATTAAAATATAATTAGGTACTAAAGTAGGTTGTTTAATTAAATTATAATTGTAGTCTTACCTAAACTATAATATAAAATACTTTCACTTGTACTTTATATTTTCTTATTTAGCAAAATAATTCCTAAAAATACGGAGTATTACATCAAATTGGTAGCTTCTACTAGTTCCCTTCTCTCGCGTTCCACAAGGCTGCTGGTGCTTTCGGAGGCATCAGGATCCTTAGCAGGCCGAGGATTCCTGTTCCATTCCCTGATCCTGCAGGTGACTACATTGTTCTCATCAGAGATTGGTATAAGGCCAACCACACTGTAAGTCTCATTGCAGATCTGTGAGTATCTTGGCACTAAATCCGCTATCTATACATTTCCCGTTTCATTATTGTGTGTAAGAAGTGTATGGACTTGGAGACCTTGCACAAATTTAGGCTAGTATTATAGATGTCTTTGGTGGTTTTGTAGGATTTGCAGGCAATCCTTGATGATGGACACAAGCTTCCTCCTCCAGATGGCATCCTAATCAATGGCCATGGAAGTGGTGCCACAATCAATGTAGTTCAAGGTAAACTACCCTCAAAATATTAAATCAAAATTTCACACTTATCCGACATTCCATTAGCTTAGAATCCATGCCTTTAACTTCTAACAAAAAACCCATCTATTGCTTTTAACAGGAAAGACTAACAGACTCAGAATCTCCAATGTCGGCCTGGAGAACTCTCTCAACTTCCGTATTCAAGGCCACAAGATGAAGCTGGTGGAAGTCGAAGGGACTCACACACTCCAAACCTCCTTCTCCTCACTTGATGTCCATGTAGGACAGACCTACTCCCTCTGTCCCAGAATACTCTTTACACTTTCCTTTTTCATCTGTCACAGAATACTCTTTACACTTCTATTTTTGGATATGGCCCACTATTATTTTAATCCTTCTACCTTTTAACCATTGGCCCACACTCTCTCTCCTCCAAATATAATAATACCACTCATACTACCTACCAACTCTAACCATTGGCCCACACTCTCTCTCCACCAAATAAAATAATACAACTTTTACTACTTACTAACTCCTATCACATCAACCTTTTCAATAAAATAACAATTGATAACCAAACAACAACTTATCATCTAAAACTACGTGTCCTGATAAGTGTCAAGAGTATTCTGAGACGGAGGGAGTATTCGGTGCTCATCACTGCTGATCAGCCCCCTAGGAACTACTACATCGTCGCTTCATCCCGATTCACCAGCCCTATGCTCACTACAACAGGTACTATTAGCTATGCGAACTCCGGAGGCTCAGTCCAAGGCAAGATCCCTGGAGGGCCAACGATCCAGATTGATTGGTCCATCAATCAGGCCCGTGCCGTTAGGACAAATCTTACTGCAAGTGGACCAAGGCCCAACCCACAAGGGGCTTATCACTATGGTAAGATCAACATTTACCAGAACTATTAAGCTGCAAAATTCTGCACGCCAAGTGAATGGAAAGCAGAGGTATGCTGTTAACAGTGTGTCATTTATTCCTGCTGATACTCCACTTAAGCTTGCGGATTACTTTAAGGCTCCGTTTGGTAGGGCGTAAAACGTTTTTCTAGAAAACCGTTTTCCTCTAATTTCAGTTTTACATTGTTTGGTTGGCAAAAGAGTGTAAAATCATTTTCCCTTGTAGTAAAATTACTCTCCCAATGATGGAAAACCATTTTCCCTTCAAAATGAAGGGAAAACTGTTTTCCTTCCTTTTTCCTTATCTCTCTTGTACACTTCTCTTACTACCTCCTTACTTTCCCTTTCATTTTGTTTGGGCCCATTTCATGGACCAGCCCATTTCTAGCAAAATTACCAAAATACCCCTAGTCCTAGGGCCATCAACCCTCCACCAGCTGGTGTTGACCTAAATACCCTAATTTATTGGAGTTCACAACCACTATAAATAGTGCTTGTCCCATCAGTCAACAGGTATTCAATTCTCACCTAAAAAGCTAGAGCATCTCTCTCTACAATTACTGCTTTCTCTCTCCACCTCAATTACTGACTTGAGCGTCGGAGGGGCGTTCCCGGAAAAACCCCCGGGGTAGTTTTTCAGTGTGCTTTGCAGGTTTACCGGTGTCAAGATCCATTGGGGCTCTCGTACTCTCTCAGCATTCAGTTGGCATCCCCTTCCTCATTACTTGAAGTTTCTTGACAGAAATAGTTTGGCGCCGTCTGTGGGGATACAACAATCTCAAGCCACAACCGAGAGCTGAAATGGCACCGATCGGCCGAAACCGTAAAGCTCCTCAGCCAGAACCTAATCCACCTTCTCATCGCACACCTACCGTGGAGACACTCGACCCTCATGAGGATGAGAACCCTATGCCTTCTCCAGAGCATGGGCCTCAGCCTCAGCCAGCTGGACCCCCTCATCCACAACCTCCTCTACCTGCTGAACTCCAGAGGATAGCGGACCAGCTGAACCAAAACATCGAACGGAACCAAAGGGCTATGTTAGCCACTCTTCAAAACGGGGGACAACCCCAATTACAGCCTCAGCCTGAGAGGGAGGCGAGGGAAGAAGCCTCTCGGATGCAAAAATCAAATGTCACTGGACCCCTTCAGCCTTCCGCTCGGAGGCATGAACAACCGAGAGAGCAAAGACCCCCTCAGTCAGCTCAAAGGCCCCCTCAGTCTGTTCAGAGACCCCCTCAGCCATCCCATAGACCCCATCGGTCAGAACAGAGGCCGCCTCGGATAAAACGTGGGCAGAGGGACGCCCGTCAGACAATCGAAGAGAACCGACTCCGTAGGGGGCAGATGGACGCTCGGGAAATCCTAAATAGGAAGGAAGCTTCAAGGGCGGCTCCATCAAGACGCGAGCGTGAGCCTGGTCAGCCCCACTCTCCTCGTCGAGAGCGAGAGAGATCCCCTCCTCACTCTCCCAGACGCCGGGAGGATGAATGGGACTCGGCCTTATCTCAACCACGCCAACGTGGGGACCCCCAAATGGTCAATAGAGGTGTCCTGAACTTCATGACCCCCTTCAGTAAAGAAATCATGGACACCCCTAACCCGGGCAAAGTCAAAGTGCCTCTCATCGAGCAATATGCAGGTTCGACGGACCCGGCTGACCACATGGCCTCATACAAAGCGCAAATGAGTGTGCAAACGGGTTGCGAGGTGGCATGGTGTCGCTACTTCCCAACCACACTCAAAGGGTTGGCGCTTAGCTGGTTCTCAGAGTTATCTTCCGGAATTATAACTAACTTCTCAGTGTTAGAAGCACTCTTTCTTCAACACTTCATTGCGGGAAGGAGACACAAGAAGACTAGCATCCATTTGATGTCGGTCAGGCAAGAAAACAATGAGAGTCTAAGCGACTATATCAAGAGGTTCAATGAAGAGTCACTAAGGGTGTCAGACCTCCAAGATGAGGTAGCATTTACCGCGCTTATGTCCGGGCTCTTGCCGGGCAAGTTCCGTTGGTCCTTGGCGGAAAACGAAGTCACTACGTTCACGGAAGCCATGACCCGGGCACAAAAGTTTATACAAGCCTCTGACATTTGTAAATCGAGCAACGACAACTCAAGGAAGAGGAAGGATAATAAGGGCCTTGCGGATCACCGCAACGGCCGAGATCAGACCAAGGCTCCTTGACCCAACCCTCAGCCTAACCGGCCTTCCACTAGTAGGGAGGATTCTCGATATAACAGGTTTACTTAGATCTCAAAGAGAAGTCAATGCTACCTAGGCCACCCCCCATTAAGACATCCAACACTCGACGGGACAAGCGATTATGGTGTAAGTACCACAAGGAGTGCGGTCACACCACCCGTGATTGCAGAGAACTGAAGAAGGCCTTGGACAATCTAGCCGACCAAGGGAAGCTTAACAGGTACCTCAAAAATCCTGACGACAAAGACAAAAGGAAAGTAGATCGAGCTAACAGTGATGACACTGAAGGGTACGTCGGAGTCATATCGGGTGGATTTGCATCAGGAGGCCTAACCGGCCGTTCCTGCAAATCCCACCTTCAAGAGCTGAAGCATCAAGTGTTAAAGGTTGAAGGTACCCAGGCAAGCTGCCCCGTAATGACTTTCGGAGAAGCAACTCGGTGCATTCAGACACCCCATGATGACCCGTTAGTGATTGAGATGAAGATCGCGAACTCGAGAGTGAAGAGGATCCTAATTGATAGCGGATCCTCCGCAGACATCATTACCTTGGATTGCCTAAAAAAACTCAAGTATCAAGTGAAGGACACAACCTCCATCCATCAGCCACTGATAGGCTTCGGGGGCAGCTCAGTTCGTCCCGTCGGCACTATCAAGCTCCCAGTGCGACTCGGCGAAAAAGGAAAGGGAAGAAGCCTACCAATTGACTTCTTGGTAGTGGACATCCCATTGCCATACAACGCAATCGTGGGTCGTCCTACGCTGAACAAGGTCAAAGCTGCGATCTCGGTGTATCAACTCTTGATGCAATATGAGACGGATGAGGGGGAAGTCGGCAAAATCCATGGGGATCAGCAATCAGCTAGAGAATGCTATGTTAATAGCTTGAAAAATGGCAGAACCTCATCTAAAGGAGAAACACCACCCAAGAAGAGAAAGAGGAGTGAAGAAGAAGCACCGCTGGACTGTCTCAGCATCTACATCTCAGAGAACCCAAAATGCTACGATCGCCCTCAACCAGTTGAAGAGGATGAGGAGGTCACCCTTGATGAAGAACTTGGCCACCGAGTGAGGGTAGGCCGAACAATAGATCAAGCACTGAGGGATGAAATCATCATGGTATTGAGGGAGTACAAGGACGTTTTCGCTTATGAGGCAACAGACATGCCGAGGCTGGACCCTAACTTCATGTGCCATGAATTGAACATCAAAGAGGGATACCGTCCAGTTAAACAGAAGTTGAGACACCAAGGCCCGGAGAGAAACGCGGCCGCAGCAGCAGAAGTAAAGAAGCTCTTAGAAGCGGGATTCATTAAAGAATGTCAATACACAGAATGGTTGGCCAACGTGGTGCTCGTCAAGAAGTCTGGCGGAGCATGGCGGATGTGTGTGGATTTCACAGACTTAAACAAAGCATGTCCGAAAGACAACCATCCCCTCCCCAAGATAGACAGATTGGTAGACTTAACAGCGGGGCATGCGCTTCTTAGTTTCATGGATGCCAATGCAGGGCACCATCAAATACCCATGGCTGAGAAGGATAGGCAACATACCGCCTTCATTACAAGCCAAGGGGTCTACTGTTACAAGATGATGCTCTTCGGGCTAAAAATGCGGGAGCCACCTATCAGCGCACAGTGAACAAGATCTTCCAAGGTCAACTAGGCCGTAACATTGAAGTGTATGTTGACGATATGATCGTCAAAAGCAAGCAAGCAACAGATCACGCAGCTGACTTAAGTGAAACCTTGTCTAGCCTTTGTCGATTTCGGATGATGCTTAACCCTAAAAAGTGCGTGTTTGGAGTGAAGGGAGGGAAATGCCTTGGCTTCTTAGTCGACGAAAGAGGAATTGAAGCCAACCCAGACAAAGTGCAAGCGGTGTTGGACATGAGGTCTCCTAAGAACGTTCGAGAGGTCCAACGCCTCACTAGTTGTCTAGCGGCCCTCGGGCGCTTCTTATCTCGGTCAGCCGACAAGAGGCTCACCTTCTTTCGAGCACTCAAACGGAAAGAATTTGATTGGGATGAAGAAGTAGAAAAAGCGTTTCAGCAACTCAAGCAACACCTTTCCACCCTCCCCAAGCTCATCTCCCCCCTCTTAGGGGAAACATTGTATGTCTATCTGGCGGTGTCCGAATACGCACTAAGTGCCGTACTTGTGGCGGATCGAGAAGATGGCCAACATCCGGTGTACTTCGTCAGCCATGCTTTTCGAGGGGCAGAAAGCAAGTACAGCCAGATTGAAAAGATGGTTTACGCCTTAGTCATGGCAAGTAGGAAGTTGAAGCCCTACTTTCAAGCACATCCTATCAAGGTCCTAACCGGACAACCTCTTCGAAAAGTCATTGAAAATCGCAATCACTCCAGTCGCATAACAGATTGGGCTGACCAACTGGCCGACTTCGGCCTCGAGTATGAACCTCGTAGGGCGATTAAAGCCCAAGCCCTGGCAGACTTCATCTCAGAGTGTACTTTCGGATCGACTGAAGAAGAGGGATCAGCAACATAGGGGCTTCAGGTTGACGGCTCTTCCACTAAAACGGGAAGCGGAGCAGGGCTAGTCATAATACCTCCTATTGGTGATAAGTTGGAGTATGCCATTAAGTTTGATTTTTTGGCTTCCAACAATGAGCTGAGTATGAGGCACTGATTCTAGGGCTACAAATATGCATCGCCTCAGGAGCCAAGTCAGTCCGAGCTAAGTCTGATGCACAGCTCATAGTCGGTCAAGTATCGGGAGAATTTGAGGCCAAGGAGGATAACATGAGGATGTACAGATCTAAAACCAAAGAGGTGGTCACTAACCTTCAAGAATTTCAAATCTTACATGTACCTCGGTCAGATTATCAGCAGGCTGACGCCCTTGCTCGAATGACGAGCTCAGCTGACGGGCTCAGCCCAAGGACCATCATGTGGGAAGTCATCCATCAGCCTAGTATCAATACCAAACAAACCCTCGTCTTAGACTGGACTTCAACATGGATGGAAAAGATGATTAAGTACTTGAGAGATGAGGAGCTCCCCCTAGACAACAAGGAGGCTGAGAAGGTTCAGGCGAGGGCTAAGTGGTTCACCTGGCATGACGGGAACTTATACAAGAAATCCTACACTCATCCCTTGCTAAAGTGTGTCACCCCTGAGGATGGAGACTACATACTAAGGGAGATACACGAGGGGGCATGTGGAAGTCATCAAGGAAGCAGAACGATCGCTGCCAAGGCACTCCGGGCGGGGTACTATTGGCCTACGTTGAAAGAAGATGCAATGGAGTTGGTTCGGAAATGCCCTAAGTGCCAATTGTTCTCAGATCTCCCTCGCACACCAGCAAATCTCCTTACCTCCATACAAGCTGTCTTGCCCTTTGATAAGTGGAGCATGGACCTACTCGGCCCGTTCCCTCCCGCCTCATGCCAAAATAAATTCCTCATTGTTGCAATAGATTACTTCACCAAGTGGATAGAAGCTGAGCCGCTTGCCACAATCACGGACAAGCAAGTGCAAATGTTCATATGGAGGAATATCATTACGAGGTTCGGAGTCCCCAAAACCCTCGTATCTGACAACGGAAGACAATTCAACAGTGGCCCGACCCGGGACTATTGTGATCGTTTCGGCATAAGCACCAGGTTTTCAGCCGTCTCATGGCCCCAGACGAATGACCAAGCTGAGGCAGCCAACAAGGTTGCTCTCAAAGGAATCAAGAAGTCCTTGGACGGAGCCAAGGGGGCATGGGTCGACGAATTGCCAGGGATACTCTGGTAAGCGCGGACAACCGTCAAAGAAGCCACAGGCTACTCTCCTTTTCAGCTCGTCTATAGGAGCGAGGCTGTTCTCCCCGTGGAAGTTGGCATACCTTCCCCCCGTATGACATTTTATGACTACGCTGAAAATGAGCAAGAGAAACCCATTAATCTTGACCTTCTACCAGAAATCAGGGGTAACTCTCTCCTTCGATCCATCCAATACAAGCAGAGGGTCACTCGGTACTTCAACCGGAGAGTGAAGCACAGGCCCATACAGTTAGGGGATTGGGTCGTCCGCAAGATAGAAGCGACGGGGAATTCGCACCTGCAAGGCAAGCTCAGCCCCAACTGGGAAGGACCCTACAAGGTCACTCACGTAATTAAACCAGGAACTTATCGGCTCGAATCACCTGAAGGAGTCCCTCTCGCTCGACCATGGAATGCGGATAACCTAAAGAAGTATTTTGCTTAAGTATTGTTATTTAGGGGCATCAATGTACATGGGCCAGGCTTTTGACCTCGGCGCAATTTTTGTAAAAGACATCATTAGTAATGAATGAAAAGAGGCCAAGCATATGCTTCGGTGCACTTCCTAAGTCCGACAAAATACATGTTGCACCGCATCATCCAAAATAGTGTGAGCCAGGCAATACCTCGGCCAAACAAAGAAACATGAATCAAAAAGCGAAAACTGAAAAATCACAATACTCAACAAAGCAAGATCAGTGAATGATAAAAATTCACATTACTAACACATAACATTACAACACAAGGGAGGCAGCCTCGAAAACAAAAGGCCACCTCTTTGAAGACTACAATGCAAGGGAGGCAGCCTTGAACAAACAAAAGACTACCTTTTTCAAGAAAAATACAAGCTGAGTCAATATAAAGGCACTAATGAGAAGAGCTGCCGAAATCCCGACCCTCCTCATCATACTCAGCATCCTCATAGCCCCCCGAGAACTGCTGGGTGTTGGGCTCAACCTGCTGGCCTAAGCTGGTGGCCGCCAACTGACTATGTAGTGAAGCCATCTCAGCCTGCAAAGGGACCGGTAGGTCCGAGCCGAGGCCTCCCAATCGAATGCTGGGCAGTCTTGGCTCACGGCCTTCCGCATCTGAGCCAGTGCGGTTTCCTCGCCTGCCAGGAAAGAGCTCTCGCCAACCTCAGTGTTGTACGCCAAACACTCGTCTGACTCCTGCCAGGCCTTGAACCACTCCGCAGAGCACCTATCCGCCTTCAGTCGGGCCTCTCTCAGCTTCGACGAGAGGCGGCCCACCTTCTTCAAAGCATCATCACGATCCTTCAAAGCATCATCGCCATCCCTTGTCAGACGGTTAATCTGGCTGATGAACTCATTTGACTTCTCGACGAAGTCAGCCTGATCATTGGCGATGGCCCTCATCGCCCTTGTTAGCTCGGATTCAGAGAAGTGAAGCTTTGCCTCCAAATCCTTCACAGTAGCCTGATGCTGCTGAGCCGCAGCCTCCAGATCAGACACCCTAGCGGACAACCTCTCATTCTTCTTGGTCAAAGCGATACGGCGGCGCCCGAGCATAGTCATTCGAATAGACATCTACAAAGATAAGAAAAGGAGTTAGAAAGGCATACAAGACAATAAAACACGAAGATGATACACAATACTTACATCCATCCAGACGTGGTGAAGCTCATCCACCTCGTCCTCACCAACGGACTCCAAATATTCCGCATCCGTGGAAGAGGCTAGCTCCTTGCAGACCCTCCTCAGCTGCCGACCTTTATCATCGTAGATAACCTAACGAATGGGACGTCGGCCCCAGCTATAGGCCCACGCACCCTCTTCGGCGGCGGTGAAGGAGAAGAAGGAGTGTATGTGGGAGTTGGAGGAAGGTCATAGTCACCCCCGTCAAGGTGGACATCAAGCCCAGACTGGAGGGATGGCCCTCTACTTGAGGAAGGCCTCCCCTCGGTGATCGAGCGCTGTTGCTCCAAGGCAATTACTGTCTCAGGGCGCTCCGCTTGAGTTGTGGAGCGCTCCTTCTTGCGCCTTGGTTTGGCAGTTTCCTAAAGGCATCAAAAGTTAGCATAAAAACACAAGTGACAAAGAAGCTAGAAGTAGAAGGCGAGACTTACCGAAGGTGGCGGGGGTACCCCGATCGCCCCTTCCTGAAGCTCCATCCTGAATCTCTGGGCCATGATAGCGGCGACATCAACTCTCTTTGCCATCTTTTCGTCCAAGCGTGATCGGGAAACAACTATACAAAAGCAAAAACAACGCAACATTAGCATACAGCAATAAAAGACTAAGTATGAAAATACAATCCCTACCCATTACCCTGAGGGTAAGCCGGGCTCACTCCAAAGGCTGAAAGGAAGTGTTCATCCTGAGCATATTTTGGCTTGGGGAGCCAGTTAGTGGGGACAAGGACTCTCTCCCCTTTGACCATCCCACTATGAGTTTGGAAGTAGCAGGCAGCCACGGCCTCATCCCTCGACATCTCCGGTACTCCAAAGTTCAAACGACTCTGTGGCTCCTCTTGAGACCACATGGTGGGCAAATCCCAATCACCGTCGTAGTAAACATAAACGAATTAACTTCGGAACTTCTTCTGAGTCGAAGGCATCTTCCGAACTATCTTGTACCCCTTTCGGCATTGGAAACCCCACCAACCACCGCCAATTTCCTCGGATTCGGGGATCTTCACTAACTTAACCATGTTTCTCCATAAGCGAAGGGTGGGAGTGACTCCCAACGAGTGGCAAATCATAACAAAACCCAAGATGCTATACCATGAGTTGGGCACCACATGCGTGAACGTAAAGTTGTACGCGATCATGAGCTCTCTAATGAAAGGATGGATGGGGAATCTTAGGCCAAAATCTAAACATGCTCGATAAACCGCAACACACCCAGGGGGCGCCGTCAACACCGTATTCGTATCCCTTGGCCTATACAAGGCGTAAGGGTCACGAATGAACCACTTCACCCCTAAGGAAGACATATCCTTCATCATCACATTCATCTAAGTAGGATATGGGAAGCAGTTGGCCGGCCCCCCGCCGGGCACGAGTGGAGGGTACTCTACTTGGTCCGAATTCTCAATGGCATCACCTTGGTCGGCCATAACTACACCATCATAAAGGAAATGGTCTAAGTAACTATGTTGTGCATATGGATAGGCCACAGATACCTCCCAAGGGTAGGGCATGTCTCCCTCAACCTCTTCCACATAGGACCAAGCCGGGCTCGGAAGGAGAACCGCATCGGGAACGGCCGAAGGGTCGAGGCAACGAGCTGTTGTAGTTACTAATGTTATTCCTACCCCCCCGAGTCTCCTCCGACAATCTGTACATGGGAGGGGATTCGGGAGGGGTACCCGACTCAGACCATGACCCCATTATTTACTCACAAAAGGGGTCGACCGTCGGCCTTTATTAAAAAGAAAAGACAAAGAAAGGGAAGTCGGGCGTACCTTAAGTGAAGAAACCGATCGAAGGAAGAAGTTGAATCCAATTCTAGTGAGATAAACTAGAGAGATAGAGACAAGGAATGCTTGAGTTGAAGAAATGAGAATGAGAAAATGAAATCTCCTTCCCCCCCTTATATAGAGAAAATATGGAAGAGCCTCGGGCCCCACTCTCTAGATGGGCTTTCATGAGCAAACCTCCAATTAGGCCACACTATTGAGGAAGATTTGATGAATAGAGACTCATTGGGCCTCGGTTGCATAGTGAAAGTCATATCGGCTCGGCAATTGACTTAAAAACCCCGGGATGCTGAGCTGGGACCTCCCCCGGACAATGAGGAGCGTCCTACACTTAGACAAATGGGCTAAGTATCACAACTCAATGCCTTCTAGGATGGACCTCTCTCAGTCAACGAGGAGCGTCCTATACTTAGAAAAACAAACTAAGTATCATAACTTATACCTTCTCGGATGCAGGGGCTCATTAGCCCCTCCGAAGGGTGACCCTGGACCTCCCTCGTCCGAATGAGGAGCGTCCAATACTTAGAGAAATAAACTAAGTATCAATACCTCATGCCTTTTCGGATGCAGGGGCTCATTAGCCCCTCCGAAGGACGACCTTGGGCCTCCCTCAGCCAAACGAGGAGCGTCCTATACTTAGAAAAATAAACTAAGTATCACCACCTTCATGCCTTCTCGGATGCAGGGGCTCATTAGCCCCTCCGAAGGGCGACCTTGGGCCTCCCTCAGCCAAACGAGGACCGTTCTATACTTAGAAAAATAAACTAAGTATCACCACATTCATGATTCATGCCTTCTCGGATGCAGGGGCTCATTAGCCCCTCCAAAGGGCTACCTCGGGCCTCCCTCAGTCAAACGAGGAGCGTCCTGTACTTAGAAAAATAAACTAAGTATCACTACCTTCATGCCTTCTAGGATGCAGGGGCTCATTAGCCCCTCCGAAGGGCGACGCAGGGACCTCCCTCAGACAACGAGGAGCATCCTATACTTAGAAAAATAAACTAAGTATCACAACTTCACGCCTTGTCGGATGCAAGGGCTCATTAGCTCCTCCGAGGGGCAACCTTGGCCTCCGGCACGCATGAAAACAAGCGTCATGCTCGTTGAATTCCAAGGGGCGACCTTGGACCCCTTCAGCCTCGTACCGCCTCGGCCAGGGGCTCGGCTGATGTGTGCGTGCCTCGGCTCGGCGGGGGCGTGCCTCGGCCGACTCGGCGGGTGTGTGCCCCGGCCAGCTAGGCGAGGGCGTGCCTCGGCCAGCTTGGCAGGGCGTGCCTCAACCGGCTCGGGCTGGCGCGCATGCCTCGGCCCGGCTCACGCCTCGGCACGCGAAGACCTCGGCCGGGTGGGGTGGTGCGTGCCTCCGCCCGGCTCTGGGGGCGCATGCCTCGACCCGCTCACGCCTCAGCACGCGAAGGCCTCAGCACGCCTCGGCACGCGAAGGCCTCGGCCAGCTGGGCTGGTGCGTGCCTCGGCCAGCTCGGCTAGCACGCAGGCCTCGTCTTGCGCCCCCGAGCGAGGGTGCCTCGGCCTCGGCCCAAGTCACACGCTAATCCATGCGTTGGGCGCTGAGGGGATGCGCTACGCGCTGCGCGCTGGAGCGATGCGTTGGGCGCAGGGGCGAAGCGCTGCTCGCGGGTGTGGTGCGCGGCACGCATAGCACCCGCGTTAGGCCTGCGCTGGGCTGAGGCACTACACGCTACGACAAGATGCGCGCCTCAGCCAAGCTCGGCTGGTGCGTGCCTCGGCCCAGCACGAGGGAGCGCCTCAGCACCAGCCCCTCATATGGCTCGCGCGCTACGGCCTCAGCACTAGCCCCTCGCCTGGCTCGCGCGCTACGGCCTCGGCTCGAACGAGCCCTTCATCCTCGGCCTGGCACAAGGGAGCGCACACATGAGTGTCTCGGCCCAGCTCGAGCGAGTTCCTCTTCCTCGGTCTAGCCCGCACGCTGCGGTCTCGACTCGAACGAGTCCTCCTAGCCAAACGGAAACGCAATTCTTTTTATTCCGCCAATCAACCGCCCCTGAAAATCGGATTTTCGCTCCGATTAATCGGCGTGGGGCTAATTGTTTGGGCTTATTTCATGGACCAGCCCATTTCTGGCAAAATTACCGAAATACCCCTACTCCTAGGGCCATCAACCCTCCACCAGCTGGAGTTGACCTAAATACCCTAATTTATTGGAGTTCACAACCACTATAAATTGTGCATGTCCCATCAGTCAACAGGTATTCAATTCTCACCTAAAAAGCTAGAGCATCTCTATCTACAATTACTGCTTTCTCTCTCTACCTCAATTACTGACTTGAGCGTCGGAGGGGCGTTCCCGGAAAAACCCCCGGGGTAGTTTTTCAGTGTGCTTTGCAGGATTACCGGTGTCAAGATCCATTGGGGCTCTCGTACTCTCTCAGCATTCAGTTGGCATCCCCTTCCTCATTACTTGAAGTTTCTTGACATAAACACATTATTTTTCTTACATGGAACCAAACAACGGAAAACTAATTTTGGAATTGTGTTTACCATTATAAATTGTTTTCCATGAAAATCATTTTACACTGAAAATGTTTTACGTCATACCAAACGGAGCCTAAGATTGGAGGAGTTTTCAGTGTGGGGAGCATCCCCAACAACCCAAGCGGTTCAGGGATCTATCTAGCTACTTCCGTCATGGGTGCTAACTTCCGAAATTTCATCGAGATTGTCTTTGAAAACACTGAAGATATAGTTCAGACTTGGCATTTGGATGGTTACAATTTCTTTGTTGTTGGGTAAGTTTTATGATTTTAACATTTTTGCATGTCATACTTCTTCTGTGTCTAGACTTATTGGAACTTCTCTAAACCAAATTTTCCTAAGACTTGTGTTTCTAAGATGAAGAAAACACACTCTTATAATACTTTATTATTTTTACTTCTCAACAATGTGTCAAACAGAATGGACGGAGGAACATGGTCACCTGCCAAAAGAAAGCAGTACAATCTCCGTGATGCAGCTTTTCGTTGCACCACACAAGTATGAAGAAATAAAAATTCCAGTTTTCTTCCCTAAATCAATGTAGGTGTACCCAAAGGCATGGACTGCAGTCTATGTGCCATTGGATAATGTGGGTATGTGGAATTTAAGGTCGTAGTCATGGGCACGACAATGCTTAGGACAACAATTGACAAATTGACAATTCTACCTCCGAGTCTATACACCATCCACATCCCTAAAGTATGAGTTCCATATCCCCATAAACGCTCTTACCTGTGGAAGAGCAGCAGGCAGGCGCACAAGACCTATAGCATAAACTAGCTTAGTTCAAGTGAGTTTGGTAACTTATAATATAAGTAATACTAGTTTTGTTGAATTAAAGCAAAACGATAAGTAAAAGCTATTGCTTTGGTTTGCAATAGATTCTTTTGGGGGTGCTACATTGGCACTAGTTAGCCCCGAAATGAGGTTTGTATCATCAGTATGTATTACCATTGCTACGACCTCCTCTCAAGGTTGCATTCCTTAAAAAGTTTTAATAATGTTCTTCTATAAAACATGCTCTTATGTTTGCTGTTTTGTATGTAATGTACTTGTCTTTTGATGAATGCTAGTTTCAGGCAGCAGATGAAATGAACTGTTTTACTTTGTAGGCTTAACTAAGACCAGTTGTAGGCTTAACTAAATGAGTGAAGTTTGGGTTGAACTGTTTAATAGCAGCTCGATTATTATACTTGGCGTTTGTTGCTAACAAGAAGTCAAAAAGTTGTGAATATGAACTCAATTTTTAGCCACATTGAAAAAATTACTGTTGTCCAGTTAGCTAAGAGCAATTATAGTACTACTATTAAAGAGGTAATCTTGTGTAAGAGAGACATTGAATCTAAGCTTCTCAACCTAAAGGCTAAAGGTAAATCCAAGGAACTATCATGAGCGATTGACTACTAAAAAGTACAGCTTGTAACTTGTTCATTGCAATTTGCGAAATAATTTGTTGGAAAGACTTAGGTAGTATTTGGCAAATGGCTTTGGCCTTTGGATGCTTTTTTTTGGCTGTCTTTTGACCTTTCATATTTTTGTACTAGTAATTTATGCACGCGATGCGTGCGTGATTTTTAAAACACATTAGTTTATAGGAATTTTTTTATAAAACTACTTTTTATAATTATTATTTTTTTCAAAAAACTACATTTTAAAAATCTTCTTTCAAAAAACTACCTTATAACAAATTTCTTTCAATATAGTATTATTTTATCGTAAATGGGGCTTAATTACTAATAATTGAGTGACCGTAAATTGTTTTTCTTTCTTCCCCTCTCGTTTCTCTCCTCTTTTCTCGCTACCCCACCGGCAGCACCCCTACGACGGTTGTCATTTATTGATTAGTATTAAATATAAACGTAAAATGGTAGTATATTGAACGAAATTTGTTATATAAGGTAGTTTAATTTTCGAAAGAAAATTTTTAAATTGTAGTTTTTTGAAAAAAGTTGGTTATGAAAGGTAGTTTTTTAAAATTTTGCCTAATTTATAAGCAACGTCCTAAATGGTAATTAGCTACCAACCTCCTCTTCTTCTTAAAACTGATATAATATTGACTCAAAGCTACTAACTTGATATAAATTTGATCCTATTCATATGGATTTATTGACATTATAATAATAATAATAATAAAATAATTGATAAAATACTCGAGCATGTAATGAAATGAACCAACTAATTCGTATAGGTATCTGAACTCTTTCAACTGAATTAAATAGCTCATGGTACTAATATAACAATGGATAGTTTTAATATTATTGTAGCTTATCTGAGGAAATTAGCTACAATTGTCATATTTTTCAAATTTTAAAGTAATGTTCTTTGATTTAATTATTTTATTTATTTAGTCTCTAAACATATAGTGTTTCCTTTTTTATATTGATTGTGAGAAGAGAAAATTTAGGCAGATTAAATGTACAACTTTTGTAACTTCATTAAGAGTATAATTAACTTTTTACAGGAGGACGCCATTTTCCTCCCCTCTTCCCTTATATAATAGAGATATGGTTGTAGGCATGAAAAATTTGTTAAATGCCACGTTATTTATCGTTTGACCCATTAAAATTACATGTTGACTTTCATTAATAAATGATCATCAAAATTACTCCCTCCATTTTTATTTAATTGCTACATTGTTGTATGCACAACAATTTAGGCAATGTCACTTTTAAACTTTTTGGAGGGTACTTTTTGACCCATTTAATGTAAAATAATGGGGAAAAGTAAAAAAAGTAGTACTTTTGGGGTGAAAAAAAAGAAAAACAAATATAATAGTATTACTTTATGGTGGGTCAAGTACCCCAAATAAGGAAAGTTTAAACAATGTAGCAATTAAAAATAAACAACCATTTAAGGAAAATGTAGCAATTAAAAAAAATGGAGGGAGTAATTAATTTGAGCTTGTTATTAAAATTAGCATATTTTAATTAAATCTTTTATTATTAGGTCAATGTCCCATTAAATAAAAGTTGGACAATTAAAAGGGTTTATGTCCATAAGGCCCAAGTGGCAGGATACTTAAAAACCTTATGTCAAGGAAAGCTCTATAAATAGAGCTCCCCACTACATTTTGGGAGAGGAGAAGAAAACAGACTCTAGAGCCAGGAAGGAGAAAACAGAAGGCAAAAACCTAAACCTCTCAAATACTCTCTCTACCAAGCAAGTCACACAAACTCTCTCCCCCGAAAGAAGGAAACAAGATCAACCTTGGACGAGATCAAGCCCAAAGGCCCTTATTCAAGAAGATCATATTTGTTCGTGAGCAACAACAAATCAAAATCAAATCCTTCTCACAGAAGAAGAACAACAAACATACAAAACTCAAGTGTCGTTCTATTCTATATTAACATTTTTGAACAAGATCAAGCCTGAAGGCCCTTATGATCAAGAAGATCAAAGCTGTTCGTGAATTGCAAAGTTCAAGTACATGAGGAGATTGAATCAGACGATCAAAACTTTAGAGATTGTAACCCAAATACAAAATTAAATAAAATATTATTTTGTTCACATATTTTGACTCAGTATGTTGCAGATATAAAATTTGTGTTTACAATGGTTCAATAGCCAAAACAAATGTGTTTGGGAACGAGCTTATAGTTGGTTAAAAAGCTTACTTTTAAACCAACTTGAATATGTTGCCCTCAACATCTTTCTCCATCCCCTCCTCGGCTACCTTAGCTTCCCCTTCTTTGGCCCTAAGGAATCTATTTTGCAACTTATTGCTTGAATTAAGAGGAAGCTGCTTTTGAAATAATCACATCTTTTTGGCCCAAAAGGTCATCCAACTCGTCTTTTGAACTGCTCTAAATCAAAAGACATAGTGATGATCTTCGAAGGCGTTACATGCGTTTATCATTGGTACCAAAATACTTTTCCAATTAGTAACATCAAATATCTAGTTGGTTGACAATGGTACACTATATTCAAAAGAGATTTGAGGTACCGATTGATTATTGATTTTTATAAAAAATTATATTAATTGCCCGAATATTTAGGGCCATTGTAGGATGTTAGATGCCAATCTTGCATCGCACGGATTACAACTTTTATTATAAACTTGAGTGTACTATACTCACTGTATACTCAAAGCTTTTTTTTCAAATGAGGAAAATTCGATAGCTTCAAATAAACAAATAACTAAATCCTCCCCTCGCTCTTTCTCTCTCTAAACCTCCCATACCCTAACCCTAAAAAACCCCTCTTCGGCCGCCCACCTTAGGCTTATCGGGAACCGCGTGGAGCGTCGTGCCGCTCACCGGTTGCCGGCGAGCTCACATCGTCTTAGTTTCTTTCGTCTGGTGTTGTTTATTTTCACCTCGTCCCCGCTTTTTTACTGTTACCGTTGTCGTCTCCCTCCCCTCCCCTGCGTTTTCCGGTGGTAGTTCTCCTCTATTGCTTCTGTCGGGCTTCCCTTCTCCCTCGCCTATTTTTTCGTCGGGTTTCCCCTCCCCTTTCCATGGTTTGTGTGTCGGTGTTTGGGCCTCCCTTTCCCCTTCCCCTCCCCTGTTTGTGCGTCTGTATTGGGCTTCCCCTTCCCCTTCCCTGGTTTGTGCGTTGGTGTTGGGCCTCCCCTCCCCCTCCCCTGATTTCGCTAGTTTGGGCTTCCCCTCCCCTTCCCTGGTCGTGTTCTTCAATCGTGTCCCCCTCCATCTTAGTCGGGTGGTCGGTGTTCGGGGAGAAGTGTCGCGAAGTTCTCGTTCGTAGGATGCAACTGGTATGCGACGACGGTTTGTGGATAAAGCGCTCAGTCCATTAAGTCGGCACTTTTCCGTTTGTTGTTTATGCTGTTGAATAAAGTCCATCTTTGTGATGGGTTTCCTCCCCTATCTGGGGTGTGTTAGTAGTATTAGTACCCCCTTCCTGGTGTGTTTGTTAGTATTTGGTTTGTGTAGGTTTGTGTCTAGGGGTGCTGATTTCGAAAATCAATCATGTATCTCCAACCCAAAGACTATACCAAAATGGATCTCTGATAAGGTGGATATATTTCAGGCATCTAATTACAGGAAATCGGAGCAGTTTTTCAGTGGAGCTAATATGTCTAGGGTTTCCTATGCTTGTATTGGTTTTCGAGTCATTGTATGGGTTGTTTGTATTCTTGAAATGCTTTATGATTAATGATATCATCCTAGGTTTATGTTTGGGGGAAAAAAAGTTCCTAGAAGTTCCCTCTAGGTTTCTCCTTGGGAGTGTGTGCTAGTGAATACTAGGTTTCCTCCTTGGAGGGTGGTTCTCGAGGTGTCTCGGGATTAGTTTTATCTAATCATGGGCACTAAAAACGATATTGATTCAGGACTCTCTTCTCAAGAAGGCGAGGGTTCAATGATTTCGAAGGCATAAAAGCGAGACGAGGGAGACTTGCAGAATAAGAAAGAGGGAGAAAAATCTATGACTAGTGATCCGATAGAATGGGTTGAGGATGACTCGGAGGAGGAGGCTAGGGTTGAGTTAGGGCTTGTTGGGCGTATATGGACGAACAGGCGCATCAATCAGGCGGCGTTTATATCAACGATGAAAAACATATGGCAGCCCAAACATGATGTTGATATCAGAAATATGGGTAATAATTTATTTGTATTTCAATTTCATCATTGGCGTCATAAGCAGCGAGTCCTTGAAGGACAACCGTGGCATTTTGACAAGCACATTATCCTTATGGATGATATCAAAGGTAGTAGTTAACCATCGGACATTCAATTGTTTGAATTCCCGATATGGACTAGCATATATAATCTTCCCTTTAAAGGAAGATTGAATGCTGTTAACATGAAAGCCATTGGAGATAAACTGGGTACTTTTGTGATGATGGATCAGTCGGGTGTTATGGGTATAGATAAGTCTATACGTATTAGGGTTTTACATGATGTAAGAAAACCCTTGGTTTCTTCGGTTAGATTGAAGATGAAAAATGGTGTAGAGGAGGATTTCGAAGTAAAGTACGAGAGACCTCCCCTATTCTGTTTTTTTTTGTGGTAAAGTAGGACATGGTACAAAAGACTGTGATGAGGAGGGAGATGACGGGGAGCAGGAGATAAAATATGGGCGATGGTTGAAAGCATCACCATGGAAAGTAGGGGAGGTAGGTGAGAGGCCTAAAGGGATCGAAGGGGGGAAAACGTGTGCTAAGGCTCTTTTCATCACTCGCCCGAAGGGAGAGAGTAGTGGTAAATCAGGTGGAAGGTGAATGAGATGGTGGAGAAGTTGCATAAATGGAGGTTGAATGAAGAAGGGCGTAGAAGCGGTGAAGAAGTCAACTATATTGAAGGGGTGAATGTAGATCAGGAGGGTCATGACAACAATACTGCTGGTGTAGAAGCGAGAATGGAGAAGAATGTTGAGGAGTTAAGAATGGAGGTTGAGAATAGAATAGAGAAAGAAGTGAAGGGGGGGAAGGATTGAGTGAAGAAGGACGTGGAGGAGGTGACGACGTCGACTTTATTGAAGGGGTGATTGTCGAGCAGGAAGGCAATGACAACAAGAATACGGGTGCAAAAGAGAAAATGGAAAAGACTGTCGAAAAATTAAGAAGTGGTGGTGAAGGCAGAATAGAGACAGAAGTGAAGGGGAGAGATGGTTTGGAGGTGAGTACGCAAAAGAAGCAAGGGAAAACTTGGAAGAGGAGAGAGGCAAGAGGGAGTAAAGAAAAAAGGGAGGAAAGTGAGTTGGTGGGACAAAAAAGAATGCATAGGGAGGTAAATGAGATGGGGATAGATGCAATGGAAATGGAGGCTATGAGAACTTTTAAAAAGATTGGAGTTAACGTAGATCAAATGATGGAGGTGGAGGAATCAGTAGGTGAAGAAAAGGTGGCGGGCCCCACTGAAAGGGCTCTTGGTGGTCAATGATGCACATTTTAACATGGAACTGTAGAGGGATGGGGAGCCCCTCTGCAGTTAATGCTTTAAGGAGACTTTTATCCTCCGAAAATCCCCACATTGTGTTTTTATCGGAAACAAAACTGAAACAGCATGAGATGGAGAATGTTAGAACAAAATTGAGGTTAGATAGAATGATTGTAGTTGATTGTGCAGGTGAAGGTAGGAGAAGAAGAGGAGGTTTGGCTCTTTTTTGGAAGCAGGAAATTAATGTTCAATTTACTTCGTTTTCCTCAAACCACATTGATGTCCTTGTGTGTGAAGGAGATGGTAAGGATTGGAGATTCACTGGTATATATGGCTTCCCGGAAGATGAAAATAAGTTTAAAACAGGTGCTTTGTTGGAGGCTCTTGCTAGGGCTAATATGGTTCCATGGCTTTGTGGGGGAGATTTTATTCTAATGATGATGGAGAAGGAGAAAAAAGGAGGCGATGAGTTTAAGATTCATGAAGCCAAAATTTTACGAAAAGCTGTTGATGTTTGCCAGTTCTTTGATTTGGGTTTTGTGGGTTATGAGTTCACCTGGACAAACAATAGAGGAGGAGAGGCAAATATTCAAGAAAGATTGGATCGATTCTTTGCGAATGGTCTGTGGAAAAATAAATTCTCAGGGTCATATGTTACTCATCTGCCAAAAAGAAAATCGGATCATGTGCCATTGATTTTATGTGTGAAAGGGTGTCAAGGGTCAACTGGACAACGAAATAGAGCAAAAAGATTTCGTTTTGAAGCCATGTGGTTACGGGAGGATGAAAGTGTGGATGTTGTAAGCAACGCTTGGCAAAAAGGTGGTGATGCAGCGATGAACTTATCTCGTACAGCTAGCAAACTCACGAATTGGAGTAGACAAACCTTTGGGAATGCAGCTAAGGAAATCCGTTTCTGTCAACAACAAATGAAGGAGCTCATGGAGCAAGATCCCACAGTTGACACGGTGGATAGAATGAGAAGCATTGATGCCCGAATGGAGGAGCTGGAGCGAAGAGAAGAGGTATATTGGCATTAAAGAAGTCCGCAATCTTGGATTGAAAGTGGGGACAAAAATACGTCGTTCTTTCACAATGAGGCAAATCAACGTGAACAACAGAACCGTGTGCAAACAATTAGAGATGATGCTGGAAACTGCCATGAAACGGAAGAGGAGATTACAGAATGTTTCGCTACCTATTTTGAGCAGCTTTTTAGCTCGAATAGTGGGGGGGATATGGCGCCAGTGGTGGAGCTCATGGAACCATCAATTAATGATGAGATGGGCAGCATGCTTAAAGAGCCTTTCCGGCGTGAGGAGGTGAATTTTGCTCTTTCACAAATGCACCCAAATAAAGCACCTGGGCCTGACGGTATGAATGCGTTGTTTTATCAATCTTTCTGGCACATTATTGGTGAGGATGTAATTGATAAAATCCTGAGCTTTCTGAATAATATTGATGATATTGGTGAGGTAAATCATACACATATTGTTCTTATTCCCAAAAAACAACAATGTGAGTCTCCTGTTGATTTCCGCCCAATAAGTCTTTGTAATGTTATTTACAAGTTGGTGTCAAAAGTGTTAGCCAATAGAATGAAAAAAGTGCTTCCTGTGGTGATCCATGATAGCCAAAGTGGTTTTGTGCCAGGGAGGTTGATTACAGACAACGTTTTGGTAGCGTATGAATGTTTTCATTTCTTGCGGAAGAAAACAAAAGGGAAGCAGGGATATTTGGGTTTGAAACTGGATATGAGTAAGGCCTATGATCGTGTTGAGTGGGGCTTTATAGAGGCAATGATGCTTAAAATGGGTTTCCCGAGTTGTTATACAAAGTTGGTGATGAAATGTGTAGCTTCGGCAGACTTTTCAGTGCTTGTTAATGGCTTTCCCTCGAGGAATTTCAAGCCTACTAGAGGGCTCAGACAAGGGGATCCTCTTTCCCCCTTTTTGTTTGTGTTGTGTGCGGAGGATCTTTTCACTCTAATCAGAGATGCTGAAAAAAAGAAATTCATCCACGGGGTCAAAATTGGAAGGAAAGTGGACCCTATTTCTCACCTCTTTTTTGCAGATGACAGCTTACTTTTTGTCCGAGCCACAGAGAAAGAGGTGGAGAATGTGTTGGAAGTTCTTTCTACTTATGAAGGCTGCGTGCGGCGTAAACCGAATATGGAAAAATCGGAGATGTCCTATAGCCGAAACATTGAGCAGGATAAGATTGATATGCTTCAGATGAAGTTAGATTTTAAGGCAGTTGAGGGACATGATAAATATTTGGGTCTTCCTACTTACATAGGAAGCTCAAAGAGACGATTTTTTCAATCTATTCAGGATCGTGTCTGGAAGAAGCTTAAAGGGTGGAAAGGAAAATGTTTGTCCCAAGCAGGTAGAGAGGTGTTAATCAAGGCCGTGGCACAAGCTATTCCGTCCTATGCTATGTAATGTTTTCGAATCCCGAAGAGTATTTTGGATGGAATTGAAAAAATGTGTAGAAGTTTCTTTTGGGGTCAAAAAGATGAAGAGAAAAAAATGGCTTGGGTTGCATGGGAGAAAATGTTTCTCCCAAAAAGAGAGGGAGGGCTCGACATCAGAAATTTTGATGTCTTTAATATAGCTCTATTAGCCAAGCAAGCTTGGCGAGTGCTTACCATGCCCGATTCTTTGATGGCGAGAGTACTCAAAGGTAAGTATTTTCCTTCGAAATTGTTTCTTGAGGTGAATGAAAACCCAAATGCAAGTTTTACTTGGAAATCCATCATCTCTGTCAAGGATGTGGTGTTGAAAGGTGCTTGTAAGGTAATTGGAGATGGGACAGGCACGTGTATTTGGAGTGACCCCTGGGTTCCCCACACTTTGAACTCGAAAATCCAGCAGCGCATAGAACGTGAAGATGAAGTTGTCCCGCATTTTGTTAGTGAGCTGATTGAGGAGGGGGGATGGAAATATGCAGCGCTAGAGACATGGTTTAATCCATGGGAAGTGCAGGCAATCAAAAAAATCCCACTTCCGATCCATGAGATGGAAGATGTTTGGATGTGGAAGCATACCCCTAGCGGTCATTTTTCTGTTAAAAGTGCTTATTTCATGGAATTGCTAGATGCTCGTAAAAAGCAGCCGAGTGGCTCCTCCTGTGAACATGACTTTGTGTGGAAGAAGTTGTGGAGCCTAAAAATCCCACCGAAAGTGAAGAACTTTGGCTGGAAAATTCTGCACAATGGCATTCCAGTCGTGATAATCTTGCAAAGCGAGGAATGAACATATTTCCTATATGTCCTCGATGTGGAGAAGAAGCGGAGAGCATAGAACACATGCTTGTTTACTGTACTAAAAGCCAGCGTGCCTGGCACTTGTCCCCATTAAATATTGAAGTTCAGAAAGACAAGCGCAACAAGTTTCGGATGTGGATAGATGAATTAGGTGGAAGCAAGAAGGAGGACGACTGGTGGGCGCTTTTATGGATGATGTGTTGGAATATATGGATTGGTAGAAATGCTTGGGTGTTTGAAGGAAAAAAACGAGAGTTTGTGGATGTAGTTGACAGAGCTGTGAGGGGTTACATTGAGTATGAGAAGGGAAATAGTGGCGTAGCTCCAAAAACGAAAACCTCTGAGGCGAATGTGCAATGGAGTGCTCCAACAGAAGGTATGTACAAAGTAAATACAGATGCAGCCTTGTTTGAGGGTAGTAAGATCGGAATGGGGGGGTGGTTCGAGACTTTGAAGGTGATGTGGTGGTGGCTGTGTGTGGGCAGATGGATGGAGTTGACAATGTGGACGTGGCTGAAGCCTTAAGTGCACGCCAAGGAGTTCAAATAGCTTTGGAAGCAGGTTTTTCAAATCTGATCTTGGAGGTTGATAGCTTGAAGCTGTTTGTTCATCTGAAGGATGGTAGAATGGATATTTCACCTTTTGGCAAGATTGTTCAAGACATCCGACTTTTCGCAGCTAAGTGCTCCACTATGGTCTATAAACATATTAGGAGACAAGGAAACGTAGTTGCTCATAAATTGGCTAAGTATTGTAAGGCCTTAACTTGTATGCAAGTTTGGCTAGAAGAAGTTCCCTCTAAGATTGTTAGTTATGTAATTGCAGACAAGTGTTTAGAGTAATAAAAATTTTATCTTTTACTGTCAAATAAAAAAAAAAAAAAAATCATCCCTCCTCTATTCCTAAAAAAAACAAAAAACAAACAGGATTTTCGTTATTTTTGTTTTAATGATTTTATAAAATTTGAAATAAAAGCAGAAAACAGCAAAAAGTGGTTTTTCTTTTTGGAGTTTTAAGGTCCAAAATTTAAATCATTAAAATTCAATAAATTTGGTAATTTTTATTCATTATAGTTAGCGTAATAAAATATCTTTGACTTCAAAATAAAAAAAAAGACCAAAAAAAACAAAAACTAAAAACAAAAAAATAATATCCTTGTTATATCTTCGGTATACAATAAATGCACTTGCTAACAAATTTTCTTGATCTTCGGCATCAATGCGGTTGACTTCTGAGTCTATCCCAGCTTCAATTTTATCTACTCCCCAGTCCCTACTTCACTCATTTCGTATTCATAGGGACCTCTATCAATTTGGGCAAACAATTGTATTTTACAGCTTTCGTAACTCAATCAACCAACTTCAATTTCTTAATCTCAAGCTTCAAAATTCAGTTAAACCTAGCCTCCCGAAATTCAATTAGTTTCCTCAAGGTTTTATTCCATGGAAGAGGGGCGTATCAATCCCGAGCTCGTCGTCTCTTACAAATTTCCTGAGGTAATCACAGTTCTCAATCTTAATTTTAATCTCAACTTTTTTTTCTTTTTCGATTGTACTTCTTTTGCAGTTTGTTGATGTTTTGATGATGATGAAATTTTCTATTAATACATGTAACATTTAATGACGCTGCTCCCAGACGACTTATCGATATTCTGAGAGGTACTTCTGATTTATGCCTTTAATTTTATTTTATTTTTGTGTCTAAATATTATCCAATTTCATATGTTATGGAACTTTGTATGTACAATATTTGAGGATATACAAATTTGATTAGACTCAAGAACTGTTTATTGTGCTCTATTATTATACCTTGGTTCAAACCGTCCGACTCGTTATTCAATTCTTGACAAATATGGGAGTAGGCTGCCCCCATCCACTTCATAATACTTAGGAGGTTTTACCTTAAAACCATATATTTGTCTTCTAAAGTAAACTCATCTCTCTTCTATCAATGTGGGACAATCACCAGTCCCGGCCTGAACAATATGAAGGCACTATTCTGAATCTTCTGATGTTGAAAAATAGGCCCTATGTATAAAAATTCTAAGGCACAATTGTTTTTCAACTCTCATTGTTTTTACGTTCTTCAAGTCCAGAATCGTATTTTCTAAATCGAGGAGGCATAATTGAAATAATATTCACAATTATTAATAGGAATCTAGACGATGACATTATGAGGCCATTAGACGTTAACTAGGCGTTAGGATCTTAGGTTTTCTTTTCTTAAAAAAAAATCAATCCTCATAGTTACCCAACCATCCCAGCAGCTTCTTAATACAACTTCTCTCATTTTATATTGCTACTTCTCTAATTCTCTTTTCAAATACAAAAGTTGAAATTATTAACCAATTTTTTTGCCCAAAATAATACAAAAACTAATAGATACACCAACGTCAACATGCAAAAGTCAGAATTCAAAACGAGTTCAATAAATCAAAATCAAAAAGAAGAAATGGGAAAATGATTTAAAGATCTGAAAACAAAACTGAAAAATGGGAAGCAAAAGTAGTATATGATGCGAGTTGAGAAAAACAATTAATATGAAATTAAAAAAAAAAATCAAAATTAAAGTAAGCAAAAGTACAACATACCTTGAATAATGACGTTAAGCAAGGAGATTCAGAAGTAGAACAGTAAAGAGAGAGAGAGTAAGGAGAGAGAAATTTTGGGCCCAAATATTTCTCACTCATACTTGTCTTGTAACGCGGTAAATGGTAATGCAATGTCTGTTGGCTGCTTCACTTGGGCTTAAAGATTTTTTTCTAAAAACTTGAGGCCCCTCTAAATAAGAGGCCTTGTTCTCAGTCCCATTTTGGACTGGTTTAGGGCCTGACACTCACATGTGTCGTGTGATATTTATACATTATAGCTTCAACAAAATATGACTCCGTATTCGATTGCTAGACTTTAGTGATGTTAATTATAGATGTTTGTGATGTGTTAACGATTTTTCATGTCAAGCTGTCATTGATGGTTTATGAGAAAGTGTAAATTCATGATATGAAAATATGTATTCTATTGTGTTATGAAACATAGTTATTGTTTATACTTCCTTGTTTCTTATAAATTGCAACACTTTGAATTGCATGCTCCCAAATTGTTGCAATTTTAAGGAAATGGATGAAGTAACTTTTAACAATATACTTCATCTCTTCCAAAATCTTTGCTCATTTAGCTTTGTGTACACCTTTTAGAGCATTGCTTGGATTGATGGTAATGAATTAAGAGGGTATAAAAGGCAAACTAATGAACATTATGAATGATAAGAAGTCGTGTTAAAGAAAATAAGCTAGTGTTGGTAAGAAGAAAAGGGACTGAAAGGGGGAAACGTTACCCTCATTATGAGGGGTAATAGTTACCTACTTACCTACCACCGTGCACCTTCCTACCGTACTTGTTGTCCTCATTTGGGGGGTAATAGCTTCTTTCTCCCTGCCCTCTCATCACAACAATGCTACATCATCCCCCTTGCAAGCACCCCAACTCACCTTCATTTTCCTTTAATTAAGGTGGTTTGGCTTTTCTTATTCTCCTGTTACATTACCCCAATCCAAGCATGCCTTTTTAAGGTGGGTGTGGGCCACATTGGGAAGAAAAAGTTCACAGATTAAGAGTAGAGCGAAGATTTTGGGATGGAGGGAGTAGTATTAAGAGAAAGTTATGGTGAAAACTAACTTTGTGCAAGAAGCAATGAGAAGGTTTTTGACACACGGGTTGAATGAGGGAATATATATCAATTGTCACTCGAGACTCAAAGTAAAATATGTATTTGTTTTTTAAAGATGATAATTTGTAAGATAACTTGAAGTCAGGAGTTGTTGATAACTCTTAATGAATTTCTTAAATCTCATCCGTTGTTCAGCTTGGAATATGACCTACTAATTTCTTGTAAAATAGGATTCCTTTTGATACAGAATGCTTATTATTATACATTCTTGATTTGATGGAAAACATATGTAACAGGGAGGACATTCTATAGAGAGAGACATATTAATTTTTGGTTTTGATGGCTTGTCACTTTTTAAATAACTTTTAGATCAACTTTCTCCATGAAGATCAGTAATTTATCTTATTGATACGGAAATTTTATTGGTTTTTACACATTAGCTCTGTTCTTCTCACCGAAAAATAGTTTCAAGGAAACAAGTTTAGATAAGTACCAGATAGGGCTACCCAAGTACAATTCATAACTATATCAAGTTCAGATCGGTGGGTTTTCAGGTGAAAAGTAGCCTGTATCACTGATGGCAATGGTTGTAGGATAATTGGTTTCATGGAAAAGAAAATGTGCTTGTCTGTTAGAAACGAATGGATGCACTTGCTAAAGTTGGGGTTGGATAGGATCATGGAAATCAGGGGCAGGGGCATAAAGAGGTAAGGAAGACGAAGGAGATAAAGAGTAATTGAGGCTGTGACTTTGCATTTCTTTCCTTGTTTTATATCACCTCTTTACTGTGTAATGAACCAAATTTCTAAATTCTTGGGAACCTGTGTTTGATGTTTCATGAAAAAGTTCGTTCTTGATTAGACTCCCTGTGGGAGATAGGTGAAGCTCAAATATTTTAGAATCTTGGAGGGTGCTTCTATCTGTGTATCTGTGAGCTTTTTTGGTAGATTCTTTCCCCTTTTTTTTTTCATATAGATCTTTTAACAAAGACCTGCTCAGCTTGTCTTCTACTACACCTTTGATTCTTTCGATTGTGTCTTTTTCCTGGAGCGAGTTGTTTGTTATTAGGTGGTTCAGTTGGGCTTGTTCTTGGTTTTTTATAGAGCATCTGGGTCATTACAATATTACTTTTGGGAGGCTTTATAGTGTGGCAACTCCTTGGTTGTGGATGGAAGAACTATTACATGGGAGTCTATGTGGAAATGAGTGGAGTTTTCTTGCTTATTTGTGCTCCCTTAATCTCTAATTATTTGCTATAATTTCCTCTTCTAAGCTGGACCTTTTTGGTTACTACATTTTATTTGCTAAATTTAGGCAAACTTGTAACCCACTTTTTTTCTCTTGACTTTTGTACTCTTCGTAGAATGTAAGAGCACCAAGTTTACAAAGGAGTAGTGGTTTTTTTATAGGAGTATTTTCTTGCCTATACTTTATAAGTTCTTGTAATCCTTTTAGTTTAGTGTTCTTCCTCCTAATCATTGATAAGATTTCTTTCAAGCTCGATAAAACTATTTCTTTCTAGGCCAACTTAGAATAGAAAGAATGGTATGTCTAGATATCAAGAAAATTGCGGATGCGGTTGCGTTGGTGGTATCGGCTGCCTGTGATGACGTGCAAGCAGCTCGTAACGGATGAATGGAATGGATTGCGATTAACACGACGTGAATTTTAAAAAAAAATCACATTGACAGATTTTTAACCTCACCTGTTCATTTTTCAACTTCAACAAGTATTTCCTCAACATAATATGACCAAACCTATCATATGCTTGGGTTATATATATGATGAATGAATAATTAAACATGAGTGTTTTATCCTATAATTCATATAAATACACGCTAACTCATATGCATTACCCAACTTGAAAGTTGATGTCATGTTCTTCTCGCTTCTTTAGTATGTCATTGTTTTACTACTTGCGATGTATGTTTTCCCTTTCTCTTTTTTGGCCAACCCTAACAGACTTAACGGGAAAAAAAAGTTCTAACATGGCAAATCAGCGTTACGTAATGGCCATTCACCGCAGTGTTATCGTAACTTCATTTCGCAAAATGGAAAATTTAAAATAGGTTACATGACGGGTATTTTATGGAACAATCAAGATTTTATTCCATGATTGTCTATTAACTTTTTATATAGGGGTATCTGATGGATTAAAATTTTGCACTAACTGAAAACTGATGTATATGTATAAATTCAGGGGTATATGGTGAAATTTGAAAATATCGAGTGTATATGGTGAATTTTCTAAAAATTCCGGGGTAGTTGGTGAAAAATCCGTCTATCCTATTATTCATATAAATAAAACACTAACTCAGGATATTACCTAACTTGAAAGCCCATGCTGTGCACATTGTTTTTTGCAATGATGTTTCCCTCTTTTTTCTGGCCAATTCTGCAAGTTACGGAAGTTAGAAGAAAAAAAATGCTCCAACACGGCAAGTCAGCGTTACGTAACGGACATCACGGCAAGAAGGCCATAGTTTTAATCGCGGCGTTATGTAACGCATTTCACGGAACGGCAAGATCCAAATCCGTTACATAATGGGCGTTATATGATGGCAGACAAGTTTTATTGAATATTCTTTTTGCTTCTATATAATTGTAGTTGCTTTTTTTTTTTTTTTTTTTTTTTTTGCAAATAGAGATGCTGCTCTATATGCGCTTGGTGTCGGAGCATGTGGGACTAACGCAGTTGATTCAAGTGAACTCAAGTATGTTTACCATAATGATGGTCAACAGTTCATCAAGGTAATGAGACGTCATTGATTCTGTACAAATTTTTTTCAATATGTTTTACTATAGATGGTACTTTTTCAATGGTAATTTTTTATGTCATCGCTGCTGTCAATAATATACAGATTGTAGTTGAACCTCTTGAAAAGTTCCTTTCTATGACATGCCATTTTCACTATCAATGATATATTGATATACAGATTGTAGTTGATCCCCTTGGAAGTTCTCATCTATAATATGCTTGTTGAAGCGATAGTATTATGCAGCCTACTAAGTCAGGATTCTTTTTTAACACAAAAACTCGAGTGAACGCATATTTGCAAAAACTCGAGTTAAGACCAAGTTATTTTCTTAAAAGAGGATTTTTCCCTAGGAATTATTAGTATTACCTTTGTTGATTTGTAAATAAACTAGATTTGTGGTCATTAAATTTCCATAATTGAAATTTTTTTCCCTGCAGCTAAGCATCTTCTCAGTATGATATTTCTGTAGATAAAGACATCGACATGAGACTCTGACATCGACATGAGACTCCCACCTTTGTGGGTCTATTTGATGGATGCAGTTTGAACTTGCAACAGTTCCTTGTGGTTGCACTGTTGCAGGTTCTCTCCTTTCAAATGTCACTCATTTAATAAGAGGGCATCAGGAGATACAATTCGAAATATACTGCTTTGTCTATTCTAAATAAAAAAAGTTTTGTTTTCAGTACTTCAATATAACTGTTAGCTTTCTTCTGTTGTAGAATCTTATGCATCAGTTTCTTTTTGTTACATTGAGCTCTTGCTTTCACAAGAAACTGCAACGTTTTGATACAATCATGTGTTTTGTAAGGGATAACAAACATCAACAAAGGTCGTTAATTAACCATCCGCATTAACTAGAATGCCGAAATTTGTTGAAATGATGGAAGGGGTAATGAGAACAACGAGAGTAACTGATTTTGGAATATGTGTTAACTGTTTGGGGGGAGGGGGGGGGTTTAATTAACAACATTTTTGATGTTTGATAGTCATTTAAGGGTATCTGGTGAAATTTGTTACATACCTTAGGGGGACCGATATTAGAACATGAGGATACCTAGTGCATTATTTATAAGCTCAGGGGTACTTCATGAAAATTCCCTTGTCTCTTTAGTTATTGAAGGCGCAGATAACTGAAAGTTCATGCAGTAATGTTTCGTTAATTGCCAACCCTGCAGGTCTTGCCTACGTTTGCTGCATTGTTTTCTCTAAGTTCGATTCCTAATCTCTTCTATATTCCTGGAATGAAGTGAGTATTTTCTCCTCTCTATCTATTTCATATGTCCTCAAAAGCTATCCTGTAAACTTACAGTGAGACATCGAATTATCTGTTCCTGATTGGAGAGTGTTGCTGGCTGAACTGTGATCCACTGGTAGATAATATGGATTTTACGAATCCAAATTTAATTTAGTTCTAACAATAGCCTCAATCAAGTTTTTGATCTTTAACCGTTTCAGGTTCGATCCACGACTTCTCCTGCATGGACAACAATATATAGAGATCTACAAGCCACTTCCATCAAACAGCTGTGTAAGGATGCTTCTTCTTACATCCTCCAAATCTTCTTTCAATGGTAATTAATTGCCTGGGCATGTTCCTCTGGCTACATGCCTGCTTGAGGCAATATAGTCATGTTCTCACCTTTGAAGGCTAGAGCCTACAAATACAAATAATTGCATCTGTATGCTACCTGATCCTCGAACTTTGTAGAGATTACCCCATCTTTGAATTCCATGCAATACGAGTATGTATAACTCTCAGTGGTTCAGTCTGTGGAAGCATGTTGATAATGTACTGCATCTTTTATATTATATTAAATTATTTGGGGCTGTCTCTTGCTGCATTAAATTATCTTTCATTAGACATTTTAAATGCTTGGTAGTCCCTTTCCCCACTGCCTTGTCTCCTGGTAACCCAAGTCCTTTGACTGTATTTTTAGAATCCACTTTCTGTTGCTCTCTGCAACTTTTACTTTCAACAGTTGCTAATTTTACTTCAACGTTCTTTTGCAGATAAAAAACAAGGCTAGAGTTACTGGGTTGCATGATAAAGGTTTGAATTTAAGTCCAAACATTCTTTCTAGGATTCGTTTACTAGACCGAACCTCTTGATATATACTTAGAATACTACATTTTTCTTCAGAAGATATCAATAGGAGCTGGCACCACCCGCCGTGTATCTTGCCATAGGGGGGGAGTCTAGGAGGGTCAAAATGTATACCCCTAAGCCTATCTAGTTGAGACACTAATTAGGCTGTTTTTGAGATAGCCACTGCAGAAGTGAAAACGTTTTTCAATAAGCCTTGACGAAGGCTAGAAGAGGCCTCCTCCCTGATTGTTGATCCTAAAGCAGCAGAATTTTTTTGCTTTTTTTATTCTTTATCAAGGTTCATGACTTTAGTGAGCCTAGACATGCCCAAGACGCACATGTTCACTTTCTCCTACGAAGTAATTCTTTTAGGTTGACCTCCTTTTTTCTGCTGTTCCTGTATAATCTAGTTTTTTGTTGGGAACCAAAAAAAAAAAAAAAAAAAAAAAAAAAAAAAAAAAAAAAAAAAAAAAAAAAAAAAAAAAAATGTATAATATATATCATTAATTTCACATCATTTCTATGGAAAAGGGAACTAAATCATCCAAGGCTCGCCTTTCATATTGTACCTTCAATAGACTCACTAGGGAAGAAAATTTGCAAATGTGGTCGAGTTCACGGTATTGGCTGTGATGATGCTGAGTGGCTTGTAACGGATGAATGGGAAAGGAACACTGTTAACGCGGCGTGATTTCAACTTTACATTTGAATTTAACAAATTTTCCTTCAACATAATATGACCAAATCGATCATATGCTTTAACTATATATATGGTGAGTGAATAATTACTTAAAACATGTGTGCTTTAATTCTTGATATAAATAAACGCTAAATCATATACATTACCCAACTTGAAATCCCACGTCACATTCTTCTACCTTCTTTGGTCTGTGCACATTGTTTTTTTAGTTACAATGTATATTTTCCCTCTTTTTGGCTAATTTTGACAAGTAATGGACGAAACGGGAAAAAAAAAACGTTCTAACACGGCGAGCTAACGTTACATAACGGACATCGAGGGGAGAAGGCCGCGATTTCATCGCGTGTTATGTAACGGCATTTCGCGGAACCAAAGTCAAAATAGGTTACGTAATGGAACGGCCGAGTTTTTATTCTATTCTCACAAGTCATGCACACCCATCTTTTCTGGAGTGACATCATTTAAAATTTATGTTTTTAAATGAGGCTGTACGTCCACAGAAGAATTTCCATCTCTCCCCAGTAACTCATAAATTTGAGGTAGTTTAGTAAATCAACATTCTGCACATGCCTTAAAAGGTATAATTGAGCCTCATTTAGAAAGAAGTTTGTTTTAGGGTAAGATATGACTGATAAAAGATAGGAAACCTGTAAGTTTTGGAATGAAAATCCTATTTTTGATTGTTTTGGATGCCAAAATGTTTCTAGCCGTTAACTTCACTAAAGAGAACTATGATGCAGTTGAATAAATTACAATAGCATGCAGACATATGTTTGCAGGTAAAGCAGCTATCCTGGAAACAGAAATGACAAGTTTTGATGAGTCTGGGGAACCACTTTGCATGAATAGGTTAGTGAGTTATTGAATGGTTTATGTCAATCTGCTTCTACACAACTGTCAAGGGTTTCAAATTCCTACTGTGCAGGACAACAGCTTACTTGAGAGGTGCTGGTGGGTTTTCAAGTCCTTCTCATCCCTATTCTTTCACAAATTATTCAGGGAGCCAGCTTCCAGCCATTAAGATCCCGAAAAGTCAACCTTTTGCATCATTTGAGGATATTACTCAACCATCTCAGGTTTGTTCTACTTTATTCTTCCTACGATATGCGACTTAGGGTGCATTTTCTTCTGTATTTATTATCTATTGCCATTACGAACAAGTACAACATTATCCACTTGAGACTCACCTTGCCCCAAATGGTAAGAAAACATGATTGTGTTTGTATTGATTAAGTTCAGGAGCGTCTGTAAGATTTGGATGATTAACAACTGATAATCTTAGCTTCTTTGTTGCTGAGATACAGGCGTTGTTATACCGACTTTCTGGTGATTATAATCCATTGCATTCCGATCCTACGGTTGCAAAGATTGCAGGGTACGTTTTCTTGTTGGTAACTTCATACATATCTGTGACTATCATCTCTGCATCTACTCTCTACTGCCTCACTTGTGACTATATTCGTCACTGGAAGTTACATTTTTTTCAGCTAGCTGATTAAACTTCAGACAGTGGATATGAAATAAATTAGTAGCAATCCATTGTGATTGCTTGCACACTGTTACGTGCTAACCACGTTCCTGGTTCTGCTTGAAGTTTGTTTCTTGAGCTCATGCGCCACGCTTCTCGCTGGCCCTGTAGTAACTAGTAATCATATAGCTTCATCTCATGGCAGTAATACTGGTTCTATTTTGAATGTTCTTACTCCTCGATTTGGTTTCTAAAAGACCTGTTTTTCATCACCATTGATTCTGCTGGGTCTAGTGGTTGGTGGACTCCACTGATCTAATCGGTGTGGCTTGGAATGACCTGCTGTACCCAAACCTTAAAATCTTATTGGTTTTGCTGGACCCTGAATGTGCCTATATCTGCCGTTTTTCTGTTCTTAAATTTCCCTTTGAACCAGAAACCAGGTGAAAAATTAGTGTTTTGTTGTGTGTGTGTAGCTTAGACTTCTCTTTTATGTATGGTTTTGTCTATTTTTATGGTGTACAGATTCTCTCGTCCGATATTGCATGGACTCTGCACTCTCGGCTTTGCAGTCAGGGCAGTCATCAGATGTATATGCAATGGAGATTCAGACAGGGTCAAAAGTCTGTCTGGTCGGTTTCTTTTACATGTCTTCCCTGGTGAAACTTTGATCACAGAAATGTGGCTTGAGGGTTTAAGGTATAGTAGGCGCTTGAAGTGATATTCTACTTGTGTTAGTGTGAAG
Source organism: Beta corolliflora (assembly GCA_947648045.1). NCBI lineage: Eukaryota > Viridiplantae > Streptophyta > Magnoliopsida > Caryophyllales > Amaranthaceae > Beta > Beta corolliflora. Next base: position 261,319 of record CANSZD010000853.1, read on the forward strand.
TTTTCTGATGGATTATTTGAATGAGCAGGGTTATATATCAGGTAAGAGTGAAGGAGAGAAACAAAGTGGTGCTTTCTGGTCACGTCGATCTTAATCGTCCATCTTCTCAGCTCTGAATCATCTATTGAATATCACACAGTATACATATTGCAACTTTTCTGTCTTCTTTAGTAATTACTGTATACTTTACAGAGGTACTACTACTTACAAGAATGAAAAGATTGACCATGTTTGATCATTCAGCCTGTGTAATGAAAGAATTATATATGCATGGGAGAGAGAATTTCATATCCTTGATGCACAATAAAAGGGATCCCTCCAGTCATATTTCTGACATGTAACCGTATACACTCAGGAGCATGTTGTTATTTTCATTGTATCTGCGCATGTTCATTTATCAATTTTTTTTTTTGGGTAAGATTAAGGGGACTCACTTGAGGGGGATAAGGGGAAATCCTCAAATGAGTTCCATGAGGTTTGATTCCTAGACCTCATGGATATGAGGTGGAAAGCGATGCCTACTCCACCACCTCAACCTCGCATGTTCATTTATCATACTTCTAGTTTCTTTTAGTGTATTTTCTTCTATTACGAATTGTAGGTTCATTTATGAATGAAGATGAAAATTTTATTTTTTTTACTGTTCATTATGAATTGTATATTCTTCAACTTTAAACTATTTTGCGTTCAGTAGCATAGTGCAAAACATGCTTTCGGGTGTAAGAATCTAATATGTGCAGGGTGTAGTACACCTATTCTGTAAATTATAATACTGGCTTTATGGGCTTGCAACTTTTTTGCTAAATTGTTGGTCAAGGAGATTCTTCTGAATTTTTTTCTCTAGTTGTAAAGAATCCCTTATTAGAACCACCCATATAGGGAATGGTATAACTAGAGAATTTCTGGTACGTCCAGAAAATTATATTCTTTGCTTCATCGCTCCTCTTTTTCTTTTTGTTGACAAGCTCTAAAACCTTACTGTCTTTTGTCCAACCCATTGGATGTGCTTTGTTTCCCTGTAGCTTTCAATTTCCTAAGGAATCAAAGTATGGAATATTATTATCTTGAGTACATCTTTAGTATTATGAATCCTGATTTTTTTTATCATATCTACAGACTTCGGCATACCTCTTGAATTTTTTCTGGTATAAATAGAAGTTTTTTGTCTCCATCTCTTTCCAATCTTCCTAGGCCAAAATGATGTCTAGCATGAGGTTCCTTGATTTCCAGTATAGCAAAAGCAAGTTCTCAACGAACCCAAAGCGTATGTTTTCTTTCAGCAGCAAGCAGTACTCTAGCATCTTACCGATCTTCCAGCCAAATGAGGATGAAATGAGGCGGGTGTTTGAAAGATTTGACAAAAACAAAGATGGAAAGATATCACAAGAAGAATACAAGGCGATGCTCCGAGCTCTGGGGAAGGCTGAAAGCATGGTGCGAGAAGTTGATAAGATATTCCAGGTAGCTGACTTGAACAAAGATGGGTACATCGACTTCAAAGAGTTCATGGCGCTACATAAAGACGGTGGTGGAGTGAGAGCTATGGACATAAGGAATGCGTTCCGAGTGTTCGATTTGGATGAAGATGGGAAGATAAGCGCAGAGGAAGTGCATGAAATGCTGAAAAAGCTTGGAGAGAGATGTACGCTTGCGGATTGTAGGAGCATGGTGAGAGCAGCAGACGTGGATGGTGATGGGTTCATAAGTATGAGTGAGTTTATGACCATGATGACTCGTAATATGAATCGTTATTAGATAAATTTCTGGGTGGCATTCTTAATATATGTATGTTACATGTGTCCTATCTTAAGGCTTTGATCATTTGGTGCCTTACTATCATACTGTGGATGTAAATTCATTTGATAACTCTTTATGAGGGTGTATTGTGTGTACTTGAATTTTGTGTTTGTATACCTAAATTAATGTTCGCGCTTTTTTGTTCTAAAGAGAACTTTTTTCTTTTACCAAAAAAATTGAGAAATATTTTTCTTGGATAAGGAAAAACAAGTTATAACTACGCTAACCAGAGGCGTAGTAGAGTAAAATATTATCACAGTTTTTTAGAGTATCATAGTATTATCTACAAAGGCGAGAAACAAAATTTTGACACCCAATCTTTTTGGGGTTTCTCTTAAAGATTCACAAATGGAATTATCAAAGTGGATTTGTGTAGCTAATAATTCGTTACAGTAAATAAATACATACAAGATACAACGATGTAAAATCAACTTATCTATTATTAGCACACAAAACAAAAGATAATCATCTATCGGTCTGGAATTTGTTCACAAGAACTGAGAAAGATACTATAGAGATGCATTCTTCAAAGTACTTCATGTTTTTTTGTTCAAATCCCAATTTAGGTAAGAGATGCATTCTTCAACGTACTTCATTTTTTTTTGTTCAAATCCCAATTTAGGTAAGAGATGCGTTCTTCAACGTACTTCATCTTTTTTTGTTCAAATCCAACTTAGGTAAAATTTAAAAGGGGTTCGATAACTACAGCCATAAGGGTTGTGCTTAAAAAACTATATTTAATATTTTTTTAGTCTTTCAAAAGAATCTAAATACAACCAACTTGAACATGCTTATTTAATGAGTAGACTCAACTACTGAACCACTCAAGTAGTAATTAAAAAATTAATTCAACATAGTGCAATTAGATAGCAATAAATGCTTAAAGGTTTAGAATTCCAAAGATTATTTAATGTAGCTTTCTTTTTAGTGCTAAGATTCTACCTTGTATTGAAAATATAAGGATATATGAGGAGTTATGAATGCTTAAATACAATCCTAAGGGTTGTATTTAGCATTAGCCAATTTAAAATATAAGTTACGTTCTAGGATTTGTCTATACTGAATATGTTTTTATACAACCAATTTCACAGTATTTTATTATGGAGTATTCTATCCTGGAAATCAGAGATAGGAAAGTTTATTGATTGTTTATGGACATTACCTAAATGGAAGAAAGCTTTAGTTGCTTTTGTAACCAAGTTGCCTACCGATCAACTTCCAAGACTTATTAGCCATAGAGGCTTATTAGCATTTTATATAGTACTCCCTCGTTTGGGATATCATATCAGCCTATGATACCGAAAATCTGATTTAAAAAATTAATCTTATGCAGTCTAGCAAGGTTAGCCAACTTTTGCATCCAAAATTGTATCATCAAGAAATTGTGAGAATATAAAAGGGTGACTTATGCAACCACAAAATTGAATTACAAGCAAATTCAAGTCCATTTTTCTCTAAACTAGAATCGATACAAACTGTACCTTTATATTGGATTCACAATTTGCTATTATTCTTCACTACTTGTAACAAAACCACCCAACAGAGAAGCTGACAGCCCACCATATAGTTGATAGCTAGTTAGAAATGTCAGCCAGCTGAGATATAAAGCCTTTTGGCTGGTCATCATAGTTGAAGAATTAAAAGAATTTGATGATTTCCTTACAAATGTTAATACCCACATCTTCAATCTTCATTCAGTCAGGAATCAATCCATCTTCACATCTGTTACATCAAGTTGGAGAATCTCTGCCCTACAACCCAGAATCGAACCAAGGCTGCAGCCAAAGAAGACCGTGTTGTAATACAGAATACAGGCATCTAAAGGAAGAAAATCAATTTGACTAATGGGTTATCGAGTGAGGAAGTACAATACAGTACTATAGCGTTTCATAACGAAAAATAGAACTTAGAACATGTTACTTTGTTGAGTTAGCCAGTAAAAAAGTAAGATAAGATACCACTTTGTTAGCTTCTTTTTCTGTTTTCCTGGTGCTAACATTATGTGTTAGGATTAGTTTCAATGGTACGATAAGACAAAGATGAGGGATCCTTTTCCTCATATCAACTTGCAAGAGATTATAAGATGGTCGAAAGACCACCATGTCAATAATAACAGGAGAAACTGTAAATATCTTTCTCCAAGAAGGTTGATATTTAACCATAGTTCAAAAATGCGGTTTCGGTCACGATCGCGGTAACGGTCACGGTGATGCGGGAACGGGGATGATGCAGTTGTTGTACAACCAAATATCGGCTTAAACCAATGCGGTTTTTTTACACATTTACGATGCGGATAATATCGGTTTGGTAGATTTGAAAACTTTTACGACACGGGCGATACGATGCGGCCTTGTTTTAACACCATGGCGCTAACTGCCAATTTATCGTTATCAAAGACTACCTCCACCCCTCTAATTAGTATTTTCAAAATCTTTCATGGGAAAACTAACCCTTTAATGAAGCTTGGAGTTATGATGTCCCTTAAACTGCTTGGTTCTCATGAGTCATGACCAAGCAAAAAATAATCCAGCAGTCTGACATGCCTAGAGAACATAACCTAATCTAGACAAGGAAACTATAGAGGGAATAATATATATAATATGAGAAGACAAATATCAGCATACCTTGGATGAGTACGTCCAAGATCTCCATGAACAAATTCCTTGATGTATGTTCCAGCCTATCATTAAGATCTTGAGTTAATGATATCCAAATAACAGTTCAAAACGCTGATCACCAATTCACCATTTACTTAGACAGCACCTAATTGCATGCATATCGATTTCCATTTCCTTTTCTGATACCATACCTAACATGCTAAACCCCAAGCACTTGCCAAAAGAAGAGGCAAAATAAGTGTTTAAGAGAAGGGGATGGGATGGGATGAGTTGAAATTCATAACCAAGATACATAACCTTAATAACTGACACAAACACATCGTGTGCAAAATTAGATCTCTCAGTAACAATATTTAGATAAAGAATAGAATTCACCATTTATGAATCCTGTGTCAAAGAATCACGCAATTGAAACTAACTCCAAGATTGGACATGGGATGTACCTGTGTACAGAGATGCAGGAGGAAGTACTGGGTACTTCCAGAAATCTTCTCAACATTCATCCTACATTTAGTAGGATAAGAAAAGAAAGCGCAGAAATGATATCCAGAGTGAGGAAAACACAAAAGTATCTGTAGAAGAACAAACAGATAGAAACCACTTATAAGTTAGAACTCTCACCAATGGATTACTTTTTCACGTTCCAGAGGACTTCGGCGATGAAGCACCCTCACAGGGGTGCTCTGCAGTACTTTCTATTCAAAAGAAAAACGGCGAGAGAAATTGTAATTAGTTGCAAATTACCACTGCAGAACAAATAAACATACCTCTAGTCCAAAAGGTAAGCTACAGGATATCAGCATCATGGATCAGTTAGATGGACATAGAAGTTCCAAATTTGACTAGGGAACATGGGGCCTATTCGGCAAGATTAACTGTAGTACTAGTTGTTAGCTTATTTTAGTAGTTGTTATAAGCTGTTGGTAATTAGTTGTTCCAGGTCAGCTGTAAGAATAACTGTTGGATACGATAATTGTTCGATATAGGTGTTTGGAGCAACTGGGCTGTTGAAATTTCGAATAGTAAGAAAAAAAAAAAAAAGTATTATGCTACATTTGATAGCTTTTCCCAAACACTACTTCAAAAGTTAATTTTGTTAGCTTTTGTGAATTACTACCTCAAAAGCTAAAAGCTACCATCACTCACTACTTTGTGGAATTCTACAATTTGATAGTTGAAAAACACTTGTTGGCTAAAATTAGATAAGTAAATAAGAAATATGGGGTGGTGGTTCTATGACCAGCAGATGTTACAAAAATGTAACACACCGACTCATGTGACAACTTTGGCATGCTAACATATAGCCATTTAGCCTTACTAATTAGTAGTGTTTTAACAAGAGTTCTAACAATAAAAGCTACTCCAAAAGTTTTGCCAGGTGTTTGCCAATCCAAAGACATTTAACATTGATAAGCTATGTTCACTCAAGTTTGAGAAAACGGATACATAAAATCTTATAAACTGAAAGTGAAACAAGTCAAGTATATCCAACAAAATTCTCCAGAAAACCAGTCCAGATGGATCACCTCCCTTTTGGGGAGAGCTATGCTGGCTGGGTATTATAGAATGTTATATGAAGTTCTAGACAGCAACATCTTTAATATTAGTGGGTTTGGATGAAGAAATTTGGAAGAAAAAAGGGAGGAAGGGAGATGAGATGGAGGAAGGAGAAGAGGAAAGGGAACCACTTTGCTTTCCCTTATAGAACCAATTATTCTACTATTGGAAATTTTTGGACAAAGAAGAAGGTTCACTCCCTCCCTCCCCATCACCTCCCTTCTCCTCCCATTCCCTTCTCTCCCTTAATTTCTAATCAAACAAACTGTAAATGACAATTTAACAGAATATGCTACTCACAATAATGCAATTAGAATACAAGACTTCAATTTACAAGTCATCCATTTCACAATAATGACATGAAAAGAAGGGAAATAAATTATTTCCATGGTAGAAGTTATTTACCCTCCCCCCCTGGACAGGACCGCAGGAATCTTCATAGAGGCAAATAGGCTATGGGGTTATGTTCACGTAGCAAGTTAGATTGTATAGCTATGGTGAAATGTAACATGTCAAAGAACAAACATCCATGTCATATACTACCTCCCTTTATATACTACTTGCAATGCTTTCACATTTGCATTATTCACATATTGACCTTGGCAAAATCTCACCCACCTTCCCAAATTAATCTCAACTTTTGATTATATAACATAATACTGCGTTTGGGGGATAACCTATCCATATGATTCGAACTATTATTTGTTATATCTACCAGATGTGTCCATTTTATATATGTTTTTTTGCCCCCATTCCTTGGCTTTTGAGTAGCGTTTTGAGCTCTTATTTGTGCAATTTGATATGGTTGGACTTGGTTCCACTCTTTTTGTGTTTTATTGTGCAGGTTAGACGTTTGGTGCCTTAATCTAGCCGCGAAAGACAAGTCCAAGGACTACATATGGTCAAGACAAGTGCTCCGGACAAAATTTGGAAGACAATACAAGAAGAAAGGCCACCGCCCGGTGGGCGGAACTGCCCAAACGAAATTGCCCGGTCAATCGGGTGAAGCCTCTGAAGTACAAGAAAAAGTTGTTTGCCGCCCGACGGGGAGAAATCTCAGAGTAGTTTATTTTTGTGTTTTTTCGTAATTATTCCAAACAATATAATTAGTTTTCTAGTCATATTGATTAACCATCTTTTATTATCGTTTGATTGCGCTTTCCATTGTTCTTCAATTACTCGGTGTTTATTCTTTTCTTAGTTTTAATCTCATGAATTACTTTCCTTTGAATATGAATTTGTTTTTTATTGTCATGAGTGAGTAGTTTAGTTCTAGGGTTAAGTGAGGGAAGCAATGTTTATACCATGATGTTGTTGTTCTAAATCTCTTTAATATTTGGGTTTTGATTACAGTGATTCCAGTTGATTTGCCATTATTGTTTAATTCGTGTAATTGCGCAATATCATGATTATGATTAGGCTAGTACTCCCTCCAATTTCTTTTGTTGTTCCTATATTCTCCATTGGTAAATTTCAATATGTTTTTACTATTTTAAATCTTTCCATACATAGTGTAATTTTATGACTTAATTTTCCCATTGATTTTAATAAATGTGTTCACACTATTTAGTAGTCATTGTTTACTCTTCTATCCCTCAAGCTTTTGTAACATAGAGTAACTCAAAGGGTAACAATGTGTTCACACTATTTAGTAGTCATTTCTTACTCTTTTACCCTCAAGCTTTTGTCTTACCGGTTGCTTAACATAAAGTAACTCAAAGGGCAAGAATTTTTATTTTTAATTTAATTTAATTTATTTTATTTTAAATAGTGGAATCTTGCCCATTTTTTAAGTTGCATTGATTACTCCCCCGATTCCAAATAGGGACAACAAAAGAAAACGGAGGGAGTAATAGTTAGAATTGAAAGATCGTACTTTTAGATGTTTAGAACAATCGGTGAATAATTGTGTTAGCGACCGTACTGCATATGTTGATTTAAGAGTGTTAGAACCCGACCGTAGGATTAACCATTGCTCTAATTGCTCGACCCTAAACCCATGTATTGTTGAGTTACTTGATTTCATATGAATGGTATAAACATGGGACCGAACTATTGCCCTAAACCTTTATTAATTGATTTATTCTCTAGTTTGATTATGCGTTCATTAGTTTTATTAAGTTAATCTAAATCTCATTTTGTCTTGAAATAGTTGAATATTAATATATAGAAATCATATTCCTCTGGATCGACCCGTATTTGCTAAGTTTCCGCTAGCAACAAACACCAAGCACTTGCGGTGTTACTTTTTAGACTCATACTACCATAGACCCAAATTGGATTAGTAAAGGCAAGAAAAACAAGAGTTTGGATTATTTTGACAAGGTCCTCTAAAACTTAGATCATTCCTCATTAATCTAAAGTTGGGAAATACTGTACGAACATGATTGAAAGTTTAGATTTACATATGTAAAATGTTGATTTATCTCAATGTATTTTACATATATCATCTTTCTACAATAACTTTTAGTAATCACATAAGATTTTAACTAGTTTAGATCCCATGCAATGAACATATTTAACTTATGAAAAAACATCTTTTTTTTTTATGTTATATATTGGGGACTAAGTACTAACTACTAACTACATAAAATATAACAAAATGAATACAAAATTAGGTATTTGATTTTGATGATCCTATTTTTTTGTCTCGGTAATTTGATTTTGAATATTAAGATGTCTGATAAATTACATGATCTCCATAAAATTTGGATTGAATCTTTAGAAAATCACTTTTAAATAATAGGGTTTTTTGGGGCATCGAAATCATATTAAGTATATGTCTAAGTTGATTAGTTAGACTGATGCATGCTTAGGTAAAGTACCATACCTAATTTGGATTTATCTCCTTCAGGTAGGATACCTCGGCAAATGCAAATTATTCTAGGTAAGTGGTATGTTACAAAATATCAAAATCTAGTGAAATATTCGAGTGACAACATTTTTTTTATAATAAGATCAATTCGTTATATATAGCATACATTTATTAACATACAATTTAGAAATGTAAAAAGTATATTGATAAGGAGATATCGATAATTTTTTCATATTATGCATACAACCTATTGATGATAATTTCTATAGAAGCAATAATCTTCCATAGAAATTGAAATTATACCATAATTAACTAAATTATAGTTTAGCTAAATGAGGAATAAATGTATAATAAAGAAGATTTCAAGATCTATATATCAAAAACTATCTTATTTATTTATTTATTATAAAAACAAAAGTTTCAGGCGGGAAATTTTCAATATGGCACTACCACATGACATAAATGGCTTCGGCTTGAGTATAATGTAATAAATTATTGTCTTGTTGATACATACCGTTTTTTACAAATTTTAATTATACTTCAAAACAACCCATTTTCATTTTAATTTAATATAAAAAAATTGCTATTAGATTTCTATCTCACTGCCTAGAAAAGATGGATGTATAAGGAAGAATTTAATCAATTTTGATAGTTTTGTCATCAATTCTTACCTTAATCAATATATAATTACAAATCAGTATAATTTAAAACTAAATCATCAAGAGTGTATTATTTTATGATACATAACATTATAATCAATTACGTTAATTCTTATTGACCATTTTTAATCCTTTTTTTATTTTATGATTCTAATATAATCATTGTAATCAATCACGTAGGTTTTTTTTTTTCTTATATTGAGATTCTTACCCAAATCATTGTAAAAGAAATGAGATTAACAGTAAGTACATAAAACGAAACTATGCAAAGAAATCACATATTCAATCAAGAAAATCAACGTAATAGAATATTACTTCGTTTTTAAGAATCTCTCCTAAACAAATGAGAAAGAAATCACATAATCAATCAAGGAAATCAAAGTAAAAAATATCATTAATTTTAATTGTTATTGGATTTAAACATTGTTCTTTTATATTAGAATTTATATATAAAAAAATGGCAAGGATAATTATGTCATCCCTAGACTTAATTTTAGTAGAAAGTAATATATGGTCAAATTAGTGAATTGTCAAGTGTTATAGCCAAAGCCTTGCGAGTAATTAAAGATCTAAGGAAACAAGTAATTAAACCTAAAGAAAGTGAAGTGAATATATATTCAACAAAGAACTCACCATATCTCTTAGTGAGGATATAGTCACCAAGTCTTTATCCTCAAGAGGACGAGAAATCCACACTATGGCTGCATATTGCTTCTGCATGAAAATAGTGATATAGCAATATTGTATCAGGCATATGCATGAATTAAGCTGCTCAAAATCATAAAAATCAAATATAATTGCTTTCCAAAGACAACCTGCTTGTCTGCTTCGCCTTCACGCATTAGGGTCCAACCTTGATCATCAACAACCTTAAGATTTTTAACCTTCAACTAGACGACACAAGAAATCTTCTCAAATGGAATTGAATGAAGTAGTCTAAAAGTGAGACAGCAATACAGCATTATGAAAAGTAAGGCCACAAAAAGGTAGCAAATTATCATAAGTTGGTTTATAAATAAGCAAACAAAAGAAAAAATCGGAGGATTTTACAGCATAATATTGCCAGTGCCCTCTGGTCCTCTCTTACCAATTTGCCTTCCAAGCTATTAATTTTCAATTCCATCTCTTTTATAGACAATTCTGATGGTAACATCCGCGGATTTTGAATCTCAAGTAAGAAAGGCCGTCCCGAGCCCAACATCCGCACCTAAAATTTGATCTAGCAGTAAATATAATTGATTATTCTTGAAGTCACTCAACCACAAGAACTCACATGCTCATTACATCTATGTCTTCTCTACCAGCTGCATGGAACTTGTAATTATCACCTCGGCACAAGGGAAGAATGCCATTTCCCAAAATTTCCTAGAATATGACAACAAAAAGGTGTCAACCCTTGTAAACAGAAATAAGATAACATATCACTTCGCCATTGAGGTAATACCTCAACAGATGCTTCTCCCATTCTTTCATCATCAATAATCCAACGCGATTGACTCACATTTCTAGAGTACTGCAATACAATACAATAAAATAAAGCATGAATTCCACGCCATTGCCAAGGAAAGCAAATTATCCAAGCTGCTGCTTCTCTAAGACTACGAGTTTTTAGACAGAACAAATGTCCAAACCTGAACTAGTTAACAGCATTTATATAATACCAAAAATTGGGTATCACAACTTTCACTAAAATATATTGGACACTATAACTCCCATGAGCACGAATAGGTAAGGCACAATTCTTATAAGAGTAAGAAGCAAAAAATAAGCATGACATATTCTACTGAAAAACATGTTGAATATCATTAATGCTGTTTAAGGATTGCCAGCCTGAGCTGGTGAACCCTATACTACACTGAAGCAAGAAAAAAAATGGCTTAGATGGATTTCTGAAGTAGGGATAAATAGGGGTAATGATATACACTATTTTGTAGTGTATAAGTGTGTTAATTTAGCCCAAACAATTATCATTTGGTTCAATATGGAAGCATATATCTTGTATTTCTTCATTTGCTAACTTTGTTTGTAATTGGAGAATTTAAATGCATTATTATGAATGAATATGAGACAAGGGCAATTCGGTCATTTTACATGGATGCACTCAAGGTTCGTGATAACTTGGGTTGGATAGAATTTATCATATGAGTTCCAAGGAAGAATTCAACCTACAATTGAAGCAAAATAGGTGTTGGAGCTAGAGGAAAGAAAGCACGTTTATAAGGAGCCACGGGGAGCGGCACATAAACCGCGGGTAGCGGTGATTTCCAAGAAGGGCCTTTAGGGCCGAATTTCCTAGTTTTTTTGGCTAGTTTTATTTCATTCTTTATTTGGCCCGCTTCAAACAAAATGAGAAAAAGGGGGAGGCCCATTGATTCGAAGTCACCACAAAAAAAAAGAAAAAAAACACTTTTGAAGGAAAGGCCTTCGCATTCCTAATCAGGTAGGGCCGGGCAGCTTTAGCTTGGCGAATCGCATCCCCGCGCAACGACATCACTCTTTACCGTTCTCACTCAGTCTTTGCAACGGCTGAGAAGGCAGTCGTAGAAGCGAAGCCTATCGCCCCGTTATTTTTCTTTTCTTAGAACTACTTAAGCACTTTGATAATTAGGTTTTAGGTTATCTTTGACATTATTATTCATACTCGGAGAACTTTGATAACGTTATTTTTTTCTTCATAGGAGCTTTTACCTTTCATGGAGAACTAAACCCTAATTCTTGATGAATAGATTGAAGCTTTTGAATTCACATAATTGTGAGATTTCTCTTATCTTATTCTCTCTTGAATATTAATTATTCTGATTGATATTGATAATTGTTAGGTGATCAACTAGTTAATGATTTTTGTTGATTGATTGCTCGATTAGATTGTTGAATCCTAATTGTTCAATTAATCTTCTCAAAAGTAGTAACTTTGGATTGTTAATGCTTGCGTTCTTGATTAATGATTTCAAAGGGGAATACTTATATTGTTTAATTTCAACCACTTGTGTTGAAATCATCTTTCTTTATTGATTTCTCTAGATTGATTTCTTCTATTAAATTGAATCTAAGTGCTTGTTTTGAATTGTTTAATAGTTAGGGTTTTCTAAGAACGCATCTCGTTCTTTTTTTTTTTTGAGAGGAAAAGCCAACTAGTGCATTAATCAAGGGACAAAAAGTCCGAGAGTACATAGGGAGAAACCTCATTAGGACAATGGTTTTCCCATACTTGTTCAACACCAAAGGGCACTAGCTTAGCAAGATCATGGGCTACACAATTCCCATTTCTTTTAACATGAGACCAAACTACTGAATTAAACAAAGAAGAAAGCGACAAAATATCCTCTAAAACATTATCAAAATCTGAAAAATCAACTATAGCTTTGGAAAGACGATTCACCAACACTTGACTATCCGATTCCAAAATGACATTCTCATAACCATGGCGTTTAGCGAGCCTTATAGCAAATAGAAGAGCCTTGCCTTCTGCATCTCGTTCTAGTTAGCTAATAATAAGGAGAAATTGGGATTTTCATTCCACAATAAAGTATTCAAGAGTGTTTAATTGAAGTGTTTTCCATGATCAACTAGTAATTCATTAGTGGATATTAATTTGATCAAGATTTGTCTACATTTGATTTCTTCATGTGATTATTGGTTTCTTATTAGTTTGATTATTTTAGCTATTAGTTTTGATTAATCTCAAATCCCCCACTTGGTTACCTTAAACACTTAGTTTACTAGGTGTTTATTACGCACACATACACTAGAAAGTGTCCTTTCTCCGTGGATACGAACTCTACTTCCCTAGCTAATTTAATTAGTGTTAGAAAGTGAGAAATAATCTATGTAGCATGGGTACGCCCCCCGGAGCCCCGTTTCCCCTGGGGGGCACGGAAAGGCGGCGAGGGAGGGGCAAGACGGATTTCCTAATTGAAAACAAATATGAGAGAAAATGGAGTAGGGGTTGGGGGGTATTTGAGGGGAAAGGCCGGAACTAAATTAGAATATATAAAAAAATTTAAAAAGGGGAAAAATGGGATCCGAAGGGTTTAGGGTTGTAAATTTCGAATTTATCTCACTGGGGAAAGAGAGGAGAGAGACTTACCAAGTCTTTCTCTTAGGACTTGTTCGCTCCTTCGCTCCTTCGTTAGGAGTTAGATCTAGGTTTTTGTTTTATTTTATTTTCTATTTTTGTTTTTGTTTTATTTTTTTCTCCCTTCTCTCCTCTTTTTCCGCCGTTTTCTTTTTTTCGTGTTTTATTTTTGTTTAATTTTTTGTGGTTTCTTTTTTTTAGATCTAGGATTTTGTTTTATTTTTATTTTGCGAATTGTTTTATTTTTATTTTCTGTTTTGTTTTAGTTTTATTTTTTCCCTTCTTTCTCCTCACTTGTTTTTGAAGTATGTTGGGTGGTTTTTTTTTCGGTTTTCTTTGTTTTTTTTCAAAAAAATAGTTTAATACTTTTTTTTTTTTTTACACTTATTTCCTTTTGCACTTTTACGCTTGCTATAAAAACCCCCCCCCTTTTTTTTTTTAAAAAAAAAAAAAAAATAATATAATTCCATTTAATTTATGAAAACTAAAATTTAAGGTAATATAATTCATTAAATGTATTTTTTTTTTTGTTTTTTTTTTCCGAATCCAAGCCGTACCCGTTTTTGAAATTTTGATTTCTTTTTCCGTCTTTCCGTCCCCGTATGAGAGCATACGACTAAAAGACCTACCAAATTTTGGCGGCCGTTCTGTGAAAGGCAACTTTTAACTTTTATATTGTGTGTTTTGCGTAAATTCTTGTCTTCATTTATGGTACTAGAATCGTTGTAACAAAAGAGTTTATGCTTACGCTTCACCGTAAATTGAAAATTTTTTTTTTGAGAGAATCCTAGATACAATTTTCGTGAATTGTCGTTTGCATTTGAATTTGAATTTGAAGAGAAAGATTTCAAGATGCCACCACAGACTCGCACACTAAAGGAGCTCACTGCTCCTGATCTTAATCAACAACCCCTATGCATCACTTTTCCTCAATTGCGAGAGGGGGTTAATTTTGAGCTTAAGTCTGGATTGATTCACCTGTTACCGGCTTTTCATGGGTTGACCGGGGAAGATCCCAACAAGTTTTTATTGTGTCGTTTGCACTAGTATGAAGCCTAATGGGGTGACTGATGAACAAATTAAACTGAGAGCCTTTCCTTTTTCTCTTAAGGATTCGGCTAATCACTGGTTATTCTACCTTCCTCCGGGTATTATCACAACATAGGCCGAAATGAAGAAGCGCTTCCTTGAAAAATATTTTCCGGCTTCAAAATCATCTAGTTTGAATAAGGAAATTAGCAATGCAGAGAGATGGGGAGTCTTTATATGATTATTGGGAGCGGTTTAAGAAATTATGTGCTAGTTGCCCATACCATGGTTACGCTGAGCAGGATCTTATTCTCTACTTCTATAGTGGTCTTGCAGATGAGGATTTGAGAATGGTTAATGCAGCTAGTGGGGGGGTGGTATAGTAAACAAGAGTCCATATGATGCGACCGCCTTGATAAGCGAGTTAGCTGAAAATTCTAGACAATATAGTGGCAGATCTTCCACCCGTCGCGTCAATGCCGCCAGTTCTAGTACATCTGAGTTGGTGAGCCAAGTGGCTGGTTTAACTTCTATGGTGCGGGAATTCATTATCAACACCAAGTCTCAACAAGCGAAAGCTTCTGGGATTTGTACTTCCAATGGGCACCCTACTGATTCATGTCTCCTCAGCTTCAAGAAGAGTACCATGAGCATGTAAATGGAGATGGAGCTGGTTTTCTAGGACAAGAGCCCCAACGAAAATTTGATCCATATTCCAATACTAATAATCCGGGATGGAGAAGTCACCCGAATATGAGGTATGGGAATCAACAAGGAAATCAGCAACCTAATTTGGGAGCAAATCCACAAGGTCAACAATTTAGGCAACCTTACTCCAAGCCACAGGGTCAAAGTTCCAACTCTAGCATGTCAACAGAAGATATGATTCGTGCTCTTACTTCTAATGTGTCGACCATGCAACAAAATATGGCCCAATTTCAATATGAAACCAAATCTAGTATTCAAAACTTGGAAAATCAAGTTAGCCAAATTTCTAAAGCGGTTAATAAACTTGAAGCTAAGGATTCTGGGAAGCTTCCATCTCAAATGGAGCTTAATCCTAAGCAACAGGCTCATGCGGTAACTTTGAGAAGTGGTAAAGGGCTACAAGATACGATCACTGCAAGAAATAAAGCTAAAGAGCGCATAGGAGTTGAAGATGAAGAGGCGGAACCTAACCGTTCCCAAAATTGCTATCACGCACCTGCTCCACAAAGATTTCAACCCAATATGGAATTCCCACACCCTCGGAAGTCATAGCCCAAAGATAACTCATCTCAATACGCGCCATTTTAGTGGCTTGTCCTTGGCAAGACACCGTAGTCGTCAAAAAACGATGAGCTAATCGAAGCCCGGGGTGAGGGATCTTGTAACTTCTTTCACAATGGGTGTTTATTTTGGTTCCTATAATAGCCTGCCAAAAGACTGAACAAATATGGTGGTGCAAAGGATTCCATTCATTTTCAGTAGGAGGTGGTTCCCAACCAAAAGCCTCTCTAATCTCATCATAGCTTACATCATATCTACTATTATTAAGGCGAAAAGTGATTCTTGGACATCGCTCATTGCTCTCTTCCAAAGTAGATAAGAACTCATAAGTGTATCTCACATAAGTTTCCGCCTTCTTGCCTAGAAATGCTTCCATCCCCACCTTGCAAAACAACTTCTTCATCAAATCAACCATGCCTAAAACCGCTAAAGTATCCAAGTTAATGAATTTAGTGACATAACCCCCATAGTATCAATCTCCCCCAGTTTTGAGGAAGATGTCTTCGCCTCCGAAGATTTTTAGCCTTCTTCTTTGTCACATTCTTAGGATCCGGCGTGGGTCTTTTCTTATCTCTAGCCATGGTAACTCACTTCCATTCTCACAAGGTTCCTCACTCCCTCAACAATAATAAGCAACAATTTTCAAATCCACAACACCACAAATACCACCAAAAATCTCAATGCAATTCAACACATGACTACTAGTAATAATATTCTATCATACCATGAGCACAAACATCAACTCACAAACATTCACTCATGGGCATGTATCATCAAGCAATCAACAAATAGGAAAATTTCAAAATATCCCAATTGAATTTCGAAATTCACCTCATGAGAGACAAAAAATCCTCCAAAAACACCAATCGAAGGAAAATTGTTGCTTGCTCACATGAAATTCATCAACTTTATGCCCAATACTTCAACTACGACCTTCCAATTGTTCCAAATACTCTCAAATTCTAAAACCCAAATTTCTAGGGCTCTTGATGAATTTTAGGTTGAGTGGGATTGGAATTGTGTTTATGGTGATTTGAATGGTGGTAAAGATTAAAAAAAAAAATTAATGCCAAAAATACAAAACCCGCTAAGTTGAAACCCCGAGAGGCAACTTAGGCAAAAATGGGGACCCGGATAGGTTTAAAACCCGCAAGGGAAATTTACGCAAGAAAGTGGCTATTAAGCGGGTGAGATGGTGAGCTTAAAAGAATTGGAGTGGCTAGGATGAAAACCCGAAAGGGCTCCTAGGCAAAATGAGAGATAAAAGAGAGAAAAGTTTGAACATTTGCCGGAGTTGTGGACATAAAGAGGGAGGAGCTATAAGGAGGATTCGGGTAGGTTCTCATCTTGGTGTCATTTGGAGGATGCGGTTGGAGTTTAGGTTAGAGCTAACACATTATATTTTTGGGAGACATAAGGGGAGGTTGGTTTGTGATGTTGTGCGGATTTGAATAAGTTCAAGTCTTTTGAGATCTTTCGAGACTTGAACTTATATCTTGGATGTTTATTGAGTTGGAGATATTTCGGGCTATGTATAGGGGAATCTAGGTTTCATTTGTTAGTTCCCTCGTAGCTGGATGGAAGTTTTGCTTTGGAGTGCCATTTGCATATACTTTTGTGGAGATATAAGGAGGCGTAGATTGGAGTTGAGCTTAGTCTTGGTACTTTGAGATTACATCGGTACTTAGACTTAGCTATGATTGTAGGGTTGGTTGCTTTATTGATTACTTTTGACTAGTTGGAGTTAGGATCTTGGGTTGTGGTTCCCTTTCTTGCTTTCACTATTAGATCTTTGGAAAGTGGAGTTGGATATATATTCGGAGTTTACTCGAGGACGAGTAAAGATCTAAGTATGGGGGAGTTTGATATACACTACTTTGTAGTGTATAAGTGTGTTAATTTAGCCCAAACAATTGTCATTTGGTTCAATATGGAAGCATATATCTTGTATTTCTTCCTTTGCTAACTTTGTTTGTAATTGGAGAATTTATATGCTTTATTATGAATGACTATGAGACAAGGGAAATTCGGTCATTTTACATGGATGCACTCAAGGTTCGTGACAACTTAGGTTGGATAGAATTTATCATATGAGTTCCAAGGAAGAATTCAACCTACAATTGAAGCAAAATAGGTGTTGGAGCTAGAGGAAAGAAAGCACGTTTATAAGGAGCTGCGGGGTGCGGCAAAATAGCCGCTAGGCGCGGCCCAGGCAGCGGCTACAACATCCTTTGTGCAGGCTAGCCGGCCGGGCGCGGCACATAAGCCGCGGGTAGCAGCGATTTCCGAGAAGGGCCTTTAGGGCCGAGTTTCCTAGTTGTTTCTTTGGCTAGTTTTATTTTTCTTTTCTTAGAACTACTTAAGCACTTTGATAATTAGGTTTTAGGTTATCTTTGACATTATTATTCATACTTGGAGAACTTTGAGAACGTTATTTTTTCTTCATTGGAGCTTTTACCTTTCATAGAGAACTAAACCCTAATTCTTGATCAATAGATTGAAACTTTTGAATTCACATAGTTGTGAGATTTCTCTTCTCTTATTCTCTCTTGAATATTAATTATTCTTTTGCTATTATTTATATGATAGATATTGATTATTGCTAGGTGATCAACTAGTCAATGATTTTTGTTGATTGATTGCTCAATTAGATTGTTGAATCCGTAATTGTTCAATTACTCTTCTCAAAAGTAGTAACTTTGGATTGTTAATGCTTGCGTTCTTGATTAATGATTTATATTGTTTAATTTCAACCACTTGTGTTGAAATCATCTCTCTTTATTGATTTCTCTAGATTGATTTCTTCTATTAAATTGAATCTAAGCGCTTGTTTTTCGATTGTTTAATAGTTAGGGTTTTCTAGGAACGCATCTCGTTCTAGTTAGCTAATAATAAGGAAAAATTGGGATTTTCATTCCACAATAAAGTATTTAACAGTGTTTAATTGAAGTGTTTTCCATGATCAACTAGTAATTCATTAGTGGATATTAATTTGATTAAGATTTGTCTACATTTGATTTCTTCACGTGATTATTGGTTTCTTATTAGTTTGATTATTATAGTTATTAGTTTTGATTAATCTCAAATCCCCCACTTAGTTACCTTAAACACTTACTTTACTAGGTGTTTATTACGCACACATACACTAGAAAGTGTCCTTTCTCCGTGGATACGAACTCTACTTCCCTAGCTACTTTAATTAATGCTAGAAAGTGAGAGATAATTTGGTGCATACGACTAAAAGACCTACCAGGTAACATAATATTAAAATACAGAAATACTAGCTCTCCATTCAGATTGACATATTGAACAATGCATCACTATTCTCCGGATGTGGTATCTATCTATAGCTTATAAGTTAGTCAGTAAATGTCTACTCGCCAAAAGGGAAGAACAACTGTTTGGTAATGTCCCTAAACTCACCTGACGCAATAAAGCTTCAGACTCACACCTAACTGTATTATTACTTTACAGTCTACTGAGAGCCATGCCATATTGGATAATGTTTTAGGTCTAACATTGGATGTGGAAACAGTCAAACAGATTATACAGATATATAAAGATCAGTGAGACTTTCATAACTCAAAACATGTAAGGGGTTTCATGATCCAGCTGGTGCAGAAGCCATGCAATGCATGTTCACATAGTAACTTAAACCCTAAACCAGAGATTATAATTTTGTTTCGAAAAGGCAAGACATAAAATTGCAAATGAATATACCTTTAAGTATCTACCACCAATATAGATAGGTGTCCTGGAACAAAGAATTTCCAAGTAGCAAGGTGAGATCTAGGATTAATAAGGAAAACAAGTCAGAAACAAGAACTTTCCATAACCTGGTGATAAACTCAGATATCACAGCAAGCATAATAACACAGATATTGTTTACTTTAAAAGGTCATAAATGACACATAGTTCATTTGTTAGGTCCTAGATAAACATTCTTGGCCACACGAATGTATGAAAACAGAAGGAATTTTTTGTGGTAATTATGCTTTTCATCTAATTGTACCATATATATAAGGTTTTGCTCATGATTCAAATCTCAAAAGAAAGTGGAGGATGATCCCAACTGCTCATGCCATCAAGTGTGTTATCCCCTAAATGAGATACAAGCTACAACTTTACAGGCATGAAAAAATAAAAGGGTCTTTCTGCAAGAGTGAGACTGACTTTAAGCACTCTGGCTCAATTTTGCTTGAGTATCATTGAACAGACACATTTGACACCAAAGGTGAGCATAAGAGAGAAATTACCTTTCTCTCCAATGGTCTGTAGGAATTTTTTTCC
The DNA here is from genome assembly GCA_947648045.1 of Beta corolliflora. Classification (NCBI taxonomy): domain Eukaryota; kingdom Viridiplantae; phylum Streptophyta; class Magnoliopsida; order Caryophyllales; family Amaranthaceae; genus Beta; species Beta corolliflora. The sequence goes on from CANSZD010000853.1 coordinate 281,428, forward strand.
TGCAGATTTTCTGGAGATTGCTTCAATTCAGTATCAGTACTTTCACACCTATTTCCTCCAGCAGTGTTGCCAAAACCTAACAAGAAAGACTACTTCAATATCAAAAGGCATAGTGATCACTGAGGATGTGCCTCATAGGTAAGGAACACTGCACTGAAGAATATCATGAAACAGTAACAATGACAATCAACAATTTAGTTCACATGCAAGAAGTGATGCTTTTGAAGTGAAGTGATACATCTTCTATACTTACTTCAATCTCTTCTAAGTTCAATTCTAACCCAAAACCATAGCAATTGAAAAGCAAGCACAAGCATATGTTGTATTAAAAGACTTGACTTTTGTCTCATAAATCAAGCAAACATTTCAACTCTAGACAGCTCAGAATAATTTGTTCACATTTTCATGTCAAAACACATTGATTAGCTCACACAGTATATCCTCTTTACATCCAAGTATCCAACCTTTTCAAAGAAAAAGAGAAAGACCGCAATGGGTAAGTAACTTCCACTGGAAGCACAAGTCTACATACAAGCAACATAGCACACCATGTATGTGGCCCAGTAAAAGACGGAACAAGCATGCTCCCAAAAATTTGGGATGTAGCTCTGTTTGCATTTCTAGTATTCTCCAGATGTTTGATCAATCTAATAATTATACACTGTACATTATAACCTTTTAGCATTGAAGATTGAACAACTAATTCAAGCCGGTCAATCCACCAAAAGTACATTATTACATGAACATCTACTCTAAGAATAGACTCAGGGCACTGGGCACATAAATAAAACAACTAATAGGCTTAACACTATTTTAGAGTAATGCATCCTCTGTACAGAACAATAACATTTACATAACCACAAACAAAAACACTCCATGCTCTACTACTCTCCTTGTCAGCTAAAAACCCAAAAGGCAGCCACTCAGAGAGACTGCTACAATATGCAAACGGATGAACAAAATAATGAGCGGAAAACTATGAACATGCCTGTTTTACGCTTCTTGCCGGCGTGGTTATTCTCTCTTCCATTAGCAGTCTTCATCGGCCTTCCAGTAGAAGTATAAGTCAACCGAACGCGGAAAGAACTTGAATCTGATTTCACACCCTGTGCAACCTTACAACTTAGTAGTTGCAACCTTGGTAGAAGAAAATAACTTTCTTTTAGGTTGTTTTTGAAAAACCAACTTTTCCACAACTAAGGATTGTCCTATTCAACTAGATTTGACCTATCCAAACTTATATGAACTTATTAGAGCTGATTAAAGCTGTAAATTGAACTTATTGGAACTTATTAGATATTATTAGAATTTATTTGACCTTATTTTATTTTTGAAATAAGTAGAGTAGAGCCCACCCTAGGAATTAATGGAATATATTATGAACGAATACAAGCAACAAATCACGATATTGACAACTTACATATCTATAAGTTTGATTAAAATGATGGGGGAGAACATAATGCATCTTAATCTTATTATCTAAGTTCAACTTATAGAGTAATCCTACTTACCAACTGTGTTTCAAGAAGCTTCGTGATAGATAGCTTCACAACATCCTTGACTAAAATTGCTTCAGACTGAAGGATTTCTTGAAACCAATCTTCAGAACTATACTTCTCTTTCATACATAACCTACACATCAACAAATATAAACTACAAGGTTTGTGCACAAGTTCAAAAAAATTAGAGTGAACCCATTTCATTGAGAAAGCATACAATGATGAGATACCAATTAAGAGCCGGACATTAAGCAAGTCAGCCTGATAAAATACAAGTACTACGGAGTATGACACATAACGATGGAGAACAGCCAACCTGACAGCATTCTCCTTTTCCATGATAATTTGCGGTACAGAGACTTCAAGAGAAAAGCAATCAACCTGATGGCCTTCCTGCCTCGCCAGTTCACAGATCAATGCAGCAAAGTCATTGGCACAACCCTTGTTCACCAATGCTTGTTTCTCTACATAAATAAACTGCAAAATTCCATAGCAAACACTGCAAATATCATCCTCAACGGCTAACCCTTCATTAGAAGGGTCATCACAGCTCGGTTGTTGCCCGACGACCTCCGAAAATATAGCAGAGATTCGGGAATAGTGGGTGTAAATTGGTCCATATTTCCCAAATAATCTCAGAATACACTGAGGACATAACTGCATGCACAGAAATCACAAAAAAAAAATCATTTACATGACATTTTTTCCAAATACATACAAGTGATACAGCAAGACAGTATACAGTCAAACACTAGAGAGGGTTTAAGATGGTCACTAATTTTTAATTTTTTTTTAAAGTATGCTTAAATTAATTACAAAATCTTATATAAGACCGTCTAACCATGATTTATGGTAAGACGAGGATAATTGTTATCTTAAAGCGGTCACTTATGGTAGAAATGACCCTTGATACATGATGACCTGTTATCTAAAAGTGGCTCCTTTTAACTTATTATAGGGAACAAAGTCGAGTGATCTTACAATAATTTTATTGCAAGACAGTCTTACACAAGATTGTTCTCCCCAAAAAAAAAAAATACAACAGCAACATGAATATTATACAGTGAGTTCAAACAGATTATCTGAAAATAAAGACACTACTTTTCTGGTGAAATATGATAAGCCACTTAAAATGTGAGAATTAATTATAACAGCATTGGGAAACATAAATTATCAGTTGGAAAATTGCAGATATTGTACAGCAAACTTAGTTCAAGGGAAGAAATTTATATATTTAAAAAAAAGGTAAGGTAGAAAGACGAGTACTTTGCGGGATAGTAAGTCATTGAGTGGCACCGGTGGTAGTGAGCGTACGACGTCGTATAAAAGGCGGAGCTCCTCGTCAGAGTTATTCGCCGCCATGTCGGAAAGGAGAAGTGCGGAGGAGAGAGAAAATCAGTCTTCAATTGCAAAAAAACCACCCGCCGAAACCAAAGGAGGAGAGTCAAGACTCAAGGGGAAGGGAGGGGGAGAACTCGAGAACCAAGTGTAGATGTGTTACTGTGTAGGGAAATTTGTGCGATATGTTACCAATTCAAGTAACGAGTAGTAGTCGAGTATGTTGCAGGACCCTCTTCACTCCTCAGTATACCTTCAACAAATTGCCTGCGAAATCATATAAAAAGTTAAGAAAAAAAATTAATAGTTGAATAATATAATAACAAAGAAAGGAAATAAATATCTAAAATAGAGTTTCATTGTGCTTGCCTAATCACATACACTCTTTTGCCTACTCGACTTGCAACACATAGTTAACCTTATAAGAATGTTCTGGATTGAAAACTCCAATGTTCGGAGGTAAAGATCCACGAAAAAACACTCTTTAAAATAGCACAAATTCTTGAATGTAACGGGTGTAAAATAAATTATTGTGAGATAGGACTAACTTTTTGCTCCAAATAGGTCACGTAAGTGGTACCTTTAAGAAAATAAGTTACCCGTCAAATTGGGCCCAAATGAGCTTATTTGACTTTTAATAAGTTTAGAATGGGTATTTATGGGTTTTGATTATATTGAAATGAAATGGGTAAGCTCCATTTTTTATTGTTTTATATATATACAAATGTATTAAAAGATGTTCATAAGGAAGCCTATATACCATGTGGTACTCTATTGTGTAAGAATCGAGCGTATCGAACACATGTCCTTTGAAATGAAAAGTGAGAGTTTAGCGCTCAATACACTATAACTTTATTGACTAATGTTTCTAATAAAATATGATAAAAGTCATATAATAATTATATTTAACTAAAAAGACTAAAACAAGTATTTAGATCTCTAAAGCTCCTATTACGGTACTACCAAGAGACTATTGATAACAGATTGTCTTACCCCAATTCCTTTTAAGCTATTATTTTCTAAATCAAATCTCTAAGATTTTTTTACTTATCCCGTCATTACGTTTGCTCCCATTTTTCAGTGACAAACCCAGTCAAATTATATTTTGATTTATGATCGTAATTGTTGTTGTTTAACTCTCATTAGAGAAAGATAAGATTGTGCGTGAGAGAAGTAAGAAATACCTTGTAACTATTTGCATGCTCATTCATCAACCTTTTGCTTCTCTTGGATCACAACATTTGTGAAAAGTACCCTACATAAAATTCACACCAAAAAATGAACGTTTGTGTTTTTTTTCTTGTATTTTGTAGGTAATTGAAGTGAGAATTTGCGATAATAGAAGCGTGGTAAGAGGAAGAAGATGAAGCAAGAAATTGTCGTGAAATTTTGATTTGGTTACAAAGTGTAGTGCTTTTTTTTATTTTGTTGTTATTTTACTGGTGCATGAAAGGTAACTGTTGTGTAGTTTGTGAGGGATTAGTTTTTCCCTTTATAAAAAAAAACTGATAATATTTTAGATTTTGTCATTATTGGTAAAAGAATGTGGACACCAAGTCCTCATCTCTCCCAATATATAATAGAGATAAGTTGTAGTAAAAATAGGTTTAGTTTAGAGGAAAATTGGCAGATGAGGAAGGGTTATAATTGTACTGTGAGTGTAAGTAGTGTTGGCAAATCGTGTGGCTTGTGTCTGTATTGGAAGGGAGATAAAGTAAATTTCAACTTAGTCTCTTTTTCAAATAACTATATTTGTGGTGACATCACAATGTCTACGGGGATGCAGTGGCATTTTGTGGGTTTGTATGGATGGCCGGATGGAGCTAGTAAATACAAGACTTGGGATCTTATGCGTTCTATTGGTGGCTTTGATGGTCCAATAGTTTTTAGGGTGATTTTAATGAAGTTTTGTGTGTTAGTGAACTCGAGGGGGTGAGAGAGGAAGAGCGACGTGCAATGGATGGTTTTAGGGAGGTGATGGAAGAGTTGGAGCTTCGTGATTTTGGTTACTCAGGATCGTGGTTCACTTGGAGAGGGGAAAAAATTCCCGAACTCAGAAAAGAGACCGGCTTGATCGGTTTGTTGCTAATTCTTCTTGGTGCTCTTTTTTTACCCATGCCTCTGTTGAGCACCTAGCTCGGTTTAAGTTGGACCATACTCCACTCCTTCTTCGGGTGGGTGGTGAGCAGCTCCGTTTTGAGACTGCTTGGCTCCTCGATCCTGCATGCAAGGAGTTTGTGAAGTCCTCTTGGAGGGATGCTGATGGCCAAGAGCTCCCTGAGAGAGTTATGACTGTGGTTGAAATTTGGCAAGTTGGTGCAAGGTGAAGGGTTCGGATTTTGGTAAGAAAATTCAAGAAATCGAGAAGAGGCTCTCTTTGGTGCAGTTGGAGTCTACAGATGAGGATAATAATGTGGCTTTAGCTCTTCAAGCTGAACATGATGCCTTACTTGAGAAACAGGAAGCTTACTAGCATCTTAGATCTCGAGGTTCAAAGTTGAAGGACGGAGACAAGAATACAAAATATTTCCATCATAAAGCGTCCCAACGGAAGAAGACAAATTATATTCATGGTTTATTTGACTCTGAGGGGCACTAGAAGGTGGAAGATGCTGATTTGGAGAGTGTTGTCTGCGATAATTATAGTACTCTATTTAGCTCTAGTCACCCCAGCATGGAGAATATAAATCATGTTTTTGATTCTTTAGCTCTGATTGTTACTCCAGAGACGAATATGGCTCTTTCCCGACCTTGTTCTAAGGAGGAGGTTTGGACGGCTTCAAATCAGATGCATCTGAGCAAACCCCGGGGCCAGATAGAAGGCATGCTATCTTTTACCAGAAGTAGTTCTGGCATATTGTTGGAGATGATGTTTCGGAGGTTGTGATTGGGATTGTTCATGACACTCGTCCCCCGGATAACCTTAATTCCACAAATATTGCTTTGATCTCCAAGGTGAAGTCCCCCACTCTGGTCTATGAGTTTCGTCCTATTAGTCTGTGTAATGTTATTTATAAGCTTGTGTCAAAGCTTCTGGAAAACATGCTAAAAAATATATTACCTGACATTGTTTCTGAAAACTAGAGTGCTTTTGTTCCAGGATGTCTGATAATTGATAATGCTCTTATTGCACTCGAGATTTTCCATTCTTGAAACACAGGTTCCGAGGACGTAAAGGGTCCATTGCGATGAAGCTCGATATGAGTAAGGCCTATGACAGAGTAGAATGGGTTTTCTTGAGATGTTTACAGTTGAAGCTGGGGTTTGCAAATGCTTGGGTGAAGCTGATAATTGACTGTGTCTCATCAGTCTGTTACTCTTTTGTTGTGAATGGTGTTGTGTGTGGTTCCGTTATCCCCTCTCGGGGGCTCCAACTGTAGCACCCCGACAATTCTCTATTTTCCAAAATACCTTTTTAATATAAAACTTAGAGAATTACCAAAGCATTATCGCCTGTGTGATAACGTATCGGCTTATTCAGAATTTTACAGCGGAAAATAAATAAACAACTTTGAAAATAATAAACTTAGTAAACCAAAAGTCAAACTCCAAAAACCAAAGTTAAAGTCAACCATACCAAAGTCAACCAAATTTAACAACTATAGAGTATAAAAGCTAAACACAAGCTCTCCACCAATCCCAAACCCATGATGCATCATCTTCAAACCTGAAATGGACAATGCACTATTGATCCCGAGAGCTCACCAAATGGGTCATCACAGGATCAATAAGGCATAGCCATGATCGACATACACAACAAAAGCACGTAATCAGCAAAGCTGAGTACTACATACTAAACAAATACAAAACCTAACATGATACTAATGAACATTACGGCAAAGATAAATATTAATATAATAACATAAAAGACTACTTTACTGAACTTGACTCTACAACTTAAATTAATTATAACTTAGATTGAATAGGCAATGGAAAGAGTTGTCCAAACCAAACCAGTCTTCAACTTAGAAGGCGAAGTACGGGCGCGACTCCGTACTCCCCTGACCAACGATATCGAGAAACCTTTTAAATAAAATAGGACACGGTGATCAATCCGGTCTCAAGAAAATCCATGGGCTACCATCATGTACTCCAACTCATACTAGTCCAATACTTCAGATGTGCACAAGTCTAAAGCTTATTGCTATTCACTTTCCACTTTAAGTTATTAATACTTTATTTATTTGTTATGACTCACAAGAGTAAGACAAACAATATAATCATCAAGCATGCATAAACTTCCATTTTTATCTTAGGATTAGATAAGGTGATCATCAACTTAACAATCCAAGAATAATTCCAATTATAAACTCCATAACCATTATTTATTTGTTGATCCAAGTCAACAATCAACCAACCTTTCATAGGTGAATAACCAACTTACCAAATAAGGCCCTCAGTCCTCATAAAGTAGTTAAATAATTTAAAGGGAACAACAACGTGACCCAATGCATGATCCAATAACAACATATTTATTAATCCCTCATGTGAATTAATAAAATAAAGTTCCCAATCCCATATGCTTGCATCAATCATCCATACAAACATAGTATAACCAACATAATCAACATGTTTCACACAACGGCATAAAACATGCAATTTCACTTGAATATAAATCACATATGAACTATAAATAGTTCCCTATGCATGATACTACATCAATCCCATCCTTAGGACATGATACTAATCCAACTAACACATAAGTATGTACGTACCTTGTGTAGACAATATGCGAGACCACTTTGATAATCTTAGAAGTCGCCTAAAGAGAATTCTCCGCCTACCAAATAGCAATACAACCACTAATCAATACTTAATCAAAATTCCAGCAACATTAAAATATGTTAAACCCTCTTTAAAAGTGTTTAAAAATCCTTTTTGACCATTAAAACTTCACTATTAATGTCATTATAAATCCTCAAAAATTCATCATAACCATACTAATAAAAATTCCAGCAACTTATAATGTGTTAAAAACCCTTAAAACACGCTTAATCATAATCATAATCATAATCATAAGAGTATCTAATTTCATAAACTATAATATAATACTATGATTTTCCAACTCATAAAACCCTAAAAATCCATAATTTGATACTTAAAAGGAAAATTTGACAAAAATAAGCCAACCTTTGCCCGATTCGCTACATTTAAGTCAACCTTTTGAAAATCCAGTGATAATACAAGCTTTGCATCATTTAAGCCAAATTTAGGTCAGATTACCTGTAACTTGTTCGCAACCGGTTAAAAATGTTCTGATTTTTTTTCCTTTTTTTCTTTGATTAATCTCCTCCCCCTCTCTCTTTGCTCCTCCCACTTCATTCGACATCACCACCACTTCTAATCTCCTCCCTCTTTCTCTCTTCTCCTCCCACGTTCCTCCCTCTTTCTTCCTCATCCTCCTCCTTCTTCATTCACCGGCACCACCACCAACCACCACCATCAATTCCTTCTCTCTCTTCTACCACAACCACCACCATCACTGACTTCTCCGTTGATTGTGATTTCGGGGTCAATTGAAGGAGGAGAAGATCAGATTGTGATTTCTGTTGGGTTTCGGAGCTCCTCCTTTTTTGTGACGAGCTGGTGGGGTGGTGATTTAAGTTGGTGGGTGGGGTTGGTGAAAGGGGGAGTGGCAGGGGTTGGTCGGATTTTGGGTGGGATTGGTGGATGATTGGCGGCAGTGGGTGGTTATGGTAGTTGAGGAGGTGGTTGATTTCGGGTTTTGGTGGATGGATGGGTTTGGGTTGGTAGGAGGTGGTGGATTTTTGGTGTAGGTTGGTTTTTGGTGCAGCGGGTGGAAAATGGTGGTTTCGAGCTAGGGTTTTGGGTGGGTATGGTGGATTCGGGATTTGGGTTTGGGTTGGGGTTGGGGGTTTGGGTGGTTTCAGTGGGGATTTTGGGGTTTAGGGTGGTTTTGGGCCGAGGTGGTTTGGGGTTTGGGTGGATATGGTGGTTTTGGGATGGTTGGCGGTGGTGGTGGGGTGGGTTGACAGAGGTGGTGGGGCTGGGTTCGGTCTTTGGTGGTCTTGGGGTTCGGGTTGGTGGGGATGGTGGGGCCGGGTTGACGGTGGTGGTGGGGCCGGGTTGGTGGTGGTGGTGGGGTGGGTTAGTGGTGGTGGTGGTGGTGGGGGTTGGGTTCCGTGGTTAGCGGTGGTTGGTGGTGGGGTTGGGTTAATGGTGGTTAGTGGTGAGGTTGGGTTAGTGGTGTTAATTAATCATAATTAAAATCATAATTAAACATTAACCTATTGTTTACTTGGGTTAGTAGGTTAACTTTTAGGTCAACCTAAATGTGGCTTAAATGATGCAAAGCTTGTATTATCTCTGGATTTTCAAAAGGTTGACTTAAATGTGGCGAATCGGACAAAGGTTGGCTTCTTTTTGTCAATTTTTCCTACTTAAAACCCTATTTTAAACATAATTAATAAATCTGAAATTTTAATTACTTCACTATATAAATTACATAATCTTAAATTTATATTTAAATCATCAAATAACTTTAATCATGAAAACATTAATTAAATCCTAAAAACATAAACATAACATTAAATAAAAATAGAGGAGGAAGAAATAAACCAAAGAGAGAAGAGAGGGAGGAAGATGGCACACGGAGGGAGGCGCATCTGCCGGTGCTCGGTGACAGTGGTCCTGGTGGCTGCCGTGGAGGACCGAAGCATACGAAGTGGAGAGAGAAGAAACCGAGAGAGAGAGAAGGAGGAGAGGAGAGCCGAAAAAGGAGGAGGAAGAAAGAGAAAATAAAGTGTGGGGAAAATTTGGGGTTTTTTGGGTTTATATAGTTAACCCTTGTGGGCTTAGGGGATTGTGTTTGGGCTTCAATAATCATTTAATGATTGGCACTTGGCATAGTTGGGTTCCTCTAACCCAATTTAAAATCCTTTTTACTAAACCCAAAGATGTTTAAACTATTTAAATAATTTTCAAAGTATGACTAAATAAAATATTTGATTACTTCAAATGATTAAATAATTCTTTTGACTTTCAAATAGTCAACCTTTTGAGAAATAAATTATTTAAACATTAATATATATATAATTATACATTAAAATATATTTATAAAATTCATAAAATTATGGGGGATTACACAGACAGGGGGATCCTATATCTCCCTACTTATTTATTTTGGTGGCTGATGCTTTATCCTCTCTGTTGTCTAGAGCTGGTGTAGATAAACAGGTTCACGAGGTAAAGGCAAGTCGAAATGGTCCCGGAATTTCTCATCTTCTGTTTGTTGATGACAATTTGCTCTTTGCTAGATCTACCCGAAATGAATGCATTGCTATAGTTGATATTATCAACAAATATGAAGCTGCATCTGGTCAAAAAATTAATATCGACAAGTCGGAGGTTTCCTTTAGCAGAGGGTTGGGTGTTGTGCAGAGATAGGAGCTGATAGATCTTCATGCCATGAGACATGTTAATAGCGATTCGAAGTATCTAGGTATCCCTACTTTTTCGGGAAGGTCGAGGAAAATTGCTTTTGCTGAGATGAAGGATCGAATATGGAAAAAGCTCCAAGGTTGGAAGGAGAAGCTTCTCTCTCGTGCCGGGAAGGAAGTTCTGTTGAAGGCGGTGGTTTAAGCCATTCCCACTTACCTTACGAGTGTTTATAAAATTCTTGTTGCTGTTATACAAGAGATTCATTCGGCTATGGCTCGCTTTTGGTGGGGTCAGAAGGGTACGAAACGAAAGATGCACTGGAAAAGTTGAGATTCTTTGTGTAGTCTAAAGTGCCTTGGTGGTATGGGTTGCAGAGATTTGGGAGTTTTTAACGAAGCTCTCCTTGGACATCAAGCTTGGAGATTGGTACAAGTGTCGTGATCCTTGTTGGGGTGTGTGATCCAGGCTAAATACTACCCGAACACCTCTTTTTTGGAGTCATTTTTGGGTCCGGTGAGTAGCTATTCATGGAGGAGTATTTGGGGTTCAAAAGCTTTAGTTAAAGAAGGTCTATTGTGGCGCGTAGGGAATGGTGACAGCATTCGAGTGTGGGAGGATCCATGGGTTTATGATGAGGGGAGTAAGTGGTTGTCTGGAGTTCATGTTGAAGGTGTTAGTTGGGCGCATGAATTGATAGATGAAGTGAACTACTCTTGGCGAACATATTTTATCTTGGAGAACTTCAATGAGCAGGATGCCCGTGCTATTTTTTCCATCCCTATTAGTGAGCGTCTACCGTGGGTACTCTCTCGTGAGCATTTACAAAGGATGGTAAGTATTCGGTTAAAACCGCTTATATGGTTGGCAAATCTTGTAACTTTGATGAAGTGCACAAGACTTGGATTAACTTGTGGAGCTTAAATGTGCCTCCTAAAGTGCGACATTTTATTTGGAGAGCATGTTCGGGTATTCTCCTTGTTCGAGCCACACTTAAACATTGTCATTTAATTGACGATGATGTTTGCCCGGTGTGCAATTCCGCTTCTGAAACCACGTCGCATGTGTTGTTTGAGTGTGTCTATGGTAAAGAAGCTCTTGAGTTGGGGGGTTTTGGGGATACGGCCCCTGCTGCTAGTAGTACAAATCTGCTGGAAGTTTATGGAGGCTGGGATGAAATTGATGATGATAAAATAGTTGGGTGGGGTGTTCTAGCGTGGTCCCTCTAGCATCATCGCAACCAAGCTGTTTTTGAGGGAAGATTTATTGCCAATGATGCTCTAGTTAGGCGTGCAAACAAAGTGAAACGAATTATATAAACTATGCTAGTTGTACTCAATAGGGGGCTCGTGGGTAAGCAAGCGCCCAGCTCTAACCAGCAGTGGCTTACGCCTCCTGAAAGAGTGGTCAAGATAAACACGGATGCGGCGGTGGGAGAAGGGTGGATGGGGCTGGGAGCTGTGGCGAAGGACTCCAGTAGCAGCGTGCTGTGGTCTGCTACTAGGCGTGTACGTGCTTGGTGGTCACTGGAAATCGCAAAGGGGAAAGCTCTTAGATTTGATGTCAAGTTAGCCCGTACGCATAACATCTCACAGGTGATTTTTTAGACTGATTGTGTAGCTTTGGTGTCACGTCTCCCAAGAGGAACCTTCTATCTTTCTGACCTGGATTCAATTATGGAAGATGTATTCTATCACAGCAAAAATTTCAATGCTGTTTCTTGGTCTCATGTGCGAAGGGATGGAAACTTTGTTACCCATCACCTAGTTAGACTAGTTCCATTTGGTTTTGAGCAACGTTGGGAATGTCATGTCCCTCCTGAGATTGCTCCATATGTACTCATGGACAATTTATCCCTTCCTTAATCTATCCTATTACGTGTTTCCCCTAAAAAAAGGTTTAGTTCAGCAAAAGTTTTTTTCAGTAAAAAATCAGTAAATTATATAAGAAAAAACAATAGATTATTAGTAAAGACTAGTTTTTGGACCCGTGCAAAAATGCACGGGAAGTTTAATTTTTGAGATAATTTGGTACATCAAATATGATATCTCTATATATTTTGTTATATATTGTAAAGCACTGAAAGTCTGCATGTAACATAAGTTGAAGAGGAAACGCGAAAAAAAGGTATTTCAACGAAGTTCATGAACATCACAAATGAAATATTGAATAACAATAATAATAAGTGTATTTATCAAACATTCTGAAATACTTCTTTGTACACTACATTAGTGGTAAAATTTGAGGTTCCACGTTCTTTATTGGCTATTAAAATTTTAAAACCCTTTTTGCTTGTAACTCTTAATACAGCCACATATAATTGTCCATGGCTAAAAACTGGTCTAGGAAGCTATAGGCCAACATGCAAAAGAGATTGTCCTTGACTTTTATTGATTGTCATTGCAAAGAACCCAACCAAAGGGAATCGCCTTCTTTGGAACTTGATGGGAAATTTGTTGCGTGTGACGGTGTTAGCGTCATTCGTGGAATGAAAACCTTGTCACCCATATTACTTCCAGATACTACATCAGCCTCAATAATACGCGATCGCCTAAGTGCTTAACGAACAATCTTGTACCATTACATAGCCCAAAATTTTGATCAATATTCCTTAGGAGCATCACCAGTGCCTCAACATTCAGTCATATACTATAGTTTGGAAATCCTCCGCATTTAATTGTATTTAAGAGTTCAGTAGAATACATCTCATGTATTCCATAAATTCCCTCCTCCACTGAAACGGCATCTGAATTCAAGTAAATTCTTTCTTCACCTAGCAACTGAGATAAATTATAATTTATCCTATGTACTAAATATAAATTAATAAAAATTAAAGTGAAAAGACGTTTTCCAATTCAGTTTAATAAGTTTGAATCAATTGCTTATTACATGGACAATAAATCTCATTTATATCGTCTCACATTCAGCTACTACTTATGAATTGAGATCAAGATTTCATGCACCAACTTAGTTATTTTCGTACTGGTATAATATGTAGTTTGCTTAAAAAGGAAAAAAACTTCATACTTTATATTAAATAAATGAATAGAGCAACATGAGTGATGTAGAAGTTATATATAAGTTTTAATCATTATGTTCCAATGAATTTTCTAAGTTGTAGGCCTATGTTCGGTTTTGATATATTAAATTAATGTTAAACTACTAAAACCGCAAAAAAAAGACCTCATTGTGGAAAATCTATGGATGTTATGTCAAAGGTGAATGCTAATATATATATATATATATATATATATATATATATATATATATATATATATATATATATATATATATATGTTATCCCATTACCAAAATGAGATTCTCTGGAGAAAATCCATGAGTACTTATGGCTACACCCACATTATCACTGGCCTCGGGCATGCCATAAAGCATACCAACGGTTTTATAGAAGTGACGATTTAGAAGTTAAAAATAGATCCTTGTCAAAAAAAAAAAGTTAAAAATAGAAAAGAGAAATTCGTATTAGTTCAAAAAGGTAATTCCAAACTGTTATTTATCTATAAAAAATACATCCATGTACAACTTTCCTAAAGCATAGGGAGGTCTATGAATAGGAACCAATCATGGGGGGTTAGCTTTTTATATATATCATACTCCGAGCCTTAGTTTTTTTTTAAAAAAAAATGGGGTTTCAAATATTTACCTAATAGGATAAATACATCCGCTATTGGCATGTCATATTATTCGATCATATAGTATGATGGTATCTCTAAATATTAAAAGTAGATAAGTTCATTCATATGCCCACCCATCACTCCTGAATAGAATAAAGAGGCATTTATTTATTTTAATTTCTTATTGTTTTATTTGTGGTACACTACTATCACTTCCTCTATATCCCTTATACGGAAAAGAAAAAGCTAGTCTTCTACATGACTACATCGTCTTCATCTCCACTCTTTTTGTCGGTCATCGCATTTGCCAAAGCACATACTTGCTGGTTTCTCGATTTCTCTCTCCTCTAGTTTTCTCGATTGTACTGCAACTATTATTGCCGAATCTGACGTCGTTTGTTTGCCGATGTGGCCAGCATGCCGCTGAAGTAGTTTATTTTTTTTGTTCCTCCATTGTTGTCTGAAAATATGTAACCTGTGAATCTATGAAAGTGATGATTTAAAAGTTAACAATATAACATTGAAAAATACATATAAGTATGAAAATGTAATATTAATTTACTATTTTAATTTGCCAATATACCTAACAAATGAATTCATGCATATCATATACAATATATTGGCATATACGGAGTATTAACATATAATTATATTAAATTTTTTAAATTCTGACCTTGAAACAAAAGAAGTGAATGGACTTGGAGAAAAGAAATAAATATTTTTACATATCATAATAACATCATTGACTATTGTTGACGCTTTCAAACTTTGAGAACTCCATGAAAACAAATCTACCTAATTTTAAAACTAATAATTTGTGATTTAAATTTTGTGATCTTGTATTGAAAATAACTAAAAATGGCTTACGACCCATGCATTGTACGGCTATGACTTATGACTTATTTATAATAAATAGTACTATTGTTAATACTTTCCTATAATTGACACTAATTAACATAAAATATGTACATTCAATCTCTATGTTATTACATTTTCTATTGCAAAATGAGATCCTTTGGAAAATAAAAACGTGAGTATGACTACACCCACATTACCACTGGTTTTGATCATGCCAGAAACCACACCCATATATAAAAATAACAATATGAAAGCTAAGAATATAAAAGCTTAATCCATATAAGTTTGAGAAATAAAACTTAGATATCTATTAATTCCCTAAAATTGACACTAAAAAAATACATGCATTGTTTAGAGTAACTTTAACTAACTTTTTTAGTTTGTTTGGAAGTCCTAAATTATATCTTATACTACCCTAAACTTAATTTACACTACTTGTAATTGTAATTTTAACTTTTTTCTTATTTTACACGGGTATCCTAATTATGGATCAAAGTAAATTACTATTAAAGTTTGAAAGATGCATTATAGCTACTTTATTTTTCTCTCTTTTTTTTTTTGTCTATCCTCACAAACAAACACACCAAAGCAGAATTTACAAACCTAAAACATTCACAATCCAAAATGTTTCTGCTAAGAAATTAAGGATTGTAATAGGTTGTGAGATGTGATGTGGGCCCCAAGAGCGGTCGCCTAAGCTCCGATATCCGTACGCCTGAATCCTGCAAAACAAGGTTACACTACCCCGAGGGTGGTTCCGGGATCGCCCCTCCGACGCTTAAGTCAGATGTGATTGAGGTAGAGAGAGAGAGAGAGTCTAGAGAGAGATGCTCTAGTTTGGTAGGTGAGAATTGAATACCTGTTCATTGATGAGACTGTTGGTATTTATAGTGTTCGGGATTCCCAGACAGGAAACATTGATTGGATGGGCCTCCTTGGGACCAATGGCTATGTTGCCTTTTTAGGCAATAATCATTTCACCCTTTTGGAGGATCCCCAAGATTCTGAGATTAGGTCAACTCTCAAGTAGGACCCACTGCAGCCACCTGTCCAAGGCTTTAGGGGGATTTTATACCTTTATTGGGCTGCTAATAATTGAGCCCAAACAATTAGTCCCACGCCAAGGATGGGGGACCATGACGGTCCGAGTGAGTGGCGCCCGTCCAAGGCGGAATAATAACTGGTCTGATTCCGATTCACTTCCTCGCCTGTTCAAGGAAGATGGGCCAAGTGGACCATAGCGCTGGCCGAGTTGCTTCTCATGGGGGAGAGCTAGCACCGACCGAATCTCTCTTCATGGGAGGGATCCGGGCTGACCGAGAATGTTTAGATTTTGACATGATCATGTTTGACCGAGAGGGAGGAGTGTCTCGGCCGATTGGCGGCTATTGGCCGAGTGGGTGCCAATCTGCCGCTCACCCAGGTTTGATATAGGGACCTCATGCCGACCGAGTGGGTTGGACGCCACTCGGATGAGGGGCTACAAGCTATCCAAGTGAGTCCCAACTTGTCACTTGGCCATGTTTGGCCTAGTGTAAGAGCAACTCGGCAGAGGAGGAGGGACCTTATGCTGACCGAGTGGGTTGGACGCCACTCGGATGAGGGGTTAATGAGCCCTAAGCAGTCCGAGTGGGTCCTAACTTGTCACTTGACCATGTTTGGCCAAATGTAAGAGCGACTCGACAGAGGAGGAGGGACCTCACGCCGACTGAGTGGGTTGGACGCCATTCGGAGGAGGGGCAAATGAGCCCCAAGCAGTCCGAGTGGGTCCTAACTTGTCACTTGGCCATGTTTGGCCAATTGTAAGAGCAACTCGGCAGAGGAGGAGGGACATCATGCTGACCGAGCAGGTTGGACGCCACTCGGATGAGAGGCTAAAGAGCCCCAAGCAGTCCGAGTAGGTCCTAACTTGTCACTTGGCCATGCTTGGCCAAGTGTAAGAGCGACTAGGCAGAGGAGGAGGGACCTCACGTTGACCGAGTGGGTTGGACGCCATTCGGATGAGGGGCTAATGAGCCCCAATCAGTCCGAGTGGGTCCTAACTTGTCACTTGGCCATGTTTGGCCAATTGTATGAGCGACTCGGCAGAGGAGGAGGGACCTCATGCTGACCGAGTGGGTTGGACGCCACTCGGATGAGGGGCTAATGAGCCCCAAGCAGTCCGAGTGGGTACTACCTTGTCACTTGGCCATGTTTGGCCAAGTGTAAGAGCGACTTGGTAGAGGAGGAGGGACCCCACGCTGACCGAGTATGTTGGACGCCATTCGAATGAGGGGCTAACGAGCCCCAAGCAGTCCGAGTGGGTCCTAAATTGTCACTTGGCCATGTTTGGCCAAGTGTAAGAGCGACTCGACAGAGGACGAGGGACCTCATTCTGACCGAGTGGGTTGGACGCCACTCGGATGAGGGGCTATTGAGCCCCAAGTGATCTGAATGGGTCCCAACTTGTCACTTGGCCATGTTTGGCCAAGTGTAAGGGTCGACTCGGCAAAGGCGGAGGGACCTCATGCTGACCGAGTGGGTTGGACGCCACTCGGATGAGGGGCTAATGAGCCCCAAGTAGTCCGTGTAGGTCCTAACTTGTCACTTGGCCATGTTTGGCAAAGTGTAAGAGCGACTCAGCAGAGGAGGAGGGACCTGACGATGACCGAGTGGGTTGGACGCCATTCGGATGAGGGGCTAATGATCCCCAAGCAGTCCGAGTGGGTCCTAACTTGTCACTTGGCCATGTTTGGCCAAGTGTAAGAGCGACTCAGCAGAGAAGGAGGGACCTCATGCTGACCGGGTGGGTTGGAAGCCACTCAGATGAGGGGCTAATGATCCCCAAGCAGTCCGAGTGGGTCCTAACTTGTCACTTGGCCATGTTTAGCTAATTGTAAGAGCGACTCGGCAGAGGAGGAGGGACCTCATGCCGACCGAGTGGGTTGGACGCCACTCGGATGAGGGGCTAATGAGCCCCAAGCTGTCCGAGTGGGTCCTAACTTGTCACTTGGCCATGTTTGGCCAAGTGTAAGAGCGGCTCGGCAGAGGAGGAGGGACCTCACACTGACCGAGTGGGTTGGACGCCATTCGGATGAGGGGCTAATGAGCCCCAAGCAGTCCGAGTGGCTCCTAACTTATCACTTGGCCACTATTGGCCAAGTGTAAGGGTCGACTCGGCAGAGGAGGAGGGACCTCATGCTGAACGAGTGGGTTGGACGCCACTCGGATGAGGGGCTAGTGAGCCCCAAGCAGTCCGAGTGGGTCCTAACTTGTCACTTGGCCATGTTTGGCCAAGTGTAATAGCGACTCGGCAGATGAGGAGGGACCTCACGATGACCGAGTGGGTTGGACGCCATTCGGATGAGAGGCCAATGAGCCGCAAGCAGTCCGAGTGGGTCCTAACTTGTCACTTGGCCATGTTTGGCCAAGTGTAAGAGCGACTCGGCAGAGGAGGAGGGACCTCACGATGACCGAGTGGGTTGGACGCCATTCGGATGAGGGGCTAATGAGCCCCAAGCAGTCCGAGTGGGTCCTAACTTGTCACTTGGCCATGTTTGGCCAATTGTAAGAGCGACTCGGGAGAGGAGTAGGGACCTCATGTTGACCGAGTGAGTGGGACGCCTCTCGGATGAGGGGCTAATGAGCCCCAAGCAGTCCGAGTGGGTCCTAACTTGTCACTTGGCCATGTTTGGCCAAGTGTAAGAGCGACTCGACAGAGGAGGAGGGACCTCACGCTGACCGAGTGGGTTGGACTCCATTCGGATGTGGGGCTAATGGGCCCCAAGCAGTCCGAGTGGGTCCTAACTTGTCACTTGGCCATGTTTGCCATGTGTAAGATCGACTCGGCAGAATAGGAGGGACCTAATGCTAACCGAGTGGGATGGACGCTACTCGGATGAGGGGCTAATGAGCCCGAAGCAGTCGAGTAGGTCCTAACTTGTCACTTGGCTATGTTTGGCTAAGTGTAAGAGCGACTCAGCAGAGGAGGAGGGACCTGAAGGTGACCGAGTGGATTGGACGCCATTCGGATGAGGGGCTAATGAGCCCCAAGCAGTACGAGTGGGTCCTAACTTGTCACTTGGCCATGTTTGGCCAATTGTAAGAGCGACTCGGCAGAGGAGGAGGGACCTCATGCTGACCGAGTGGGTTGGACGCCACTCAGATGAGGAGTTAATGATCCCCAAGCAGTCCGAGTGGGTCCTAACTTGTCACTTGGCCATGTTTGGCCAATTGTAGGAGCGACACGGCAGTGGAGGAGGGACCTCATGCTGACTGAGTGGCTTGGACGCCACTCGGATGAGGGTCTAATGAGCCCCAAGCAGTCCGAGTGAGTCCTAACATGTCACTTGGCCATGTTTGGCCAAATGTAAGAGCGACTCGGCAGAGGAGGAGGGACCTCATGCTGACCGAGTGGGTTGGACGCCATTCGGAAGAGGGGCTAATGAGCCCCAAGCAGTCCGAGTGGGTCCTAACTTGTTACTTGGCCACTATTGACCAAGTGTAAGGGTCGACTTGGCAGAGGAGGAGGGACCTCATGCTGAACGAGTGGGTTGGACGCCACACGGATGAGGGGCTAGCTAGCGCCAAGCAGTCCGAGTGGGTCCTAACTTGTCACTTGACCATGTTTGGCCAAGTGTAATAGCGACTCGGCAGAGGAGGAGGGACCTCACGATGACCGAGTGGGTTGGACGCCATTCGGATGAGAGGCTAATGAGCCGCATGGCGGTCGAGTGGGTCCTAACTTGTCACTTGGCAATGTTTGGCCAATTGTAAGAGCGACTCGGTAGAGGAGGAGGGACCTCACGATGACCGAGTGGGTTGGACGCCATTCGGATGAGGGGCTAATGAGCCCCAAGCAATCCGAGTGGGTCCTAACTTGTCACTTGGCCATATTTGGCCAATTGTAAGAGCGACTCGGCGGAGGAGGAGGGACCTCATGCTGACCGAGTGGGTTGGACGCCACTCGGATGAGGGGCTAATGAGCCCTGGCGGTCGAGTGGGTACTAACTTGTCACTTGGCCATGTTTGGCCAAGTGTAAGAGCGACTCGTTAGAGGAGGAGGGACCTCACGATGACCGAGTGGGTTGGACACCATTCGGATAAGGGGCTAAGGAGCCCCATGCTGTCCGAGTGGGTCCTAACTTGTCACTTGACCATGTTTGGCCAATTGTAAGAGCGACTCGGCAGAGGAGGAGGGACCTCATGCTGACCGAGTGGGTTGGACGCCACTCGGATGAGGAGCTAATGAGCCCAAGCAGTCTGAGTAGGTCCTAACTTGTCACTTGGCCACGTTTGGCCAAGTGTAAGAGCGACTCGGCAGAGGAGGAGGGACCTCACGTTGACCGAGTGGGTTGGACGCCATTCGGATGAGTGGCTAATGAGCCCCAAGCAGTCCGAGTGGGTCCTAACTTGTCACTTGGCCATGTTTGGCAAAGTGTAAGAGCGACTCGGCAGAGGAGGAGGGACCCGACGATGGCCGGAGTGGGTTGGACGCCATTCGGATGAGGGCTAATGATCCCCAGCGATCGAGTGGGTCCTAACTTGTCACTTGGCCATGTTTGGCCAAGTGTAAGAGCGACTCAGCAGAGAAGGAGGGACCTCATGCTGACCGGGTGGGTTGGAAGCCACTCAGATGAGGGGCTAATGATCCCCAAGCAGTCCGAGTGGGTCCTAACTTGTCACTTGGCCATGTTTAGCTAATTGTAAGAGCGACTCGGCAGAGGAGGAGGGACCTCATGCCGACCGAGTGGGTTGGACGCCACTCGGATGAGGGGCTAATGAGCCCCAAGCTGTCCGAGTGGGTCCTAACTTGTCACTTGGCCATGTTTGGCCAAGTGTAAGAGCGGCTCGGCAGAGGAGGAGGGACCTCACACTGACCGAGTGGGTTGGACGCCATTCGGATGAGGGGCTAATGAGCCCCAAGCAGTCCGAGTGGCTCCTAACTTATCACTTGGCCACTATTGGCCAAGTGTAAGGGTCGACTCGGCAGAGGAGGAGGGACCTCATGCTGAACGAGTGGGTTGGACGCCACTCGGATGAGGGGCTAGTGAGCCCCAAGCAGTCCGAGTGGGTCCTAACTTGTCACTTGGCCATGTTTGGCCAAGTGTAATAGCGACTCGGCAGAGGAGGAGGGACCTCACGATGACCGAGTGGGTTGGACGCCATTCGGATGAGAGGCCAATGAGCCGCAAGCAGTCCGAGTGGGTCCTAACTTGTCACTTGGCCATGTTTGGCCAAGTGTAAGAGCGACTTCGGCGAGAGGAGGAGGGACCTCACGATGACCGAAGTGGGTTGGACGCCATTCGGATGAGGGCTAATGAGCCCCAAGCAGTCCGAGTGGGTCCTAACTTGTCACTTGGCCATGTTTGGCCAATTGTAAGAGCGACTCGGGAGAGGAGTAGGGACCTCATGTTGACCGAGTGAGTGGGACGCCTCTCGGATGAGGGGCTAATGAGCCCCAAGCAGTCCGAGTGGGTCCTAACTTGTCACTTGGCCATGTTTGGCCAAGTGTAAGAGCGACTCGACAGAGGAGGAGGGACCTCACGCTGACCGAGTGGGTTGGACTCCATTCGGATGTGGGGCTAATGGGCCCCAAGCAGTCCGAGTGGGTCCTAACTTGTCACTTGGCCATGTTTGCCATGTGTAAGATCGACTCGGCAGAATAGGAGGGACCTAATGCTAACCGAGTGGGATGGACGCTACTCGGATGAGGGGCTAATGAGCCCGAAGCAGTCCGAGTAGGTCCTAACTTGTCACTTGGCTATGTTTGGCTAAGTGTAAGAGCGACTCAGCAGAGGAGGAGGGACCTGAAGGTGACCGAGTGGATTGGACGCCATTCGGATGAGGGGCTAATGAGCCCCAAGCAGTACGAGTGGGTCCTAACTTGTCACTTGGCCATGTTTGGCCAATTGTAAGAGCGACTCGGCAGAGGAGGAGGGACCTCATGCTGACCGAGTGGGTTGGACGCCACTCAGATGAGGAGTTAATGATCCCCAAGCAGTCCGAGTGGGTCCTAACTTGTCACTTGACCATGTTTGGCCAATTGTAGGAGCGACACGGCAGTGGAGGAGGGACCTCATGCTGACTGAGTGGCTTGGACGCCACTCGGATGAGGGTCTAATGAGCCCCAAGCAGTCCGAGTGAGTCCTAACATGTCACTTGGCCATGTTTGGCCAAATGTAAGAGCGACTCGGCAGAGGAGGAGGGACCTCATGCTGACCGAGTGGGTTGGACGCCATTCGGAAGAGGGGCTAATGAGCCCCAAGCAGTCCGAGTGGGTCCTAACTTGTTACTTGGCCACTATTGACCAAGTGTAAGGGTCGACTTGGCAGAGGAGGAGGGACCTCATGCTGAACGAGTGGGTTGGACGCCACTCGGATGAGGGGCTAGCTAGCGCCAAGCAGTCCGAGAGGGTCCTAACTTGTCACTTGACCATGTTTGGCCAAGTGTAATAGCGACTCGGCAGAGGAGGAGGGACCTCACGATGACCGAGTGGGTTGGACGCCATTCGGATGAGAGGCTAATGAGCCGCAAGCAGTCCGAGTGGGTCCTAACTTGTCACTTGGCAATGTTTGGCCAAGTGTAAGAGCGACTCGGTAGAGGAGGAGGGACCTCACGATGACCGAGTGGGTTGGACGCCATTCGGATGAGGGGCTAATGAGCCCCAAGCAATCCGAGTGGGTCCTAACTTGTCACTTGGCCATATTTGGCCAATTGTAAGAGCGACTCGGCGGAGGAGGAGGGACCTCATGCTGACCGAGTGGGTTGGACGCCACTCGGATGAGGGGCTAATGAGCCACAAGCAGTCCGAGTGGGTACTAACTTGTCACTTGGCCATGTTTGGCCAAGTGTAAGAGCGACTCGTTAGAGGAGGAGGGACCTCACGATGACCGAGTGGGTTGGACACCATTCGGATAAGGGGCTAAGGAGCCCCATGCTGTCCGAGTGGGTCCTAACTTGTCACTTGACCATGTTTGGCCAATTGTAAGAGCGACTCGGCAGAGGAGGAGGGACCTCATGCTGACCGAGTGGGTTGGACGCCACTCGGATGAGGAGCTAATGAGCCCAAGCAGTCTGAGTAGGTCCTAACTTGTCACTTGGCCACGTTTGGCCAAGTGTAAGAGCGACTCGGCAGAGGAGGAGGGACCTCACGTTGACCGAGTGGGTTGGACGCCATTCGGATGAGTGGCTAATGAGCCCCAAGCAGTCCGAGTGGGTCCTAACTTGTCACTTGGCCATGTTTGGCTAAGTGTAAGAGCGACTCAGCAGAGAAGGAGGGACCTCATGCTGACCGAGTGGGTTGGACGCCATTCAGATGAGGGGCTAATGATCCCCAAGCAGTCCGAGTGGGTCCTAACTTGTCACTTGGCCATGTTTGGCCAAGTGTAAGATCGACTCGGCAGAGGAGGAGGGACCTCATGCTGATCGAGTGGGTTGGACGCGCACTCAGATGAGGGGATATTGAGCCCCAAGCGATCCGAGTGGGTCCCAACTTGTCACTTGGCCCTGTTTGGCCAAGTGTAAGGGTCGATTTGGCAGAGGAGGAGGGACCTCATGCTGAACGATTGGGTTGGACGCCACTCAGATGAGGGGCTAATGAGCCGCAAGTAGTCCGAGTGGGTCCTAACTTGTCAGTTGGCCATGTTTGGCCAAGTGTAAGAGCGACTCGGTAGAGGAGGAGAGACCTCACGATGACCGAGTGGGTTGGACGCCATTCGGATGAGGGGCTAATGAGCCCCAAGCAGTCCGAGTGGGTCCTAAATTGTCACTTGGCCATGTTTGGCCAAGTGTAAGAGCGACTCAGTAGATAAGGAGGGACCTGGTCGGTCCCAAAAGTACCTTAAAGTACCGCAAGTGTACGGGTCAATTAATGTAAATATAGGGTAAGCAATATATCGTTTCCCACAAGGAGGCCTATGATCAACTACCAAATTAAGAAAATCTAATATTATTTAGGCGATTCGGGTAATGTGAATAGTGATAATAACTAAACTAAAGTAATATGAACTACTAATTCTAACACTAAAAAGTCGGACAATAGGTAAGAATCAAATATGGGAAATAGTTCTCGGATTTAGATTTCGCCAATTACCTTCTACAATGAAATTAAACTAGTTGTCGGATTGAAAACTATTGTATTGCAATGATCGAATTTCCTATGATATATTATCTGCTCTTCCAAGATAGAAAACGTGTATTTATACTAATCTTACGCCTACTTCCGTGGTCATAACAATTAATATAAACCCATTACGAACAAGAAATTCATATAAGTGACCACCCCAAGTGTATAACTATTCCTTAAATTATACTACTTGACGTTTAATAATCCCACAAACTAATATTGAAATTTCACTTCCGCTAATAATCCAATATCTTAAACATATAATCAACTGGCCAAATCAATTATATGAAAACAAACCAAGATTATCAAATTGCAATAAAAATAAATCAATCCAAACAACTTAGTTCAAATCATAGATAGAAAATAAAAGACTACATCTAGTCCTAAAACAAAGAAATTTAGGTAGTCATTGAATCGGAAATTAAACAAATAATTAAAAACGAAAATATCATAATTGACATAATAAAACTAGTATCTAATAGCATAAATCAAGAGTAGAGAAAGAAAACTCCATATAGATGAATTCGGCGACCGCTGTCTTCTTCTTCTGGCGTTGTGAGTCTTGCGTCCTCTCTGGTGTATTTTTTCCTCCTCTCTTGTGCGTCCTCTGTATTACTCCTCTTATACTTCTCGTGCTGCCTCCTTTAGTCTTAGGTTTTTGTTTTTTTTTCTTCAATTGCTGCGTGAACTTGGCAGTATTGGGCTTGCCCACTTATTGCAAATGTTGGGTGAGTTGTGAGTACATAAAGGAAAACCCAAAAATCCTCTATTGATTGCTGATTTAATTATTTCGTGGGCTTCAATGAAACACTCCCCTAAACTTTCTTTCTTTTATTTCTTCTTTTCTTTTTGCAAATATTACCTACAAAATAATAGAGCAAGGAGCTTTAAAATAATAGAGTAAAAAACTTTATAACTTAAGTAACTTAACTCTTAAAACGTTAAAATATCAAAAGATAACCTATTATAAGTCTCGAATCTTATACTTAAAAGTAATATAATGGGCGAAAATCATGTATAAAATAGAGACTTATCAACTCCTCCACACTTAATGTTTGCTAGTCCTCGAGCAAACTAGGACCATAATAGCAGCATCTATCTGTTAATATAAGACACTAGGTTGGAGTAACATTTTCTTTAACTTCCAAACTAACTGACTTTTCAGGCAAATTCTAGTACAAGCCATAACTCAACTGAAAGTTTTCACAAAGACCAAAAATAGCTTTTATAGAAATAATTTTAGTTCAAAAATATTATTTAGACATCACAAGCAAGGAGCCAAAGACTAACCAACTCTTCAAAAAGCATAGTACTTTATGTATTAGTGTTTCCATTCAGTCTTACCACAACCATATTCAAGATTTGAGTAATTGAGTAATAAACTTGGTGAACCCTCACTTTAGTAGTGCAAATAAAAACAAATTTATAATCACTCATGTGTTTAGGGTATAATAATTATCACTCAAAACCTACAATGTCGACTCGAAATGAAATATATCATCTTTAAATTTGCATATCGTTCAATCCTCCACTACTTAGTAAGACATAGAACATACAAAAATCAAAAGGACTTAGTAAGGTTGTAATGTAAGGCTAAGGTAAGGGTAGGGAGTATTTAGGATTTGGTGCTCAAAAGCTTAAGAGCTAGTGGAGTAGAAGAACAATAACCACATTGGCCAAAAAGAAGAGAAGCCAACAAATAAACTCCCACTCTAATAAAATGTTACTAAATAATCCAACTCTAATAATTTACAACCAATATATCTCTTTGTGCACCATTTGCTTTGAATAATAACATTTGCCTTATTATTACCTTTTCTTTCTTCCTTCGTTTTTTCAATCTTAATTTTCTCGTATCACATATCAAAAACTTTTTTTTTTCAGCATTCTTCTTGAAATTTTCTTCTCCACAATCTCGTAATAACCATTGATATAAAATAATAGATCACCACCTCCATAATGATAATTTATTATTTAGGACCCTTCACAAACGATACTCCATACACCAAATTATATTCCACTAGCTCAAAGCTTTGGTTAGGACATGTGTTTAGGATTATAAGCTTGTAATGAGGTTTAACCAAAAGAAATAGGCTTAAGGCTCAGAGGGGCTTTAGAAAGAGATATGATAATGTAGGTGGCTTAGGCTAAATGTGGTTCGACAAAAACGAACGCCTTAATCATTTTTATGCATGCTCATGCTTCAATGTAGTCTCGAAGAAACCAATGCAAATTCAAGAGTCTATACTTCACCAGGAACTAACACACTCTCATGAAATAATAGAGACTAACATAGATGTTTTAGTCTATTAAAAGGATCAAAAGTCTCACAATGGTTATAGATGTTCACCAAGTCAATCACAATCAAATCATAAATAACCATTCTTACCACTTGCCAAACACTTACACAATTATGCTATGTTATTCTCCGAATCAGTCAACATAAAAACCCATTAGCTTGCAACAAAATTAGAAAAACATTTTTTTTAATTCAATTTTAAAAACTGATTTTTTTTCTTTTCAGTCAAATTAAGCTAACGGAATCTGCCTTCAAGTCAAAATCAGATATGAAAATTATAAAGTTCTGCGCAAATTTTGGCAACACCTCCCTAAAATATGACATACCCATTTAGATTTCCTCATTTTCTAGGCATGTTCCTTTACACAAATTAATACCAGCATCAAAGCAATACACCAAATCCAGCAATCCAAGGCTTAAGCCTCTCCCCCACACTTATTATAAACATGGTTCTTAATGTTTGAATATAATCAGACTATATGGGAAAGGGGAAATTTTAGCAATAAACGTGGCAATATAAAAGACTTAGAGAGAAACAACCTGGGGTGTAGGACGACTTCTCTCGTGCAACGCAGTAATAGAACGGCAGCAAGCTAGCTACTCTATGTCAATTCTTGTGATAATGGTGAGAGACACAGTAGCACAACACATAGCAGCAGCAGCACATAGCAGAATAGAACATAGCAGTAGCTCAATACAACTTGATGAGCAATAGCTTCTTAGATAAGATAAATGCAGAATCAACATGCGAGATTACTCTTAACGTCTGACACGTCTTATTAATAATTCTACAGCAAAATAAAATAAAAAAAACAGGGAAACAAGCGTAAAATCATGCGGGAAAAAAAATAAAGTGCTTGGGTTCCCTCCCAAGTAGCGCTCTTTTAAAGTCAATCGCTGACCTCATGCTGACAGAGTGGGTTGGACGCCACTCAGATAAGGGGCTAATGAGCCCCAAGCAGTCCGAGTGGACTTGGCCATGTTTGGCCAAGTGTAAGAGCGACTCGGCAGAGGAGGAGGAGGACCTTATGCTGATCGAGTGGGTTGGACGCCACTCGGATGAGGGGCTATTGAGCCCCAAGCGATCCGAGTGGGTCCCAACTTGTCACTTGGCCACTTTGCCATGTTTGGCCAAGTGTAAGAGCGACTTGGCAGAGGAGGAGGGACCTCATGCTGACCGAGTGCGTTGGACGCCACTCGGATGAGGGGCTAATGAGCCCCAAGCAGTCCGAGTGGGTCCTAACTTGTCACTTGGCCATGTTTGGCCAAGTGTAAGAGCGACTCGGCAGAGGAGGAGGGACCTCACGCTGACCGAGTAGGTTGGAAACCATTCAGATGAGGTGCTAATGAGCCCCAAGCAATCCGAGTGGGTCCTAACTTGTCACTTGGCCATGTTTGGCCAATTATAAGAGCGACTCGGCAGAGGAGGAGGGACCTCATGCTGACCGAGTGGGTTGGACGCAACTCGGATGAGGGTCTAATGAGCCCCAAGCAGTCCGAGTGGGTCCTAACTTGTCACTTGGCCATGTTTGGCCAAGTGTAAGAGCGACTCGGTAGAGGAGGAGGAACCTCATGCTGACCGAGTGGGTTGGACGCCACTCGGATGAGGGGCTATTGAGCCCCAAGCGATCCGAATGGGTCCCAACTTGTCACTTGGCGATGTTTGGCCAAGTGTAAGGGTCGACTTGGCAGAGGAGGAGGGACCTCATGCTGACCGAGTGGGTTGGACGCCACTCGGATGAGGTGCTAATGAGCTCCAAGCAGTCCGAGTGGGTCCTAACTTGTCACTTGGCCATGTTTGGCCAAGTGTAAGAGCGACTCGGCAGAGGAGGAGGTACCTCACGATGACCGAGTGGGTTGGACGCCATTCAGATGAGGGGCTAATGAGCCCCAAGCAGTTCGAGTGGGTCCTAACTTGTCACTTGGCCATGTTTGGCCAAATGTAAGAGCGACTCAGCAGAGAAGGAGGGATCTCATGCTGACCGAGTGGGTTGGACGCCACTCAGATTAGGGGCTAATGAGCCCCAAACAGTTTTAGTGGGTCCTAACTTGTCACTTGGCCATGTTTGGCCAAGTGTAAGAGCGACTCGGCAGAGGAGGAGGGACCTCATGCTAACCGAGTGGGTTGGACGCCATTCGGATGAGGGGCTAATGATCCCCAAGCAGTCCGAGTGGGTTCTACTGAGGGGCGGTCGTTTGGGCCGAACGGATGTGCCCGACCGCGGACGCCACATGGCGATCTTGGATACCTGAGACTTTGGGTCCTCTCCTTACGGGTTGAGCTGACTGGGCATTTTTGAGGGGTTCTGACGCTTCGTCTCCCTTGGATCATGGCCCCTGGGGTGAATTGGTCTTTTTGGGCCGTAAAAAGAGCTCATTAGAGATACACGGGGAGGTTTGCGTTGCGCTTTTTTCGAGGAGCGCCTATAAATATGGGAGAGAAGGGAGGATTTGGAGTCATTTGTTTCATTTCTCAAATTCTCCTCTCTCAAAACTCCTGAATTCTCCCAACTTCAAGTCCGGTTTTCCAGGTCTTCTTCGTCCGACCAGGTAGGCTTTTGATTTTCTTTAAGTTTCTTTCTTTTCCCTTTCAATAAATCTCGGTCGACCCCCTTGTTTATAAATAATGGGGAGTTCATCCGAGTCGGTCACCCCCCAGTCTCACCTCCTTATAATTTGTCCGAGGAGGTGAGGGGGATGGGAATAACGTTGGTGTCGACTTTAATAAGTTGCTCCAACCCCTCGGCTATACCCGACGCAGTCTCTCTCCCGAGTTCCCCATCAGAAGTGGAAGAGGAGGCCGAGGGCATCGTTCCCTGTCCTTGGGAGGTGTCCCTAGCCTATCCTACTTCGAGGAGTTACTTAGACTGATACTTATCTGATGGTGTGGTCAGGGTCGCCATGTCGAGGGAAGAGGGTGAGGCTTCAACATCCGGCCAACCAGAATTTTCGGATTTAGATCCGAAAGGAGGTCCTCACACTTGCTTCCCCTTGTCTGCCTTGATGAAGGCCTTGAAAGAGGATCTCCGGGGTGTGAGCGCCAGATTTCAAATAAAGGACCCTTTCAATTTGGTCCGACCGGAGGCGCACCATATAATTCTGACTCCACCTCCCGGTTGCACGGTGGTGTATTATAAGGCGATGGAGATGGGGCTCTGCTTTTCCTTGACTCCCTTCGTGAAGGACCTTCTGAACACATATAGTCTATCATTGAGCCAAATTTCGCCCAACTCTTGGGGCGGCATCATTGCGGTGCAAGCCATTTGTGAGATAATCGGAGTCCGACTGACCCTGAAGTTATGACGGCATATGTACAAATTGGTGGAGATGATGACTGGGGAGAATGGTCCGGGTTGGTGGTGCTTCCAGGTCCGAAGGGGTGATCAGACTGTATTGAATCTACCTACTTCGCAGAAAGGGTTCCGGAGGGAATTTGCCTTCGTGTATTATGGTGGAGACTGGGGAATACCAACCGTCCGACCGACGCCGGAGCCGAATCATGAGCTTAATTTCCAAGTGCCTGAATTGGACGATGAAGAAGTTGTGGCCGCTTGCTACATGCAATTGGAGTCCAAGATTTTCAATGGGGGAGCGATTTTCGTGGCTGGAAATTGGTTGCCGAGTTGCCGGCTGTTCAAGAATGAACATTTCTTAGCCGCAATGGGATTGAGTCCGGCCTTTCCCAAGGGTAATTGACCGAGGGGGGTCGGTTTTAAGAAGTGGCACCCTTTGTCCTGTTTGCTTTAAATTTTCCTTCTTATTTCGCAGAACCTTCTCGCGCCTACATTGCTGCATCGGATAGTGAGATGGCTGAGCGTTTGACTTCTGCTGCTCTGAAGGCGGCTCGGATTAGGGCCGAGCTAGCAAACAAGACAATGAAGAAATCGGCCCCTCCCAAGGTTTGTAATAGACTCACATGGCCTCCGAGCCGCTTTTAATTTGCATTTTGTCGTACCATAATTTTGCTAACTTATTACAGGACCCAGCCAAGCCCAAGCCGGTGAAGAGGAAGGAGCGCTCCTCGGACAAAGAGGCTCAGACGGAGAAGGTTGTGGCTAAGGCCAAGGCCGAGCGTGAAAAGGCCAAAAGGGCCAAGTTGGCTGAGTCATCTGACGCCACTAAGGTGGGGAACTCCCAAAACACCGTGGCAGATTTGTCTGAGCGGGGTGGGGGTTCCAACATCCCTCTTCACTCAACTGACTTCAAGCCGATGCGCAGTCCGGAGTACACACCCTTCTCTCCTGACGCCGAGCAAGCTACCCCAGTGGACGAGGAGCTCCCCTCGGTCCCCTTCGTCGAACTCCGACGTTCGGAGAAGAACAAGCAGGTCGAGAAAGCACTGGAGGTGATCTGTACATCGGCCGACCGAGAGTATCTTGCTTCCCTCGGGAAGAACGAGAACAATGAGTTATACCGCTCTTGGCTCGATGTGAGTTAATTTCTTTGTCTTGTGCTTAACCCTTGGCTTTTTTGCTGTTTGATGTTTAACGCTTTCCCATCTTCCAGTTCTCCATCCGGATTACCAGTGTCACCGCAAACCGACTGGATCTTCAAGAGGAGGTGGATCAGCTAAAGGAGAATGCGAAGAAGTACTTTACCAAGGTCTATAATGCCACTACTACATTTTTTAACAAAGGCAACCGTTGAAAATAGTCTAATGCAACGACACTTGGTAAACCGTTGCAATAGATAAAGCTATTGCAACGGTTCATTTGAGACCGTTGCAATAGCCAGAGCTATTGCAACTACTCTTTAGTACCGCTACAGTAGGGTACTTAATGCAACGACTACTTAGAATTTGTACACAAGAATGATATCAATTGCAACGGTATAGAAATTGTCGTTGCATTTTCACCATTTAGTGTACCGTTACAATAGATTCATTTTATCACTGGTGACGTAAAATGTCATAGAGGCGCCAACATTACGAAATTTTCGTGAAATTCTAAAATTTCACTTTTCCCCTCCAAAAACTTCCACCAAATTGTTAAAAAACCCCACTGTCCTCTGCCTTCCCACTCTCACAGAAACACAAGCTATTTTCCATTTTTCCCTTAGGGTCCTTCCCCTATCTGATTTCTCTTTCATCTCTCGTTCTCAACCTCCATATTTTACTTATCACCTCAAATTCAAAGTAGATTATCAAGAATTCTACCTGTAAGTGCTTCTCTGCTCAGTGCTCACTTCTAGTGTTTAATTTATCCTTTTTTCGTTGAAATTCGAAGATTTTGGCTAGTTGTTGTGTTGAACCTTAACGGAAAATACTTATCTTGAGTTTTCACTTGTTAGTTGATTTGAAATCGTCCTTTTTTGCTGATTTCATTTGAAATTCGAAATAATCTGCAACTTCAACCGCTGAATTTCAAATCGTAATCTTTGTAAATTTCTTGCGAAATTCGAATTAGTTTCGATGACGATGTGAAATTTCGAATTTATGATCGCTTTGTGTTATCTAATCATCCGCATTTTGAAAAACCCTAAGTATTGAACCGAAAAGTATTTTTTGATCTGTTTTATGAATTTACCAGCAAAATCTCAGAAAATGCAGCAAGATGCTATGAATTCTACGATGACGATGAATCAAATTTCATCGACTTCTCAAATCAGGACCTCCGTCGCCGATATCTTCAATCCTCCTTCATATTCCTCCATTTTCTTCCACTCGGCACCTTCTCCAACACCGTTTGCCCAATTCAAATTCGCGAGGCCCAGTTGAAGATTCTCGAGCGTCGCCGCGATTCGAATCTTGATAAAGGTAAAATTCGAACTCCTGGGTCTACTTTCTTTAGAACTTTTGTTACCCTCTTTGAATTTGATTGAACCCTTTCGTGATCGATGGAAATTCGGGGCTTAGGGTTGATGGGGAGAATTGTGGGGTTGATGAAAATTCAAGGTAAAACTCATCTCTTCCCCGATTTGAACCCCTTCTATTTTCATTTTTTTTTGTAATTAGGTTTTCGTGCACTATCTGATGTTAGGGTTTCTGTTATTTCAATTGTTGATCTGTGTTTTGATGTTTTATTTTCCTTGTGTTTGTTTGTTGTATATTTGCTTTTTTTGAATTTTTATATTTTTGGAATGAATGAGATGAATAACTGGAAAAAAAGCGATATCATTAGGAATGTCGTGAAATTTTTGCTGGTGAGGCTTATATATAGCACTTTTACGCATTGATGAATAATTATAGTTAGTATAGATGAGAATTTTGGAGTGCAGGTGCTACTGTCTGCTGTATACTTCATCGGAGAAGTAGAAATGATTCTCTTTGGAAGCGACGGGTCCCTAATATTCCTAATCGATTAGGGATATGAAACATGAGATTAAGGCGAGAATTCGTCTTTGTGATGCCTCGGAAAGTTGCTAGAGCGATATTAACTGGTTTAATGTCTTTGTAAGGTTGTGAATATGTTTTCGATCTGTTTGTTTTAGAATCTTGCTTGGGTGCGGTCTGTTTTCATTCTAATTGAATTAGAATGTTGCCCTTCTTTGCTTGCTTGAGCGCTAGGTTGTAAAAATAGATGAGAATTTTTGCAATTGGTGTATACGTTTTCCAATCTGAAATATCTAATGTGACATTTGTATGTACTTTACAATCTGTGATGAACTACAGGCAAAGCTTCCTTGGTTCTTGCTACATATATTGCTTATTAACATGTCACCATGTTGTAGAAGACTTCTAAATTACTCAAATAGCTTGGTATTTATCGTGCCCGACATCAATGCAGGTGTTCTTGCTCTCTTGTTAATTGATGAACTAAGTTTGAGTTGTAATATTATTCTTATGTTCCATGTTTAATTTAGTGCACCACTAGTTATTATATTATTTGAAATCCCATGATGCAATTAACTTAATATTGGTAATTGATAAGTTCTTATTGTCGTTGACCTAGAGAGAGATACAAATTGGTTTACTGACACATGGATTATCGTGGCTTTTTGGTTTGTCTATTGATTGGTTTATCTATGTACTTCCTTGTGCACCACCCGAATTTGTTGTCTTTGAAGCGTCGCATAGTCATTTCTTTATTGCCTCGGTGGTGTCTTTGCTATGTGATACATGGTTATGTGCTTGCAAATATTAACGGCTAGTTTGGGTACACAAAGTGGAAGGATAAAGGAAATGAAGGGGAGAATAAAGAAGGGGAAAAGGAGGGGGAGATCAGAACCACCTATTACATAGTTGAATAACATTTATGAAATAAATGTGCTCAAATTTTAGAAAAATTCTGACATTAATCTGGAATCTTTAAATTATGAACAGAAGACATTTTGCTATAGTTATTATTATTTCAACTCCATTTTTTTATTTCTAAATTAAGTGTTTTCACACTATTACAATGTTTAAATTTTTAGGTGAACAATAAGCCAAATGGAGGAGATCAAACGTAAATACCTCACTTCTTAGACGACACAAACTTGTTAAATGAGGTATTATTCGCTCACTTCTCTCATAACTAGACATAAGTGCATTTTCTTGTAGACATAAATGTGTTGCAAATAGTTATTATGTTGATTCTAGATTTCTAAATAGTTTTGTGTTGGATTCCATGTATGATTCTGACATCGTTTTGGCCATATATATACTATTGTCTACAAATGAGAGTACACTAGATTACTCCATAGGTTAATTAATTCATCCCCTTTGCTGCAACATAGGTTAATTAATAACTAGTTAAAATTAAAATGTAATTCATTTGATCCAATATTCATCTCATTCATCAGTATAGAAACATAAATTATGATGTTGCAGTGTAAATACAGTCTAGGTTTCCCGTTTCCCACAATAAGGTAAAAGAAGGTAAAAGGTCAGATTTATCATTTTAATGAATGCAACCGTACTCCTACCAGGCCGGACTAGTGGAATAGACAATGCACCTTGAAGCTTTTGTTACTCGCTTACATAATCAGAATCGAGTTGCAAGAAAGTGTAATAATAGTTGAAAAAGGCTATTAGTATGATGTTTGTTGGAATGTAGAAAGAACCTGCAAAAGAATTATCTGTTTAAGATTAAGATGTTTCAAATAAATAAACAAGCTGTAGCTTCCTGTATCCCCCCCTCCCACCTAAACACTTCATAACTCCATTTTCGATTTTCATTGCTAAATTTAGTGTTTCTAACTATTTTTAGTGTTTGAATTATTAGGTGAACAATGAACCAATGGAGGAGATCAAACATGGATGTCCCACTATATACGCTATTGGTGGCTGAATCTAGCTAGTTATATATTGTAATATGGTGCTTGCAGGTAGTATTTAGAAGGAAACTAGGGATGTATATGCTAGAAATATTTTGTGGTACATTAAACAATTATTTATTTTAGTTTGATTTAATATATTTCATTTATATTAGTAAGAATTTAGTCATGATTGTAGTACTCTTATAAATTCATTAGTTTGAAAATTTTCAATACAAACATAACAACTTTTTTGAGCTTCTAGAGCGTCTTTTAATATTTTGTCACAAAATATATATATATATATATATATATATATATATATATATATATATATATATATACACATATGTATACATATATTATCGGTGGTACAATAGCTTGGAGTAATAGGCATTGCAATAGTTTGGAGTAGACGTTGCCAACGGGCGTTGCAATAGCTTTTGTTAATGGGCGTTGCAATAGCCTAACGATAGCATAACCTACATGAAACCAATGACTCACTTATTCGTTGCCTACAAGATTGGTCTAGAGCAACGGTTCATCAAGTCGTTGCAATAGGTCCCAAAAGTCGTTGCACTAGGCCTATTGCAATGCCTCCAAATGCGACGGTTCAAAACCGTTGCAATAGGTCTACTGCAACAATTTTTGGGCCTATTGCAACGGTTTTCGTGTGTTGCCTTTGCCCTTTAATGTAGTAGTGTGCCAAGGAGGCCAAGCGAATTGCTGAATCCAAGCTTGATGACACCGAGAGGGCCATAAAGAAAGACCAGAAGGACTTCGAGGCCGAGCGGGAGGGCTAGAAGAAGGAGAGAGCTGACCTTATCTTGGCCCGTGACTCGGCCCTAACTGCTAAGGGTGATGCCGAGGCTAAGCTGGCCAAGGCTGAGTCGGACCTAGCTGAGGCCTGAGACAAGTTGGAGTTGGCCGAGCAGAAGGCGGTCGATGCTGAGAGAAAGGCCGCCCAATCCGAGGAGCAATGGTTTGCCGAATGGCAGACTACCCAGGCTTGCGAGGACTATTGTGCCGATATGGGGCAAAGTTCTCATAAGATGGGTGAAGATGAGGCCCTCGAGCGGCTGAAGGCTGTGTTGGTCGAGTTATATCCTTCTGTGGAATGGAATGAGATATGGTCCAAGTACCAGGATGCCAACGACACCGAGGCAGCTGAGATCCGAGCTCAAATGGGTCTGGATGAAGAGGAAGAGGACGAAGATGTTGAAGTGGTCGATGATGTTTCTGCGTACCCCGAGCTAGACGATGAGAAGACCGAGTGGGTCAGTGAGGCCGACCCAGGTACTGGGGAGCCCGAGGGTGCTGTTGGAGCCAACCAGGGGGTTGAAACTGTACCACCTCCTCTTTCCTCTTAGGCTGTTTTCTTTGTACTTTTGCAATGTATTCTTTTTTGCCGACTCATATTGTAGGCTTGCTCTGTAATCTTCTTGACTAATGAAAGGAACTCTTGATTTCTATGAATGAAATTTCTTCGTACTTGGTGTTTGTTATTTGCAATAATTTTTTTTCTTCTGGTTATTCGGCCGATGCACCTTTTGCCAGGCGCAGACTTTTATTTGTCCGACTGGCTAAGTCATCATGATTATTTGTTTGACTGGTTAAGTCATTATTATTTGCCCGACTGGTTAAGTCTCTGCTGAATCATTATTATTTGTCCGACTGGTTAAGTCTCTGCTGAATCGATATTACTCTGACTGGTTAAGTCATGGCTATCTGGATGGTTGAATCTATTTTACCGAATTAATGAACTATTTCGACTGGTTCAATAGTCTACTTGTTTACAAAATGTGTCACCTCATTACAAAATATGCCGACTAGCTATGAGTTGTTCAGCTATTACACATGCCCCTATTGCAAGTAACAAACACTAGACATGGAATTTTTTTAGGTTGTCTGAATTCCAGGGTCGGGCTTAGGGAATACCTTCGGGGGACACTAGTCGGAATGTGCCGGGCTTGACAACTACTGTCACTTTGTAAGGGCCGTCCCAGTTAGGTCCTAACTTCCCATTGAGGTGCGAGAGCCCTGTAGCTTCGACTTTCCGAACTACCCAGTCGCCGAGTTGGATTGGTCTGGCTTTTACTCGGCGATTGAATTGCCGAGTTACCCTTTGCTTGTACCGAATGGACTTCAACATGGCGTTGCCCCTAGTTTCGGGCAACAAGTCCAAGTTGATGGGAATTTCTTCTTCGTTCTTCTCAAATTCGTAGAAGGTCATTCGGGGTGAGGGGATGCCGACCTCTACCGGGAGGACCGCCTCACTTCCGTATACCAGACTGAATGGGGAGTGCCCTGTTACCTCTTTGGTGGTAATCCGAGCCGACCATAGTACCCCAGGTAGGTCATCGACCCATGCTCCTTTTCCGTCCTCTAAGGATTTTTTGATTCCTTTGAGTACCACTTTGTTAGCTGACTCTGCTTGTCCATTTGTTTGTGGCCTTGATACCGCTGAGAACTTGGTTTGTATTCCGAACCGGGCGTAGTAGTCTCGAGTGGGGCCGCTATTGAATTGTCGTCCATTGTCGGACACCAAAGCCCTTGGCACTCCAAATCTTGTGATGATGTTCCTCCAAATGAACGCCTGGACTTGTCTATCTGTGATGGAAGCGAGTGGTTCAGCTTCTGTCCACTTGGTGAAGTAGTCGATGGCGACTATCAAGAACTTCCTCTGTCCAGACGCTGGGGGGAAGGGTCCGAGGAGGTCCATTCCCCACTTGTCGAATGGAAGGACTGCTTGCATGGTTGTCAGCGGAGTGGTTGGTGCTCTAGGAATGTCCGAGTGGATCTGACATGATGGACACCTTTTGACCAGCTCTTGAGCATCTAACCTTAAAGTGGGCCAGTAGTAACCTGCTATGAGAGCCTTTCCAGCTATCGTTCTTCCCCCTTAATGACTTTCGCAGGCTCCCTGGTGTATTTCCCGTATGATGTAGTCTCCTTCTTCAGGGGTCACACATTTGAGTAGGGGGTGAGTGAAGGACTTCTTGTAGAGCTGGTTCTCATGCCACATAAACCATCTAGATTTATGCTTGACCCGCTCGGCCTCCTTGTGGTCCTCGGGTAGTATTTCGTCTCTTAAGTATTCGACCACTTCTTTCATCCAAGTGGATGTCCGATTCAACACCAATTGTTCCTTGGCGTTGATGCTTGGTTGGCGTAGTACTTCCCACATGATGGTCCTGGGAGCTGATCCTTCAGCTGAACTGGCCATCCGAGCCAAAGCATCTGTCTGCTGATTTTCCGACCGTGGAACGTGAGAGATGCTGAAGCCGGTCGGCTTTGTGATGAAGTCTTGGGTTTTGGCCAAATACATTCGCATGTTATCCTCTTTGGCCTCGTATTCACCGGATACCTGACCCACTATGAGTTGTGAGTCGGATTTGGCTTTGACGACTGTGGCCCCGGCCAAGGTACATATTTGGAGTTCAAGTAGCAGGGCCTCACATTCTCCCTCATTGTTCGACCCCAAAAACTCGAACTTTATAGCATACTCCATCTTCTCCCTGACCTGGGGTTTGATGACCAAATCGGCTCCACACCCTATTTTAGTGGAAGAACCGTCCACCTGTAGTTCCCAGCTATCTTGCTCGCTGACGGGGGCCTGGTGGTGCATTCAATTATGAAATCTGCCAAGGCCTGGGCTTTGATAGCCCTCCTTGGCTCGTATTCCAATCCGAAATCCGCTAGTTGATCTGCCCAATCAGTCATCCGACTGGAGTGATTCCGGCTCTCGATCAGCTTTCTGAGTGGCGGTCCGGTGAGGACCTTGATGGGGTGAGCCTGGAAGTAGGGTTTTAGCTTCCGACTTGCCATTACTAGGGCGAAAACCAATTTTCCTACCTCAGTATACTTAGCTTCCGCTCCTCGGAAAGCGTGGCTGATGAAGTATACTGGGTGTTGCCTCTCTTCCCTTTCGGCTATTAGAACTGCGCTAAGCGTGTATTCCGAAACAACCAAGTAAATAAATAATTTTTCCCCCGACAAGGGGGATATCAATTTAGGGAGGCGAAAGCTTGTTCGGCTTCATCGTCCCAGGTGAACTCTTTTCTCTTCAAAGCTTTGAAAAAGTGCAAGCTTTTATCTGCTGACCTAGAGAGGAAGCGTCCGAGGGCAGCCAGACAGCCGGTCAGACGTTGTACCTCTCTTACGTTCCGAGGGGACTTCATCTCCATCACAGCTTTGATCTTGTCAGGGTTTGCCTCGATTCCCCTTTCGTCCACCAGGAATCCGAGGCACTTCCCTCCCTTTACTCCGAAGACGCACTTCTTCGGGTTTAACATCATGCGAAATTGCCTTAACGTGCTAAGGGTTTCCCTCAAGTCTGAGGGGTGATCACCTTGGACTTTTCTTTTGACGATCATGTCGTCAACGTATTCTTCGATGTTCCGATCCAGTAGGTCGTTGAAGATTTTGTTAACTGTCCGCTGGTATGTAGCCCCTGCATTCTTGAGTCCGAATGGCATCATATTGTAGCAATACACCCTTGATTTGTAACAAAGGCGGTATGAACTCGGTCGTGTTCGGCCATTGGGATCTGGTGATACCCTGCGTTCGCATCCATGAAGCTGAGGAGAGCATGACCCGCCGTTGAGTCGACTAGCCTATCTATCTTGGGCAGGGGGTGGTTATCTTTTGGATAGGCCTTGTTAAGGTCTGTGAAATCCACACACATTCTCCATGCCCTCGTCGACTTTTTGACCAGCACCACATTGGCCAACCATTCTGAGTATTGACATTCTTCTATGAAACCCACTTCAAGCAATTTTTTTGACTTCAGCTGCTGCTGCGGCGTTTCTTTCGGGGCCTTGGTGCCTTAGCTTTTGCTTGACTGGCTTGAACCCCTCTTTAATGTTGAGTTCGTGGCACATAATTTTGGGGTCGAGTCCAGGCATGTCTGCAGCTTCGTAGGCAAAGACATCCCTGTACTCTGTGAGTACCTGAATGATCTCTTTTCTTGTCTGAGGGTTCATGGCTTTGCCTACTCTCAAGGTCCGACCGAGTTTCTCGTCAATAATGACCTCTTCATCGTCCTCGGCCGGCTGAGGGCGCTCGTACTGCTTGGGGTTCTCTGTGATGTAAACCCCGAGGACCCTTGAGGGCTGATTCTCTTCTCGTTTTCTCTTTTTCGAGTCCTCTTAGACGTCGACCTTGCTCTTCAAGCTGTTAACTGATCACCTTGGATTTTCCCAACTTTACCTTCGTCGGTTTCGAATTGCATGAGGAGTTGATAAATGGAGATCGCCGCCTTGACCTTGTTCAGAGTCGGTCTTCCCATTATGATATTGTACGGTAGAGGGATGTCCACCACCAAAAGTCATTACGGGGCAGTCTAGTCGGTGGTGGTGAACGTCAAGCACTTGGTGCTTGAGACTTTGTAGGTGAGCTTTGCGGGATCGGCCGGTTAGGCCTCCTGATGCAAAGCCACCTGCAATGACTCCAATGTACCCTTCGGTGCCTCTACTGTTCGACTGACCCACCTTTTGCTTACCCTTCTCCTCGCTGGTATGTTTGAGGTAGCGGTTCAGCTTGCCTTGGTCTGTCAGATTATCAATGGACTTCTTGAGTTCTCTGCAGTCTTTGGTGGTGTGTCCACACTCTTTGTGGTACTCGCACCACTGGCTCTTATCTCTCCAAGCGGAGGACGTTCGGATGGGAGGAGGGCGGGGGAGTATGGACTTGTCCTTGATGTCCAAGTAAATCTCTCTCCTGTTCTTACTGAATCGGGGGTCGTTGAACCTGTCTGACCGACCTCTCGTCTTTTGCTGTTTTGACTGGTCCTTGTGATTTCCTTCATCCTTCCTTTTCTTACTCCCATCGTCTGAGTGACGGCATATGTCAGTCGCTTGGATGAATCTCTGAGCCCGAGTCATTGCCTCAGAATAGGTTTTTAATTCGTTTTCTGCCAAGGACCATCTCAGCCGACCGGGTTGGAGTCCGGACATTAGGGCGGCGAATGCCACCGCGTCTTGTAGATTAGAGATTTTTAAAGACTCTTCATTGAATCTTTTGATGTAATCAGCCAGGCTCTCATTCTTCTCCTGCCTGACCCCCATCAAGTGAAGACTTGTTTTCTTCTGCCTCTTCCCGACAACAAACTGATGGACGAATAGGTCTTCGAGTACCGAGAAATTAGTTATGACTCCAGCAGGGAGTTCCTGGAACCAGTTCAGGACTAGTCCTTTGAGTGTTGTTGGGAAGAAACAGCACCACGTAGCTTCACAGCTGGTTTGGACGCTCATTTGAGCTTTGTAAGTGGCCATGTGATCGTCTAGGTCGGTTAGGCCCGCAAATGGTTCAATGGTTGGTGTTTTGATTTTTCCCGGACTAGGTGCCTCCAGGATCTCTTGGCTGAATGGCAACATGAATTTTAGTGCTCCACTGTTGATCCGAGGAGGCCTAGACTGAGCCGAATCTACATGACCCTCTCGCTGAGCGGCCTTCTTGTTTAGGATGTACCTAGCATCATACCCCTGGCTGAGGCGCTTCTGGTTGAGGAAGTGTCGGGCGTCCTCGGGCTTGCGTCCGACGTTGCCCCTAGGGGACTTGGAGATGTGGGTCTCTTCTCCTTGTCGAGCAGATCCCCCCTTAGTTGGATTCCGCTCGCCTTCTCCTTATTTGGATCTTTGCCTGTCGTGATGGTTAGGCTCCCTTGCTTCTGATCGTTGCCGGCTAGGCTGACCATGGACAGAGCGGGGGACGTGCTCTTCCCTTTGGGAGGGTACCAAGGCATGCTCTCTAGGGTTGGGCGTGGCGCGCCCTTACTGGAGGGCGGTAAGCATATCCATTATGCTGCGTTGCAAGGTTTGTTGAAGCTGAGCGGTTATTAGGGTGATGTCTCGCTTGCTAGCAAAGGTTGAGGGTCGACCCCGCGCAGTACATTGCGGAAGGGGTTGGTCGATCTCCGTTGGAATGTTCTTCGTTGGGATCGATAGTCTGGACTGTAGGAGTCCGATGGGGAGGCGTAGGTTCCCGCTCAGATCTCCGAGGGTGAGAGGGCGAAGGTGCTCGCTCGGATCTCTGAGCTTGTGCTTCTGGTACGAGTACTCTTAGCCGGGGCCATTGCTGAGTAACAGCGAAGTGAATCTTACTGAGTGATGGCGAAGTGACTTTGATTGTAACTTCCACACAGACGGCGCCAAACTGTTTATGCTATGAAATTAAGGATTGTAATAGGTTGTGAGATGTGATGTGGGCCCCAAGAGCGGTCGCCTGAGCTCCGATGTTCGTACGCCTGAATCCTGCAAAACGAGGTTAGACTACCCCGGGGGTGGTTCCGGGATCGCCCCTCCGACGCTCAAGTCAGATGTGATTGAG
Organism: Beta corolliflora; assembly: GCA_947648045.1. Classification (NCBI taxonomy): domain Eukaryota; kingdom Viridiplantae; phylum Streptophyta; class Magnoliopsida; order Caryophyllales; family Amaranthaceae; genus Beta; species Beta corolliflora. The sequence continues at coordinate 323,065 of CANSZD010000853.1, forward strand.
GTAGAGAGAGAGAGTCTAGAGAGAGATGCTCTAGTTTGGTAGGTGAGAATTGAATACCTGTTCATTGATGAGACTGTTGGTATTTATAGTGTTTGGGATTCCCAGACAGGAAACATTGATTGGATGGGTCTCCTTGGGACCAATGGCTAATTGGCTATGTTACCTTTTCAGGCAATAATCATTTCACCCTTTCGGAGGATCCCCAAGCTTCTGAGATTAGGTCAACTCTCAGGTGGGACCCACTGCTGCCACTTGTCCAAGGCTTTAGGGGGTTTTTATACCTTTAAGGGCTGCTAATGATTGAGCCTAAACACAAAACACAATAAAAAATAATTAAACATTACTATAGTTCCACGAAACTATATATTTGACTTAGAATTAATTGTAAATATATCAACAAAAACAATTGAATAAACGAAATCAGGTGATTGATTCTACTGTACAAAGTCATAAAGGTATTCATAACATACACTAATTGTCTTATTTGTGGCGAAAATGCACAGTGCTTAAGTCCATATTCTTCAATCAAGCAATTTTCGTCATATTCTTCCCTTGAGATCCTTCGTAAGCATGATGGCTCACGAAGAATCAAAGCTTAAGTCCACTTTAAGGTGATTAATTTCGCATATGATTTCAATCAATCCATCATCCTAGATTATTGACCAAACAAAATCCTTACTTGATTTCTGCCACGACAGTAGGTCGAGATTGGTCGAAGGTTTTGTGTTTTTGTGTCTTATCTATTTTGAATCCCTTGTTCAGTAAACATATACAACCCTAAAAGAGTTACACTAACATATGGGCCAATACAAAATAGCTACATGGGCCCAAAGCATATTAACAATAAAGATACAACCCAAGATGGCTCATATACAATCTAACACCCCCCCTCAAGTTGGAGCATGGGGATCACAAATGCCCAACTTGCCAAGTAAGTACTGAAACTGACGAGTGCCAAGTGCTTTAGTAAAGAAATCCGCAAGTTGTTCCGTAGTGGAGACATGGGCGGTAGTCACAAGACCAGCTTGGATGGCATCACGAATGTAGTGACAATCAACCTCGATATGCTTCGTACGCTCATGAAATCCGGGATTCTGAGCAATATAAAGAGCAGATTTACTATCACAGAAAAGCGAACAGGCTCCCGAATGAGAGACACCAAGACCACCGAGAAGGGCCCGAAGCCACTTCAATTCGGCTGTCACATCGGCCATAGAGCGATATTCTGCTTCGGCAGATGAGCGAGAAACAGTGTGCTGCTTGCGAGTTTTCCAAGAAATAGGAGAAGACCCAAGAAACACCATCCAACCAGTAACAGAGCGACGAGTAAGCGGACAGCTAGCCCAATCCGAGTCACACCAAGCAGTCAAGTGAAGATCACAGGTAGAAGAGAGAACAATACCTTGCCCTGGGCAACCTTTAAGATAGCGAACGACACGAAGAGCAGCCTCCCAGTGCGCTACACGAGGCTCATGCATAAATTGAGCCAGAACATGAACAACATATGCCAGATCGGGGCGAGTAAAAGCCAGGTAGATGAGGCGCCCCACAAGGCGTCGATACTGAGAAGTGTCAGAATACAGAGGGCCATCGGCACGAGCGAGATTATGATTTTGCTCTAAAGGAGTATCAGCAGGCTTGGCGCCCAAGAGACCTGTTTCAGAGATAATATCAAGAGCATACTTCCTCTGAGACAAGAAGAAACCATCAGAACTTCGCGCAACTTCAATACCAAGAAAATATTTCAGAGGACCCAGGTCTTTCATTCGAAAACAGTCACCAAGATAAGCTTTAAAGGCAGAGAGAGCTGCAGGATCATTCCCAGAAATGATGATATCATCAACATACACAAGAAGATTCAAACGAGTGGCCCCACAACAATAAGTGAAGAGAGAATAATCAGAATAAGAATGAGAGAAACCATATTGGCGTAAAGAAGCGGCAAGTTTAGCAAACCAACAGCGAGGTGCCTGACGAAGACCATAAAGAGATTTCTGCAACTTACAAACCTGACCAGGAGTAGCAGGGGTGAAGCCGGGAGGAAGCTTCATATAGACGTCTTCGTCAAGATCACCATGAAGAAAGGCGTTGTGAACGTCCATCAGATGTACCTCCCAATTCTGAGCAACAGCAAGGAAAGTGCGAACGGTGACCATCTTAGCCACAGGAGCAAATGTCTCATTATAATCAATCCCTTCCACCTGATGATTACCAAGAATGACTAACCGGGCTTTGAGACGTTCAACACTGCCATCAGAATTATATTTGATCTTATATACCCATTTGCAACCCAAAGCTTTCTTCCCGGGAGGGAGAGAAGTCATGACCCAAGTATTATTGTCCTCAAGAGCACTAATTTCTTTCTGCATAGCCTCCTGCCAACCAGAATACTCCATGGCCTCCTTAAAAGATTTAGGCTCAATGCCTTCATCAACAGCTGCAAGAAAAGCACGGTGTCGCATAGAAAAATTATCACAATTCACAAAGTGAGCTATAGGATAAGGAGTAGTACCTGAGGGACTTGGAACATGAAGTGAACCTGGAGGGGGGCTCTCGGTCACCATATGAGCCACATAATCACGCAAAAGTGTGTTGGGCTGCTTGGTACGGTGTCCGCGGCCCAAAGATGGAGAGGTAGGGGGTTCGGTGTGGGCCGAGGAAAGGGAATCAGGTGATGCGGAGGAGGGAGGGACATGAGATGTGGTCTGGGCCGAGGAAGGAGGAAGAGTAGCGGGGCCAGGCGGGGGGTCAGGATCAGTGGGAATGGAAGCTGGGCCAGGAGCTGGCGCGGGAGCTGGGCCAGACTCAAAAGACGACACGGAAGAGAGATCAGGAGAATTTGGGCTGGACGGTAGAGTAGAGGAGGGGCTAAAAGAATCTGTTGGGTCATCAGCGAAGGGAAAGGAAAAGATTGCTCAAAAAATTGAACATCTCTTGACACAAAGATGTCTCCACTCTCCAAATCATATAATTTCCACCCTTTCTTCCCAGTGGAATAACCAATAAAGATACACTTGCGACTCCTAGGAGCAAATTTATCCCTTTTTCCTTTTTGATTATGAGCAAAGCACAAGCAACCAAAGACCCGTAAAAGATCAAATTTAGGAGCATGACCAAAAATTAATTCATAAGGTGTTTTGTTCCCCAAAACCCCAGAAGGAGTTCGATTAATTAAATGAACAGCAGTGAGCACATATTCTCCCCAAAAATGCACAGGAAGGTTGGCTTGAAACATCAAAGCTCTACTCACATTCAGGATATGTCTGTGCTTTCTCTCAACTCTCCCATTTTATTGTGGGGTGCCAGGACAAGATGTTTGAAACAAAATACCACTACGTTGAAAGAAATCAAGCATACAGTTGAACTCAGTGCCATTGTCACTACGAACAGTTTTAACAGTGGTTTCAAATTGACAGGAGACCATGGCAAAGAAAGATGTAAAGTAGTGGTAAACTTCAGTTTTATTATTCAAGAGGTAAACCCACACAGCACAGGAATAGTCATCAACGATTGTCAAAAAATAAACTGCTCCACAAGAAGAAGGGGTACTATAAGGGCCCCACAAATCACAATGTATCAACTCAAATAAACAACTAGCTTTATGAGAACTAACGGGAAAGCTATCACGTGTTTGTTTAGCCAAAGGACAAACATCACAGATTTTATTCAATTTCTTCCTATGAACGCTAGAACGAATAGCAGGGAGAGCTTCACAACGCGTTCCGAAGGATGGCCTAACCTTTGATGCCATAGGTCAAACTCACTCACACCTTCAACACCAACTGCTTGCACAAGAGCTACGTTGCGGAAGAAGTAGAGACCCCCTCGCCGTTCACCTGCTCCAATCAGAGTCCCTGAAGGTCGGTCCTGTATAGCACACAAAGAGGGAGTGAATTGAATAATACATGCATTATCAGACACCAAATGAGATACAGAAATCAAATTGCAAGAAAACTCAAGAACAAAAAGCACATCTCGCAATACAAGGCTATCAGTGAGATACACATCGCCTTGTTTAGTAGCAAGGGCCGAATGCCCATTAGGGAGTTCTACAGGGCATTATGTAATGTCACGCACATTACGCAAAGCAGATAGAGCTCCAGTTATATGACGGGAGGCTCCAGTATCGATAATCCACTCAAAAGAATTATTCTCACCTGTCATACGTTCACTACTGGACTGCTCGTTATTAATAAGATTCATAAGTGTCTGTATCTGCTCTGGTGTGAGGTTAGAAAGTGGTGTACCACGTTCACTAGGAGCAGTAGTGAACACACCATCACTCACGGCGTGAGCACGAGCCCCCCCTGCACCACGAGCTGTCCCACCAGCGCCCGACGTGGCTGCATCCGAGGTAGAAACAGCAGCCCCCGAAGTTCCCGAGGCTGACCCACCACCACCAGCACGCCCAGCCCCGTCTGTGCGCCCGGATTGACGCGCACGCAGACGTTCTTCATACCATGCTGGGTTTCCATGAAGTTTAAAACACGTGCTTACCTCGTGTCCCCGTTGCTTGCAGTGAGAACATGAGAGCTTGCTCTTATCAATCCGATCATACCTCCCTTTCCCTCTGTCGGCCTGAGCAAGGAATGCGTGCACACTCTCATGAGTGCTACGCCCACGTGCCGCTGCCTTCGACTGCTCTTCTTGAACAAGCGCTTGATAAGCGCGGTTCAAGTCTCCCAAAGGCTGCTGGGAGAGCAAGTTGGTGCGCACAGCACCATACATGTCAGCATCCAAACCAATCAAAAACTGGTGGAAGATTTCTTCATCTCTGTCCTTCGACAGTTTCAAAGCGATCCCACAATCGCATTTCTTGCATTCACACGATGGCAAGGGTTTTAAACGTGCCAACTCGTCATAATAACCCATGAGTTTGGTGTAATACTCATCAATGCTCATGGTTTTTGTTTGTTTGCAATCAATTATAGAGGCCTTAATTTGTTGAATACGTGGCCCATTTGCCACGCAAAATCGACGTTCAAGGTAATCCCACAACTCTTTAGCGTTATCATGCAAAGGAATCGTGGCTGCAATCTTCGGTTCCATGCTTCGCAGCATCCACGATACGACCATTGAATGGACCGTATCCCAATCAAGTAGCGCAATAGGGTCCTCGGGTTTTCGAATTACTCCATCAATAAACCCAAACTTGCGTCGTGCCCTACGAGAGAGGGTCATAGCTCTCGCCCAACTCACATAGTTCTCCCCTGTAAATACCACGTGAGTGATCAGGTTCCCCGGCTGATCGCCGGAACCGAGGTAGTACGGAGAGGTGGCTGTCACATGTCACTCTCCTTTTTCGGCATTCACAACCTTTTTCTCGTCGCCCATGGCAGAGTTTAAGTCCCTCGCGATTCACTCGGGTGAGGCTAGGGTTCCGGCAAGACGACGAGCAGGTCCGGCGAGCAGGATCAGTTCTCCGGCTCTGATACCATGCCACGACAGTAGGTCGAGATTGGTCGAAGGTTTTGTGTTTTTGTGTCTTGTCTATTTTGAATCCCTTGTTCAGTAAACATATACAACCCTAAAAGAGTTACACTAACACATGGGCCAACACAAAATAGCTACATGGGCCCAAAGCATATTAACAATAAAGATACAACCCAAGATGGCTCATATACAATCTAACAATTTCTAAACCAATTTTCTCAATTGGGACTCTCTTAAGTCCAACTCTTTTTCATTTACACATCTATCTTTTCCTACGTTATTAATCAAGCAAGGATCATTGTCAAAATTAAGGGGTTCAAATTTTCGCATAATACCGCATATATATAACTGCATAAAGTCCTACAATCTTGCCTTTTCTTTTGAGGAAATATAATCTTGCCTTTCTTTGGTGTTGAACAATCTTGCCTTTTTTTTGGTGTGAACAATCTTGCCTTTAATCACAGCATTTTATCAATTCGTTGCTTTGGCAAATGAAAAGGGAAGTTAAATATAATATTCCTTTTCAACCAAATCAATCTTTGCTTGATTTAAGGAATCATATTGCCTTTTATTGTCAATTTACTATAACTGATCCAATTAATTTTCATTTCCAAAACTTATATGACCGTGGCACACGCATCTATTGATTATGGAGTCTACACATCAGCAAATTTGGAGATGGATAATACACGTGGCATTCAGAATGTGAGGATCATTGTGGAGAGGTCATTTGGCTGAATTGATATTAACTTGACACATAGGCAATATGTACTTAGCTTTATATATATATATATATATATATATATATATATATATATATATATATATATATATATATATATATATATATAAGTTCAATTTAGTAAAAAATGTGTTTAGTGCAGCAAGAAGTGAAGAGGGCTTAAGTTGTAAAAAGTTATAATACTATGGTATCCAGGCCCGGTCCTGACAACTTATGGGCCAAGGGTGAAATGAGACATAGGGGCCCTTTAATCCTAATAGTATAATTAGTAATTTTTATTTTTGCGTAGTGCATAGTATTACGAATAAATAACATGAAAATATACTATCTACTTTTATTTTTTGGTCAACTTTTGAAGAAACAGTCGACGAAGTTATAAAAAAAGACTATGGAAATATAGGGAATCTTAAAAAGAGGATATAAAATGCGATTTTTTATTCAAGCTCAGAATTTATACAAATCCTTTGATATACAAACATATTAATGGTCAAATTTATGTGTTAATTACGAAAGAGAAAGAGCTTCTTCTCGGTGTCCAAATAAATGTGCTAAGTGAAAAATAATAGAAGTAAAAAGCGGATAAATATATCACATAAAAATAGACACCCTCCGTCCGTAATACAATTATAGTTTTCTGTTTTAGTTTTACTATTTTAAATCTTTCTATTCCAATTATCTACTTTGTTGTAATCCTATTGGTTATTTTTTCATTTGAGTTAATTTTATTGGCTGAAACAATCAGCATAATTTACCAAAAGTTTCAACTAATTTTGCTTTGATTTTTTAAATGATTTTTTTTTTACTTCTCAATACACGTACAACATCAAACACGAATGATACTTGGTTCCAATTTCCTTAATTTTCATAAAATAAGAAACATGAACTATATTATGGGACAAAGAAAGTATTAAAATATAAAGTAAATCTATAATAAAGTTAAATCAAAGTGGATAATCCCTCAAATGGGAAGGCACAAATAAAAGAAAACAAATACACCATCAATGGACAATGGTACTAGGAATACTAAAAATTAATTAATTGGCTTTTAGGTAAATTTAATTGGCTTCTGGAAATTTTCCTATACAAAAATTAAAAAGATGAGCGATTTTAAGTAAAATCAAATGGTGAATAGGAATACTCGAACTTTTATTGATTATAAACATCAATTGCACCAACATCAATATAACTCTCCAAGGTAACTCTCCAACCCATTTTTAACTTTCTCTCTCCTCAAGATCACCCCTTCAAAAATTGCTAATAATGGTATCACTCTCCAATATGCTCTCAAATTTATTATTATCTTTAATTCCTATTTTTTTATATTTTCAATGACATGTGTCATCATACTATGCTAAGAGCATGCTCTCTCAATGCTCTTGGGGGAGAGCATTTCTTCAAGTTCTCTCCATGGAGAGCGAATGCAGAGCACCAATGTTGGAGTAGAGTTGACTCTCCATTTTCTCGCTCCTTGGGAGAGCTACTTGGAGAGCACCAATGTTGAACAACGCCTTAATAACAGTTTTAGATATATCAATTATCAATACAATTTAAGTAATTTTTTTTCAATTAAAATAGGAGCACCATGCCAGATTACTCTCAGTGGATCATATAATTTGTGGGAAGGTCAAAGTGTAAATAAAAATTGGAGCCATTTCTTCTATTTGATCGGACCTTGAAATGGTCTTAAAATCAATTGCAGAGCCAAGGATAAGGGTGTGTTTGGTTAGCTAGAAAGTATTTTTTAGAAAAACAATTTTCCCACATTTTCCTGTACATGTTTGTTTTGGATCGAATCAAGAAGGAGAAAATATGAGTTGAACTTCATTTTTCAAAGATGGAAAATTACTTTGCATCACTTTCCATCACTCTATCAAAAAATACACATAAAAAACAAACAAAAATAGGTTCAAAGAAAAGTTACTTTCCTTCCAACAAAACAAAGGAAAATTAATCTATAATTGAATTTTCCTCTATAAAATGGTTTTCATAGAAAACCACTTTCTATTTTAAATATTTTCCGTCCAACCAAACACAACACTAAATTGAATAATTTCAAGTTTAAAGGAAAAGCAAATCGAATTAGAATTTGCGGGTGTAGGTTAGAGGTATGTCATTGCCATTGTCTTCATTTTCTAAAACCGAGAGTGGAGACCTAGTATCTAGCTACATGGATATTGTACCTTCGTATGAGTTTTCTTTCCCCTTTGACAAATGATTAAGGTTTTGATTTAACTATTTGCGCAGTTCCACAATATTGATATTGATTATAACTTAAGCTCCGTTTAGTAGGACGTAAAACATTTTTCTGGAAAACTGTTTTCCTTTATTATCAATTTTATATTATTTGGTTTGCAAAGGAGTGTAAAACTATTTTCCCAAGGAGTAAAATTACTCTCCCAATGATGGAAAACCATTTTCCCACCAAAATAAAGGAAAAACTGTTTTCCTTCCTTTTCCTTATCTCTCTTGTACACTCCTCTCACTACCTCCTTACTCTCCCTTTCAATTTTCTTTCGTTTCATCATTTTTCTTACATGGAACCAACAACGGAAAACTAATTTTGGAATTGTGTTTTCCATTGTAATTTGTTTTCCATGAAAATCATTTTACACTGAAAATGTTCTACACCCAACCAAACGGAACCTTAATGATGATATGTTAATTGACCAGAAACAACTATAATCACTTAAAGAAACGCTCTGGCCAAACACATCCTTGAATGTTATCACATAAACACAAGCGAGATATGAATGTTTTATTGCAAAGAATAATCATAAAGGAAAAACCCAAATAAGATTTTTCCCCTTCAATGTTGTCTAGAAACTCTTTAATCAATCCAAGATGCATTTACCATCTTAGCCATAAAGCTATACCGATCTGCTGCCTCATCAATCTGCAAATGGTAGCAAACAATAGGTTAAAAATACATGACCAACTTTTTCAACAAAAAAATATCAAAACTGACGGGTACAAACCATTTTTTGCGTTGGGCGTCCGGCTCCATGACCAGCCTTGCACTCAATCCGACCAATGATTGGGTTCTTTTGAGGGCTGTCTTCCAAGCTAGTGCATAGGACATGCTGCATTGTCTGCAAAGTATATACAATAGAATCATTCAAAAGAAGAAGTGATGATGTGTTTAAGTTGGGCTCAATACATGTGCTGAAGTTCACTTTCAAGTCATAATTGATGCAAGTAATAATCCAAGAGAACTTACAGCCAGTAACTTCAGTGAATGCAGAGGCACCACACGATCATCATGATCAGCTGTCAATAACATGGTAGCGGGGTACTGCGCAGAATGATCAGCTGATTGCTCCCATGGTCTTCTAACATTATGTAAAGGCGAGTACCTGTAAGCAAGACAGCACCTTACTCAGTGTTGGAAACTTTGGAAAAAGCATAGTCATGCATTAAGACTGGAATCTGAGTTGTGATTGAGCAAGTTTGAGCTAAACAACAATCGGTAACCGCTTTTGATATAATTTATTGTCTCCGTACGGTGTTCAAGAGGACTTCTGGCATGTTAATATACAGAATCACCTTACATTTCTGGCATGTTAGACACACCTTGTCATAAATCCACCAAGGATTACATCCGAATATTTGCAACAAGGTATAACTAATAAGTAAGGTGACCATGAGCAAAACAAGTGAGAAAGGTAGATTCGTCGCAAAATGCATTATATATCCGTAGTTTCCTACATGTTTTCCTAAAAGTAGGACAAATAGCACAAAACAAAGTTTTCATTACCACGTACATTATAAGTTGCAAAATCATGTACTTTTAAAGTATGGATTGTACTTTTAAAGTATGGATGTGCTTACTGGTGTCTCATGGGCTGTGAAGAAAGTGGTGGAAGTAAATCCCTGCTACGCTCTATTTCTCATGATCAACAATACAGTGAGCCTCGGCAGTTTTCTATCCAGAAATGCTACACTTATCTAGGATTGTGCATAATAACGAGGCTAGCCCAAAGAGCTTGTCTATTACTTGGCTGGTGATCTTATTAGAATTGCTATAAAAGTTAGACTAGCTCAATGGCATCTTGTTATGGATATTGTATGTGCACTTTGTAACACTGAGCCTGAGACTTCAACATCTCTACTTTCACTGCCCCTATTCTTCAGCAGTCTGGACTCTGGACTAGCTGCATGCTAGCTTTGGGGAATACCAGGCAACTCCAGAACTTTATGGATGAGATAGATATTGCACACAGAATGTGCAGAGAGAAGCAAGCTTGTTTCAAATTGTGCACCATGATGTTCTCAGAAGCTCTTTACAACATTTGGCTTCGGAAAATCAAGATGTCTTTGAAGGAAACTGTTTGGAATTGAATCCACCTCAACTTCTTAAAAGCATAGCAATCAAACTTTCTTGTTGTAGTTCTGAAGCTGTGTAATATATTCTTATTCTGTGAGCAAGACCTTGCATATGAAGGGTCTCTTCATCAACTCGTCCTAAAAGGTGAGGTGAAGGTGATACTGATGCAATTAGAAGTCTTACCTGGTTTGTATTGGTGTTCAGTTGTTTTCGCGATATTTTGTAGATCTTTCTTTTGGTAAACAAAAAAAAAGGGTTTTTCTACATAGTACCCCTGTGTTTTACGAAATTCTATGTTGTACCCAACGTTTTTGAAATTTCCGCGTTGTATCCCTAAGATTTCTTAACGTTACACAAAATACCCTTATACACGATATCAAACAGTAGATTTTGGGACTTTTTTACCCTGTGGGCATAGAGTAGGATTTTTTAGCCTTGTTAGTTGACTGAGGTTTGGGATATGATCTGATACATTGAAGACTAAGTGAGGTTTGGAGTAGGATTTTCTATTAGTAAGGGTATTTTGTGTGACGTTTAGAAAGTTTAGGGGTGCAATGTGGAGAGTTCAAAAAGGCTGGGTACAACGTAGAATTTCGAAAAACACAGGGGCACTACGTAGAAAAACCCAAAAAAAAAATTCTTTGCCAACAAAGGAAGTTGCAAAACCAGAGCATTATACATTCAACAATCACTCTTAAAGACATTAATATTACTCACTTTATGAGCCAGTGGAACTCTTCCTCTTTATCAGAGCAACCATAATCTGATGTCCAAGCATGACCTGGGAAAGAAAAGTCTGCATCAGCAAAGCATATCATTTGTAAGAAAATGACCACTTCTATTACAACAATGTTCCCTCACCGATGGTAAATTTGTGAAATCGGAGCATGTCCATAACACCAACATGAGCAAGAGCGCAGCCGAATATATCAGGTCTCTATAACCACAATCATCATACAATTGAGAGGGTCAACAATTGCACTGGATAAGTTCGAAAACAGAGTAAGATTCTAACAGATACCTGATTAATACAAGCACCGACAAGAAGCCCACCGTTACTTCCGCCTTCTATACACAATTTTTTTGGCTGAGTATAACCATTAGAAACAAGAAACTCAGCAGCAGAAATGAAGTCATCAAAGCAGTTCTGCTTCTTGGCAAGGGCTCCTGCCTTATGCCATTCTTCTCCATATTCACCACCACCCCGGATGTTAGCAATGCAGAAAACTGCACCAAGGTGCTTTAAGAGAACAATGCGACTGACACCAAAGGATGGTGTGATGCTTACGTTAAATCCACCATAACCATACAATAGACACGGGTGTGATCCATCCAAAACAATTCCCTTTCTTGTAACTATGAACATTGGTATCTTAGTGCCGTCTTTACTGGAAACAAAAACCTGAAGACATGGGAAATAAGCTGACAAGAGTGAAGCTGAATCAGGTGCACCTAAACACGTCACTCACACACCCCATTGGGGAGGGGAGGAACAGCAAGCATGCAATGGGAGAGGAGAGAAGCCGACAGCAAACAAGATAAGCGAAATAGTCAGAAACAAGACAATTGCGGAAAAACATAGGTTTTGAACAAAATTTCACAAACCAAGGCTAACCAACATTGACATCAAAATCTTTGTTCTCCGTTAAGATTTCCACCATGAATGTGAACAGTAAGAAGATTCAATCCGCCCCACAGATATTTGCATGGTTGCTATTCGTACAGAGATTTAAAATAGCTGTTATGTTTGTATCAACGAATTATAAAATGGATAGAAAGAGGCAAAGAGCAGACAAAATTAAAAAAATGTGGGGATAAAGTAACAGAAAGTAAAAGAAATGAAGAGATAAGAGAATGTGGGTAGACTAGTAGAGAGAAAAGGCAAGAGTATATGTGTTAGTGAGAGTATAGCGTAAAAGGAAAGTGCGAATTATTTTGGACATCCAAAAGATGAAACCATGCAGCTATTCTAGGACGAAAGGAGTATAATTGATGAAAAGAACAGATTATCAGCAGAAATTAGACATTTAATAAATTTTAAAAAGACAGCAATTAAATCTGAACGGTAGTTTTTTTGAAAAACTACAGGACAAGGAGTTTGGTTCCCATACAAACAAAGCATATTAATTTACTTATTTTAACTCAAACAATTTCAAAAATTTACCAGAAAGAAGCACATCGAAAAAGTTCCTCTCCTAATTTGTAAATAGAAAGTATCTGGGTCCTAACCAATTTGAGGCTAAGATTCTAGAAGACAGAAACTTTAAGAATATAAAAAACACTTGAAATCATATCGTTGAGGTAGAAACATAGAAATACTCCATATGAATGTGAAACATGTATAACATTAGCTCTTATAAATTGAGATTATCCTTTAATCCAAAACTCTAGTCAAAACAACAATCATTTTGAGTGAACCATCTAAGTTATATTTGTGTATTGCAGAATCTGTTGTGATATACAATTGACTCTTTTTTTTCTTTCATATTTCCCATCTAACAGAAAAGGAGGTATATGAAAACCATTAGCAATTCTAATCCCCCAAACTCAAGACATGATATGTTTTGGGCTTCGATTCAGATAAGATCCCGATTCAGTGATAAGTATGCTATGACAGATTAAACCACTAAGCATCGAAGTATTCAAGGACAATACCCATCTCTATTACAGTATTACTAACCATCATTGTCTTTGAAACATACAGAGCACCGGGGAAAATGAAATACAGAACGCTACTCCACATGAGATAAAAAATAGTCCTTATAGACAATGACAACACGGGTGAGAATAAATACCTGGTCAACCTGAAACTCATCACGATCAAATTTCGGGACAACAATGTCTCTAAATATCTTCATTTCTGGAGCATTGGAGTTTAAGTCACATTGGTAAATTATGCCCGGAGAGAGGAAGCTTGTAAACCTAAAAAATACCACGCTATCTTTTCGCCGTGCAGAGATGTCATCAACTGACCCAATCTCAAGGGGTAAATTATGCAACAGAGAACCAGTTTCAAGATCTCTAACCTCAAGAACATGCTTCACGTCATTTAAATAACAGACAAGAAGATGGTTGCTGTTGACAGCATAGGCTGATTCAAGCACATCCTTCTCAGACTGCGGAACGACATCAGTCCATATTTCTGGGGCTTTCAAGTCAACACGAACTAACTTGTATCTTGGAGCGTCCTTGTTAGTTCGAAAAGTGAACATTGTATCGTCATTAGCAACAGCGTCGTAAGCTGCATCAAATCTATCAACGAGCTTTGTGAAAGGAAGCAGATCTTTTCCCCCACGGAAACCTTCAATCCCATTGGGCAGTGTTGTCAAATCTAAATAGTAGACTTTATTTACTACTTCACAGCTCTCTGACGTATACAGAAGAAGATACTGAAAGATAAGATAGAATAGATGATCAAATTCTGAAGATTTTCATAATGCATATAACATAGAAATGAGAAAAAACTGATGTTTCTAGCAAGTCTCTGAAAAATTAAACAAAAGAGTTACAGAAACACTTCTAAAGATATAAGTCTGCATAGAGCAGCAATTACCTTTCCATCATCTGTTACCTCAGCCCCAAAAGAGTGTTTGGGATTCTCAGGATCTTTCCAACACAAAATATCCGCAGACTGATCAGTACCAAGAAAATGATAATACAGCTCTTGATTGAGGTTAGAATTTGTTTCAGTTCCAGCATCTGATATTTCCCCTTCACTGCAACACAAAACCCAATCTCAGATATGTGCTTGCTACACGAGCATAAAAGGTCAACTAAAACTTATAGCCATCTTCTGATACACACACACGCACAAAATGATAAAAAGATAAATTCTATAAAACAGAGCCTTAGTGAGAAGTCGCTTAAAATGAGAAGGATTATGTGCATCTTATTTGAAAGAAATTTGCAGTTATAGTTCAATGTGCATCTGATTTATATATACTTCCTCCGTTCTGTTTTAAATGAAACATAGGGGATTGACACGGGGATTTAGGAGAGGAGAGAGATAAAGAGAAGTAATACCAAATAAAGTAACATTTCATTTATTTCGAAACGACTTAAAATGGTAAGTGTTTCATTTTAGAGCGGAGGAAGTATATTTTTTGGAACTCAGTGTGGAAATTTTTAAGAAAAGAATTAATGCCGCAAAAAAAAGAGTACACATCTAGTTCAAAAAAATATGCACGTACTATGTAGCTCCAATAAGTGCACATACAACTTATTACATAAAGGCACACATCGTTTAGAAAAAATGAACCTGAATCCTTCTCACCGGTCTTAAATCTAACTAGCAGCATCTTGTTTAATCCTTCCCTATATATATATACTTCCTCCGTTTTTTTTAACTTGCAATATATATCATTTTAGGAAGTTGCACATTATGTTAGGCATTGGGTATTAAGGGAGGGGTATTATTGGAAGCACAATAAAATTAGGTTAGCTTGGAGAGAAAGCAAGTTAGTTAGCTTATAAATAGGAGAGATTAGTGAGAAGAAGGTTATGTTGAAAATAGATGAAAAATTGGGTGAGCTCTTGTAGTTCAATTGGGAGAGAATCAAGCCTCTCGAAAGCTTGAATATCATTTAGTTTTGCTTTATTTTCAGTTTATCAATCAAATACTCATTATCTTCCTCATTTTCTGTCATCAATGGTGTCAAGGTTATGTTAATTTATAACACATTACTTGCAACATACCTAAATTGGCGATATATTCACTCTATCCCTCTCTTACCACTTGCAATCCCTTTTTTTTATCTCTCTATCTCTGTCCTCTCCTAAATGGCTATGCCATGCTCCAACGTTGTAAGTAAGAAAAAAATGGAGGAAGTATATAAGAATTGGATCTGGTGAAAACCAATATCTGCTGAAAACTAAAAACTTAGGTACATATAGGGGAAAAAAGGGTACATTAAAATGTCTTAACCGTTCACTTTTTTTTTTGATTGAAAGAAAGTGTTCCTTTAGTTTGTAGATTGAACTATTATATACATGTTATCAAGTCTATTCATAAAAATTGTGATATGAGCCACACAACTTGGCTTAAGTTCCTTGTTTTCCAATATATTCTGATTAAACTCTAAATGTACTGGTTTTATTTTAAACAAAACTTTTTAAGTTTAAAATGTACCCTTGTTTTCAGTTTTTACTTCAATATGGTTTTCAGCACATCCTATATAAAACATCGTTTCAACCTCTCCTAGTTAAGGATATCTATCATATTACTTGATGATCCTATATAGTAATTGGACATTCCCATACCCTTCGCATCACTTATTTTAGGTGGAGGCATTTTGAGAGTTCCAACTGTAGATCTTTACAAATTCAGAAAATTGGAGAATTTGTTCAGAAATCCCAAAATAGTACACATGACTGTTATTCCCAAATAAGGAGAGTACAATTTAAAAAGAAAAGGTGGAGACTCAAACCCACTTAATTTAACCCCCACCTGGCTATGTCTTTCACTAGGATTGACAGCCCAATTTTTTTAAAAGAAAAACATCACGGAAAAAACACTTCATGATAACCGCCTATTTGATAGTCAGATTAACATGACCTAAGTTGTATTCCATCTCCCCATAATCTTAGCAGTCAAGCCAACTGAACCAACATATTTATTGTTTTAATTAAGCTCCAGACTTGACACTGTAATAGACACAAATCAGGAACCCGTCCAGGTGCAACCAATAGGTCACTCACTTGGGTGGTGGGTAGCGACTGTAAAAGAATCCTTTATTGTCATGAGTCCAAGTAATACCACTAAACTTAACCTGCAAAAAACAAGATTTATATTGAGTAAGCATAAGTGCATAACCATTGCTTCTACAGAAAGGCATTCTTAATGACAAATCAGAATACTACACTGACCCACGATAGTGTATCAGGCTCAACCCTTCTATCTTCGATTCTCATTACTTTAATTGATACCCAATCACTCCCGCTTGCACTCAATCCATAAGCAAAATATTTGGCATCCTCACTCACAGAATAAGTGTTCAAGGCCACTGTTCCATCCTCACTAAGCTGATTAGGATCAAGCAGCACCTCTGGCTTTCCATCTCGGCTATCCTGGAAGAAATTATGAACAAATTACGTAAGAATTAAGATCAACTAGAGAGGACAACTTGATAACAGAAACACTGCAGTAGTGAGAACTCAGAAAGAGTGCAAACATTGACATTAACCAAACCATCAACAATATATGTGTCAAACCCAATTATAAAATACAGAGACCAAATCGGCAATCAGCAGAAAGGGGTGAAAGAATTCAACAACTAAGATTGTGCATTATGCTGACTAATTTAGCTTAATTCAGTGAGTATTTTTCAAGGTAGTTCTTTGTGGATGGCATGTACCCTACAAGCGATAAGTTCCAAATATAGTATATGGTTCATGAAACATAGCATATTTTACTTAATTGATTTGGTATGGTACTATGGTATTGGTCAGCTGACTAACTTAACAAACCGTTCAAAACATTTCGCAACATTTCATGAAAGATTAATGTTACTTTAATTGAGCTGAAAATTTAACACACATAACCCTATCGACTCCTAAATATTGTTTTTCAAGCAATATAAACACAAATTTCTCTCCCTCTCCCCAACTGATAGCAAGTTTCTCTTTCAAATAAACCTCTAGAGCCATTGTACTTCTTCCTTGGTCTACCTTCATCTCCTAGATGCATTGCCCCTCCTGATTTCAACTTTACCATACCTACAATCTACCCCCCATCATTTGAACCTAGCTCGAACTATTTCAGTCTTTATGTAGGAATCTTCACCCACATTATTGAACTATATTGGTTTTATATTTTGTATTTTCAATATTGTTAGATGACGTGTATTTTCCTCTGTTAGATTAGTTTCTCTCTCTTGAGTCAGTCACTATGACAATTGAGGAATCAAGTTCATGATTTTCTCTCTCTAGAATTCTCTCTTCTTCTTCTCTATCTGATCTAATATTGCGTTTCCTTTGATTGAGATCATCAAATATGCTGATCTTATCACACATTCTACTCAAGATACAAAAAAAAAAAAATGAAAAACACATCTTCCTCCATCTTCGTCACATTTGTACTTAATAAAACCATATAACGCTTTTCATTTCCTATTATATTGAAACTAAACAAGATACTGTTGCAGTACAATGTCGAGAGAATAACGAAAATTTACTAATCCGATTTCGATACGAAACAAACGCAACTGAGCAAACAACAGCAACAATCTATCATCAAACCGTTAAAAACAACAAATTACAAGTTAAATTAACAGCAAACGCAATCTTCTCAGTAAGAAATTGGAATATTGCAGAACAGACCTGAACATAGAGCACGCTTTGTGGTTGGAGGCCAGAGTTATGGAAGTAAAAATACTTATCGCAGCGCTTAAATGGCGGATATAACCGCGGATAATCGAAAAGTTGAGTCATCTTCTCATTAAGCTTCTCTCTCGTATCGCATTCTTGAAGTACTGAATCAGTTAATTTCACTTGATTCTCCACAAACTCCTTCGTCTCATCAGAATCCGGATCTTCAAGCCTAAATCATTCAATTGAAAACCTGAATTTGACTAAAAACTCAACCAAATTCAAAAAGAAAAAAAGAAAAAAAAATTAATCGCAAACCATCGATAAGGATCGGCGATTTTGACGCCGAAATAATCGTCGACGACGGAATCATCAAGGCGAGAAGAGGGATAGTGCAATGCGGAAGCCATGGAAAAGGTGGAGAACGTAGGAGGAGAGAGAAAATGAGAGGAGTTGAAAAGTTGAGTTGTGGAAGAAATGTTTGAAGTATTAGTTGTAGTGGAAGAAAGAAGAGTTTGTTTAAGTTTTGGAGGAAAGAAGCGAAGTGTGCGAGTGGGAGTACGAGGGAAGGAGAGGAGTTTTGCTCCCAATTGAAAACTGGAATATCCGGCTATGGGCCTCCAGGATAACATGATTTTACGTTGGAAAGGGATTAGACAGCTCAGGTTGGTGCCATTTTCATATTTTAGAAACTATCCGTCAATTTAAGTATTTAACAACCTAGGTTGGTGGGTGGATTACATTATCCATACTAGATACTACCGCATCTGTTTTAGATCACTTTGAACACATTCTTTTTCCATTAGTTTTCAAATAATTTCAATATTTTTACCATTATATTTGGTACGGCAGGATTTGGATGGAAAAGAAAGAAAATGAAAAGAAAAGAAAAAAACACTTTCCTATATTTGGTAAAAAAAAATAAGAGGAAAGAAAAACCTAATAAATCTCCATTTCCCTTTCCTCCCAAATTTGGAGGAATTTGGAAGAAAAAGATAATTAATTAAATTCCTTTCTATCAACTAAACATTAGAAAGTTTAGTTCACTTCTTTTCCCTTCCTTTTCCATTTCTTCTCTTCCCTTTCTTTCCTTTACTAAAAAAGTATCAAACACGGTAAACATTGAAAAAGTTTCTATTTGGCTTCGATGATTATGCGGCGACGGAAGATGAACATTGAACTACTAGTTTTTGCATTAATTATTAATATATGGTAATACACTTTTTAGTTTTTATAATAAAAGAGGTATTGGATGAGACAAGTCACACCAATAACCAGCGCGTGGCGAGTTACTTAAGAGGCACCTCCTAGCATCGCCACCCCACCATTAGTCATAATTTATCTTTACTGGTGGTCTAATAATTTCCTCCCTATCTTCCATTGTCTCTCTCCTGCTAAACCTTTCTTTTTATCCACAAATATATTCATTTTTCCTAGATTAAAGCTTCTGCCTAGGTTCTAGCTAATTTTGTCTATCAATTGTTCTAAGAGCAAAGGACAAAGATGAAGATAGAAGATGTGTGTCTATGAATTAGCAATTCGGCACGAATTATTTCGACCAAAGTGAGAGTACGTGTCTGCATTCATTACGGATTATTGAGAACCAAGTTCCAGAAGAAGAAAGAGAGAAGATAAGAAGAAAGATCTCGCATTTGCTTAGGCTATGTTTAGTTCACCTGAAATTTTCTGATCTGAACTTATCTGATCTGATCTGATCTGATCTGATCTTAACTTATTTTTTCTGATCTGATCTGAACTGATCTGATCTGATCTGATCTGATCTGAACTTATCTTTTACAAAACATATTATTACTAATATTATTATTACTTTGTATTTCATTACTAGTATTACTATTACTATCATTTTATTACTATGCACAACTTTCAATAATAATAATAATAATAATAATAATAATAATAATAATAATAATAATAATAATAATAATAATAATTTTATAATAATAATAATATAAAATAATAATAATAATAATAATAATAATAATAATAATAATTTTATAATAATAATAATATAAAATAATAATAATAATATAAATAATATTATAATAATAATAACAATAATAACATTAATAACAATAATAACAATAATAATAATAATAATAACAATAATAATAATAATAATAATAAATAATAATAATAATAGCATAATTATTTTTTTTTTTTTTTGAAAAAGAACACATTAGTATATGAACATACAATTAAAAATGAAAGGCTAAGGATTCTAGGGTCCAATGGTATGGCGTCTTACCTCCCACATGGGAGACCAAGGTTCAAATCTTGGTGGAAGCATATATTTCAATATTGTTGTGGGTGGGGGAAGGGGGTTGGGGCTTGTTGGGTCTCTAGGTGAGTGACCATGTGCAAGGGCAGCCCAAAGGAAATTCATCTTACCACGGGGTTCCCGAAAGGGGCCCAAAAAAATTAAAAATATAAGAACACACATTTTAGGTAAAAAAAAACATATTGTTCATGGTAAATAAAACATATTGTTCATGTTCAAGGTCCGTTAATAATAAGAATTTAGGTAGTAATGAAAAGAACATATAATGATATTAAAAAAAGAACTTATACTGAAAGAGCATACAAGATCTATTTAAAGAACACATTTTAAAAATAAAAGATAGATGTTATTTTTATATTGATGACATGTTTGGATTTAACTGACAACATGTTCTTTGTTATATCAATAAATTGTTCTTTTTTATTATAAATAAACCTATAAATATATATAATCATATGATCTTGAACAAAATGGTTAAATATTCTTCTTATATCGTTGTCTTATTCTATATAAACTTTATTTTTAAAGATAAGTTGAAATCGATCCTTTGTAGGGAAAATTTTGAACGTGATGACAACACCATTAGATTATCCCATGCTACTCATGTTTTATATAAACTAGTAATATATAATTCGGTTATTTCACCATATACCCCTGACAAATCAAGAAATTCACCATATACCCTCAATGTTTCAAAAATTCACCATATACCCCTGAGTTTTCGAAAACGTTCACCATATACCCTTTTGCTAACTGCCGTTAACTCACCGTTAACTTTATTTACGATTTTGCCACTATTAACCACTAACCCTAAAATCTAAACCCTAATCCTAAACAATAACCCTAACCCAACCCCTACCCCTAAACCCCACCCCACCCCCTCCCCCTAACCCTAACCCCCGCCACCCTATCCCCCCACCCCCTACGCAGCCCCCCACCCCCTCCCCTCCCTCCCGTCGCAGCCCCCCCATCCCCCCTCCCCTCCCCGCCGCAGCCCTCCGCCCCCCCCGCGCCGATTTCCCCCTCCCCCTCCCTCCCCCGTCGCAGCCCCCCATCCCCTCCCCCGTCGCAGCCCCCCATCCCTCCCCCTCCCCCCGCCGCAGGTTCCGCCCCCCCCGCGCCGATTTCCCGCCCTCCCCCCCCGGCCGATTTCCCCCTCCCCCGTCGCAGCCCCATCCCTCCCCTCGCCGCAGCCCCCATCCCTCCCTCCCCCGCGCATGCCCCTCCTCCCCCCGGCGATTTCCCCCTCCCCCCGTCGCAACGATTTCCCCCCCCCCCGTGCGGCGATTTCCCCCGTCATGACCCCCGAATCCGGGTAGAATCCGAAACCAACCCCCCACCCCTCCCCGTAGAATTCAAAAACCTCTCCGTCGGTTTGAATTGGGCTCGATTTCTAGGGTGGCTCGATTTCTAGCCGGCATGAATTCTAGGTTGCTCGATTTCGGGCGTGGGTTGGTTCGAATGGTGGTGCAGGGGGGAGGGGCGGGGCCGCGAGGGGAGGGGGGGGGGGGGCACGGGGGAAGGGGAGGGGGGAGGGTGGGGCGTGACGGGGAGGGGAGGGGGAGGTGTGGGGGCTGCGACGGGGGAGGGGGAGGGGGTGGGATGGGGGCTGCGACGGGGGAGGGAGGAGGAGGGGGCTGCGACCGGGGAAGGGGGGGGGAGGGAGAGGGTGGGGGGGGCGGTGGAGGGGAGGGGGGGGGGGTGGGGCTGGACTTAGGGTTTGGGGAGGGGGTTGGGCTTAGGGTTAAGGATTAGGGTTTAGATTTTAGGGTTAGGATTTAGATTAGGGTTAAAGTTAGGGTTAGAGGATAATGGTGGCAAAATCGTAAATAAAACTAACGGCGAGTTAACATCCGTTAGCAAAAAGGGTACATGGTGCACAGTTTTGAAAACTCGGGGGTATATGGTGAATTTCTGAAACATTGAGGGTATATGGTGAATTTTTCAATTTGTCGGGGGTATATGGTGAAAAAACCGTATATAATTTATATTATTCTACCAAAATTGTTTTAAAAAATAAACATCATATACTATTGTCATGTTCGTTACATGTACAACATCAAAAAGAACATCACATATCAAAATTATTAATTAGAACAAATATAAAAAAGAACACGTACAAATGCCAAAAGAACATTCTTCTTCTTAAACACAAATAGTTTCAAATAGTGATATCAATGACATTTATAATAATAACAACGACATTAATAATAATTACAAATATTAATAATTAATAAGTACAACAACGACAATAATAATAATCTGTTTGAACAAATGTACTAGTAAATAGTAATATTAATAGTAATAGTAATTGTATAAAGTAATATTAATAATAATAATAATAATAATAATAATAATAATAATAATAATAATAATAATAATAATAACAACAACAACAATAATAATAATTATTACAATAACAATAATAGCATTAGTAATACTAATAATCATAATAATCATGATAATAATAACAATAATAATAAGTTTTTAAATATAAGCATAATCTGAACTTATCTGATCTGATCTGAACTTATCTGATCTGATCTGATCTGATCTGAACTTATCTGATCTGATCTGATCTGATCTGAACTTATCTGATCTGATCTGATCTAAACTTATCTAATCTGATCTGAACTTATCTAATCTGATCTGATCTGATCTGAACTTATTTTTTCTGATCTGAAATAAGCAAAAATAAGGTGAACTGAACATAGCCTTAGTCTCGATGGCTTCTTCACTTCGGTATATATATTTTTTTAATTCTGATTTTTCTTATTTGAATTTTTAGTCTTATCTTTTGAGTAAGGAGTCTCATATCTAGAGGATCGAGTCTTCTCCTATACAACCTTCGTCCCATAATAGTCTGGACACATTATTTTTGTCCCAAATTAGTTTGAATAATTTCATCTTTGGCATGGTTCCACATTCATCATATTTCCTCCTTTTTCTGAAATAAGTGAAATACTTATATCTTTTATGTGAGAGTTTTTTAAGAGAAGTGTTTCACTTATTTCAGAACACATAAACTATTAGTTTTCTTACACCCCTTTTGCCAGTATTCTATTTATTTCAATAGTTAAGTACCTAACTTTCTATTGATCGATCAATAAAAATGGGTTGGGTACTTATTTGGACTTTGGTTAATTAATTTATTACATATATGTTCTTATATTTTCTAGGGTTATGAATTCTCCGCCATGTCTGTTACCCTCCCAAATGGTGAATCCATCTCATGCTATGTCATGTATAGGTATTACCCTATCCTTATAGGAGGTTGTGAATTTCTAGTGGACGTAGTTAACCGACTTTGATGTGATCTTGGCACAATCTCATTCATATCCTTTGTTGACCCTCAGTTTTGAAGATGACTAAAATAATAAAAGACATACTAGTTATTATTTAATACTCCATATTCAAGTTTATGTTATACAAGATTTATTATTGAAGAGAACAAAAAGATCACTCAAGTCAAGATTCAAGTGAAGAGTCTTAATCAAGATTGAAGTGAACATGTTTCATTAATGACGAATCAAGCAAAGAGTGAAGATTAGTATACATTAGGTTGTATATATTCAATCTTCATGTATCGGTTGCATAAAGGTAAAGGCAAAAAGTTTGTGAAATTCTAAAGGAACTGGGAGTTGTTCCCTAGTTGGGAACTGTCCCTTGGCACTTGGTCTAAGGAACTCAGTTTAGAAACTCACTAAGTCCAATTAACTAAAACCATAGTTAAGGAAACTGTAAGTGTTCAAGAATAATAATGTGTATTTTAGATGTATTATTGAGTCAGTAGAATTTTATTAGGAGTAATAAAATTAGTTTCAAAGTTGTTAATAAGATAGATTTTTGTGAGGATTAAAATATGTTAAATAAATAAAAGATTTAGGTTAAAAAAATTTCAGAGTCATTTTAGAAAAGTAGTTTTATTTAACTTAGGATTCTTTTAGTAAAAATATAAATCGATTTATAATTAAATAAAATAAGAGTACACGTTTAATTATTTGCCAACGTTCTATATTACCCATGTTTAGTTATCACGTTCAATTAGTTAGTGGAGTTAGTGGTTCTGGGTTCTCAAAGTTAAGGAACATGGGGTTAATGTTCTAAGTTGTAGGCTTAATGGTCAGTTATTGGAGGAGTATCTAATACAGAGTTTGCCTATAAATATAACGTTTAATTTCAGTTCTAAGTATGTATGACAAAAGTAAAATATTCTAGTTGTCAAAAGAGTCCGTGTCTTTGTTCCTAAGAGAGTTCATTACAAATTGCCTTTACATTTATTCTTCCAAGTATTCTGAAATTTGTATTTCATTTGGGGTTTAGGGTTTTGAGTGAAATACTTGTATTGTGAGCTTGAGAAAAACAAGATAGGACTTAGTAAAAGTCGTGAGAAGAATAATAGTTGTGGGAGCTATTCTCGGAAACTCCTGTTCATAGAGGAACTTGAGAAGTTAACTCTAAAGAGTATAATAGGGTGCAATAGAGAGAGGTTACCTATTATAGTTTAGAGAATTAAAATCCTTTATGGTCGAGGTTATTCTCGTTATATTGAGATAATATGTTTCCACGTAAAAATCTTTTGTGTTTCTTAGTGTGTTTCCATTGATGGTTTTTATTCCGCGAAAAAGTTACGCTTATTTCTCACACTATAATTCACCCCCTGTTATAGTGTTTCTATTCAAACAACATCCTTTTATAGTTTAAAAAAAAAAAAAATACATTAACACTATTTCACAAGGCACCTAAGTACATCCTTTTATACTTATTGCAGGAATGAAGTTATTTTAGTTATGTACAAATGAACGACTATAAGATCACATTTAAATTTGCCCCCGCCAAATATTGAAGCCTAAACAGCTCGTAAACGAATACACTATATATTCCTGGATTATAGGTGACATATTTACTACATCATATATTAGAAACTGATCAATCAACTTATTGATGACGTTGAGGACCATATATCAGTCATTCCATGCAGCATCCACCATCTTAGCCATAAAACTATACCTATCAGCAGCTTCATCAATCTGCAAGAACATACATCATAGATTAGTATATTCCTAATTGGAAAAAGACACCCATCATAAACATAGATTAGTATATTCCTAATTGGAAAAAGACACCCATCATAAACATAGATTAGTAATTATTTGTGTATTGTATACATATAAGTAAATAAATATAAACCCTTTAAACTCCCTTCATTCGACACTTCTCAGATTGCTGTGGGGAAGCTTATGTTGCATGGAAACAGGCATGGGAAACGTTGCAATTTTCTGCCTCAAAATCTGAGACAGATCAGATTTGGGTGTTTTTCATTGAATAATTGGCATGGCTCTTGAGTTTTGATCTGATGCTTACCTCTTTTTGTATTGGACGTCCACATCCATGACCAGCCTTGCATTCGATCCGTCCGATTATTGGATTAATTTGCGGGCTCTTTGCTAAGCTCGTGCATAGAGTATATTGCATAGTCTGCATGATTAATGTCAATCACAATTCAGAACAAGCTCAGATTTCTAAATAAAATTAATGTAAGTGAAACTGCATGCTAATAATCAAGGCAATTACTTAAATATCATAAAATCTGTTAACAAAAACAAGAAAATATGACTATCAAATGGTTCTTTCAAGCAGAGGATTATATATTAAAGGGCACCCTGCAGGCTGCAAGTAACAATACTTACTGCTAACAGCTTAAGTGAGTGCAGAGGCACAACACGATCGTCATGATCAGCGGTCAGTAGCATGGTTGCCGGATATTGTATATACCGGCCAGAAGAGCTTTCCCATGGCCTTCGAACATTATGGAGTGGTGAATACCTGTGGCATAATCATTAAACCAAATTTAGTGTCAAGAAGTTTCCATCACAGTGAAAGAAAACTGAGATAATATAGTATTGTTTACAATTGATAGAGGTTTTGTTAAAATCAGTTTTAATCAACTATTATATATATTGATCGTTAAAATTCAAGTTTTAGCAAAAACCAGCTCATCAGTTCAATAAAAAAGGTGAAAAGAATAAAACTTAAGTAGAATTTACAGTTTCCCATAATTTATTTTCGTTTTTGCAACATGATTTTAATTTGATTGAGCATTACATTGATCATTCTTTTTTTTTTTCTTCTGAAGGAAGCATTGATCATTTTTTATTCAGTCTTTCGAGCTAGTTGTTAACTTGGTACTATATTCAACATGGTTAACTACTCACTTAATTAGCGAATGAAAATCTTCCTCTTTATCTGAACAACCAAAATCTGCAGTCCAAGCGTGACCTGGAAAGATGAATTTTCATCAGCAGAGGCACATCTTCAAAAAATCAAGTGTATCAACTTCATAACAATGGTTAATTAACAACTAACCAATAGTAAATTTGTGAAATCGAAGCATGTCCATGACACCAACGTGAGCTAAAGCGCAACCAAAAAGATCTGGCCTCTACCACATTCAAAACCAAAGTGAAAACTGCTTTATACACCTAACTAGAAGTACAATTGTGAAAAGAGTAGCATATATAATAAATTTAGTACCTGGTTTATGCAAGCACCAATTAGAAGGCCACCATTGCTTCTACCTTCAATACACAACTTTGAAGGCTGTGTATAACCCTTCGAGACAAGAAACTCAGCAGCAGCAATAAAATCGTCGAAGCAGTTTTGTTTTCTTTCTAAAGCTCCTGCTTTATGCCAATCTTCACCATACTCACCACCACCACGGATATTGGCTAGGCAGAAAACGGCACCCAAGTGTTTCAGAAGCATTGTACGAATGACACTAAAACCCGGTGTTAGACTAACGTTAAATCCACCATACGCGTATAGTAAGCATGGGTTTGATTTATCCAAAACAATATTCCTTTTGGCTACTATGAACATAGGTATCTTAGTGCCATCCTTACTCGGCACAAAAACCTGGTAAACAGTTTCACAGGTTACATTAATATGAATTCATCTTCAAGACATGTACCTAGAAGAGAAATTTACTTTTACAAAAAAGCCAATATTTATGCCTATGGCTATTAGCATATAACACCTCTGGTTTTGATATTTAGTTATATGTTTTTTCCCTTTAAAAAGCTTAAAACCATCAATCATGGAAACTAAGTGTAGTTTTAAATCTAGAAAAGATGTGCCTGAAAGGCTGAAACCATACAGCCCAGGAGACATTAAACCTCTCTTACTTGGATTCAGGTACTCATACCCGACTCGGGTGCATGTCAAAGTGTGTGACTACTCAGCTAAGTTATACATAAACTTCCGTGTTGGCCAAAAATGATGTGTAAAAGATATGTTCACATGTCGGGGTCTCGAGGATCCCACGTAGGTCTTTGAGGTAAAATGAAAAATCCAAGTAACATAGCATTAGCAAACCATGATAGTAACATTGTCCAATAAAAGAAAGGGTTTTTTGTCAGAAATGACCTAATAAAATACAAGTTTTGTAGGAAATGACTTAATAATTTTTTTTTTGTCTAAAAGGACCTATTAAAATACTTTCGATTGTTAACAGGAACCAGTTTATGAATTTCAGGCCAAAATTACCATATTCCGGCGTTGACTTTTTGCAATTAGGACACCACAACTACATTTGACATGAATTTTATTGCTTGAAGATGATTTCGCAGACATTTTCCTTTAATTTCTGAAAAAAATTTAGAGTTTTTTGGCTAGAAATTCATAAACTGGTTCCTATTAACAATCGAAAGTATTTTAATAGGTCCTTTTAGACAAAAATTTTTTTATTAGGTCATTCCCTACAAAACTTGTATTTTATTAGGTCTTTTCTGAATGAAAACATTGATGCGTTCTCTTCCCTTTAAAAATAAGTTTCACGGCTAATCAAGTGTAAATATAAGGTGAAATTACGGGTTGATAATGATCGGGTCTAAGTAGGTTTAATAAGTTCAGTTCAGATAAGTTCTGGTGAAGAGAATGCGCCCTAAATGCTCAAACAATATGCAAATGCACCATAAATTGCACCTAGATGATGGTAAAAAATTGACTTGTCATTTGAGTTTAGACCAATTTATCAGTACAAAATGCAAGTTTAGCTACTTACCTGATCAATCTTGAATTCAGAACGATCAAAATTTGGAACAGAAATTTCTCTGAATATCTTCATTTCTGGAACCTCAGCTGCTAAGTCACACTGATATGTTATATTGAAGGTAAGAAAGCTAGTAAACGATACAAAAGCGATGCTATCTTTCCGTCTAGCACTAATTCTAACAGTGCCAATATCAATAGGTAAACGTTGCAGAAAATCCCCTGTCTGAAGGTCCCTGATCTCGAGCAAATGCTTCACGTCTTTCAAGTAACATACAATAAGTTGGTTTTCGTTAGCAACCTCAGCTGTTACGAGCACATCTTTTTCAGATTCTGGAATAACATCAGTCCAAACATTTGGTTTGCTTAGATCAATGCGTACTAGTTTACGTCTTGGAGCATTCTTGTTTGTTTGGAAGGTAAAAATGGTATCATCATTGGCAATATAATGATAGAGTGCATCCAACTCATCGACGAATTTCGTAAATGGAAGTAAGCCATTTGCATCTTGGGCACTTCTAAGGCCATCATTGGGCAAGTTTGAAAGATTCAAATAATAGAGTTTGTTCACTTCTTCACAGTTATTCTCGATATGTAGAAGAAGATACTGCAAATTTCAATAAAATCAACACAAGAACCAAGTCAAAAAGAGGAAATAGTATGATTCCTAAGCAAGACATAACTTTTTTTAAGTTTTTGCTCTCTACAATTAATTTTTACTGAGTTGAACTGATCATTACTAACTTTCAATGATTTTTATTGACCAAATCAGAACTATCAACTATATATATTTAACCAAAAATTAACTGAACAATACACTAGCTACTAGTAATCTGGTTGCTGATCAAAACTGATTATTATTGATCAAACTGTTTTTAGTAAAAATTATTTTCAAGTTGAAGAGAATGTAGCACTAAATCACCAAACTCACGTTTTGGTAAGTACACAAAACTCTATTTGAAAAACATCTACTCTCTTTCGTTAGTCATTACCTTTCCATCATCGGTTACACGAGGGTAAAATCTGTATCTAGGATGTTCCGGATCCTTCCAGCATAGAATATCTTCAGACTGATCCGTACCAAGAACATGGTAATATAGTTCATGATTCAGATTTATACTTGTTTCAGTACCATAATCTGCTCTCTCTCCTCTGCAGAAAAACGAATTTAACAACTTATCACCGAAAAATATCAACAGAAACTAACTAAAGCTAAAGCTTAATCATGGTACAAAAAGCTTACTTGGGGCCGGGGCCAGGGTAGCGACTGTAGAAAAATCCTCTATTATCATGAGTCCAAGAAACACCACTGAACTTGACCTGCCAAGAGTAAAAATAAGTGAAATATGGTAAGGTTTTAGGCAGAAAAATCAGTATTGCAGCTTAAATTTGAAAAGTTTTCACTTCAAACATTTTACATGTAGCTAAGGACCATATTTTTACTCGATTTGCATTTATCTGAACCTATTAACCCTTGTTAATCTACGTTTACTTAAACTCAAGGCAACTCAATCTTAGTTGTAATATGAAGTTGCTACCTTATATGGACTTATTACTTAATAAACTTATCGGTTCGTATCTTAAACTATTTGTAACATTAATATACTAAAACTTGTTTTTGTAAGGTGAAATGACCAATGTAAGTTCTTGTTCTCTTCAAACTGATTTTTCTACTGAATTTAGATGATTAAAAATAACAAAGCCTAGGCAAGTACTTAGTACTTACCCATCTTAAAGTATCAGGCAGGGGAGCTTGGTCGGCGACACTCATCACTTTGATGGTAATCCAGTCACTTCCGCTTGAGCTTAGGCCGTATGCCATGTACTGCGCATCCTCGCTCACAGCACAAATGTGGAGAGACACGGTTCCATCCTCGCTAAGCTCATTTGGATTGAGCAGCACTCTTGGTTCACCTTCCAAACTATCCTGTTGCATAGCAAGGACACATGATAAAAGATGAAAATGCAATAGAAGTTCAGCTAGAAACATGAGTAAGGCACTGAAGGAATATGTCCTTAGACATCCCGACAATTACTAAATATTAATAGGAATTATATTATGAAGATAATAAAGTTAATTATTTTAGTAATCGTATTTTCTTGCTAGAGAATAAATATGATTAATAGGACAATATGGATTGGGCCTATAACTAAAATAGATTAATCCTATGAGGTCACACATTGTAACACAAGTTGGACAAAGCAATCCA
Source organism: Beta corolliflora (assembly GCA_947648045.1). Lineage (NCBI taxonomy): Eukaryota > Viridiplantae > Streptophyta > Magnoliopsida > Caryophyllales > Amaranthaceae > Beta > Beta corolliflora. Next base: position 353,427 of record CANSZD010000853.1, read on the forward strand.
AATCCATTTACGATTAGGATTGGGCAGGTCCTAAAGGGGAATAGGAGGAGAATTAGTTCTCCTAACTAGCCTATGACTCTTCTATTATATATAGGATATAATATTAGGGTTTAGGTGATCAATTCATTAATCAGTTTCTTTTCACAAGAGAGAGAAGTGAAACCCAAATCTATTCTCTCTAACCGGCACCTATACCACCTAAAAGCAAGAGATTTCTTCTCTTCCATTCTAGCAAACGTGATTTCTTCTCTTCCATTCTAGCAAACGTTGGTGTTCAACTGGTGCTCGTGGACTGATTAGAGGAGCAACACTTGGAGCTCTCGGATCTTCAAAGCTTGCATACAACATGGAAATCACGCTACAAAGGTTTGATATTTAATCCCTATTGAATGATTCATGTGTTTGATTATGTTTGCGATCCTATGATAGATGTTAGGAAATTATTTCCTGAAATTCCGCTATTTGCATCTATATATTCCTACAGTGGTATCGGTTTTGCCTATTTCATAATATTCATATGATCATGGTTTAGCATGCAAAGTTATTATTTTTATTCAATTAAAGGAGGATTTATTTATGGCTTTAATTTGCATAATTAATATGGTGATATTAATTGATTGGAAATTGTTAAAAACTGTTTTAATTGATTATCATGCTCGTCGTTTTCCTTCCTTCCTCATCAAAGATCCGAAATTTTTTTTATGGTGTTTTGAAGTTCAAAAATCTGATTCCTTGGCTTCATCACTGTTCGGCAATGTGCATAATTTGGATTGATTCCAATTGAATCTGTTAGTTGTTCATGCTTAATTTGATTATGCAAAATAACTAAATCACAACTCAACAAATCTGATTTTAGTTGTGGAATGAATTCAAACTTTAATTTGCCCCAAAAATTCCGAAACCATAATTTTTCCCACAAAAATGCACAATTTCGTCTGAAACCAGTGTAATTGTTACATAAGTTGCAACGAAATTTGGAGCCCCAACCATGGCTGGGTGGCACGGTGAGGCCATGGTGGTTGTCGCGGCGTTACGTGCGGCGTAAAACAGACGTGAACTTGCAGAACCTCGCGCGGAGGTGTTGCGGTGGCTCGCTTCGATCGGCTGCTGCTGCGGCGGTTCGAAGGTTTGTCGTTGCATACCTGGCTTTATGCTGGGCGTGTGGTGGCCGCCTGGTCGATGCGGTGGTGCGCTGCGTTGGGCAGCTGGATGGCTCTGTGTTGTCCGGCGTCGGCTGCGGTTGGGCTGCCGTGGCAGATCTTCAAATTGTTGAAGATCTTACGGTTGAACTGTGCGTGATTCGTGGCTGTGTATAGGGTTGGTTGGCTGGCTTCAAGGAAGCCATGAATTTCGTTCTTCTTGTGGCTGGTTCTGTTTTCCAGCGTGAGGTTTTGGGCCTTTTGGCTGTTGACTGGCAGCCTTGTGCTGCTGGTCAACGGTCAAATGGTCAACAACTTTTTAAAAAAAAATAAATAAATAAATTTTTGTTAGGAAAATATGATTTTCCAAAGTTGAGCATAAATCCAAAAGTTTCCTTTAATGCAAATTCAGATTAATAAAGATTATTCTAGCCATATTTAAATAGTAATTGAATTAAAATAATAAAGTTTCCTACATAATTTCTGGCTTAAATTTGTTAACTTTTATAATTATTATGGAAAGTTTTATTTGCTTATTAATTCTTAATAAGTAAATAGTTTGTGTTTATTTTATTGTGATATTATAAATGCGTGGATGTTTAATATAATATGTATGATATTATATTTTGAATGTTATGACTAGTATGGCCCAAATTAGGATAGTAAATACGATCTACGAATCGTTATATTTGAATGTAAATTAAATACGATCTGCAAATCGTTTGTATTTTTGTAACTTTAAATTTTCGTTATTTATTTAATTCAAATTATGTAATCAAGCATGACTGCATGGGGCTCCATGGAGTTTCAAGGGAAGATTCATAAAGATTAGTTATTTTCCTAAATTTAGGGGCCATATTAGATCATTTTAATTATTGCTTTTATTAGTGTTTGCATTTATTTTGTTTAAATGCTTGCTTCTAAGTTTGTTTCTGGTTAATTGATTCATGTGTTCACTATTAATTGACCATATTAGTAAACTTAGGTCCCCAAAAGTAATATTGAGTTTTAATTGCTTTTCCAAGCAACACCTATAAAGCCTTAGATCATGAGTAATAGGTTCTGCCAAAGCAGGGTGTTGCTCATATTTCTGGGGATAGTAGGGTAGGTTTTTGAAACTTACATGTTAATGTTTGGTTTAACTCAACAAAATCATCAAAAGACAAAGTTTTGGGTTTTGAAGCTAAGAGATAGGAGTAAACAAGGAGTTGTTAACCTGTCTACCAAGAATTATAATTAGTTATAATTAGTAAAGTGTTTACTTACCTCAACTACTATAAATTGAAGGCAGGGCCAAAGTCCGTTTGATTGTAGTGGGAGGGGATCTTGGTTATTTCTGTATTCAATAGGGGATAGTTAATTAAAATTTGTTTAATTGCTACTTTCTTGATAAACATTGATTGAATCTTGCTTTATTATTTGTTGTAGTAATTATGTCTAGTAACAACAACATCGACACCAACAATTCTACTTGTAATTTGCACTCCGTCCTTTCAAAGGACAAATTGAATGCTGAATGTTTCATTGCAAGTGAAAGGGACATGGGAATCGTTCTCAGAACTCAAAAGTTCAACAACTTTCACATGCAAGGGGAGGAAGCAACGATGCAAGAGATGCATGAAATGCTAACTCAGACTGAGCGAAACATCCCTAACCAACTAGGAAAAGAATATAAGGATGTTCTTATGGTTAGTAAAGGGCAATCGCTCAATAGGATTGGAATTGCTATCAAGAAGGACGAAAGCAAACAAGTTACCAAGTCTAAAACTTTTGAAAAGCAAAAGAGTACACCAAAACCAAAAGTTGCTTATGAGCACTATTGTTACACTTGTAACAAGGTTGGTCATTGGAAAAGTAGTTGCCCCAAGTATCTGAAGGATAAAAAAAAGGAGTTTCTAGTTTAGATATGTATGTTATAGAAGTTAACTTAGCAACTTCTGCTTCTTGGGTATTTGATACCGCTTGTGGTTCACATATTATTTGTAATATGCAAGGTCTCAAAAAAAGTAGAACATTGGGAAAGGGAGAAGTAGATCTTCGCGTTGGCAATGGAGCACGAGTTGCTACATTGGCAGTGGGAGTATATAGTCTACTTTTACCTTCAGGATTAGTTTTAGAACTTAATAATTGTTATTATGTTCCTGCTATCACAAAGAACATTATTTCGATTCCTGTTTTGGATTCCGAAGGTTATTCATTTACAATAAAGAACAATCATTGTTCTGCATATTTAAATGATATGTTCTATGTCTCCGCTAAGTTATCAAGTGAAAGGGCCAATGACCTTTTACCCCTCACACATACGGATGTGTGTGGACCTATGAGTAATTTGGCTAGGAGAGGGTACAATTACTTTATTACTTTTACCGATGATGTAAGCAGATTTGGATTTGTTTACCTCATGCGGCATAAGTCGGAATCCTTTGGAAAATTTAAGGAATTCCATAATGAAGTACAAAACCAACTTGGGAAGAAAATTAAGGCATTGTGATCCGATCGTGGTGGTGAATATTTATCTCAAGAATTTGGTGATCATTTGAAGGATTGTGAAATACTTTCTCAATGGACTCCACCAGGAACACCACAGTTAAATGGCGTTTCTGAAAGAAGGAATCGAACTCTACTTGATATGGTTCAATCCATGGTGAGTCTTGCTGATCTTCCTATTTCATTCTGGGGATTTGCGCTTGAAACAGCGGCATTCACACTTAACAGAGCACCATCCAAAGCAGTGGAAAATACACCATATGAAATGTGGACTGGAAACGTTCTAAAATTGTATTTTCTAAGGATATGGGGTTGTGAAACTTATGTAAAACGTTTACTTTCTGATAAGCTTTCATCCAAATCCGATAAATGTCTCTTTGTGGGTTACCCAAAAGAGACTAAGGGATACTACTTCTACAACCAAAGCGAAAACAAAGTATTTGTTGCTCGTAATGGTGTCTTTCTGGAAAAGGAGTCTATTTCCTGAAAAACAAGTGGGAGAAATGTATATCTCAAAGAAGTTCGAGATGAGCAACAAGTGGATGAGGCTAACACCTCATCAGAGGCGGCCCAGCATGAAAATGCTCAGTAGGCGGTGCATTCAATTCACGTACCTCCTACCGTCCCACGTGGAGATACTCCACGCGAAGTCACTCAACCTAGTGAGGTAGAAACTTTTTCAGTTGCTCCCCAACGTAGGTCTAGTAGGACCATCATTCCGTCAAAGAGATATATTAATTTCATTTTGACTGAAAGTTCTGAAATAACGATTTTAGAATCATAAGAACCTACTAGATACAAAGAAGCTTTGGATAGTCAAGACTCCGAAAGATGGCTTGAGGCCATGAAATCTGAAATGGATTCCATGTCTGAAAATCAAGTATGGGACTTGGTTGATTTGCCTGATGGGGTAAAACCTATTGGATGCAAATGGATTTTCAAGTTGAAAACAGACAAGGATGGAAACATTAGTGTTTTCAAAGCAAGGTTGGTGGCGAAAGGTTTCAAACAAATAAATGGTATTGATTATGATGAAACCTTCTCACCAGTAGCCATGCTGAAGTCCATTAGGATAATCCTTGCGATTGCTCCTTTCATGACTATGAAATATGACAGATGGATGTCAAAACCGCTTTCTTGAATGGGTTCTTGAAAGAGGATGTGTACATGACACAACCTCAAGGTTTTGAAGATCTAGAAAATCCAGGGAGGGTATGCAAGCTTAAGAAGTCCATTTAAGAAGTCCATTTATGGACTAAAGCAAGCATCAAGGAGTTGGAATCTCAGATTTGATGAGGCAGTCAAGAAACTCGGCTTTCTCAGAAATGATGAAAAATCTTGTGTATACAAGAAGTTAAGTGGGAGTAGTATTACTTTTCTGGTCTTGTATGTGGATGACATACTTCTCATAGGAAATGATAAGACCATGCTTGAGTCAGTCAAGGAATGGTTTAAAAATTGTTTCTCTATGAAAGACCTAGGAGAGGCTAAGTACATATTGGGAATAAAGATCTATAGAGATAGGTCGAAAAGGCTGATTGGACTTAGTCAAGAGACTTATATTGATAAGGTTCTTGCAAAGTTCAAGCTGGAAAACTCCAAGAGAGGTTTCATTCCCATGCAACATGGCATAACACTTGGCAAGACTCAGTGTCCTTCGAAACCTGATGAGGTCAAGCGTATGAGTAATGTTCCCTATGCTTCTACAGTAGGATCCATTATGTATGTCATGATATGCACTCGACCGCATGTTGCATATGCTTTGAGTATATGCAGCAGATACCAGTCAAATCCAGGAGATGCGCACTAGATTGCAGCGAAAAACATCCTTAAATACTTGCGAAGGACTAAGGATAATTTTTTGGTGTATGGTGGAGATGGTGCGTTGGTTGTTACTGGATACATCGATGCAAGCTTCCAGAGTGACAAAGATGATTTTCGATCTCAATCTGGTTTCATATTTTATCTCAATGGAGGAGCTGTGAGCTGGAAGAGCTCTAAGCAGAGTACCATCGCGGATTCTACAACAGAGGCTGAGTATATTGCAGCAGCTGATGCAGCAAAGGAAGCTGTTTGGATCAAAAAGTTCATTGGTGAGCTTGGTGTAGTTCCTAGCATTGAGAATGGCATTGAGTTGTATTGTGACAACAATGGTGCCATTGCTCAGTCTAAGGAACCCAGATCGCATCAAAGGTCTAAACATGTGCTCAGGAAATTCCATCTTATTCGAGAGATCGTTAGAAGAGAGGATGTACAAGTAAGCAAGGTTCATACTGAGGATAATATTGCAGATCCTCTGACTAAACCGCTTGCTCAACCTAAGCATGAGTGTCATACTAGGTCTATGGGGCTTAAGCATATGGGAGAATGGCTTTAGGTTGTTTACTTCATGTTTACAATTGTAAAGACATTTATTGTGCTTTGAATGTTTATCAATAAAAATTCGTTTCTTATTTAATTGTTTGGTTTAGTATTAAATAAAATATCCAAATAATTTGTGTTTTCAAATAGGATTATCGAAAACGTTTTGATAATGGAACCCTATAAAGTGAACTGAAATCACAATTTATTTAAAGTCCCTAGTCTAAATCACTAATTTGGACATAAGTGATTTATTTAAAGACTAGTATATAATTAATTGATAGCGCAGTTCCATGGGCTATGGAGACATAGAGATGTCTAATTGATTATATGGATGTATATTTGATACATTGAGACTTGACCTAATTAGATTCTAAAAGTAGAATCAAAGTACTATATTTAGTGGATTCCTTAGACATGAATATGTCTTAATAACCACAATATAATTAGTTTAACTTTGACATTGTTAAACGTCGCGTCGTAAAAGGGGGTTATAAAGGCAGTTTTCAGGTGAGCTAAGAATTGAGTGGGAGTTATGGTCATACAAGAATGGATAATTCCTCCTATTAAATAGGAATGGTGTCTGGGCCTCTTGATGAGCGAGCACTGGAAAAAAATTACATGGCCATGCGGAATAGGATTAAAAAGTTAATCCTTATTTGAGCAGTTCAAACTCAGCGATCAAGGAACAAAATCTGAGAATAACATAGTATTATCAAATTTGGCATTAAGAGACTTAAGGAATTTAACATTGCGCTCTTGTCTTCGAACAAGTGGGAGATTGAAGGAATATGTCCTTAGACATCCCGACAATTACTAAATATTAATAGGAATTATATTATGAAGATAATAAAGTTAATAATTTTAGTAATCGTATTTTCTTGCTAGAGAATAAATATGATTAATAGGACAATATGGATTGGGCCTATAACTAAAATAGATTAATCCTATGAAGTCACACATTGTAGCACAAGTTGGACAAAGCAATCCAAATCCATTTACGATTAGGATTGGACCGGTCCTAAAGGGGAATAGGAGGAGAATTTGTTCTCCTAACTAGCCTATGACTCTTCTATTATATATAGGATATAATATTAGGGTTTAGGTGCTCAATTCATTAATCAGATTCTTTTTACAAGAGAGAGAGAAGTGAAACCCAAATCTATTCTCTCTAACCGGCGCCTATACCAACTAAAAGCAAGAGATATCTTCTCTTCCATTCTAGCAAACGTTGGTGTTCAACTGGTGCTCGTGGACTGATTAGAGGAGCAACACTTGGGGCTCTCGGATCTTCAAAGCTTGTATACAACAGGGAAATCACGCTACAAAGGTTTGATATTTAATCCCTATTGAATGATTCATGTGTTTGATTATGTTTGCGATCCTATGATAGATGTTAGGAAATTGTTTCCTGAAATTCCGCTATTTACATCTATATATTCATACATGCACATAGGCCATAGGGTGCATTTTGTATTCCTGTTCATCTAAACAGATTTTGTTGAACTTATCAAGGTCTATAAACATCGACCCCAGAAGACGAAATGTAGCAAGTAGAAAACTACGGAGGGAATGTTTTACAACTTATTAAAACTTTTTTTTCTTACACTTATTATTTAAAGATAAAGAGATAGATTGGAATGAACTATGTAGGCACTTATCCGATGATGCTTTAAATTCTTAAGGTAACAATGTACATTTCACCACGTAATTTTTTTGGGTAATATAATCTAGTCTATAAAGCACTGAAACCTACGTCTCAATTTCAAAAACTTGTTTCCGTAATAATAAAGGTAGAAAACGAATGGAACCTAAGGTTTGCCCAATTGATAAACATTTTCGTTTCTAAAACCCGAGTCGAACCATGCTAATTAATGAAAATAGGGCAATGAAGTAAAAACCTGAACATAAAGCACATCTTGTGGCTGAAGCCCTTTGTTATGGAAGTAAAAGTACTTATCTCCACGTTTAAAAGGCACTTGAAACCTCTCAAACTCAAAAACCTCTTTTAACCTCTCCTTCATCTTCTCCCTCGTTTCACAAGTTTTCAGCAAAGATTCTGTCACTTCCACTTGACTCTTCACAAATTCTTTTGTCTCTTCTGAATCTGGATCTTCCAACCTTGATACAGGTTGTTAAACCAAGGACATTTATCAGACTCCAGTACCAAGAGCTAGATTATATGGAGTGTAAAAATAGACACATTTTGCCAAAAACTTAAAGTCTCTCCATTCTAAAGTAATAGTCACAAACTGCAATTTTGCCCAATACACGTATTGCACTTTTGCCCAATAATTTGATTTTAAGAGTCTTAGAGAGCAATAATGTACATGAGTTCACTTTAGCGTACACATAATATAATTATAACTTGTAAGCCAAAATATTAATATCTACTCCATCAAAGAGGAGCTAAATGATTCCTGCATACTTTTAGTATATTAATACTATTTGTAAAAAAACTTATAACTCCAATTATATATCATACCCACTTTTCTCACAAGATAAAGGAGAAGGTACATTCATTGTTGAAGGCATACAAATAGAAGGGTTAACCAAGCTTGCTTGGTGGAGGTGGTGGGGAATTCATCTTGTGACTTTGAGGTTACAAGTTCAAATCCCACTACCTACTTGTACTTGGGAGTAGGGATTCCCTTATATCCCCCTACTCTCAAGCGTTGACCTGTGCAGCTGGGCTGGCTGACCTGCGAGAGGTGCTAGTCCAGTAGGGTCCTTCTTCTTACTAAAGGGTCTCCAATAGGGGTTCCAAAAAAATACAAATAGAAGGGTTGTCTACGTTTGTCTAGACTCTAGTAGAATTAACTAGCTAGTGTCTACATATACATATACTCAAAACTAAACAAAGTTTGGTCTAATAGTAAAGGTTTGGCCTTATAACTCTAACGTTGTGTGATCAAACCCCAGTATGAGGCTCTTTGGGATGAGGTTTCCTTTACCATCGCCGATTTAGTAGGATCCTTTTCATTACCTACTTTTTAAAAAAATTGTATACTCCCTCAAAAAAAAAAGTCAAAACTAATAATATAGGATTAAACAATTAGAGTTCTAGGATTAGCTGATATAGATAAATTGGTAACAAGTAACAACTCCACTATCCCACTTTTGGGCTTTTACTTCTAAAGTGGGGTTCAAATTCCATCGGATTAATTTTTCCCCTTTTGGGCTTTTACTTCTAAAGTGGCTTTACCTATATCAACCCACATGAACCTTTACAAAAAATAACTGAATTATGCAATGAAAATTAAACAAAATAAGGTAATCTAAAATTTGCCTGCATCAATATAAACACGATCCAAGCTAATACGACTCGATATTAATATAACTAAAATGATTCTAGTTCTATAAAATAACTTAAACCCAAACCATATAACTCACCTATAATAAAATATATAGAGTTAAATAAATCCAAATAAAACCTAATTTAAGTCTAGAAAAGGTTTGCTAATATACTCTCAAATCCCACACAAAAACGAAGACCTTCGTTTGACCCATATCATTATCTTTCACAACTCTCGATAAATCGAACAGATACTTGTACATAAAATATGTCACGCTACACATGGAAATTATTTCCTATTTTCTGAAATGACAGTTAAAATCAACAACTTTTAGTCTTTTAGCCTTTAGGTAAGTCAACTTACCATAGTAAAACAAGACAATAAATATTATCTCAAACCATATTAGGAGTAGTTCTTCTATAAAATTAAAAATTCAAATAACTTATTAAGTACGTACCATCTATAAGGATCAGAAATAGGAGTACCATGGTAGTAATCTACAACGGATTCATCACGTCGTGCCTTTGGGTATGGCAAGGGTGAATCAAACTTCGATAACGAACCCATTTTTCTGATGTAGAAATTCTTTTCTTATAATATAAATGAATTTAAGAGTAAGAAACTTTGGTGTAGCTTAGATTAGCAGCTAGGCTAGAAATAAGAAAATACTACTACTACTTCGTAGCATTGAAACTTAAGGGAATTGAACAAAAAGTAGGAAAAAGAAAAGTAGCTAGGATGTCGCCAGAGTGAGTTAAAAAGAGGTTGGACCATTAGTTAGCCAACTTTAATGTATAAAATCGGGATGTTGTAAGAATGATAAGGTAATGTCAAGGTCTTTTTAAGGAATCTTCCAAAGAATCATTATTTTGGCTGTTTAAGTTATAATAGGACGTAGTTTTTGTAGTTAAGTCATTGGGAAAATTAAATTATGGTGTAAAGATGTTGTCATTTCTTACAAAAACTGTTGTCATATTTATTGGTACACACCCTTTTATTTCTCCCTTTATGGAGTATATATTACTCAACATCATCCTCCTAAATCAGATCGAAAAAGCATCATTCTCCCTTTTGTTAAGTTTGGTTTAATTTCTGTTATCCTTCTCATTCATCAAACAAGTGTATTTATATACAACCTAAGTAGATTCCTACTTCATCTCAAACTAGGATAATAAATCTAATCCAACAAGATAACATAAATAGAGTCCTAACACCCTCCCTCAAGTTGGAGCGTGCAAATCACGAACGCCTAACTTGGACAACAAAAAATCAAACTGAGTCCTACCAAGTGCTTTTGTAAAATATCGGCCAACTAAAACTTAGTAGGAACATATGACGGACTCACAAGACCTTCAGTCACGGCATCACGAACAAAATGACAATCAGCCTCAATATGTTTAGTACGTTCATGAAACACCGGATTCTTGGCAATATATAACGCAGATTGACTATCACAATATAATCTCATCCCTGCAGGATGCTGAACTCCAAGATCACCAAGAAGTTGCTTTAACCACTTTAATTCACACACAATAGCCGCCATAGAACGATATTCTGCCTCTGCAGATGATCGAGACACTGTAGGCTGCTTCTTAGTTTTCCAGGAGATAGGAGAATAGCCCAATAGTACAAACCATCCACTCAAAGACCTCCGAGTAATAGGACAACTAGCCCAATCGGAGTCACACCACCCTTCTAGGCGAAGATCACTATCAGACCGAAACAATATTCCTTGTCCTGGACTTTTCTTCAAATAACGAACCACTCGCAAAGCGGCCTCCCAATGCGTAACCTTAGGTGCCTGCATAAACTGGGACAAAATGTGTACAGAATACGCCAAATCAGGTCTAGTAACAGCAAGATAAATCAATCTGCCCATCAATCTGCGATATTTCTCAACATCATCAAACAAAGGACCATCTGCCAACGCAAGCTGATGGTGCTGCTCCATAGGAAACTCTGCAGGCTTAGAACCCAATAAGCCAGCCTCAGATATGATATCCAATGCATATTTACGTTGACTCATAAAAATGCCCTGAGGCCCCCTGACAATCTCAAGGCCTAGGAAATATTTCAAAGCACCTAAATCTTTCATTTTAAAATATTTGCCAAGATAAGATTTGAAGTTCAGTAAAGCATTCTGATCATTCCCTGCAATAATCATGTCATCCACGTAGATAAGAACATTCAGCTGAATTTGTTGCCTAGTCAAAGTGAACAAGGAATAATCAGAATAGGACTGCGTGAAGCCATAGGCTTTCAACGCAGTAGCCAATTTTGCAAACCAACACCTAGGTGCCTGCTTCAAACCATATAACGACTTTTTCATCCTGCATACCATATTAGTTTTTCCTTCCTGGAACCCAGGAGGAATTTTCATATATACTTCTTCCTCCAAATCACCATGTAAGAAGGCATTATGGACATCCATCTGATGAATGTCCCACTTTTTCACAGCTGCAATTGATAGGAAAGTACGAACTGTTGTCATTTTTGCCACCGGGGCAAAAGTGTCATTATAATCAATTCCTTCTACCTGATGATGACCAAATATAACCAATCTGGCCTTCAGGCGCTGCAACTTGCCATGCTCATCGTATTTCTCAGTACCCATGGCTGCACGCCACCCTTCGTGCTTCATGGCTTCTTTAAAGGACTTTGGAGGATGCCCTGCAGTTATTGCAGCTAGAAATCTGCGATGTTTATCAGAAAACTTTTCACAAGAAACATAATGTGTAATGGGATAGAGAGTACCTGAGGACGTTGACGAAGAAGGTGTCGGAGTAGATGTACTTTTCTTTTTCACTACAGTATGAGTCACATAATCCTGTAATTTTTTATTGGGGATTTTGTTGCGTTTTCCCCTTCCCAACACCTCACAACCATCCGCCGGGCTCCCTCCCTGCATCTGCACCCTACAAGGGTCAGCAGGAGCCTCGCAAGACGCAGCCATATCTCCTGGCGCCCCAACACCCAGGTCCACGCCAGGCATCCCACGAGGCACGCATGTCGTGCCATCTGCACGGCCCTCATCGGCAGCGACCACAGGCCGATGGTGCGCACCCCCAGACACCCCATCCTCCGTTGCCCTAAGTCCCCCTTCATCCATCACGGGAACCTGAACACTGGGCATAGGAAGTTCATCCTCACAAAAGTCCATGGCAACACTAATAGGAGCAGCAGTCGACACTTTAGACACACTAAAGGGAAACTTATGTTCCAGAAACTGCACATCCCGGGAAACAAAGTATTTCTTAGTGTCTAAATCATATAATTTCCATCCCTTTTGAGTGTTAGAGTAACCCACAAAAACACATCGCCGACTCCTACTAGCAAACTTGTCACCCCCATGGTTTAAGTTATATGCATAACACAAGCAACCAAAAATTCTAATATCCGTCATCTTAGGAGGTTTGCCAAACAAACATTCATAGGGAGTTTTATAGTGCAAAACAACCGAGGGAGTTCTGTTAATTAGGTGACAGGCTGCCTGAACACAATCCCCCCAAAATAGCAAAGGAAGATTAGCCTGGAATCTTAAGGCACGTGCAACATTCAAAATATGTCTATGTTTTCGTTCAACCCGACCATTCTGTTGTGGAGTTTTAGTACATGAAGTTTCAAATATGATTCCTTAATGCGCAAAATACTTTTTCAGACAATTAAATTCGGTTCCATTATCACTGCGCACACATTTAATTTTCTGATTAAATTGTCTGGCAATGTAATCCACAAAGTGCAGAATCATAATCTCAATCTCCAATTTATTATATAGTAAATACATCCAAACAGTGCGGGAAAATCATCTACTATGGTTAAAAAAATAGGAGGCACCGCAAGTTGACTTTGTGCGATATGGTCCCCATAAATCACAATGAACTAACTCAAAAATCCTACTAGCATGACTATTACTTTGAGGAAAACTAGTTCTAGGTTGATGAGCTCGGAAACAAACATCACACCCATCATTAATGCAACTACTAATACTAGATTGACTCACACACGGTAAATGACGCAAAACTTTCTCCGAAGGGTGTCCCAAACGCTTATGCCAAATATCTATAGATGCCAATCCATCCACAGCCATGATCTTTACCTCAGGAACGCCCCGGAAAAAGAAAAGTCCATCTTCCCGTTCACCCGCTCCAATCAGCGTCCTCGTCCTGCGGTCCTGTAATACACATAACGTTTTAGTGAACTGAACTATGCAATTAGCAGAATCTAATAACTGCGGTATGGAAATCAAATTGCAATCAAGATTAGGCACAAATAAGACATTAGTAAGTTTAAGATTGCCAGGAAGAATGACATCTCCCTCATGAGTAGCTTCAGCAGAACTACCGTCCGGCAACCCCACCGGACAGCCATTGATTTTTCGAGCTGAAGTCAAATTGTGAAACGCGCCTGTCACATGGTGAGTAGCACTAGTATCCAAAATCCATAAAGACTCACCAGTCAAACGTTCTTTAGTTTTAGGCAAGTTCAGCATGTCCAAAAGTTGTTGCCACTGGTCAGTGGTGATGCCGGCCAAACCGGCGCTTACCGGATCCCGAGGCTGCGACGTTGATGCGCCGTGACCACCGCCAGTCTTGTCAGCCGAGCCTCCGGCCATCGCCTTGTTGGCACGAGGGGCTGGGTTCGTTCCACGACCTCCGCGACCGCGGCTTGATCTGCCGCCACGAGCTGCTGGGCTGCCGCGCGTAGTCCGAAGGCGGTCACCCCACCAGTCGGGGTACCCGATTAGTTGGAAACATCCGGAGTCATCATGACCGGATCTGTGGCAGTGGGAACAAATAATTCCATCAGTTGAGGGTCTGGGTTTAGTGCGCGAGTCGACGGCGAAAGCAAGAGCTTCCCCAGGCGCCGGTAGCGTGGAGGCGGTGGGCCCCCGCAGCCGTTTTTCTTGAGCGATTATCTGGTAGGTGCGGGTGACAGTAGACCGTAGTGGGGCGTACACGTCGTCAAGTCCGATGAGAAACCGGTGAAGACGATCCTGAGTACGCTGTTGTTCAAGAAAAACCAGCACCTGGCACTTCGAACCACCGGTCAAGCAAACCGGCGCTACCTCTTGGGTGGACAGTTCATCCCAAAGGCGAGTCAACCGGCCAAAGTATTCGGCCAGGGACTCGTGTTTCTGTTGCTTGCAGTCGCTAATTTCAGATTTTAATTGACAAATTCGTGTCCCGTTGGAAACAGTAAACCGTTCTTTAAGATGAGTCCATAGTTCATGGGCATTCTCAAAGAAAGGGACCGATGAACGGAGTTGTGGGGAAATCGTGTTCCACAACCATGAAACAAGCATCGAATGTATCGTGCTCCAATCTGCCAATTTTTTGGCAGTAGTTGGCTTAGGTATCGTGCCATCTAGGAATCCAAGTTTGCGGTTGGCATTCAAGGACATGCGAATCGTGCGTGCCCAATCATCAAAGTTGTCTTCTTTCAATTGTATTTGGGTTATTAAGTTTCCGGGATTGTCATTCGAGCCTAAAAAGTAGACTGGATCAGGTTTGGGATTGTTGGTTTCGTTTGTTTCGGTCATGATTATTCTACGTGGACCACGAGAATATGTTTGAAGTGAAGGATCTATGGTGAAGCCTCACTGCTGTGTTCCAAAAAAAATCGAATCTTTCGATCAAGAGTGATTTCGGCTGATGTTAGCTTTGCGTGTATTGGGTTCGGTTTTCTGGTTTTTTTTTTTTTGTGTAGAGAGAATTTTTAATCTCTGGCTCTTGATACCATGTTAAGTTTGGTTTAATTTCCGTTATCCTTCTCATTCATCAAACAAGTGTATTTATATACAACCTAAGTAGATTCCTACTTCATCTCAAACTAGGATCATAAATCTAATCCAACAAGATAACATAAATAGAGTCCTAACAGATATCCAGTAAATTAAATTTTTATCTTTGATTTTTTTTTTCCAAATTTTTGTTTTTAAACATATTCTTTTTCTGATCTTTTTTTTTAAAAGAATTTTGCTTTTTACTTTATATGTTTATAAATCTATATAAGTACCTAGGTTTGACTCCTACTGGATGTATGGAATGGTTACGATAGGTCAAACAAAAATGATGCTAGGTAGCTTCTTTTTTTTTAAGGTAGGTCGATCCAATCAATATATTCCTCCTCCTTGTAACCCAATCCCTCTATGCATCAGAAAGGAGCCTATTACTCAAGAAAATGCTTAGGTTGCCATGGAGAAGTATATGAACAAGGAACTGAAATTAGATGCAACTCCGGAGAAAAAATTTCTAGTTTATGTTCTTTGTTCATGTAATTTTCCACGGCTAAAAAGTATGCTAAGGCAAGTTTTTTTTTATTTTATAAATATTGCTTGTAATATTCCTTAAAAAAATATTACTTCTAATATATAGCAATCCTCATTTATTTTTAAAAGTAAAATTGTAACATGGTAGTACTATTGATATAATTTTGTTTTTTCATAAAATTTGTTTATATGTTTTTGGTCAGACAGTTGAAATGTGACTACATCAACATCACACAAAACATTCAAAAGTATTTGGTGTGACTGTCTTACATATATCCTACTTCTCTCTAAGAGTGAAACCCTAGCGAAACTCCTCAGCGCCGCAAACCCTCGGGCTCGACGACCGCCTGAGTTGCCTCCGTGCCCTCACGGTGGCCGTCGAGCCCCCCTTTGTTATGAGTCGTCAGTTTGTTTGTATTTTTCTGCAAATCTCCCGTGTCTTCCTCCCTTGTGTCCCTACCCTCCCCCGTAGCCGCGGCGGTCTTCCCCTCCCCCTCCCTGTAGGTGCGTCGTCTCCCCTTCCTCCTCCCCGTAGGTGTTCCTCCGCCGCGTGCTTTCCGACTTCCCCTTAGGTGTGTCTTCTGTGTTCCTCTGTTTTAATTTCGTCTCCCAGGTTAGCCCCCTCCCCTGTTTGTTGGGTTAGTTTCCTTTGTTTTATTTTCGTCGGTTTTCCCCCTCCCCGTCGTTGAGTCGGTTTCGGTTCGGGCTTCCCCTCCCCCTCCCCCCTTAATGTTAGGTTCGGGCTTCCCTTTCCCCTCCCCCCGGTGTTTGGTTCGGGCTTCCCCTCCCCCTCCCCCTCCCTAGGTTCTTCGTTATGTTAGTTATAAGTTTGTTGGGTTGTATCTTAGTATGGGTGATACACCTCCAAATAATTAGAGTAAGTTGTGTCTTTCGAGTTGCAGAATTTGTTCTTCTGTTTGTTCTTTTCAGATCCGATGACCCTTGCCTTTTTATGACTGGTAGTGCTTGGGTGTTCGTTAGTGGTGATCGGTGGGCAGTTCAAGGCTCTTGGTTTCCTATGACAAAGGAAGATCTAGGCAACCTGGTAGGTAGAGCCAATAATCCTGGAGTTAGGCATGAGGTTCTTGCCGCTTTAGGAATTCAGGTGTTGGTTAAGATGAGAGGAGGTTCTCTCTTAAGATCTGTTGTGCGTCGGTCTTATGGGTTCGGGATTGTCAATTTGGATCTTAGGATCCGTCAGTGGGGCGATGTTCTTCACTCTATCTCGCTCCAAATTCTCGTGATGGCTTCAGGTGTCATCACACCTAAAAACGTATCTTGTGGGAGGCACTCCAACTTGCTTTGGGGCACGTCAAGACCTCCACGTCTTTCGAGTTTCAATCTAGTGTGATTGAACTCCGGATACCCTCGCAGCAGGGTCAGAAGTCACTAAAGAACGTGACTTCCTTGTTAGTTGAATCAGGAGAATCCCAGGAGGATCATCAAGGACCTTGGGATTTCGCGTCTAGTAGACATTGGAATCTACTAGATGTTGTACGACAATCTCTCTGTGAAGACCGTCAGGGTTTTGAATCTCAACAGATTTCTTCTCAGATCCAACCTCACCCGCCATCGCTCAAGACAAACTTCATTCGGACTGGACACATGGTAGTTAGTGTTTTCTTTAAAAAGTATGTACGAGTTAATGTAGTTCTTGTTAGTGACTGTTATTTGTGTTTGGTTGTATTAGCATTAGGCTGTACTCCAGTTTTAATTAATGCAAAATTTCCCGATGTCAAAAAAAAAAAAATCATCACAAGAGGAAGCTCAAAAAGGTGCAAGAGTTGCAGTGCCATATAATTGAGCCTTGGATCAGCAGATTAATTTATAAATAGGTTAACTTCAGCCTTCAGGTTTAATTAATATAAGAATCTCGTAAAATTAGCAGCATGGGTTGGAGACTTGGAGATTGCTGAACAAGCTCTCATCTTCAATTCCATAACAAGACAGAGCTCTCATTTTTTTTAAGGTTTGGACGTTTGGTGATACTCCTTAAAACACAGGCTATAAGTTTATCTAGAAGTATAGTACAATTTTGATTTTTTTTCCTTTGATAAACCATGCCTGCAAATACAATGAATTCCCATATGTAGTAACGCTCCGGCTATAATATACTTTCTCCATTCCAAAAAAAATTTAGTTGGTACCACCTTTTATTTTTTTTTTGAAAATTTCAATTTTTTTTTTGAGGGGAAACGGAAGCAATATTATTAAACACCATCAAGTTCCGCCAAGGCTAAAACACCTTGCGGAAACACATCAACAAAAATTTGTTCAACCCCCATAGTCGGAGGAATTCTAGCTACTAAATGTGCAACCGTATTCCCGCCACGCTTAACATGAGAAACATTAAAAACAACAAAGTTACTACCAACTACACAAATATCTTCAAGGAGGAGATCCATAGGAGAACGTCCCACTTTGTTCAAGAAAATGGCCTTCGAAAGATTGAAAGCATCTGTCTCGAGCTCCACTCTAGTAAAGCCATGCCTCAGTGTGACGTGAAGACCGAACCTGGCAGCAGCAGCCTCGACCATGGCCGAAGTCCAGCGAGCTCTGACTCGTTGAACAGCAATCAGCGCAATCTTCCCATCCTCACCTCTTATAACCACACCAAGCCCCACACCGTTAGCACCAAACACAGCAGCATCTGTGTTGATCCGAACACACCCGTCACTCGGAGGGCTCCAACTCGAACGACAAGGAAAGCCACTCGATGGTGGAGAACGACCCATAACCGCAGCAGCATAACCCTTGTAATCCTGCACCAACTTCAAAAAACCAGCCACCCCCACCTCCTTGTTTAACCATGGTTCACCATGAGTCACCGAATTGTGGTACGACCACGATGCCCAAGCAAGTGCCATCAAAGAGAGAAGATCTTGCTTATCCAGTTTTGCTTTCATCCAAACAAATAACTCCATGAAAGAATTCACAGGAGCATCATTAATATAATGAGAAAAAGAGGAGCCTTCCCAAATAGGAGCAACTAAAGAGCAGTGAAAGATAGCATGAACTACAGACTCATAGCCACCAGAACAATGATTACAAAGGCCATCATCAAGAATATGACGTTCATGTAACCTTCCTCTCGTAGCCAAGGCACCTGTGCACGCTCTCCAAATAAAATGGCTTAGCTTAAGGGGGCCACCAACATTCCAAACCGCTCGCCACACCTCACTATTATCACCACCAAAACGCTCCGCCCACCCACGCAAATGGCCTAATCTCCCCAACCAGTAACCAGATTTTGTAGAGTATATGCCATCAGACGCCGGCCACCAATATAACACATCTTTAGGCTTCCTCTCACTAAGTGGGATGTCTAACACACGTACAGCATCGTCCTCCGTGAGATGAATGGAAAGTGCTTCAGGATCCCAGCATCCATTCTCACTAATCAAATCCGCCACCCGAAGATCTGTTGAACTCTCTAAGTTAGGAGTAGGAACCAAACTGGATGATTCCCCCGGGAGCCAAGAATCATCCCATACCCTGATGTCACGACCATCGCCTACTCTCCATTTCAAACCCTCCAATAACAGTGCCTTCGCACCCCAAATACTACGCCACACAAAGCTTGGATCAAAACCCCTCAGAGCTTGCAGAAAGTTGTCAGTAGTACCTAGAGCTCATCACATCATGAACTAAAGAGCCAGTATCACACATCAATCTCCATCCACTACAAGAAAAACCCAGTTTAGCGACTGAATTTTGCGACTGACATTGAAGTTAGTCGCTAAAAATAAGTTTGGCGACTGACAGAGACTTGTAGTTGCTAATTTGCGACTGAATAAGAGGTGGTTGCTAAGTAGTCGCAAAATTACGACTGCTTATTTTTTTTGCGACTGAAAAGCGGTTGCTAGACTAAATAAAAGGGGTTGGGCTGGTTTCACATGAAACGTTGGGCTTGGAGCCATTGTTAGGATATAAAGTAAAAAACCCTAAATTTCTTTTCACCCAAATCCCCTGTTTCCCCCATCCCTCACACCAGCCCTTCTCCGTCTCTCTCCCTCTCTCTCTCTTCCACCTACCAACAACAAAGAAACCAGATCGTGCCGGCGAGTCGACATTCGAGCCGAGCCACCAACTCGTGCGTGACGCTGTCCGCCACTCGCCATCTTCTCTCTCACTAGCCACGAGGCTCATCAGCTTCTATTTCGCCACACCCGCCGCGGCACCACCAGCATCACCACCCCTCTCTCACTCCCCATGACGACCACCACACCACAACACGACCAACACACCAGCGCACCACCTCTCATTCTCTCTCTCGCAGCCTCGCATGCGTCACTTCCAACTTCCAAGGTAATCCAACCTTCTTGCACGATTGATTTTTTAGGGTTTGTGAATTTTCGATTTTCGACACTTTGTTTTAGATCCTACTTATGATGATTGCGGATATTTCAGATTTGGTTGCTGTAGGTTGATTCATTTTATTGGTGATGGAAATCGCTTGTGTTTTCATGTTTTTTATGATAATTTCTATGCAGTTTTATTGTAGCATAGCGTATTTTAGGTGGTGATGACTTTGCTCACTATGATGTTTTGATTATTCCTTCGAATTGCCGCCTGCCGCCTTCGAATTTTAGCATAGCGTATCTACTATCGCGGATTGCCGCCTTCTAATTTTGAGAAAATTGTGTTTCAGGAAGTTTTCTTATTAGGATGGAAGAGAGAGTTGCAAATCTAACTGCTGAATTTGTCTTTTAATTGGGACTTGGGAGTTGCTAATATTTTCACTTTTGATGCTCATTAGATATTATACAACTTTGCTTCTGTAATTGAGCTTCCAATGTTTTTTCTTTTCCAGGTTTGGTTCTCATATACTTCATGAAGACACAAGTTTCACTTGCAACAATGTAATTTGTTTATTGCATACTCAAGTTCTATTTACTTACTATTGTTAATATGTAATACTTTGTATATTGTAGAATTTATCCATTTTGTAAATTATATTTGATGGATGAAATTTCTATGTTATTTATATATAATGTTCTGATTCTTTCTTTAGTAATTTTGGTATTATTGATTGGTATTATTAATTTGAATGAAATCGACAACAATTTTTTTGTTGATTTCATTTTTTTTATTTTTTTTTTGGTATTTTGCGACTACCACGGTAGTCGCTAATATGCATGTGTTAGTCGCTAAATTTAGTCTCCACCTTCTAGTTGGTCTCTTAGCAGTTAGTCGCTGAGTAGTCGCTAATCAGTCGCAAAACTAGCAACTAACCCAAAATCAGTAGCCGACTAACCATAAATTGGTCTCCAGCGGTCGCTAACTCAGTTTAGCGATCGATTTACCTGTTTTAGCGACTCCTTATGTCGGTCGCTAAAACCAGTTTTTCTTGTAGTGATCCCTGTTTAGCAAGAAGAGCTTGGTTAAAAATTTTAAGATCCCGAAAACCCAAACCACCATAAGATTTCGGTAAACACAATTTTTCCCAACTCAACCAATGCATCTTCCTCTCAGTACCCCGAGCACCCCACCAAAATCTGGCACACATGGAATTGATTTCATCAAGAATACCAACTGGAATAGCAAACAAGCTCATCATATAAGTAGGGATAGACTGGATGACAGATTTCAGTAACACCTCTTTTCCGGCACGAGACAACAACTTCTCTTTCCACCCTTGCAGTTTTTTCCACACTCTCTCCTTCAGAACCGCAAACACCATCTTTTTTGACCTTCCTATCACTGTCGGAAGCCCAAATATTTTTCATGTTTTTCCACCTCCCGAACCCCAAACAAAGATCTTATCTCCTCTCTTCTGTTATCACCCACATCTTTACTAAAAGACACCTCATATTTATTGAAATTAATTTTCTGACCAGATGCTCTTTCATACGTACTGAGAATATCAGCCACAACAGAGCATTCCTGAAGTGTCGCTCTAGTAAACAAAATACTGTCATCCGCAAAAAATAAATGTGAAATACGGGGAGCAGTACGACTTACCCGGGCACCATGTATCCGACCCTCATCCGCCGCAAGAGTCAAGAGGCTCGAAAATGCCTCAGCACACAGGAGAAACAAATACGGGGACAACGGATCTCCCTGCCGAAGTCCCCTCCCTGGGATAATATTCCCCTCAATTTTACCGTTCAGCTTGAAAGAGTATGAGACGCTTGAAAGACAATCCATAACACGATTCACCCACCCCTCACAAAAACCAAGATTAACCATCACCTTCTCCTGAAAAATCCACTCCACTCTGTCATAGGCCTTACTCATATCTAACTTAAAAGCCATTGACCCATTTCTTCCTTCACCTCTTCTTTTCATATTATGAAAAATTTCAAAAGCAACCATAGCATTATCAGTTATCAACCTTCCAGGCACAAACGCACTTTGATGCACAGAAATAAGGTCAGATAAAAATAATTTAAGCCTATTAGCCATCATTTTAGAAATGATCTTATAAATCACAGTGCACAAACTAATAGGCCTAAAGTCTCCCATCTGTTGAGGATTCTGACACTTGGGGATTAAAATTATACAAGTTTTGTTCAGTATCCCTATATCTGCATCTCCATTCCACCAATTGACAATAAAACTCACAATATCACCTACCAACAATATGCCAGAAACGCTGATAAAATAGAGCATGCATACCATCAATTCCAGGAGTTTTGTTTGGATGCATCTGAAAAAGAGCTACTCGAATCTCATCCGTCGTGGGCGTCGCTATCAACACATTATTTGTAGCTTCAGACACCTTAGCCGACAACCCAGCTATAGCTGCCTCCATGTCGGAAGGCTCTGAGGAGGAGAAAATATTCGAAAAATAACCATAAATGATCTTCCCGATTTCCTCTTCATTTGACTTCCACTCACCATTCTCATCTTGGAGCTTCAAAATTGAATTTCGACACTTTCTCTGACTAGCTTTGTGATGAAAGTAAGATGTGTTTTTATCCCCGTCACTCAACTCATTCACTCTAGCTCTTGCATGCCAGTACGACTCCTGTAATATGTGCAACTCATCAAGCTCTGAAACAATTTCCCGGCACTTATCTAACATGATCCCATCCGGCGGTTTGCTTTGCCATAGCTGCAGCTCTTCCTCCTTCAATTTTATTTTCTTTTTAAAATCTCCAAAAGTGGCAGCAGCCCACCCTCGAAGAGCCGTCGAACACCCTTCCAACCTATGCACAACATTTGCATCACCACTCCCCTCCCACGCTTGCTTCACAACCTCCCCACACTCCGCATTCGAAAGCCATAAAGACTCAAAATGACGCACTTTCCGCCCACCACACCTATGATGGAATGCATCAGAACACAAAAGAATAGGCGCATGATCAGATTTATAAATTGGAAAATTCCGAACCCAACTATGCGGAAACATATCACTCCAATCATCACTAGCCAGAAACCTATCCAATCTCTCCCGAATCATACTATTCGAATCATTTCCTCGCCTCCAAGTAAAGGTACTCCCTCGGAAGCCCAAATCTTGAATATCACATAACTCCACCGCCTCCCTAAAAGCATTCATCTGACTCTCCCTTCTAACAGCACCACCATCTTTTTCCGAGTCATAAAGTATCTCATTAAAATCACCAAAGAAAATAATAGGGACTGTAGAAGCAGCACGAATCTCACGCATTAAACTCCAAGTAAGATGTTTGTTAGACGCCTCAGGCCATCCATAAATGCCCACAGCCGCCCATATAGGAACATCCGCCTCACCGAGAACTTCAACCAAGAAATGATGCGTAGAAAAAGACACTACCCTAACATTCAAATCACGCCACCAAAAACCAATACCACCCGACAAACCATTACTACTAAGACACACTCCATCTGTGAAACCGCATTTTTCTTTGACTAACTGCAACTTCTTTGAATCAATCATGGTTTCCATTAAGAAAACCAAACTAGGCTGCTCTCTCCAACACCATGTTCGGAGAGTTTGAACTGTCCTAGGGTTGCCCAATCCCTGACAGTTCCAACTAAAAATTTTCATTGTCCTTCGCGGGGTTGATAACCATCAACCTCCGCTACTGTCAAGGAAATGCCATCCCTATCAACATCGTCACCCACCTTTAATCTTTTTCCAACAACATCCGTATCATCCATGCGCACATCGTCACCATCCATTTCACCTCCCACCTCCCCTTCATGCTTACGTTTTCCCCTCTATAATACAACATCACTATTTTCATGAATCTTATTCTTGCCATGCACAGGTTTACGAGCACACTTTTTTGATTTACGTGGGACATCATTTGCATAACCTATTTTGAATAAAGGTACAATTAAAGGCTCCTCTTGGGGGGAGGGCAGATTAACCGAACCAAGTATCAAATTACCATCCTCCCTCGCATACTCTTGTGGCTCCTTCCCCAACTCCCTCTCACACTTTTGACCACCATCATTCACATTAACAACAATACTATCACTAACATTATGCAGAACAGTACTAACCTCGGACGATGAAATGCCATGTCTAGTATTACATTGCTGAGAAGATGGCTGGTTCAATTCGTCCGAAGCAAGCTCCTCCACTTGAACCGTCACTGGGGCCTCCTTCAAAGCCCCCTCTTCTCCCAGCAGTGCTTCAGCCCGGTTTTGCTTCGCTTACTCGCACACCACATCATCCTTTGTCATCTTCATCGAACTCTTGAAAACTAGCTTTCTTGAGCAAGTTAAGAATTTTCTTGCTTCCTCCTACTGCTTTGTATGACCCTTACGTGGAGAAGCTCTTAGCCAAACTCCCCATTGTTTCTCTTCCACTCTATCATCTTCAGGGACCACACCACAATCACGCTCAATATGCCCTATAATTCCACAAGCATAACAGAACGTCGGCAAACGTTCATACTTCACCTCAATCAATACTACTCGACTACTACTGTTGCGAATTTTCTGCACCCTTCGCAACGGATTATTGATATTCACCATCACTTTAACTCGAGCAGACTTATCCCACAAGATACCATCTATTTCAACCTCCAATACTTCCCCCAAACTACTCCCGATTTTTCTAATATGAGTTTCGGATCTACTGTCAAGTGGTAAATTGTAAAGCCGAACCCAAAAGGGGCAATAATTCAAGGCGATCTCCGATGGTTGTAAGCCTCCATCAATTTCATTCATCATAACAAGATGTTGATCAAAAGTCCAGGGTCTTCCTTCAAGGACTTTCGATCGATCACGAGCGGTAGCAAATTGAACAACAAAGAGCCCGTTTTCAATCCTTCGAAATAATGCGTGTTTAGAGATGGCCCAAATTTGATTCATCGTACGTTTAAACGCCTCAAATTTATAGGGTCTCTCTGTCACAACCTTGCCCACAATCGCCAAACTAATGCTAGGGTTACTGTCATTCGATGGAGTATCGTCAAAGGCAACAATACTATCTTCTTCTTCAGTTATATTTAGATGCGAACATCGTAATAGTAAGTCATCCGCCATTAATTTCAGTCTCCAGATCCCTAGAAAGGGACCCAAACTCCCACGAAACGGAACGAACGAATCGAGAGCGAAGACTCAAAACTCAAACCCTAAAAGCGGCAGGGAGAGACTCCAACAAAAACACTTTTTGTCAACTTGAAAATTTCAATTAGTTGTGATATTACTTTATTTAGTATTAGATTCTCTTTATACATCTTATCACATGCGTTCCTACATGCACTCCAGTCTCCATACAACTTGTGACTCCCCCCATATTACAACTAATTGGGAACGGAAGAAGTACCATCATAGCAAAATAACATAAAAGGAGACATATTCTCCTTAAAATAATATTGTACTACTCCTATTTTCTTAGTTATATTATATTGGTTTTTCACATTTATCAATGTATCACTTTGACCATTAATATGCTTAACTATTTATTGATAAGATCAAAGAACGTTATATATATATATATATATATATATATATATATATATATATATATATATATATATATATATATATATATATATATATATATATATATATATATATATATATATATATATATATATATATATATATATATATATATATATATATACTCAAATTCACTAACAATTCTGAAGATAACATTTGTTTTTAGATATTAACGGAGAAAGATGGTCGAAACGGGGTATATAAATAGCGCAAAGTGTCAACATGATACAGCTAAAAGAATGGAACCAAACTTGCTTGGTGTGATTCGTTGGGGATTGACCTTGTAACCTTAAAATTAGAAGGTTGAATCCTCCTAACTGCAATACTTGAGATAGGGATTTCGGTTACCTTTCAAGTGTCCGGCTTTAATTTTTTCTTTTGAAGTAAAACTAGAATAATCAGCACAATTTGAAATCCTACATTGTTTAAATCCAAAAATCGCCCTATTTGTTTAATAGGACAAAAAATATTTGCCCTCAACTTCGCCACGGTAGGACCGTTGTATTAGTCTGGTGGGACAAAAGTATAAAATTTGCCCTCTTTGTAAAAATTTAAGGAATACAACTTAGATTTGCCCTATTCGATTTTACCAAATATGGCTATTGTTTTTGCCCTCTTAGCTATGCAAATAGGGCAACCTTCATTGCCTTTTTTTGTTTTACGTACAACTATGGCAACAAAGTTGCCCTCTTTGATATAAAGCAAAGAGGGCAACATATGTGTTAAGAGCATATTTACATAACAAAGAGGGCAATGTCCAATTCTATTGCCCTCTTTGGTTCCTTATATATATATATATATATATATATATATATATATATATATATATATATATATATATATATATATATATATATATATATATATATATATATACACACTAATAAACCTTGATAATTTCGTCCTAGGTGTCACCTTCAAAATTGCTCTCACCATTTACCCCTCAAAATCGACACTTTCAATCAAAACATTGTCCAACTAGGATAAATTGCCACGTGTCATGCATTTCACATATCCTTTGGCCGAAATTTTTAATGACTCCTCTAATCATGTGCAAATTGATCACCTCAATCAATTAGAATCTTCAATCTACGAAAATTTTGAACCCTCCTTAAATCATGCTTATGTCAATCAATTACAATCTTTAAAATATGGAAATAAAACATGTGGATGCTTAACTCATGTGCAAGTTGATCATCTAAATCAAAATCATTCCTAATTTGCAAAACTTAATTTTAGGGATTGATTTGATAAACTTATTATGGCCGGTTTTTATGAATTATTTTTACAAAAATAAACTAAGTAAATTTTTTTCAAACCCTAACTGTAGCACTATAAATATCCTAATCATATTTGTGTTGTAGCCTAAAATCTACGGTTCCTTTGACGACACTTGGGCTCATCTGAGCCGTACACGTGTCCTCTCCCAATAAGTAGAGGTTGAAGGTCTAACTCTTGTGTAAGATTCAGTTGGGAGGAAAAGGCTTTATCTTTCTGGCTCAACAGTTGGTCAGAGCCCAACCTTTGGAGGTGGCTATTAGTGAGTGGTTGATAATCCTTCACAAATCATGGCCTGCCACGTGTCATGATGTGATTCCTTAGCCAATCAGATGTCCCTATTATAGGGTTGATTTTAAGGTTAGCTGTCATCTTGCTATCACTATAAATACCCCTGAAATCAGGAGAAAGATCATTCAATGCAAACAGTGCAAAGTTACTCTGTAAAACTACTCTCTCACTTTCTCTCTCTATCTCTACTTTCTCTTACAACTCCTGATATCTGACTTAAGCTTCGGAGGGGGAACCACCACCCAAACCTCCGGGGTGGGTCCCTTTTGCGAGGTTCGGGAGTGAAGCTCGAGCTTGGACTAGGTTGATTCAGACATTTGTTGCACAAGTCTCCAAGGAAGAACATCTAAGGGATACTAGTTTACTTGCTAGACAAGAAAGCTCAATCTACAGCTTACTTGTTGGACAAGGAGACAAAACATTTGGCGCCGTCTGTGGGGAGACGCAACGATGACTGATTGTCAATCGTCCAACATTGCCGAAAACCGAAGTCTTCGAGGTTAATGTCGAAGACACAAGTAGAACACGAGACCGCCTCGAGGAAGGGATAGACCCCCGTCCATCGTCCATGTTCTTGGACCAAGCCAAAGAACTCTGTCATTCAAGAGAATCTTGAACGTCCAAAGGATCGTTGCCCATCTAGAGAACGCCTTAAATGACTTCCGGTGCAAAGATGGCAGCGATCGTCGAGAAGATCAAGAGCAACATGTTGTTTTTTCCGTCTTAACCTTGAGCGCCCGTCAACAATCAAGCTCCTCCTAGGGGACGTTCCCAAGAGAATCGTACAGGTCCTAGTCGACTTGTTCGTCAGGAACCTTCTAGGAGGACGGCCAGAGGAAAGCAGCCAGAAGGCAGTGAACAGCGAAGGAAGATGGACTGGAACCTGGTGGTTAGGACCCAGGATCAGGCTCGTCCAAGTGGGCATCGAATGGAAACAGATGCCAGAGAATACCTAGAGGCAAAGAAGGCTGCTGCATTGCAACGATCAGCAACAGGGTCTACACCATACTTGAGGGACCCTCCTTTGAGGTTGCCGACCAGAACGGAAGGACAGAGTTTAAGCCTCTCTCTTGCCCACCCAAGACAAGAGAGGACGGTGATTCAGCCCATGGCATATAGGCGAGCAGCCCTTGCAAACACTTCATCTGATCCTGTGATAAAGGAATATCGTAAGGAGTTCGTACCCATTGAGGGACAGATGGGAGCTCTCCGGATTAACTGGCCTACTTCCTTCTCGGCCAGGATCATGGAGGCGCCCCCATTCCCAAAGATTAAACTTCCTATTATAGAGCCTTTTGATGGAACAACCGATCCAGACGATCACCTATCTGCTTACAAACATCAGATGTACGTCCAAGGAGTAGATGATGCTACCTGGTGTAAGAACTTCCCAGCAACTCTGAAGGGAGTAGCTCAGCAGTGGTTTAACAATCTTCCACCCAATTCAGTCAATAATTTCACTGAACTCCGTTTCTTATTTACTAGTCACTTTGTTGCTAATAAGCAAGAGCAAAAAACAAGCATGCACTTGGGAAAGGTCGTCCAAGGACCTAAAGAGGCTCTTAGAAGTTTTGTTAAGAGATTCAATTTGGAAGCCCTTCAGATTCAAGATCTCAATGCCGGGGTGGCCTTTGACGCCTTTATCAGGGGACTAAGGCCAGGAAGTTTTAAGTTCGATCTTGTTAAGAAGAAAATCAATACTCTTGCTGAGGCTTTAAAGGAAGCCGAAGCTTTTATTCATGCTACTGAAGTATGTGCCGAGGCCAAGCACCCCGACTCTAAGAAGCCTGAAGAGGTTGCCCAGACAAAAAAGGGCAACCCCAAAAAGGTCGAGACTTGGGCCATAGCCTCTACCACTACTTCGTCCAGAAGAAGCAAAAGGAAAGCATCTGAGCCTTCTTCATCCAACCCAATCGAATTCAGTAAGGACCAATACTCCATTCTCATGGAGATAAAAGATCAATATGAGCTGAAAACTCCAGCCGAGATGAAGACTCCTTACTGAAATAGAGACAAGAGCAAGTATTGTCACTTTCACAAGGACTGCGGCCATGAAACCAATGAATGTAAGCACCTTAAAAGGGCTTTGGAAGATCTAGCCCGTAAAGGAAAGATGAACTCATACTTACCCCAAGGGGGAAAGAAGTTTCAGAGGAGGGACAATTGGCAGACTAAGAAGAAGGAGAGTGAGAGCACAGACGAGGATGTTGTTCTCGTAATTTCCGGAGGATTTGCTGCTGGAGGACCAACCAATAGAGGGTGCAAAAACTACCTTAGGGACCTTGGCCAAGTCTTGTTGACTGATCAGACAAAGGCTGAGCCCTTCCCAAAGGTGGTGGTCAGTGAGCAAGATCGGGGCAAGCTGAGGACTCCCCATGATGATCCTTTGGTTGTGGAAATGAAGATAGCAAACCTAAGGGTAAGAAGGATTCTAATTGATACCGGAAGTTCGACGGATATCATTAGTGCTGATTGTTTGTCCAGATTGAGGTTTGACGAAAGGAACTTGGTTCCCGTCCACCATCCCATCATAGGGTTTGGGGGAGGAGTCATCCATCCCATGGGAACAGTCACGTTGCCTGTCCGAGTTGGAGAGAAGGATGCCTCTCGGACTTTGTTTGTCAAGTTCTTGGTCATTCGAGATTTGACAGTCTATAATGTCATTCTTGGACGGCCTACGCTGAATCACGTAAAAGCTGTAATAGTAACTCATTTGATGCTTATGAAGTATGAGTGTGATGACGGCAAGATTGGCTCCTTCTATGGAGACCAGCAGGCGGCCAGGGAATGTTATCTAACTACCCTTAAGCCGTCATCATGGAAAGCATGTGATGAAGAGCAGACGAAGATCGGTGGCAAACAGAAAACGTCTGAAATTGGGAAAGATAAGACGAAGGTGGCTGGAGAAAGGAAGGCGTCCGAGAATGAAAGGGAACCTAAGAGGGCAATTGAGAGTCCTCAGACGCCCCTTGCCCCCTCAAGGAAAACGTCTGAACATCTCCCAAGCAAGAAAAGGAAGTATGAGCCCGTCAAGGAAGAACCTCCCTCGTCTGAGGAAGTGATGGCCATCATGGGACTAGCACTAGAACGTCCAGAGCCAGTGGAGGTCCCTGAAGATATCTGTGTGGATGAGGCTCGTCCAGAAAGAACTTTGAAGATTGGGTCCTCACTCTCTCCTGAGTTGAGGGGCCTTTTAATCAGCTTGCTGAAAGAATTTCAAGACGTGTTTGCTTATTGTGTTGAAGAAATGCCTGGAATTGATCCAGAAATAGACGTCCATCGGCTGAATGTTGATCCAAATTTAAAACCTGTTCGTCAGAAGAAAAGACATTTGGGACCGGCTAGGAATCAGGCGGTCGACCAGGATGTTCAGAAGTTGTTGGAGTCGAAATTCATCAAAGAAACTTATTATCCAGAATGGATAGCAAATGTGGTCATGGTGCCAAAGCCTAATGGCACTTGGAGGATGTGTGTGGACTATACTGATCTCAACAAGGCTTGTCCTAAGGACAATTTCCCTTTGCCTAAGTTAGATCGTCTAGTAGACTCCACAGCCGGCCATGCTTTGTTAAGCTTCATGGACGCTTATTCGAGTTTTCATCAAATCCCCATGTGGGCGAGAGGACCGAGACAAAACGTCCTTCATTGCGAGAAAGGCCTGTATGGCCGGCTAAGGATGCCTTTTGGCCTCCGCAATGCTCCCGGCCACATTTCAAAGATTGATCAATCTTGTCTTTCAGCCACAGTTGGGAAGAAACATGGAAGCATATATCGACGATATGATAGTCAAGAGCCGGAAAGAAGAGAGTCATGTTGGTGATTTGAGAGAAACTTTCGAAACTCTCAGGAAATACAAGTTAAAGCCGAACCCCAAAGAAATGTGTCTTTGGGGTTTTGTCAGGGAAGTTCTTAGGTTTCTTGGTAGATCGGAGGGGAATAGAAGCCAAACCTTAAAAGATTCAAGCTATTCTAGACATGAAATCTCCTTCAAAGATAAAGGAAGTTCGTAGACCGACGGGTTGCTTGACTTGCCCTTGGACGTTTCTTGTCTAAGTCGAGCGACAAGTGCCATCACTTCTTTGCCACGATTAAGAAGAGAGCCAAGTTTGAGTGGACAGCTGAGGCGGAGCAAGCGCTTCAGCAAGTCAAAGATCACCTTCGGCAACTGCCTAGATTGGTCAGTCCAGCCGAGGGGGAAAAGCTGTTTGTATATTTGGCTGTGTCCACTCGAGCTGTGAGTGCCGTTCTACCGGGCCGAAAGAGAATCCGTCCAAGTCCCAATATACTTTGTGAGTCATGTGCTCAAGGATGCGGAAAGCCAGTTACACTCCAGTTGAGAAGTTTGGGTTGGCCCTCGTCATGGCCAGCAGAAAATTAAGGCCCTATTTCTTGGCACACAGTATACTCGTCTACACTGATCAACCTTTAAAGCAAGTTCTGCAGAAGATGGAAGCCGCCGGACGAATGCTAAAGTGGCCTGTTGAGCTTAACATGTTCGACATATCATTTGAACCAAGGAAAGCCATTAAGGGGCAAGCCTTGGCAGATTTTATAGTTGAGCTTACTCGGCCAGCTATAGAGCCTATATCAGATCCAGCTGAGGGGAGGAAGCATTGGACGCTCATGGTGGATGGATCATCCACTACTAATGGATGTGGGGCAGGAATCATTTGTCAATCTCCAGAAGGAGACAAGTTTGAATATGCGCTGAGATTCCAATTCCAAGCGTCCAATAACGAAGCTGAATATGAAGCACTTCTAGCTGGGATCAAAATGTGTAAGGCGGCAGGAGCCCTGGAAATTGAGGCCAAATCAGACTCCCTCTTGGTTGTCAGTCAAGTCAATGGTGATTTTGAATGTAAAGAAGCATCGATGAGCAAATATATGCGTCTGATCAAAGATGAGGTGGAGCCTTTGAAACGATTTGTTCTCGACCAAGTGCCAAGGTCAGAAAATCATCACGCGTATGCTCTCTCAAAATTGGCGCCTCTGGCTCAAGGTGATGCGCCAAGAACAGTTTTTTGGGAAGTAAAACCCAAAAAGAGTATTGACCAAGAGCAAATCATGTTTCTTAGCCGAGGAGCAGTATGGATGGAGCCCATAATAGAATACAAGAAAACAGGACGGCTGCCATCAGATCCTGTGGAGGCTAAGTATGTGAAGGCTCGAGACAAGTGGTTTGAATTATGGGATGAGCCCCTTTACAAGAAGTCATTCAACCGCCCCCTCCTCAAGTGCATCACTAGAGAAGATGGTCTAGAGGTTCTGAAGGAGCTCCATGAAGGAGCTTGTGCATCACACATTGGGGGAAGAGCATTGGGTGAAAAGGCTTTAAGGACGGGGTACTACTGGCCGACCTTAAAGGAGGATGCCCTCGTCTATGCAAAGAAGTGTGATAGTTGTCAGAAACATGGGAACCTGCATCAGAAGCCGTCCAACTACCTAACTCCTATCTTGTTTCCTCTGCCTTTTGCCAAATGGGGCATGGATATTCTATGACCTTTCCCCATGGCCACGGGGCAAAAGAAGTTTGTGATAGTTGCAGTGGACTATTTCACTAAATGGATAGAAGCTGAAGCCATGCGAGGAATAACCACAAACGATGTCAAGGGCTTCATTTGGAAGAGTATTATAACTCGTTTTGGCATGCCACAATCCATCGTCTTTGATAATGGCCCTCAATTTGAAACACCTAAACTGAGAGATTGGTTGGCAGAACGAGAAATCAAGGCTCACTTTGCTGCTGTTGCCCACCCACAGGCCAATGGGCAAGTGGAGTCCTTCAACAAGATTCTATCTAATGGAATCAAAAGGAAGTTGGATAATGCCAAAGGACAATGGGTTGAAGAACTGCAGCTAGTGTTATGGTCCATCAGAACAACTGCCAAAAATTCTACAGGGGAGACACCCTTCATGTTAGTTTATGGCACTGAAGCCGTCTTGCCCATTGAGATTGAAGAACCCACCCTACGAGTCATGTTGTACACAGAAGATGCCAACTGGGCTGCATTGCGCACGGCTTTGGATCAAGTCCCAGAAGTCCGGGGCAATGCCTTGCTAAGAATGCAATTGTACAAGTTGCGAATGGCTCGGGAATTTAACAAGAGAGTCACAAGACGACCACTCAAGGTGGGTGATCTTGTTCTTAGGAAGATGGAGGATGTTGGACGAGCCAAGGAGATGGGAAAGCTAACACCAAATTGGGAAGGACCTTATCTGATTATAGAAGAGCTGCGCAGTGGCACCTTTCGTCTCCAAGATCTGGATGGACGGATTATACAGCGCACTTGGAACTCAGATAATCTGAAGAAGTACCACGTTTAACTCAATCATCGTCAGGAATCTAGCTGAAAGTTGTAGTAAGTCCAAAGTGCCACGGCACAGACAAGAAAAAAGAATTGTATACATGTATCTTGGCACTTAGTCAAGCAAAATTCATATAATACAATTCCTACTATCTTATCATCTGTTTTCTCATGTTTATTTTCACCAAGTTGGTTCACTTTGGGGCATTAAATCAGTTATTAGTCTAAAAGTGACAATAACTTGGAACAAAAATACTCATTTCTATGCCGAACATCACTCCCTCGAAGAGACCGGCCAAAAGTATAACGACCTAAAGGTTGATAACATACATTGGCAATCAATTTGACAAAATCTCTAGTAAGAGAAACGTCAAAGTCTCTAAGAGAAAGCTGACCAGAAATAAGCCCTTGGTAAAGGATACTTATTTTCAAATATACGGGCAACTAAGTAGTAAAGACCCTAGTAAGGGATCGCTACTTTCGGACGAGTGTTGCTCCCTCAAGGAAGGCGGCTAGGAAATTGTTAGACCATGTCTCTAAAGCTCGTCCTTGGCAATTTCAGCAGGGCTTGGCCAAAGTTTGCCGCTCTCCTTCTTAGACTATGGCTCGTCCATCATATATGATTGAGCTTAGTCTAAGAAGGGGGGATGAGACAGGCCTATAGGACGAGCTAAAGAGAGAAGGTCGTCTAAAAAACCAGGACAAATCAGAAATGCCTTTGAGATATTTTGATACTACAGGACGAGTGTTACCAACTCGAGAAAAATGGCTAAAGTATGGCTCGTCCAGGGGGCCATTATGTATTGGCCGCTTTCCCAATTGGGGCAAGACTCGTCTAAAAGGAGAAGACGATCTAGAGTTCCAGGACGATCCTCTATAAGAACTTTTTGGGAAGATTTGTAATCGTCCAAGGACAAAGAAGGCAATCTCTTTCAATATGTGCACTGCAAATCGTCCAAGGGCAAGGATCAGAAGTGGCAAGCGTAATTCCTTCAAATTTCGTAGACCGTCCAAAAGTTCAGGACGAGTCTATTCATTGCATGCATTTTGGAAAGATTGACGGTCGTCTAAAGGCAAGCATGTTGTTTTTTCGTTAAACATCTGTGCTGATCGTCCAACGTTCAGGACGAAGCTTATTCTATACTTAGTCAAATTGGAATTCAGAAAAATAAAAGACAAGCAATTGGCAAAAAATCTTTCATATATATCATTGGCAAAAGATTTACTGACTTAAGACCGAAGAGTTAAGGCTACAACGCAGACAAGCCCAGAAACTTAGAAAAATAAACCTAAAGCTAGGTATCATCTTCAGCACGAGTTTCTTGGTCGTCTTCAGGGTTCTCCTCCTCAGCTGCAGCTTCGTCGTCGGAGTCAAGAAACTCCGGAGGTTCCTCGGCATAAACCATAGCACGTTGGACGCTCTGCTGATACTCCAGACGACGCACGAAGCTGGGGACCTCATCAGCTTCCGCAAGCATCTCAAAGGCCTTGACGGCCCAGTCTTTAGACGTTTCAACAACTTGAGCCAATCCTTCCTTGGCATCGTCAAAAGCCTGGGCTGCCTCCCTTTCCAGACGGGCAGTCTTTGCCCTTAGGAGAATGTTCTCCCTTCTCAGTTCAACGACGGCAAGGAGAGCAACATCTCTCTCACCCTTCAGATCGCAGAGACAAAGATTAATAATCATCTTCGAGACGATCCAGCTCCTTGTACGGATCGTTGATGGTAACAAGATAATTCTTGTTTTTCTCGATTCAAGGAGGGCCGATCTCTTCTCCAAAGCCTCCAGAGATTGACGATGAAGGGTGTTAGCCATCTCAATGTCATGGATGGCCTTGTCGCCTGCCGTTGTAGCCAGGTGGACGAGCTGCTTATTCTCCTTTCTCAGCTCTCTGGCCCAATCTTCAGTAAGCATGCTGCGAGCAAAAAGCTGGAGCAATGAAAATAAAATGAGTCATTAGACGAGAGACAAACACTAATTTTACAAGTACAAACAAAACCAGCAGAAAATTATACCTCAACAGCAAGCTGGGACATATAGTCAACATGCCCGGCAGACGCTCACCTTAATCCTTTGATGTAGGATTCAGGGTAGCATTTGAAGAGCTCCTGCTTAAGCCGATCCTTTTCTCCCTTGGACATTTTGGCAAAAGCAGGGGAAGACTCTTCGTCCGAGTCCATGAGGGGAGGAGCTGAGGGTAGAGCTGGGCCTTTGCCCTTATCTGAAAGAGGGGAAGAGTCAGTCATCTTGATGGGAAAGACGATGGCTTGTCTATTGGACGGACTCATGGACCGTCTGCCGACCCGCACCGTCCTAACTCTATTTGGATAATACGACTCACCAGACGATATGGAGGCCGCCTTAATTGCTAGCGGCATCTGCGGCACCAGCTTGGCCACCGAGCCGCTGAAGCCCGGGTAGTTTTCAGCCGCTGTCTCCTGCCCCGGAACAACCAAAGCCAAGGCTGACTCTGGTCTGACTTCAGCCAAGTCAGAAGGCAAAACGTCCAACTGACCTGTGGGGTCAGAACTCTTCTCCCCCTCGGCCGGATCAGCAGCAGAAGGCTCCTCTTTAAGAACCTTATCGTTAGGGGGAGGCATATTTTTTTCTCCAACTCCACTTGGAGTAGCCTTCTCCGCCTTCTTTCTTGTAAAGCCCTTAGGCTTTTTTGCCGGAGGCTGGTCTGTGGCCGCTGGAGGTCTCTTTTTGGACGAAGATGACTTCCCTGGTGGAAGTTTGTTGGTTGGAGCATTTTTCTGTAAGAAATGATCAAGTTAAAATGATGGACGTCCACATATCAAAATATAAAACAAATTGCAAGCCTTCAGGCAGAAATCACCCAAAGAAGGAAGCCGTCCCAATGGAAGACGGAAATCACCCCTTCGTCCAGTTTCTGAACTTAAAGTAATTCAGACGAGAATTGCCCAAAGAAGGTGCCCGTCCAAGCTTGGACGTTTTCCTTCTTCAAGTGACCCTCGTCCGAGAAAAGGGGCAACGACTTGGACGAGTCCAAAGTATACTCGTCCAGAGGCATTCGAAAAACCTCAGACGAGAATAACCCAAAGAAGGTGCCCGTCCAAGCTTGGACGTTTTCCTTCTTCAAGTTACCCTCGTCCAAGAAGAGGGCAACGACTTGGACGAGTCCAAAGTATACTCGTCCGGAGGCATTCGAAAAACCTCAGACGAGAATATCCCAAAGAAGGTGCCCGTCCAAGCTTGGACGTTTTCCTTCTTCAAGTTACCCTCGTCCAAGAAGAGGGCAACGACTTGAACGAGTCCAAAGGATACTCGTCCAGAGGCATTCAAAAAACCTCAGACAAGAATAACCCAAAGAAGGTGCCCGTCCAAGCTTGGACGTTTTCCTTCTTCAAGTTACCCTCGTCTAAGAAAAAGGACAACGACTTGGACGAGTCACAATGGTACTCGTCCAAAGGCGTTTATCTTCTCGGACGAGGATGGCTCAAAGAAGGTGGCCCTCCAAGAATGGACGCCTTCCTTCTTTAGGTGATTCTCGTCCAGAGAAAGCGTTTCACTATCTTAGACGAGAAAATCCCAGAGGTGGATGTCCATACTTGGACGTTTTCCTTCTTCGGGCGATTCTCGTCCAATGAATATACGTAAAAAAAAAAATATACCAGTGTTTCAGTCCTTTTCTCGGCGCTACTCTTGGCATATTCTTTCCACAAATTGTCAGTAAATTTAGACATACTGATATCACCCGTCCAAGAAGCCTTGAGACACTTTCTGGCAGAGTCTGCAAAAAAAAAAAAAAAAAAAAAAAAATGAAATGAAAGATGGTTAGTTCGATGGGCCATGGACGAAGAAGCTATACTTGGAGAATTTGAAGGTATACCTCTGTCTTCGGCCAACCGCAAGTTGGCGGCGACCAAGAAATCATCATGGTAAAACATTTCTTTAAAGGGTATCCAGTTAGTTGGTCCCTTAAAAGATCGTTGGTCGGGCCTGGAGTACTCCTTTATTCTGAAGTACTCCACCACCTCTTCGTCGAAGCTGTCCTCCAATTCCAGCCAAGACTGTTTCCGCCCTGTATTCGTGACGGACCGATTATAAACTCTATAACTCTCGGTGGCGTAGTCGTTGGCTCCCCGTAAGAAAATGAAGTCCGGCTTCCATTCGTGGATCTTTGACGGCTTGCCCCAAGCCGTCATGAAGCCTGGACGGTTGCAGATGCTGAGCCATGCCCCGTCCACGGCTCCATGTACCTTTGCTGCATAGTGGATATGAGTAAAGGCTTGAAGGGAAAGGGCTAGGCCGCGCAGCTCACAGACGGCAATGAACGCCAAAACGTTGTGCCAAGAGTTTGGAGCCAGTTGATTGTGGCCGATGTTGTAATAATTCAGTACTTGTTCAATGAATTCATGGAGAGGGAACCTCAATCCCGCGTCCAGGGCCAGTTTGTAGACGGCGAAGTGGTTCTTTGGGGCGCTCAGTATAGTCGCGTCCCTATTTGGGATGACGAAGGAGAAGCCTGACATGGGCATATAGGACGAGAGATAGCTAGGGTCCGGTCCTATTTTCTCTAACCATTTGCGATTAACTAAAATGAAACCAGGGTCAGAAAGGGGACCTAAACGTCTTCTAATCTCCGACGAGGTAGTGGAGGCCTCGTCTGATTCTTCGGCAGCCTCAGATTCGCTACCGTTATTTCCTTCGCCGGTCTCCGCCATATCGGCGTCCCTGCCAGAGGTACTGGCCTCAGGTTTTATTTCGGAGTCTTCTAAGTTGTGGTCAGAGGAAGGAGGCCCGCCCAACGGCACATCACTTTGGACCTCTCTTGCCTCATCTGGCACCCGTCCAGTGGATTCCTCCATATCTGAGCT
This sequence comes from Beta corolliflora, assembly GCA_947648045.1. Classification (NCBI taxonomy): domain Eukaryota; kingdom Viridiplantae; phylum Streptophyta; class Magnoliopsida; order Caryophyllales; family Amaranthaceae; genus Beta; species Beta corolliflora. Next base: position 391,583 of record CANSZD010000853.1, read on the forward strand.
ATTTGACGGGATTATTACCTTTCGTCTTAGACGGGCCGTTTGCTTGACGCGCGCCAGATTACCCTGCACAGGTAAAGACTGGGTCGTCTGACTTTCTCGGCCAAAATCATAAAAAAATATATACTCGGCCAGAAGAGGCCCAACTCTAGAATGTGCCGAAGAAGAAGTATCGGTTCTAGGGTCAAGACAAGCTCTTGGTCGGCTAGGATTATTTGACGAAGAAGATTCTATTTTATTGATTTTCTAAGAAAAAATAAAGAATAAAGAAGAATGAAAAGATACCTGCTAAAGCGCCTGGACGATTCGGTGAAGAAAGCTGAGGCTGGGCGATCTCTCTCTCTCTAGAAAATGTGCAGAGCTTCTCTCTCTAGAAAAATTCGTTCAAGGTGTGAAATGATCAAATGTTTTCACACCAAGGTTATTTATAAAGGAGTAGGAAACCTGGGGAGCCGGTCAAGAATGACCGAAGAAAGGGTACAACGGTCGGTTATGGCCGGTAAAACCCAGAAAAAGGCGCGTCCTTTCCTTCATTTCAAATAAAACTACCTTGGGTTAAAAAGTCTTAACCGTCAGATGGGCCTAATGAAGCTACCTTGGGTAAAAGGGCCTTAACCGTCAGATGGGCCAACAGTGACAACCCTTTTAGGGGCAAATGTTGTAGCCTAAAATCTACGGTTCCTTTGACGACACTTGGGCTCATCTGAGCCGTACACGTGTCCTCTCCCAATAAGTAGAGGATGAAGGTCTAACCCTTGTGTAAGATTCAGTTGGGAGGAAAAGGCTTTATCTTTCTGGCCCAACAGTTGGTCAGAGCCCAACCTTTGGAGGTGGCTATTAGTGAGTGGTTGATAATCCTTCACAAATCATGGCCTGCCACGTGTCATGATGTGATTCCTTAGCCAATCAGATGTCCCTATTCTAGGGTTGATTTTAAGGTTAGCTGTCATCTTGCTATCACTATAAATACCCCTGAAATCAGGAGAAAGATCATTCAATGCAAACAGTGTAAAGTTACTCTGTAAAACTACTTTCTCACTTTCTCTCTCTATCTCTACTTTCTCTTACAACTCCTGATATCTGACTTAAGCTTCGGAGGGGGAACCACCACCCAAACCTCCAGGGTGGGTCCCTTTTTGCAGGTTCGGGAGTGAAGCTCAGGCTTGGACTAGGTTGATTCAGACATTTGTTGCACAAGTCTCCAAGGAAGAACATCTAAGGGATACTAGTTTACTTGCTAGACAAGAAAGCTCAATCTACAGCTTACTTGTTGGACAAGGAGACAAAACAATTTGCACTGCACAACTACACCAAGCTTCATAAACCTTAATATCTTTCTTTACATTTTTACATCCGTTTTATTTGTCCCTACACCAAACACTTCAAACCATCACCATCTTCATCACTCACAAATTGTGAAAAAATAAGTAACACAACTGTTGGGCATACACTGTGTTTAGCCGGCTATTCACCCTTGAGATCAACTTTTTTGCTTCTTCAAATTAATGGCACCAAGTAGTTTATCTCAATATCTCCATTCAATGTGGGTAAGGATTCTTCTAATCTACAAGAAGAAATCCAAGTAGGCGTATGTTGTTAACAATAAAGTCCAAGATCATACTTTGCTATATAGTACAAATGGATCGATGAGATATTTCTTTGCTTACTAGCAAACAGAATATGATTCGGAAACTTTATTTTCTATGTAGATGGTTGAAGTAGCTTTTTTATTAATTTTTCATATTGATCATGTTGTATGTTACGTTCTTTACAAATGGATAAACTAAGTTTTTGATAGGCACAACTATATGTTTTCTAAGATGTAATGATTCAATGTTTTTTAAAAAAAAATTAAAAATCATAGAGTATCTCATTAAATATATTATACCTATCGAATATTATATTTAGGGAAACTAAATCGTCATATGGCTAAAATCAAGGATACATAATCACCTTCATACCTATTCCTATATTTATGCCAAGTCTGGAATGGAAATGGTGGAGCCAAAGAAAACTCATTTCACTCCTCCAGCATGTGTGATGAAAGAATATGTTCAAGAGGCTGCTATCCCTCTTGAATGATTTTCGATGCTTTCCACTTATGAAGATGTATTGCTTTATTTTCGTCTGCTCACTTCAGTTTGTTTGTGCTTCATCTTATGATCTGGAAACTTGGTTGTAATATTTTGGGGGCTTTTAGCCTAATGTAATATATTATCCTTTTATGTGTTAAAAAAACAAATGTATATGTAACATTCCAATTTAGTTTTGGATACATCATAAATCAGTCAACTATACATATATCCCACAACCAATCCTTTTTTCACTAAAAAATCCGTTAAACATACTGATAGTAGAGAGATAAAAAAACACAAGCATACTCAATAGTGTTAAGTGTATATCATAGGAGCTTCAAACATGAATGAAGAACATACAAGGAATTCACGTGAAAGAAGAAAAAGGCTAATGACATAAAAACGTGATAAATCCATTGAACAAATACAACCAAGTTAATTTTTATTAAATAAATAGGTTTTTCAATTGCCCTAACCGGATTAAATATGTAGTTTTTATAACAAAAATAAACAAAAACATCATAACCATAATATTCTATTACTGATCTACATATATGTGTAGTTAAATAAAACTATAGAAATTGTGTTTTTAGGAATCTTTAGTAAACAAGAATTAGAATTTATCCACATGCAAGCAAATTAGTTGGCCGCAATTTCAATTACAATTCCATTCGATTATAATTTTCATTTTGTAGAGGAAAAAAAAACTTACCCAAATTCACCCAAATCATACTTCCAATAATTGATTTTTTTTTCCTTACTTCAATTAAACCCATCTCTTTCATGAGATGTATTTTTCTTGCATTCCTCTTCATATATAGCTTTGTAGAGTTTTCTCAATACCCAAAAAAAACAAAATTGGACGATTCTGCTGCATGCATGTCCTCGATGTTGGTTTTTCACCAACAAGACTTTCTATGTCTTCATTATTGAAATTTTTTTGGGGTTTTTTCATACGATTATAAGTATAATCGTGTATAAGAAGAATTCTTTGTGAATGAGTAATCTTTACGGTTCCATTGAGCTAAAGTTTTGCTTTTGGAGGATAATCTCTATTATATAAGCCAAGGGGGAGTTATGGTGTCCCCTCTTGAAAAGACTTAAATACCCTTAATTTCACAAAAAAATAATAAAGAAAAGATTTTCTTAATTCTTTCCTCATTACATACTCCCTCCAATCTTTATTAGTTTACCCGTATTCCTTTTTGGGAGGTCTCTTATTAGTTTACGCATTTCTTTTTTTTATTTTTGGAATGGGACCACTAACTTTCCATCACACATACATTCAACTTTAATATAAAATAATAGTTTATCTTTCTTTCTATGTCCCACAATATTGTTTCTCCTAAAACTCTGTGCAAAAGAAACGGGTAAACTAATAAAGACCGGAGGGAGTATATGGGTAATAAGGAAAGTTCAACATTACAAAAAAAACATAAATAAAAAGTCATTGTAACTCTAACTTTTTTTTTTTGAAAGACATTGTAACTCTAACTTCAATATATGAATCTACGTTATTATTGCACTTCCACAGCACATATAAATCTTTGATTCATTATCTTTTCAATTGCATACTAATAATATTAACCACACATGTCATAAGGATTGTATCATTAATTTGAATATCGAGGTTCCAAATATTATCCTAAAGGGAAAAATATGTTTGCTCCTAATACGTACTATGTCTTTTTATGATAAACGCATACAAGTTTAAAATAAGAATATATATACAAAGGACGTAGATATATCATTCCAATCCCCACCCGTCGATGAATATGTTAAGATAATGCCACACAAATAATCACAAGAAATTGTTCTTATCTCTATTATATAAGGGAAGGGGAGAGCTATGGTGTCCCCAAAGGAAGAGACTATTTTACCCCCCCCCCTTCCCTTTCTAAATTTCAAAACAAAGTAGGGGTTCAAAAAAATAACGGAAATAAAATTATAACAAAATACTCCCTCCGTCCTTTATTAGTTTACCCACTTTGACTTATAACACTATTCATCTTTATTACTTTGACCATCTTTTGTGTTTTATATGTAATGAAAAATATAATCATTGGGATATCGTTTGATTCGTCTCAGTATGTAGTTTCGGAATATCAAATTTTTATAATTTTTACAAATACATAATTAGAGATATTATTACTCAAAGTTTTACATCGATAAATGTGAAAAGTCAAAACGGGTAATGTAACACCCCGACCCATCCGGAGTCGAGTATATTGTCACCAATGCGCATCCAAGGCCAACAACTGTCCTCGATAACCAACACAAGTTCTTCCGGCGCATTTTGTCCTCACTCATGCGCACCCTGAGAAACTTCCCAGGAGGTCACCCATCCCTGGACTACTCCCAGCCAAGCACGCTTAAATGTGGAGTAACTAAGGAAATGAGCTCCCTAAAAGAAAGATGCATCTTGTTGGAATGAGTAGCCTGCTAAATCCCTTTAAAGCAATCATGAGGGGTATTATATACACCCCCACTTGAGAACAGCAACGCCCTCGTTGCGCCTGAGGACTCCACATATTTGGCATACGACCTGTGGGTCGTCCCAGCCTGAAGACTGATCGCCGGAGACTCCAGATATTCGGTCTGACGACCTCTGGGTCGCTCCTTATGACAATGCAGCCCCAGAATCCTCCCCCACTAGGCGCCTGAAGACTCCTAATATTCGGCCTGACGGCCTTAGGGTCGCCCCAACACGCGGTCGCAGGGTTGCTCTGATACCATTTGTAACACCCCATCCGGAGTCGAGTATATTGTCACCAATGCGCATCCAGGGCCAACAACTGTCCTCAATAACCAACACAAGTTCTTCCGGCGCATTTTGTCCTCACTCATGCGCACCCTGTGAAACTTCCCAGGAGGTCACCCATCCCTGGACTACTCCCAGCCAAGCACGCTTAACTGTGGAGTAACTAAGGAAATGAGCTCCCTAAAAGAAAGATGCATCTTGTTGGAATGAGTAGCCTGCTAAATCCCTTTAAAGCAATCATGAGGGGTATTACAGGTAAACTAATAAAGGACGGAGGGAGTACGTCCTTTTTTCCGGCAAATTCTACAAAAAAGTATGAATTACTCGGCGATCATCGAAGAAATGAGAGTTTTGACACATTATCGCTGCTCGAATTTCTTTGAGGATGCTCAAGTGCTGAAGAAAAACGTCGTCCATTATCGAAGAGATGAAGAGTTTTGAGAAATTCGCCAAGATTGAAATATTTCAATTGAAAAGTATGAATTTCAATTGAAATATTTGTTCTGATTGTTTTGAGAAATTCGCCTGCTCTTTGGTGTTGCTGAATGTTTTTGGGTGTATGCGAGTGTTGTGTTCTTCTGTTGTGAACTTGTGATGATTATGGGTGAATAACCAAAATTGGAAAGGGGAAAGGCAGAAAAGTAGTGAAGGTTATTTGCGTAAACTTTTTTTTTAATTCCTAAAAGGGGAATTTAATAAGCTTTTGCCCTATTTGATCATCCCGGATTAAGAAAGGGCAAAAATTAGACTATTGCCCTTTTAGCCATGGCAAACATAATAAAATGTCCTTTTTGTTTTTTTTCTAATCAGAGCAATTTATAGTTGCCCTTTTGTATTATTGCAATTAGGGCGCCTTCTTTGTTAAAGATATCTTACCCTCTTTAATGACTAGATTTTTATGCACGCGATGCGTGCGACGACATTTTTTAGCATAACTGTTACTCAGTAGTAAAACAAACCAAAAATAAAAGTACGTATCTAAGTTCACCTCAATTTTGTGAATAAGATTGTTTGAAATACTTACAAATAGTATTTTAAAACACTTTAATAAATAAGTGTAAGTCATGAAATTGCATCTCTAACTACTTTTTTTTTTACTTTAACTAATTTCCCTGAAAATCCACGCACACTCATTAGCCCAGTCAGCTTCAAATATGTAATCAACATTGTGGATCTGAAATTGCAACCTTTTTTCCTTGATAATTTGTGCATTTGCAAAAATGCTATCAAGTTCTTAAAAATTATTTAGATAGAATAATCATTCATTCAAAAAAAATCTCTATTATAAAGATTGGTACAGTTGCTTTTAGATAGTTTACACTTATAAACAATTTTATAAGCGTGCATAAAGAGAGATATATAAAACAATAAAAGATTATAGAACCAACTTAGAGTAATAAGATAAATCTAAGTCAACCAACTATCATGTAGCATAACAATTTTAAGTCAATTAGCACTATCAATTAGCATTACAATTTTAAGTGAATAAGCATGATTCATGAAGTAGCAATAATTTTAAGTCAAAGCTCTAAACATCCCATGTGTCCCATGACAAAAAGAGACAAATATATTGCACTCATCTTTCTCCCTCTTCAATTCTTAGCTACTTGAGAACAGAGTGATTTGTAAGTGAACTGTTTTGAATGTTTTGTGAGTATGTATTGATTTTGTAATGTACTGGTTGTAGTTTGGAAGTGAATTTTTTAGTTTTTGTAAAGTTTCATCATTTGAGTGATTTGTATAACGTGAATTATGCAATTCTATGATTTTAGTTGACTTGTGAGTGATTACGAATATAAGCAATAAGGCTTCAAAGCATAGTTTTCCTCTAGGTGGTCTCGATCAATACTTTCATTAGTAGAGTAAAATTCATTAGTAGTTCTATTCAATTTTTTTGATAGATCATAAAAAAAAGGCGTATGTGAGTCCAATATTGCAAAATTTTGAAATATAAAAAAGGCATATGTCAGTTCAATATTGCAAAATTTTTGAATTTTAAAGCATTTCAACTTTTAATTCTAGTTTGTAGACACAGAAGTCCCACCTCTCATTTGAAGAGAAAGAGTAGCCATTTTTTTTGTCATAGTATCATAGACTCATCTGATAGGAACAATAAAAGTGTATTATAAAATAATCTGAAAAAACAAACAATAAACAAAAGAAAATTATGTAAAGAGTAACAATAAAAAAAATTATAAAACTATTTTCTAATATGTCATAAACTCATAATCTATCATTTGCCACGTGACAACTTGATGACTTAGGCTCTTAAGCTCTTTAAACATTGCCACTCTACATTTCTACTCTATATGAAAGCAGAATTTATCTCTTAATTTCTACTTCTCTGTTTCTCCTTTAGACCTTTACATCTCCTACATGCATATATGCAAACTGCAAAGTTTCAAGGAGTGGAGTCCGACATTATATAGTGTTGATTTGCTATCTCAAGAAGGACAATCCCTTGAAAATTCTTGGAAATCCTAGGAACCCCATTCCATTTTCTCTCTCCTCTGTTTGCGTTGATGTCGTGCTGCAGTCACGACGTGCCGTCACTGTTGCAGCATCATTTCCTGGTGTTGTCGCCGACGCTAGAAGCCGCCCTCTAGGTGTTGTTTCAGCCTCTTCAGTTGTTTTTGATGTTTCTTGAATTCTTGTTAGTTATGCTATGCTTCCACTTTCTCACTCCTATGTTTGGATCTTGTTGCTGTTATGAAACTAAAAAAACTGCTTGACCAAATGTTTTGTTTTTGTTTGTTTAAGAAGACAACATAGGTCTTCAATTTATATTCACCGCTTAGCTGAATTAAATAGGTGTGTTTATCTAACCACAACGTGATTTTAGGCGTTAATTACGAAGTGATTATAGGTGTGTTTATCTAACCACAGCGTGATTTTAGGCATTAATTTAGGATAATTTTTGTTAGATTAATTGATATTTTTCCTGCTTTTTACGCTCTAATGCTGCTTTTATAGCTATCCTTTCACCAATCCCTAAATATCAGCTCCAAAACTCTAATCTCAGTTAGGTAAATTTCAATTTCTTCATTAAACTTTGATTTCAACATTTGTTTGAATTTCCTAATGTTCTGTTTTTTATTTGTTCTTATTATGTTTTGATGTTATTGGAGTTTGCGAGAGAAAATTTTGAGTGATTGCAACTGGCTTCAACAATTCAAGGTATGATTGATTAATTTTCGAATAATTTTCAGAAATTTTCGAGTAATTTTGCAAGTAATATTATGTGATATTTAACTATATCGATTATTATTTCTGCAAATCGATCTTATCTGATGAATCTTTAACGGATTAAATTACATTGTGGATTATGATTAGTTTAGCTTAAAATAGTTTTATCATCTGTGAATTACAATATCTTGTGCTAAATTTGTAGTGATTGAACAATCTATCAACAGTTAACACGTCATCAGTTTTCATGTTTCTCCAATCTTAGTGCTTCTTTGTAGTCTCTTGTGAAAATTCATGTTTTTTCATAGTGTTAAATTGGCTGTCAATTGAAACTATTGTGAGTTTTATTACTGTTTCCATGAGATTGAGTAATTATGTAGCTAAAATTTGATTACTTTGTAGCTTGAATCAATTGTAGATAACGATTACTTTACACTTCTATCATTGAGTGTGAAGATGAAGTTTGTATTTAGTGAATTTGCTAAAACAATGAAGTATAGTTCTAAAGTGTATAGATACACTGTTTATTATTGAGTGCTAATCATATTGTATCAAATTAGCCATGACATTGCTTAGAATATAAGCTACTTAAATAAAGCTATACTGAGAATGCATTGACAACAACCTCTGTGAGATTATATCCTGTGGAGTATTGTGAGAATAATTTAGTCATTTTTTAAGAATGAAGATGAAGTTCTCTTATTGAACTTGATTGAAACTTATTTATATATTATAGAGTAATCTTCAAATACTTAGAGATGCAATTTCATTACTTACACTTATTTATTAAAGTGTTTTAAAATACTATTTGTAAGTATTTCAAAAAATCTTATTCACAAAATTGAGGTGAACTTAGATACGCACTTTTGTTTTTGGTTTGTTTTACTACTGAGTAACAGTTATGCTCAAAAAAATGAGGGGTTGGTCGGTGATAATTCTGAGCCTAACGCCGAGAGCATGACTGATCTTCCCCCTCCCCCTAGCTCTTAGGATGTAGTTCTTGTACTTAGCCGTTTTTAATTGTTTACAAAGACTTCTGTAATGCTCGACCTTCTTTAATGAAACTTGTTATTTTGTTTCCAACTTGTTTGTTGATTGCAATATTTTCCGATTAACCTCATTGTCTCCGGCTGGCTCATTCATAATCAGATGGAGATGAGTTGGCCCATTTTCTGATTCTTGACTGGTTAAGCCTTTCCCGAATAAGTGTTATGTTGTCTAGTATTATTTGCCAAAATATGGTATCTTATAGGCTGAGCAATGAAAACTTGATTAATAGGCTGATTCAGTCGTAGAGTTGCCAACCACCTATAATTTGTTTCGACTGGTTAAGTCTAATAGGCTGGTTGTGATACCAAATACGCCGACTGACAAAATTGTAGCTATTTCTACAAAAAGAGCCAACTCTAAAAGGTTGACTTTGCTACAGAAGTGCCGACCGGCTATGATTACAGTTATTACAATACATGCCCCTATTGCAAGTAACAAACTTTTACACAAAGTATTTTTTAAGGTTGTCTGCATTCCAGGGTCGGGCCAGGGGAACGCCTTCGGGGGACTCTAGTCGGAAGGTGCCGGGCTTGATTATTTCTGTTACTTTGTATGGACCATCCCAGTTAGGTCCTAGCTTTCCTTTTAAGTGTGAGAGCCCAGTGGCCGCGACTTTCCGAACGACCCAATCGCCGAGTAGGATTGGCCGAGACCTCACTCGGCGATTAAACAACCGAGTAACTCTTTGCTTGTACTGGATGGACTTTAGCAGCGCGTTGCCCCTTGTTTCTGGCAACAAGTCCATGTTGATCGGTATTTCTTCCTCGTTCTTCTCGAATTCATAGAAGGTCAGTCGAGGAGATGGCATGCCAATCTCCACTGGTAGGACCGCCTCGCTTCCGTACACAAGGCTGAACGGCGAGTGCCCTGTTGCCTCCTTGGCAGTAGTTCGGGCCGACTAGAGGACCCCGGGTAAATCATCGACCCATGCTCCTTTAGCGGCCTCCAATGATTTCTTGATCCCTTTGAGGACTACCTTATTTGCCGACTCGGCTTGTCCATTCGTTTGTGGCCTGGAGACTGCGGAGAATTTGGTACATATTCCGAACCGGGCACAATATGCCCGAGTGGGGCCGCTGTTGAATTGGCGTCCGTTGTCGGAGATTAGTACCCTAGGAACTCCGAATCTGGTGATGATGTTTCTCCAAATGAACATTTGAACCTGTTTGTCTGTTATAGAGGAGAGTGGTTCGGCCTCAGTCCATTTGGTGAAGTAGTCAATGGCGACTATAAGGAACTTTCTTTGTCCTGAGGCTGGGGGAAATGGTCCGAGTAGGTCCATACCCCACTTATCGAATGGCAGGACAGCTTGAATTGTCGTCAAGGGGGTGGTGGGTGCTCTTGGGATGTCCGAGTGGATCTGACAGGATGGGCACCTTTTAACTAGCTCGTGAGCATCTGATTTCAGAGTAGGCCAGTAATATCCGGCTCTAAGAGCTTTTCCCGCTATGGTTCTCCCCTCTTGATGGCTTCCACAAGCCCCTTGGTGGATTTCCCTGAGGATGTAATTCCCTTCCTTAGGGGTGACACATTTGAGCAGGGGATGGGTGAAGGATTTTTTGTAGAGTTGATTCTCGTGCCATAGGAACCATCCGGACTTGTGCTTGACCCTGTCGGCTTCTTTGTGGTCCTCGGGTAGTTTCCCATCTCTCAAATATCCGACTACCTCTTCCATCCAATCAGATGCCCGATTCAATAGAAGTTGTTCCTTGACGTTGATGCTAGGCTGTCGAAGGATTTCCCACATGATTGTTCGAGGGGCTGACCCTTCTGCCGAACTGGTCATCCGAGCTAAAGCATCAGCTTGCTGATTTTCCGATCGGGGTATGTGGGAAATATTGAACTGAGATAGCTGTTTGATGATGTCCTGGGCTTTGGCCAAATACATTCTCATGTTGTCTTCTTTGGCCTCGTACTCGCCTGATACCTGACCCACTATCAGCTGCGAGTCGGTTTTGGCGTTAATCGCGGTGGCCCCGGCTAAGATGCATAACTCCAATCCGAGGATTAGGGCCTCGTATTCAGCTTCGTTGTTAGAGCCCAAGAACTCGAATTTGATAGCGTATTCCATCTTATCTCCGACCGGGGGTTTGATAACTAACCCAGCTCCACACCCTGTTTTGGTGGATGAGCCGTCTACTTGCAACTCCCAGCTATCTTGTCGGCTGACTGGGGGCCTGGACGTGCATTCAGTTATGAAATCGGCCAAGGCCTGGGCTTTGATCGCCCTCCTAGGCTCATATTCCAACCCAAAGTCTGCTAGCTGATCCGCCCAGTCGGTCATCCGACTAGAGTGGTTTCTGCTTTTGATGAGCTTTCTGAGCGGTTGGCCTGTGAGAACCTTAATTGGATGGGCCTGAAAGTAAGGCTTGAGTTTCCGACTGGCCATTACTAAGGCGAAAACCATTTTTTCGACTTCGTTGTACTTGGCCTCGGCTCCTCGGAAGGCGTGACTTATGAAGTAGACTGGGTGCTGTTTTTCCTCTCTCTCAGCCACCAGAACGGCGCTGAGCGTGTACCCTGAAACAGCCAAGTAAACGAACAGTGTTTCTCCCGGCAAGGGGGAAATTAACTTGGGAGTGTGGATAGATGTGCTTTGAGGGAGGTGAAAGCTTGTTCGGCTTCATCATCCCAAGTGAATTCTTTTCTTTTCAGAGATTTGAAGAAGTGTAGGCTCTTATCTGCTGACCGGGACAGGAAGCGACCGAGGGCGGCCAGACAGCCGGTTAGGCGTTGTACCTCTCTCACATTCCGAGGGGACTTCATTTCTACCACTGCTTTGACTTTGTCGGGGTTGGCTTCGATTGCTCTTTCGTCAACCAGGAATCCGAGGCACTTTCCTCCCTTTACTCCGAAAACGCATTTTTTCGGGTTCAACATCATGCGGTATTGCCTCAAGGTACTGAGGGTCTCTTTTAAATCTGAGGGGTGATCGCCCTGAATCTTGCTTTTGACGATCATGTCGTCGACGTACACTTCAATGTTCCGACCCATCTGGTCACTGAATATTTTGTTGACTGTGCGCTGGTACGAAGCCCCTGCATTCTTGAGCCCGAAGGGCATCATCTTGTAGCAATACACCCCTTGATTGGTGACGAAGGCGGTGTGAACTCGATCATGCTCTGCCATTGGGATCTGGTGATACCCCGTGTTTGCGTCCATGAAGCTTAGGAGAGCATGGCCTGCCGTTGAGTCGACCAGTCTGTCGATCTTGGGCAGAGGGTGGTTGTCTTTTGGACAGGCCTTGTTCAGGTCTGTAAAATCCACGCACATTCTCCATGCCCCACTCGACTTCTTGACTAGGTTAACGTTGGCCAACCATTCCGAGTATTGACATTCTTCAATGAACCCCGCTTCAAGCAATTTTTTAACTTCGGCAGCTGCCGTGGTGTTTCTTTCGGGGCCTTGATGCCTCAGCTTTTGCTTGACCGGCTTGAACCCCTCTTTGATGTTTAGCTCGTGGCACATCACTTTGGGGTCGAACCCGGGCATTTCAGTGGCTTCGTAGGCAAAGACGTCTCTGTAGTCCGTTAGCACCTGAATGATCTCCTTTCTTGTTTGAGGGTCCATGGCCTTGCCTACTCTTAGAGTCCGACCATGTTTCTCATCGATGACGACTTCTTCGTCATCCTTGGCAGGCTGAGGGCGCTCGTATTGTTTGGGATTTTCGGTAATGTAAACCCCGAGGCCATTTGAGGGCTGACCATCCTCTCGCTTCCTTTTCTTCGAGTCCTATTGGACGTCGACCTTGCCCTTCAAGCTGTTCACATAACATTCTCTGGCTGCCTGCTGATCCCCCTGGATCTTTCCGACTTTACCCTCGTCGGTTTCGAACTGCATGAGGAGCTGATAAATGGAAATTGCTGCCTTGACCTTGTTCAGAGTCGGTCTTCCCATTATGATGTTGTATGGCAGAGGGATGTCTACCACTAGGAAGTCTATCGGTAGGCTTCTTCCTTTGCCCTTCTCTCCCATCCGAGTAGGCAACTTTATAGATCCGACAGGATGCACCGAGTTTCCCCCGAAGCCTATGAGTGGCTGATTGAGTGGGGCTACATCCTTTTCATTGTACTTCAGCTTCCTGAGGCATTCTAGTGTGATTATATCTTCTGAGGACCCACTGTCCACTAACACCCGTTTGACTCTGGCATTAGCCACCTTGAGCTCGATGACCAAGGGGTCGTCGTGGGGCGTGTGTAGTGGCCGGCTGGATTCTCCAAATGTCATGATGGGGCAGTCAGGTCGGGGATGATGGACGTCGAGCACTTGATGCTTTAGATTCTGGAGGTGGGCTTTACGTGAGCGGCCGGCCAGGCCGCCCGACGCGAAGCCACCCGCTATGACCCCGATGAAGCCCTTTGTATCCCCGCTGTTGGATTGACCAACTTTCTGTTTGCCTTTTTCCTCCCTAGAGTGCTTGAGGTACCGGTTCAGCTTCCCCTGATCCGCCAAGTTGTCAAGGGATTTCTTCAATTCCCTGCAATCCTTGGTGGTGTGACCGCACTCCTTGTGGTATTCGCACCACTGACTCCTATCTCTCCGAGCAGTCGACGTTCTGATGGGAGGTGGGCGGGGGAGTATGGACTTATCCTTGATTTCCAAGTAGATCTCTCTTCTGTTCTTACTGAATCGGGTGTCGTTGCCATGGTCGTTAAACCTGTCTGACCGACCACCCGTCTTCTGTTGTTTAGGTTGATCCTTGTGATTTCCTTCTTCTTTTCTCTTCTTGCTACCATCGTCTGAGTGACGACATATGTCTGTCGCTTGGATGAATCTTTGAGCCCGAGTCATCGCTTCAGAGAAGGTTTTAACTTCGTTTTCTGCCAAGGACCATCTTAACCGACCGGGTTGGAGTCCGGACATAAAGGCGGCGAATGCCACCGCGTCTTGTAGATCTGATATTTTCAATGATTCCTCGTTGAATCTCTTGATGTAATCGGCCAGACTTTCATTCTTCTCCTGCCTGACTCCCATCAAGTGGAGACTAGTTTTCTTCTGCCTTTTGCCGGCCACAAACTGGTGGATGAATAGGTCTTCGAGCACCGAGAAATCGGTTATTATCACCGTGGGGAGCTCTTGGAACCAGTTCAAGGCCAGTCCTTTCAATGTTGTGGGAAAGAAACGGCACCAAGTGGCCTCGTAGCCAGTTTGAACGCTCATTTATGCTTTGTATGTAGCCATATGATCATCCGGGTCGGTTAAGCCCGCGAATGGTTCGATGGTAGGCGTTTTAATTTTTCCCGGGCTGGGTGCCTCAAGTATGTCCTGGCTGAATGGGACCATAAACTTGAGCGCCCCACTGTTGATCCGAATGGGTTTTGATTAGGCTGAGTCGTCGCGCCCTTCCTGCTGAGCGGCTTTTTTATCAAGAATGTACCGAGCGTCTAAACCCTTGCTGAGCCGCTTCTCGTTTAAGAAATGTCGAGCGTCATGGGGTTTTTTCCCGACGTTACCCCTGGGCGACTTGGACACGTGCGTCTCCTCACCCCGCCGAGTGGATCTCCCTTTAGACCCGTGCCGCTCTTCCTCCCCCTGATTGGATCGTTGCCGATCGTGCTGACTATGCTCCCTCGTGCCCGACCGCTGCCGGCTAGGCTGGCCTTGGTTCTCTGCCCGAAGAGAAGGGACTAGGGTTTGGTCTTTAGGGGGCTGAAGAAAGCGTCCCTGCTGTAGATTGGCTAACATATCCATCAGGCTTTGCAGCAAGGTCTGCTGGAGCTGAGCGGCTATCAAGTTTATGTCCGCCGTGGATATAGGATGGGGGTCAGCGTGTTGTAGCTGCTGTGAGGGGTCCTGTCTATTTTCGATGGACCGTTCCTCTTCATGGTCGAGGGTTTGAACGGTCGGCGTCCTGGGCCGTTCAGACCTCCGTTGGTGAGATGGTGAAGGATCCCTTTCGGACCTCTGAGCCTGTGCTGAGGGCTGTCTGGTGCGAGTGCTCTTGGCTGGGGCCATTGTGAAGTGGATCTTACTGAGTGGTGGCGAAGCGACTTTGATTGTAACTTCCCCACAGACGGCGCCAAACTGTTTCTGCTGAGAAATTAAGGATTATAATATGTTGTGAGATTTGATGTGGGCCCCAAGAGCGTTCGCCTGAGCTCCAATGTCCGTACACCTGAATCCTGCAAAATGATGTTAGACTACCCCGGGGGTGTTTCCGGGATCGCCCCTCCGACGCTCAAGTCAGTTGAGATTGAGGTAGAGAGATAAAGTCTAAAGAGAGATGCTCTAGTTTGTTAGGTGAGAATTCAATACCTGTTCATTGATGAAGCAGTTGGTTTTTATAGTGTTGGGGATTTCCCAGACAGGAAACATTGTTCAGATTGGCCTTTTTGGTACCAATGGGCATGTTACCTTTTTCGGCAATGATTATTTCACCCTTCTTAGAGATTTCCCAAATGCTGGTGATTAGGTCAACTTACAAGTGGGACCCACTGCTGCCACCTGTCCCCTGCTTTAGGAGGCTTTTAGGCTCCTTATTGGGCTGCTGATTATTTGAGCCCAAACAATTACTTTGTAGCTTGAATCAATTGTAGATAACAATTACTTTACACTTCTATCATTGAGTGTGAAGATGAAGTTTGTATTTAGTGAATTTGCTAAAACAATGAAGTATAGTTCTAAAGTGTATAGATACACGGTTTATTATTGAGTGCTAATCATATTGTATCAAATTAGCCATGACATTGCTTAGAATATAAGCTACTTAAATAAAGCTATACTGAGAATGCAGTGACAACAACCTCTGTGAGATTATATCCTGTGGAGTATTGTGAGAATAATTTAGTCATTTTTTAAGAATGAAGATGAAGTTCTCTTATTGAACTTGATTGAAACTTATTTATATATTATAAAGTAATCTTCAAATACTTAGAGATGCAATTTCATTACTTACACTTATTTATTAAAGTGTTTTAAAATACTATTTGTAAGTATTTCAAAAAATCTTATTCACAAAATTGAGGTGAACTTAGATACGCACCTTTGTTTTTGGTTTGTTTTACTACTGAGTAACAGTTATGCTCAAAAAAATGAGGAGTTGGTCATAGCGTGCATAAAAATCTAGTATATATTTGTATGAGGAGATAGGTTAAGAGATGTATGGAATTCATTGGATGTTTAATCGGCTATTGCTTTCTAAAACTTTTAAAAAATTCGTTTTAATGGTGATGAATATAATGGGTTGGAATAGTGTGGGAAGATAATATAAATCAATGAAGAGAGATTTTGATATATATATATATATATATATATATATATATATATATATATATATATGATTAGGGTGATGTGTAAGTATTGTTTGTTTGCATGTGAAAGTAGATTAATGTATGGTTGATGTATAAAGTGATTGTCATGATATCATACTCAATTTATGCCCCGTTCTTTGGGACTGAGATAAACTGAACTGAGAAAAAATTGAATGTAGAGAGTAAGGTCCCGTTCTTTTGGACTAAGAGAAACTGAATTGCAGAGAGTATAACTGAATTGAACTGAAACTGAACTGAACTGAAAATAAGTCAAAAGAACAAGGTCTTAATCTACTACTACCTCCATTTCAAATTAATCTACATACTTCACTTTAGGGGAGAACCAAGGACAAAGTGCAAAATTATGAGAGATAAACTAAAAAGGTGGAGAGAGAAACTGAAAAGTGAAAGAGAGAAATTAAAAAGTGGGTTAAAAATATTAAAAAGTGGATGACATGGGTGGAAAAAGAGGAGAAAGTAGATGTGACATGTTACCAAAAATAGAAAAAGCAACAGTATGTAGATTAAAAAGAAACAGACCAAAAAGGAAAGTGTGTAGATTAAAAAGAAACGGAGGTAGTATACTATACTAAGATATGTTATTAGTTTGTGGACACATATAATATGTTTTTTTTGTTTTGTTTTAAATGTAGTTACACATTGATAAAATAATTGAGTACCTTTTTGCACCTTTATATTTTAATTTCGTTTGATAATAATATCTTATTGAATTCTAGAACTTCATATCTTTAATAAAATTTTATTCTGGGTTATCAACACATGTATGGCATATATATATATATATATATATATATATATATATATATATATATATATATATATATATATATATATATATATATATATAGGGTGATATTATACACCTAATCATTCCAATACATTGGATCGGATCTTTCATGGCAAGACTAATTATTTAATAATATGATGTACCTCATACGTAATGTAAGCTTTTTTACCATTGCTGCAGCAGAATTGACGAACAATTGTCCATTACCATCAGCAAACAAGATCGTGGCATCACACTGTAGAAGCCCTTTAATGGATATATCTAATGGTACTATTATCATAAGTTGGATCGTAATCAATGTATTTATATAAATATATCTACATGACTTCGCTCTAAATTGTGTACATACTTTTCTGTTCAAAGTAGAGCTATTGAATATGGCTACGACACAAAGTCAATATGCGCACACTGCAAGATATAAAAGGAAGAGCATTTTGAAAGACTTACGTGATGGTCATCTTCATTCTCCTAAAAAAACGATTACTAATAGCAAAAGTTCTTCAACTCCATTAGCATCCAATGTAATACACATATTATTATTTTTGATAACAAACATTTTTTGTCTATATATATATATATATATATATATATATATATATATATATATATATATATATATATTTCTAATGATTGTTTATATTAATCAATTGAAGTCTGCACACCAACAAGCTTACAATCAAAAAGTGGTTTGACTCCCTATACAACACCATCCTTCAATTGTAATGTGTTTTTTTTTGTGCATCATAATCATGTTCCACAACCTTACTTGGGTGATTGTTTCGTAATAATAGAGATATGTTATTCTTCGTGTAGGTTCAAATAATTATATAGACCAAGAAAATCAATTACACACACCTATCAACATATCTAGCATAATTCTAACACCACTGAGCAACATTTCAAATGGTGAGTAATGAACAAAGAATAAAATTGTAAAATCACATACTCTTTTAACTAGATTGTTAAATAACAAATGTTGTGGTATTATCAACTTTTATTGTTTCTATTTTCAGATATTATCGTTACCGACGGGAGGTACCACACGACAATGATTAATAGACGTAAACGAAAGGCATTAATGAAAGCGAAGCATTCAAAAAGTGAGGACTTACTTCAAACAGTATATTGATGTATGTTATGTGTCGTTAACATAATCTGATATAGTATTTTAGTTTTAAGACATACAATCCATATTTCTCATAATATTTCAAATATATAAATATTATCACATAATTAAAAAAATAAAATATAATTATATAAATCAAAACTTCTTGAAATTTGGGCTATCACATTACATGTGGAATTGATTCAACTATTACAATTGTAAATCTCTGCAGTATTCGGTGAATCATTCATATTTTGTTGTTTCATTATCTTCCCATTCCAGAAAAATTTTATGTCACCATTTCATGTTTTGTTGCTTTTTTTATCTCCATATTCCCATTCCATAAATCAAGTATAAACTTGAAGGGGATAAAAACAAACCTTTATAATATCAACTGTCTTTTTTTTTTAAAGAACGATAAGTTACCAAAAACTAAAAGATAATATCTTCAAACTATATTTTTAAAGATAAGTTAAATAGTAAAGAACCAAAAAAATTTAAAATATCTGTTAACTTAGGCAAATAAAAATGAGATTAATTATTATAAAATTATATATAATCGGTGGCCAATGGGTGGCCTGAGGCAGTGAGAAGCGATGTTGCATGACGACAATGAGAGAAAGGGGGTTCCGGCGTGGAAGCGAGTGTATGGTTGAGTGCCAGTGGTTTGAATTGTGATTTTATCTAGGCCTTTGAGAAAAGCAGTAAGTGGAGCAAAGATTTAATTAACTTTTTGTTTTAAAAATAAAATTATAGATCACATGATCCACCATGACATTAACTACATAAACCACATAACACATAGGTCATAAGCCAGTTTAAAAATATTTTCAATACACAGTTATAAAACTTTAAATCACAAGCAAATATTCACAACATGATTTTAGGAGAAACATTTTAAAATATTAAATTTATAGAACAAAAATTTTCTTGCAATTTTCACGGGTCGAAAATCTAAAATATAAATGTTTTTTTATCCTTACCATCCCATTTAAAGGCTTTTAGATTTTAGCTTATTAGTTATAAAATAGTATTTGAATGATGAATCAAGAGAAGTTTGAAAAAAAGGGGACAATACAAAAGGAAATAATATAAATAATAAGACATCGTACAACTTATAGTTACTTTAACCTTTTTTAGATGCTTGGGACAAATGTGTGGCAAATTCAGAGTTACGTAGAATAACTGAATATAATGCACGATCATATGCTAATGTAAATTTATGGGCAACAAATATTACCAAGCTTTGTGATTAGCTCGATATCCCCTATTCAAATTTCATAAGAAAAATTGTCAACGACAACAACTATGTACTTATATATATTGATCACAGTGGGAGGGTTTAACTTGCCACATGAAACCATGTAAATCGTTGGGTGCTGAAAGTTAATTACGGGACAAAACAAACAAATGAAAAAGTATATTGCATACTTTGTAAGTATAGTTTTTTTTAAAAAAAAGTTATATATAGTATTTCATTCACTTTAACAAATTCACATAACATAAATTAAGGGGAAATAAACAAAACTACTTAATAAACCAAACAATTCTCGCACATTATGCAGGGGTCGAAATCATATCTACTATAAAACTTCGCGTGTATTTTTGCACGGGATAAAAATTAGGTATATAAAAAGTTAGCAGAGAGAAAGTAAGGATTTGTTTATATTGTGTGATCAGTTAGTAGTAGTAGAAGAAGAAGAAGTAACAGAGAAATGAAACAATTAAAAGGGAAACAATTTAGTTTTTGTTTTTGTTTTGGTGTTTCTCTCACTTTTGTCCTTCTTTTTTGTTGCTTTTTCGCTATACTTTATTTAGCCCGTTACTCGCATGCCACATGGTTTTCTATGACTGGATTATTTGTTGTGAGTAATGAAAATATTGACCATAATGTATTGGTTAGTGATGAGGGGAAGATATAAGAATAGAGGGGGTGGGGAGAGAGAAAGAGTGACGGGGGTTTGTTACCGACATACGGGTTGGAGTTTCATAGTAAGAAATCAATTATGCAAAGGTAGTAGAGGAGATAGAAAAGAGAAGTATTATTTTGCTTTTGTTATTAGATAAAATATAGAGATCAACTTTTCACATTTTACAAAATTCATCTAAAATTATATATATATTTCAACACAACTTGAGCGAATTATAGTATATTATTTCTTAACATCTAAGAGAAGTAGGGTGTTTCATGAAATTGACTATTTCAAAAACAAAATACTCCTTATTTTTGGGTCCACGCCCTTATATAGAGATAGCCCTATAATTTCAATCTACTCCAACTAAAATTTCGAGTCTAAATTGCACAATTTGTGAAAGTAAATTTGATTGGTGAAGTTAATAACACGATAGAGAAAAAAAAGGAAATGTACATTATATGCATAATTGTGGTGAGTAAAAATACAATTAAATGCAATAGAAATAAGTGATCAAAAGTTTTTTTTCTTTAGTCTTTAAACGTTTTAACATGGGTGAATTTACTCTAATTGAAACTTAAGGGACTAAATTGCATGATTGGTAATTAAAGTGGGAAGGTTTAACTTGCCACATGAAGATGGCCATGATATATAACAATCTATGTTATTTCAAAGACTGATTTCTACCTTAATTTGACAAAAATAATATCAACCGATTAGTTGCTAATTATGTACCTGAAAAGGCAATGTTTCCATGAACCAATATTTCGGTTTATCATTTTAAATACAAGTTGGAAAAAAAGTTGTTCCATAATGTCATATACATAGGGTTATTAATGTAAATATATCATATGGACTCCTTTAAATATGAGTTATTGTATCCTGAACTCCCTTCTATTGTCTTCCTTCGTTCCATAAAGTTTTTTCTACTTTTCATTTAAGGGTGTTCCATGATTTTTTTATTTCTACTTTATTCCGTATTTTGTAATTTTATAATAATTTAATATTTACATATGACCCGCAAGTTGTCCACAATATGACACTCTCTCTCTTAAATTTATAATTTAATATTTGCATAGACATTCTCTCTTTTCCTCCTCAAAAAGTAATCATTCAACCCCAATACCAATATTTTATAGTATTCCTTGGTTTGTGTAGGAATAGTAAATAGGAAAAATATTATGTAACGAAGGGAGTATGTATTAGTACTCCAAAAATCAAGAAAAATATTTTTGACAATTACAGAAAATATTTTATAAAAGCATAAAATATTGTGTATTTCTTCTCTTTTTTATTTTTCTTGATATAAAAGAAATTTTAATCAAATGAAAAAGTACTTACTTTTTGGAATATAAAAGAAAAGGTAATCAGATGAGTGTTAGTGCAACAAATAACTTTAGGTTCTTGCCCAGGACATTTTAGTGAAATGTTTTTGGCCCATATACACATGAAGTTATTAGACAAAGCCGTCATCTCAAAAGCGATTAATACAAAAAATAAGGAAAAAAAACAATTAGTTTGCATATACTTTAGGAAATGGATAAAGTTGGACAAAACTTTAATTATATTATTGTGAAAGTAGATTTGAGAAAAAAAAGGTGAAATTGGGTAGAGTATTAAGGTAATAAAGATAAGAAAAGAAGGATTAAGAGTGACACAGAGAAGATCGAGAAGACGAGGAAAGGAAACGCGGCAACTTTGAAGTGGATTGAAAACAAAGTAAGAATCACTTTAATTTGATTTTGAATCATTGTTTTTTGTCATTTTCATGGTTTTTACATTGATTACATAGACTATTTCAGCAGAAAAGAGAACATCAAGCCCAACTTGCTGATTTTCAGAAGGTGATGAGAGGTAATTTCATTAGTTTGTACTAGAAGAAATGATTGGATATCAACTTAATCCGAGGTTATTATGCGTTAGTTGGGTTGTAAATTGGATTCTTCTATTTTATTTACATAGGAAAAGTGTGGGTTTTAAAGCGTGTACCAATGATTGATAATTTCATATCTTCGGTATTAGAAAAAATCAGGCAAAGGAAGATGGAGATATCGAAAAAGCGGTTTGTTTTCACTGAAAAAGATCAGGCAACTAACGACGGAGTACCCAGAAATTATCATGCAAGTGATGAAGGAGTTAATATTCATGCATAATTGGAGTTGATATTCTTTGATAAATCTCCTTTGAAGCCATATCTCGAAGGATCTCGCAGATGGCACTATATTGATGGTATTCGAACGTTTATGCAGCAAAGGAATTTACTATAGATGAGCTGGGGATTAAAGGAGAAAAAGAGAGAGAATTTATTCTTTTGTAATTTGTTGTATTTGAGTTTAAAGTTTAATTAGAGGGCTTTTTTATACAAAGGAATTTACTAGATGATTTTAAAGATGGATGCTTACGTAAAATAATTGTATATTGCATGGTTCGATATGAATCTAAAGCAGTACTCCTTAAAGAATTTATGTGCAACAAATATTATCTAGCTTTGTGATTAGTTTCATATCCCTTTTCAAATTTCATAAGCAAACGTCGTCGAAGACAACAACTCAATAATCATTCAAGTAACCAGTATTGAGGGAAGAAATAAAAAAGACAATTATACAACAATGGGTGTAGATCACAATATATTAGCATGTAAAAAGATAAAGTTTATTATGCTCGAAAAGCGTAATATATTTCCACTAATATCACAAGGTACACGCCCTTAGATAGAGATAACCTTATACTTTGACCATTCTAGAAAAAAAAAGAGTGCAAAATTAATGATACCGGGGGGTTCAATCTACTCCAACTAAAATTTCGGGACTAAATTGCACAATTTTGTGAAAGTGGGAGAGCTAACTTGCCACATGAAAGATTGTCATTAAATTTGTTTGATGAGAGTTAATATCACGATAGAGAAAAAAGGGGAATGTACATTATATGCATAATTTTTGTGGGTAAAATTATAGTTAAATGTAATAGAATAATATGATCAAAAGTTTTTTTAATCTTTAAACTTTAAAAACATCAGTGATTTTACTCTAATTGAAACTTATCGATTAAATTGCATAATTATTTTGCATGAGAAAAAAAGCATGGGTTTGTATTTCCTTAGACCCTTTTCTCTTGCTAGAGTCTATTTCATATGGACGTTTTTAGAGTCGCAAGTAATAGGGGCATGAAAATCGTAATATGCAACAAAAAGCATGGAGAATCTAATACTATGACTAATGTGGTATACAAGGAAGTCTTCTACA
Organism: Beta corolliflora; assembly: GCA_947648045.1. Taxonomy (NCBI): domain Eukaryota; kingdom Viridiplantae; phylum Streptophyta; class Magnoliopsida; order Caryophyllales; family Amaranthaceae; genus Beta; species Beta corolliflora. Next base: position 414,970 of record CANSZD010000853.1, read on the forward strand.
ACTTATGAGTACCAGGTAGATATAGCCCTACTTTAAGATTTTATTTAACGTTCTCTAAATATGTGTTATTTGCATCATTAATTTTTTCGTTCTATTAAAGATTTGTAGGCCTATTTTTGTGTTTCGATATGCTACAACTGCAAGGAGCCTCACAATCAAATATGGGTTAGAGGTAAAATTGAATTGAACATCATATTGTACATAACTCCATTTTTTTGCTATTTTACCTTAAATGAGGAAGTAGTATTAAAGATAATTTTAGATGGGTTGGATCATTCTTCTGTATGAAATAGACAGACGTCGAGGTAGAAATTAATAGTCTCTAAATATATAAATTTATAAAACTTAAGTTTTGGGGGCTATTATAGGTAAACCATGAGATTTTCTTTGAAATAGTAATAGTACCAAGTACACAGCCTCACATTAGGTATGAAGACAACAAAATCCTATTACTTTATCTTACATCACCACATAGGATTTTTCATTGATAAACTACCACCACCAAATTTCTGAGAAGACCAAGAGAATAGATTATAAAACATGAAGATCTACGTACATCCTAATATAATGAAAAAGACTCATCAGTCCATGTATTTCAGAGCTTATGAGTAATCAATAAAATATTGATTAGAAAGAAAATGGAACAACTATTGATTAGAAAGGAAATGGAAGTTATTGTTAACAAAAACTAAGAAATAAATAACAAAAAAAAAAGAAAAAATAGGGCTTGCCACACCACCCAAAAGGGATGGTATCCCCTATATCGAAAAAGGCAAACTAGGATTTTTTAAGAGAGAAAAAACATATATTTCAAAGATTATTAATAAAATATTTTAGAACTTAATACAATACATGGGTTGAACAACTTTCCATTACAAAGAGACTGTAGGTTATTGTTAACAAAAACTTAGAAATAAATAGCAAAAAAAAAAAAAAAAAAAACAGGGCTTGCCACCTTCCAAAAGGGGGTGGTAGCCCCCATATAAAAAAGGAAACCTAGGATTTCAAGAGAGAGAATGACTATATTTTTTGGTTAGATTTTTTTTTTTTTTTTTTTGAGGGGAAAAGCAAGCAAGCTAGATTAATTCATAGACAAATTGTCCATAAGTACATAGGGCGCCACCTCCGGGGGGGAGTGGTTTTCCCAAATTTGTTCAACTCCAAAAGGAACTAGCTTAGCTAACTGGTGAGCCACAAAGTTACCATCACGTTTGACATGTGACCAAACAAGAGAAGAAAAAGAGGAACTAGAAGCTAAAATGTCATAGAGAATAATGTCAAGATCCGAGAGATAGAGAGCACTCTTTGAGAGACGATTGATTACAACTTGGCAATCCGACTCAAGTATCACCTCATCAAAGCCAAAGCGTTTACCAAGCCTAAGCGCCATTTGAATTGCCTTAGCTTCCGCAACTTCCGGGCTCCAGTAAGCTTTGACTCGTCGAGTAGCCGCGAAAATTACACGCCCCTCCGAGTCTCGACCCACAACACCAAGACCAATCCATCCAGCTACAGCAAGGGATGCATCAACGTTAAGCTTCAAAATACCGCAAGGGGGGGCCTGCCAAGTTTTCGAACTTTTCTCACAAGGCTTCGGTTGATTGCAGTAAATACGAGCCGAATACTTACCATACTCTTCGATCAAGTGACGAACACGGCTGATGAGAACTTGGTTTGGCGTGCGCTTCCCTTGGAAGACCCACATATTACGCTCCATCCACAGGCACCATGCCAGCACAACGCCACGAGAGAGCTTAGCATCATCAATATTTCGCCAGCTTTCAACCAAATCACACAAGGGCAGATTCGATGAATTAATACAAAGAGCTTCACAATCAAGGTCCTTCCACAGCTCGGCCACTCGAGGGCAAGCAAATAAAGCATGGCTTGTAGTTTCAACCTCCCCACAACCCCACGGGCACCTATCATCATCAATCAGGTGCCGGTACTTGAGAAGAGAACGGGTAGGCAGAGAATTGGTGCAACACCTCCAAAGGAAATGTTTGACCTTAGGGCTAGCATTCAAGCCCCAAATATCCACCCAAGCTTGGTGGAAAGCATCAAGATTCCCCCCTTTGCCCAACATATATGTTGTTTTCACAGAATAATGCCCATCTTTTGTAAGAGCCCAAGTTAATTCATCTTGAATATTCAATGAACTCAAAGGAATAGTAAGAATGCATTTATTGTCACGCTCATTGAAATTTTGTTCAATAAAACTCGTTTTCCACTCCATGACACTAACATCAATTAAGTCACTCACCTTGATAATGTCATTCAGCGGGGTGCTCAAAACAAATCTACCATCATCATCTGCAATCCACGGATCTCTCCATACATCAATCATTTTGCCATTCCCAACACGCCACAAACACCCCTCCTTAATCAAAGCCTTCGAACTCCAGATGCTTTTCCACGAGTAACTACAAGAATAACCCAGAGGGGCATCAAGAAAATCACTCTGAGGATAATACTTGGCTTTCATGACCCGACCAAACAAGGAGTGAGGAGCACGCACAAGCCTCCAGGCTTGCCGACCGAGCAAGGCATCGTTGAAAACGCTAAGATCTCGGAATCCCATACCACCAAAACACTTCAGAGTGCACAAAGAATCCCAGCTTTTCCAATGAATCTTTCTATGATCTGCAGAGCTACCCCACCAAAAACGCGCCATGGCTGAATGAATTTTCTGAATAATCATAGATGGGATTTTGTAGACCCCCATAAGGTATGTAGGCATGGCCTGAATAACAGATTTGAGGAGAATTTCCTTCCCAGCTCTAGACAACAGCTTCTCTTTCCAACCTTGGAGTTTCTTCCAAATTCTATCAAGTAGAGAATCAAAAATAGTTTTTTTTGATCTACCACCCATAGAGGGGATACCAAGGTACTTCTCATGTTTTTCAACTTGTCGCATCTTAAGAAGTCCCACCAACTCTTCCCTGCAAGCAACACTAACACCTTTACTAAAAGAAACCTCAGACTTTTCGTAGTTAATTTTCTGTCCGGATGCTGATTCATATTGGTTGAGAATATCAACAATTATACTGCATTCCTGTCTGGTAGCTTTTGTAAAGAGGAGACTGTCATCTGCAAAGAGGAGATGAGAAATTTCTGGCCCACTGCGACTAGCACGAGCACCATGAATCTGTTTCTCCTGAACCTTGCTCTGAATCATTCTAGAGAAAGCGTCAGCAATCAAAATAAATAGATAAGGAGAAAGAGGGTCACCTTGACGGAGACCTCGCTCAGGGAAAACAGAGCCACAAACTCCTCCATTAACAATGAAAGAGTAGGAAACAGATGTCACACAATCCATCACCAGATTCACCCAACGACCATCGAAGCCCATAGTAAGGAGAAGCTTCCTAAGAAAACCCTATTTAACTCTGTCATACGCCTTACTCATGTCGAGTTTCATGGCAATGATGCCTTTCCTGCTTCGAGTTCTTTGCTTCATAGAGTGAAAGATTTCAAGGGCAATAAGAGCATTGTCCGTGATAAGGCGGCCCGGGACAAACGCACTTTGGTTCTCAGTAATAATATCAGGCAAGAAATCTTTCAATCGAATAACCATAGCTTTCGAGACCAATTTATAAAGCACATTACAGAGGGCAATTGGCCTAAATTCAGCAGCACAAGTGGGGTTTTTTATTTTTGGGATCAGGGCAATGTTAGTGGTATTTATACATCTAGCAGAAGCATTACCATGAAGAATACTACTGACAAATTGAGTTACATCATCACCAATAACATGCCAGAAACGCTGATAAAAGATAGCATGCATACCATCAGGCCCAGGAGCCTTGCAGGGATGCATCTGTTGAAGAGCAGCATAAATTTCATCCTTGGAGAAAGGTTTCATCAGCGCTTGGTTGCAATCTTCAGAGACAACAGAACTAACATGTTGTAGAACTGCCTGGGTGTCAACATCATTAGGCCGAATGGAAATGAAAATGCTGTGAAAATAGTCTTCGAAGATTCCCTCAACATCCTCCTCTTTCTCGTGCCAAATGCCAAACTTATCAAATAATCCATTCACAAAATTTCTCTTTTTTCGTTGAGAAGCCTTGTGATGAAAATATTTGGTATTTCGGTCACCATCTCTAACTTCTGAGACATGAGAACGAAGATACCAATAGGCCTCGTGCTTATCATGCAAATCATCTAGAGATTTCTCAAGTTCAGTACATTCAGACACGCTAGCATCTGAGATCGGTCGTTTTTGAGCTTGCGCAAGTAACTTCTCGGCTTTGGCGATTTGATCTCCCAACTTATTGAATTTTATAGCGCTCCACCCAGCAAGGTGTCGAGCCATAGCTGAGATGCGTTGGGGCACTCGTTCACCCACCGAATGGTTCCAAGCTTCAGTAACAACAACATCACAACCCTCGTCCAACAACCAGCAGGTTTCAAAACGAAACCCACGTCACTTCTTCTTTCTCGAATTCTGTGTTTGAGAGCGAAGGATGATAGCCATATGATCTGACTTATATCGCAAAGAGTGCTCTACAACAAAGCCCGGATGGAGATCGAACCAAGAAGCCGAGCAAAGATACCTATCAAGGCGTTCCCGAACGCGTGTCGAGGTAGAGTTGCCCCTCTCCCATGTATACCAACTGCCCATGAAACCCAAATCCCGAAGCATAAAGTCGTCAACAACATCTCTAAAAGAAGCCATCTCTCGACGAGTTCGGTCAACCCCACCCTCCTTCTCATTGTAACACATAATTTCATTGAAATCGCCCCCAAACAAGATCGGGATAGGAGACTCACTACATAAATGACGAATCAATCTCCAAGTTTTATGCTTGTCTTCTTCTTTTGGCCACCCATAAATACCAACAAAGCGCCACATTGAAACACCCTCACCAATGTCGCCACATATGTGATTTTGAGAGTAAGAGACAAGGTTAAAATTCACACCCTCTCGCCAAAAAAGACAGAGACCACCAGCTCTACCGACACTAGCCACAACAAAAGCGTTTTGAAAACCAATCCGCTCTTTAAGATCCTCCGCATCTTTCTTTGTAATCATAGTTTCCGACAGAAAGATGATGTCGGGGGCATAAGAGTTACTCCACCTTCGGAGCTGACGAACTGACCAAGGGTTGCCCATCTCTCGGCAGTTCCAACACAAGGAATTCATAATGCTTGGCGGGGTTGGTCACCACCAACCTCCGCCTCAATCATAGCATTTGAATCACTAGGGATACTCGGCTTTTGACGTTTCATCATACCCACAACATCTCCAACCACCATATCACACACCAAAGAACGCTTATTCGAACCTACACAATCTATTTCCATTGATTCACATTGGCCTTTCTCTGTCATCGAACCACGAGCTAACCGTTTCCAGCCTTTTGGTTTCAAATCAGCAGAAACTGTAGTTGATTTAGAGCTCGAAAAAACAAAAGTTTCCTCAGGGGCTGCAATAACAAGATGTGGGGGCTCACTAGCAACGTGGAAAGGCATTTCTTGGCTTTTAGTGCTGCTGCCAACAAAGCCCTCCACTTGTACAGAAACATTATTCCCCAAATTTTTGTCATTTTGAGGCACCAAAATCAATGTTGGGGGCTGCTCCAACACCTCGGGGGTAGCAGCAGCTTTGATTAAAAGCACATCACTAGAAATCAAGCCTGGAAAAAGAACTTTCTTGCTGGTTCGAAATTTCTCATTTTCTTCTACTTCCTTTTGCCTCCCCTTGCGAGGAGTAGCCCTCAACACCGAACTCCAACCTAAACTTTCATGCTTATCTTCCTCAGGGACTATATGACAGGCCCTCTCCGAATGACCCATCACACCACAAGCGAAGCAAAAATAGGGGAGCCGTTCATAAGCGAAATCCACTTGAAATTCTCTACCTTTTTTGTCTTTCAGTTTTCGAAATCTACGCAAGGGTTTTGTAATATCAAGCATGACTTTTACCCTCCTATATCTACCAATACCCAACACATCTTCCTCCAAATCCAAAACTTCCCCCATGTTACCAATGAGAGCTTTTACTATTTCATCGGATCTATAGTTAAAAGGGAGGTTTTTAATTCTCACCCAAAAAGGAGAGTGATTAATGGTTACCTGATCTGGTTGTTCATCACCATCGGCTTCCTTCAGCAAGATGAGCATGTTGTCGAAACACCATGGCCTACCTTCAAGAACTTTATTCATGTCCCTCCAATGAAAAAATTGAAAGGCAAAGAAATTAGGGCTGAGAACTCGGATCACCAATCCGTGAGATGAAGCCCAAACAGAAGTAATGGTGCGTTTGAACGCATCAATATTGTACGATCTTTCGGTTAACAATCGCCCAAAGAGAACCAGAGACAACTTGTTTTCCACGCTAGGGTTTAGGGCATCAAGTTCAAGAACTACTTCTTCTTCATCATCAATTTTGAGATTCGAGACAATTTGTGTGATCTCCTCAGCCATGCTAAGGAGATAGGACCGCCGCGGCGGGAGGCAATCAACCAGTGATAGGGTTTTCCAACGGAGGGAGAGAGGAGCCTTTCTTGCGAGGCAGTCTTATTAGTACTCCTTTTTTTTTGGTTAGATAAATACAATAAGATACTGAATTTACTATATATAATCAGATGAGATTTAGGGAAATGAAAGATAATAAATTTACTTATTATAATTCCTTTTGAAACTTTTTCACCCATATGGTCATAAATCTATTTGTAATAAATTTTTATTCTCTCGAGTAGTACTAGAAAACCCTTAAAAAAAGTACTTACTTTTTGGAATATAAAAGAACAAGTAATTAGATGAGCTTTAGTGCAACAAATGACTTTAGGTTCTTACCTAGGACATTTCAGTGAAATTCATAGACCCATATAAACATGAAGGTATTAGACAAACCCGTTATCTCAAAAAGTGGTTAGTACAATAAATAAGAAAAAAAATAATTAGTTTGCATATACTTAGGAAAAGGATAAAGTTGGACACTTGGACAAGAGTTTAATTATTTTATTGTGAAAGTAGATTTGATGAAAGACATAGGGGTATCTTTAGATTATAGACAAACTATGTAGATTGATGTTTGCATGTGAATGCTTCATCATTTTCAGAAAAGATAGGGGATATAGTTGTATATCGAAGAAACGATACAAATACTTCAAGTTGAAGTGTTGCTATTACTATGGAACCACGAATATACACAATTTTAAAATTAATATGGGACAGAAGGAGTATGATGACGTCATACACCTAAGAAGTAATCAATCAAAATTTAAGCCCGTATATGAGAAATTTAAATATACTGGCAAAATTAACAAGTATTCATGCAAGGCATAAATCTAAATTTGATTTTAATATATTGCATGTGAAAAATAACATAACAATAAAACTTAAGGAAATTTTTTGTATTATTAAATTGCAACATAATGATAAAAATTATATCTATGTTTGATTTAAGTTTATGTTATGCAAGTTCTTTCTAGATCATTTTTAGTTTTCATATATAAATTATGAAGTTATTTTATTTTCTCCTAAAATAAATTATAATTTGTAACGATATTAAAGTTTCTGATTTGGTACTCGAATACTGATCTCAAATTATTATAGAACAATTGAATATAATATACGTATGCAAATATATTGTCTACTTAATCAGATGATTATTCAATATTTTTTATTTTTATCCAAAATGAAAACGAATTTCATCCTCCATTTTATTAGATTACAGTAGTAATTATACTATTGTGTCATTACTTTTATGTAAATTATATTTCATTAATTTCTACAACATGATTAAAAGGAAAACATTGTAAACTCTATAAAAATACATTCAATAAAGTTGGAATATGAATATACTAATCAAACAAAAAATTCCATGCAATTTGCACGTGAGTGGACACCTAAATTTTAATTTGTGATAAATATCATGGGAACTCAAATGTTACCACTAATATAGTATACAAGGAAATATTTTAAAATGTGAAATCAATACTCATAATATTTATCTACTTACCGTTTCATTTATCTTTGTTGTTTATTCAATCTGATTAAATCCACTCTTACTATAGATGAATTGATCTTTTCTTTACATGATTGCACCATTTCAACGTTTAAAATCTGTATTCTTTATTTGATTTGATGAAAAAATTCTATGTTGTTGTATCAAGAGTTACAAGCAAAAAGGGTTTGAAGATTTTAATATGTGATAAAGAGCGTGAGAACTCAAATGTTACCACAAATGTAGTGTATAAGGAAGTATTTCAAAATGTGTAATAAGTATTATGAAAACTTTTAATTTATGTGCTTAGTTTATCTTTCAATGTGTTCATATAGTCACTCACAATTGTCTTATTGTCTATTTTGTTGCATAATATACGATAATGCGTTTTTTATAGTTATATGTAACTTTGTTTGTTTTATTTATGTCATCTTCGTAGTTCGTACCGTAAAATATTTTCTTTAAATGAACGCAAACAATTAGCATCCCATGTATTCTTGCACGGACCTTAAACTAGTATATATATATATATATATATATATATATATAAGATGAATCAAAAGAAGCAAACAAAGTGTAAAATATGAACTATTTTTTGGTTAAATAGAGATTTTATTAAATCAAAGATAGATTACAACCTAACACAAACTTTGACAGCTAAAACAACCAGATTTACTATCCATTAATTGATAGTAATTACAAACACAAAAGAAAGGAAACTCCATAGGCAGACACAAGGCACCACAACCTGCTCATGCACTCATCAGCACCATAGACAAGCACGGCACACACACGGAGCAGAAACAGTTTAGACATGCGGCAACCTTGTAGTAACAGAACCTGCAGAATCAGAAAGAAATCTGCACTACACATCCAGGGAGCAGACATTAAGCCACAGCTCAGCAGCACCAGCCACAAACTAGGGAAATCCAAAATTCAACATAAAAGGACACTAACGTAAGAAGTGTACCGTGATAGAGAACTCATATGAAGTACCTTCTTCCAGTAGGATGTTCCTATTTCCTAGTATATGGCAGATTTGCAGGACACTTCAACTTTTATAAACATTTTATAAAACGGAGGAAGTATGAATAAAATGTTGAATAACTTCTGAAGAGTAGTATTAGGGGCATTGACTGAACTTAAGCACATGATAAGCAAAAAAAAAACTAGACTTACCATGCTTATAAATGAGATTTTTCCTGCACCATTAGGGCCGAGCATCCCAAAGCAGGCCGCCTGAGGCAAAGCAAGATACTGTCCTTTGACTGCAATTTTCGGAGTGTTTCCATCTCTTGCTGGGTACACCTTCCTTATGTTGTTACACACAACATGTCTTCCAATTGACTCGAGTATTAAATGTTCCACTGTTTCCCTCTATTGAAAAAGGAAATGAAATAAAGAGTTCTAAAGATGCAAGAAGAATTTACAAGGATGAGAACCATAAAATGAGCTAAGATTGTTAAGTCTACCTCTTCAGCTACATCAATTTTCTCTGTTTGCAAAGAATTTTGAGCGTCATTATTCTGGAGATTAGGTTGGCTTTCAGATGATGAAGGCTTCATACACCAATTTCAAAGGGATGACATTCGATCGACATAATATAACAAAGGTACACTGACTATCCACTCCAAAAACATGATAATCATGACCTCTTTCATTCCATTTTCAGGATCATTCAAGTCTTGCCACCGCATGCCTCCATCATCCACTATACTATCTTCAAAGCGTATTGTTTTAGCTCACATAACCCGTGAAATAATGAAAATCCAGGAAACAACTCAAGAATAATCACCCATACTCCTGAAATATGAAAATACTAGATTTTTATGCACGCGATGCGTGCGACGACATTTTTGAGCATAACTGTTACTCAGTAGTAAAACAAACCAAAAACAAAAGTGCGTATCTAAGTTCACCTCAATTTTGTGAATAAGATTTTTTGAAATACTTACAAATAGTATTTTAAAACACTTTAATAAATAAGTGTAAGTAATGAAATTGCATCTCTAAGTATTTGAAGATTACTCTATAATATATAAATAAGTTTCAATCAAGTTCAATAAGAGAACTTCATCTTCATTCTTAAAAAATGACTAAATTATTCTCACAATACTCCACAGGATATAATCTCACAGAGGTTGTTGTCACTGCATTCTCAGTATAGCTTTATTTAAGTAGCTTATATTCTAAGCAATGTCATGGCTAATTTGATACAATATGATTAGCACTCAATAATAAACAGTGTATCTATACACTTTAGAACTATACTTCATTGTTTTAGCAAATTCACTAAATACAAACTTCATCTTCACACTCAATGATAGAAGTGTAAAGTAATCGTTATCTACAATTGATTCAAGCTACAAAGTAATCAAATTTTAGCTACATAATTACTCAATCTCATGGAAACAGTAATAAAACTCACAATAGTTTCAATTGACAGCCAATTTAACACTATGAAAAAACATGAATTTTCACAAGAGACTACAAAGAAGCACTAAGATTGGAGAAACATGAAAACTGATGACGTGTTAACTGTTGATAGATTGTTCAATCACAACAAATTTAGCACAAGATATTGTAATTCACAGATGATAAAACTATTTTAAGCTAAACTAATCATAATCCACAATGTAATTTAATCCGTTAAAGATTCATCAGATAAGATCGATTTGCAGAAATAATAATCAATATAGTTAAATATCACATAATATTACTTGCAAAATTACTCGAAAATTTCTGAAAATTATTCGAAAATTAATCAATCATACCTTGAATTGTTGAAGCCAGTTGCAATCACTCAAAATTTTCTCTCGCAAACTCCAATAACATCAAAACATAATAAGAACAAATAAAAAACAGAACATTAGGAAATTCAAACAAATGTTGAAATCAAAGTTTAATGAAGAAATTGAAATTTACCTAACTGAGATTAGAGTTTTGGAGCTGATATTTAGGGATTGGTGAAAGGATAGCTATAAAAGCAGCATTAGAGCGTAAAAAGCAGGAAAAATATCAATTAATCTAACAAAAATTGCAAGAAAAAGTATGAATTACTCGGCGATTATCGAAGAAATGAGAGTTTTGACACATTATCGCTGCTCGAATTTCTTTGAGGATGCTCAAGTGCTGAAGAAAAACGTCGTCCATTATCGAAGAGATGAAGAGTTTTAAGAAATTCGCCAAGATTGAAATATTTCAATTGAAAAGTATGAATTTCAATTGAAATATTTGTTCCGATTGTTTTGAGATATTCGCCTGCTCTTTGGTGTTGCTGAATGTTTTTGGGTGTATGCGAGTGTTGTGTTCTTCTGTTGTGATGATTATGGGTGAATAACCAAAATTGGAAAGGGGAAACAAAGCGTAGATTATGCACTAGGGTGCACAATGCTCATTGTGCACCCAAAAAGAACATACCATTTATATAAAAGAACACGAGTTTTTTTCAACAACTTTTCTACTTTAAAAAAGAACACACGACTTAAAATTAAAGAACATGTAAGTCTATATTTATAAAAGAACATAGGTTATAATGAAAAGAACATATAGTAAATGAACATCTACGCTTAAGGTAAAAGAACATGTACCTTTTAAATTTAAATTTGAAAAAGGAATCTTTAGTTGTAAAATTTAAGGAAACAAATAACAGCAATTTTTTAAAATTATAGACTCTAAAAATGATAAAACGACGTAGTTTAGAAGAGGGTGCACCATGCTCTACGTGCACTTGGGTGCATGTACTTATTTGCGAAGGGGAAAGGCAGAAAAGTAGTGAAGGTTATTTGCGTAAACTTTTTTTTTAATTCCTAAAAGGGGAATTTAATAAGCTTTTGCCCTATTTGATCATCCCGGATTAAGAAAGGGCAAAAATTGGACTATTGCCCTTTTAGCCATGGCAAACATAATAAAATGTCCTTTTTGTTTTTGGAAAAATTGACAAGAACAGGCCCAACTATGGCCACCCTTCCATAATAGATCCCAACTTTCGATTATTCCACACCAGTCCCAACTTTGGGGGGTGCTTTACATTAATGGCCCCAAGAGGTCACCTAACCTGCTACAACAGGTAAACATTTGAAACCACCACCATTGCCACCTCTGCCACCCTCTCCCCTGCACTGCCACCCCTTCCCCCGCTATTGTAACTCCTCTAATGTTTTTACCCAGCAACAACAATTCCACCCCCTCTCTCTCTCTACGACTCTACCCCCACCCCCACCACCTCTAGCAACCCCACGCCCAGCCACCACCTCCACCTCACCCTATAGCAACCCCACGACTTTACCCAGCAACAACAATTCGCCGTCGACCCTAATTTGGTGGGTTTCGGTTTTGTCAGAGGAGAGAGAGGTAGGTGCGGCGGTTGGTCGAGGTGGGGGATAGAGGGTCGGGGAGGGTTCAAATCTTGGAAATCGGAGGGCCGGAGGTTGGGGGTCCGAAATGGTGTGGGTGGTGGGTTGATGTCGCGGAAGGAAAGTGGTGCCGGCAGAACAACGAGGAGGAGAGAGAAAATGGGGCGTCCGGTTGGTTAGTAGCCGTCGAACAGTCTAAGTTCGGTAAATTACGTCTTTTTCCGGTGGTGTTGTCGTTGACTCAGACTCACGAGGTTATAGACGGAAACGCTTGTTGTTAGATTCCGGCGGTGGATTATACTTGGTTGTGGGTTGGCAAGATAAATGGCGGTTTGTTGGAAGGGGAGGGGAGGGGAGGTGGCAGGGGGTCACAGCAGCAGCGGGGGGGGAGCGGGGTGGTACGGGGTCGGCAGGGGGAGGGGGGTGGCGGGGGTCGGCAGCGGCGGGGAGGGGGAGTGGGGTGGTACGGGGTCGGCAGGGGGGGGGAGCGGGGGTGGCGGGGGTCGGTAGGGGAGGGGGTGGCAGGGGGTCGGTAAGGGAGGGGGTGGCAGGGGTCAGCAGTGGGGTGGAGGTGGCAAGGGGTCAACAGGGGAACCCCCTTAAACTTGTAAAAAAAAATTAGAAAAAAAAATTACCTCTTGAACCGGTAACCCTTCCACTTGGTCCATTATTGTAAAACAACCCCCAAAGTTGGAACTGCTGTGGAGTATTCAAAAGTTGGGATCTATTATGGAAGGGAGGCCATAGTTGGGCCTGCTCTTGTCAATTTTTCCTTTGTTTTTTTTCTAAGCAGAGCAATTTATAGTTGCCCTTTTGTATTAGTGCAATTAGGGCGCCTTCTTTGTTAAAGATATCTTACCCTCTTTAATGACTAGATTTTTATGCACGCGATGCGTGCGACGACATTTTTGAGCATAACTGTTACTCAGTAGTAAAACAAACCAAAAACAAAAGTGCGTATCTAAGTTCACCTCAATTTTGTGAATAAGATTTTTTGAAATACTTACAAATAGTATTTTAAAACACTTTAATAAATAAGTGTAAGTAATGAAATTGCATCTCTAACTACTTTTTTTTTTACTTTAACTAATTTCCCTGAAAATCCACGCACACTCATTAGCCCAGTCAGCTTCAAATATGTAATCAACATTGTGGAACTGAAATTGCAACCTTTTTTCCTTGATAATTTGTGCATTTGCAAAAATGCTATCAAGTTCTTAAAAATTATTTAGATAGAATAATCATTCATTCAAAAAAAATCTCTATTAAAGGTTGGTACAGTTGCTTTTAGATAGTTTACACTTATAAATAATTTTATAAGCGTGCATAAAGAGAGATATATAAAACAATAAAAGATTATAGAACCAACTTAGAGTAATAAGATAAATCTAAGTCAACCAACTATCATGTAGCATAACAATTTTTAAGTCAATTAGCACTATCAATTAGCATCACAATTTTAAGTGAATAAGCATGATTCATGAAGTAGCAATAATTTTAAGTCAAAGCTCTAAACATCCCATGTGTCCCATGACAAAAAGAGACAAATATATTGCACTCATCTTTCTCCCTCTTCATCTTTCTCCCTCTTCAATTATTAGCTACTTGAGAACAGAGTGATTTGTAAGTGAATTTTTGCGAATGTTTTGTGAGTATGTATTGACTTTGTAATGTACTGGTTGTAGTTTGGAAGTGAATTTTTTAGTTTTTGTAAAGTTTCATCATTTGAGTGATTTGTATAACGTGAATTATGCAATTCTATGATTTTAGTTGACTTGTGAGTGATTACGAATATAAGCAATAAGGCTTCAAAGCATAGTTTTCCTCTAGGTGGTCTCGATCAATACTTTCATTAGTAGAGTAAAATTCATTAGTAGTTCTATTCAATTTTTTTGATAGATCATAAAAAAAAGGCGTATGTGAGTCCAATATTGCAAAATTTTGAAATATAAAAAAGGCATATGTCAGTTCAATATTGCAAAAATTTAGAATTTTAAAGCATTTCAACTTTTAATTCTAGTTTGCAGACACAGAAGTCCCACCTCTCATTTGAAGAGAAAGAGTAGCCATTTTTTTTGTCATAGTATCATAGACTCATCTGATAGGAACAATAAAAGTGTATTATAAAATAACCTGTAAAAACAAACAATAAACAAAAGAAAATTATGTAAAGAGTAACAATAAATAAAATTATAAAACTTTTTTCTAATATGTCATAAACTCATAATCTATCATTTGCCACATGACAACTTGATAACTTAGGCTCTTAAGCTCTTTAAACATTGTCACTCTACATTTCTATTCTATATGAAAGCAGAATTTATCTCTTAATTTCTACTTCTCTGTTTCTCCTTTAGACCTTTACATCTCCTACATGCATATATGCAAACTGCAAAGTTTCAAGGAGTGGAGTCCGACATTATATAGTGTTGATTTGCTATCTCAAGAAGGACAATCCCTTGAAAATTCTTGGAAATCCTAAGAACCCCATTCCATTTTCTCTCTCCTCTGTTTGCGTTGATGTCGTGCTGCAGTCACGACACGCCGTCACTGTTGCAGCATCATTTCCTGGTGTTGTCGCCGACGCTAGAAGCCGCCCTCTAGGTGTTGTTTCAGCCTCTTCAGTTGTTTTTGATGTTTCTTGAATTCTTGTTAGTTATGCTCTGCTTCCTCTTTCTCACTCCTCTGTTTGGATCTTGTTGCTGTTAGGAAACTAAAAAAACTGCTTGACCAAATGTTTTGTTTTTGTTTGTTTGAGAAGACAACATAGGTCTTCAATTTATATTCATCGCTTAGCTGAATTAAATAGGTGTGTTTATCTAACCACAACGTGATTTTAGGCGTTAATTACGAAGTGATTATAGGTGTGTTTATCTAACCACAGCGTGATTTTAGGCATTAATTTAGGATTTTGTTTTGTAGAATTTGCCGGAAAAAAGGACGTACTCCCTCCGTCCTTTATTAGTTTACCTGTTTTGACTTTTCACATTTATCGATGTAAAACTTTGAGTAATAATATCTCTAATTATGTATTTGTAAAAATTATAAAAATTTGATATTCCGAAACTACATACTGAGACGAATCAAACGATATCCCAATGATTATATTTTTCATTACATATAAAACACAAAAGATGGTCAAAGTAATAAAGATGAATAGTGTTATAAGTCAAAGTGGGTAAACTAATAAAGGACGGAGGGAGTATTTTGTTATAATTTTATTTCCGTTATGTTTTTGAACCCCTACTTTGTTTTGAAATTTAGAAAGGGAAGGGGGGGTAAAATAGTCTCTTCCTTTGGGGACACCGTAGCTCTCCCTTCCCTTATATAATAGAGATAAGAACAATTTCTTGTGATTATTTGTGTGGCATTATCTTAACATATTCATCGACGGGTGGGGATTGGAATGATATATCTACGTCCTTTGTATATATATTCTTATTTTAAACTTGTATGCGTTTATCATAAAAAGACATAGTACGTATTAGGAGCAAACATATTTTTCCCTTTAGGATAATATTTGGAACCTCGATATTCAAATTAATGATACAGTCCTTATGACATGTGTGGTTAATATTATTAGTATGCAATTGAAAAGATAATGAATCAAAGATTTATATGTGCCGTGGAAGTGCAATAATAACGTAGATTCATATATTGAAGTTAGAGTTACAATGTCTTTAAAAAAAAAAAAAGTTAGAGTTACAATGACTTTTTATTTATGTTTTTTTTGGTAATGTTGAACTTTCCTTATTACCCATATACTCCATCCGGTCTTTATTAGTTTACCCGTTTCTTTTGCACAGAGTTTTAGGAGAAACAATGTTGTGGGACATAGAAAGAAAGAGAAACTATTATTTTATATTAAAGTTGAATGTATGTGTGATGGAAAGTTAGTGGTCCCATTCCAAAAATAGAAACAAAAAAAATGGGTAAACTAATAAGAGACATCCCAAAAAGGAATACGGGTAAACTAATAAAGATCGGAGGGAGTATGTAATGAGGAAAGAATTAAGAAAATCTTTTCTTTATTATTATTTTGTGAAATTAAAGGTATTTAAGTCTTTTCAAGAGGGGACACCATAACTCCCCTTGGCTTATATAATAGAGATAATTCTTGTAGTGTTCTTAGGGTGGATTTCAAGAAAAAAAATTATGAACCTAAAATTTTATGGGACCTAGAATAAGTAGCACAGATTGTTTTCTGGGCTCCAACACCACATGTAGCCCAACCTTTGTCAAGCGAAGGAACGATAGTGCGCTGCCAGTGAGAAGTCCATGGTCCGCCAATAACTCTCAATGCGGTCCCTTAGGATTTTCCCGTGAGATATATTATCTTCAGATCATATTCACTAGTATATTATAAATTTATAAAGATGATCAAACTTGATAAAGTTTGACCACAAATAATAGACGTGTCCTTTTTTATAAGACGAAGGTAGCACCTTTTTGGCCATTTGCTGTAACAAAGTACATGTGTGTGCCTACATGTACTAGTTTGAATCTCCTCGATTTACATTAGAGCTCCAGACATTAAAAAAATAAAATAAAAAGTTTTATACGTCTAATAAATATGAAATTATCAAAAACATTTTTTTACATCAAGAAAACGTGAATTAATTAAACAATGAAGTACATCCTATTGCTAATACAACCAAACATAAAATAAAGGAAAACCTAAAGGAGGCTTTTGCGCACTAGAGGGAAAAAAAGAAGGCTGTATACGAAATTTGCGGTTATATAAAAAACGCAGCCTCTTAATCCATTAAAAAAAGTATGGAAGGAAAGTGGGAATTAAGGGGTGCGGTTAGCCAAAAACCGCATCCTTTATAATAAAGGGCTGCGGTTTTGGCTAACCGCAGCCTCTTCTCTCTTTTGGACTCGTTATTTCGCGCATTCGTTTCCCACTTTCCCTCGCAACATATTCATCAATTCGCACCTACTAGCCCCTCTTCTCTCACCCAAACCCTACCTCTCTTCTCTCACCCAAACCCTACCTCTCTTCCTCCCGTTAAATCTCTCCCCCCCACCCCGTATCTTTCTTCTTGGCGGCGACTCCTCCTCCCCCCCGGCGCTCTGCTCCCTCTCTTTCCTCCTCATGCGGTGCCGCCGTTGTTCTCGATTGGTGTTAGAGTCACCACGCTACCTCCTCCCTCCACTGGGTGGTGTTAACTCATCATTCCTCTTCTTGATTCCGTTCAAAGGACCGAAATTTCCGTCTCTGTTGCCGATAAATTGCAGACCAAGGTTTTTTTAAGGGTTAATTTGATGGGGAATCAGGTCTCTCTCCCTCACTCTGTCACAATCTGCCAACAACCGTTGCTTCTCCGTCACCACCGACGACTCCTCTCTTTCACTGCCGCAGTGCCGCCCACCACTCCAGCAACGCCACTTTTTGGTTAGTTTTTGATAAATTCATATGTAAATTTAGTTACTTAAAATAACTTGTTTTTGGGTGGATTTTTGCATGAATTACTGTTCGACGCGGCTCCTCTGTCGGTATTGCTTCGTGCGCCGTTGTTATTGTTGCCCTGCGTTGCTACCGCCGCCACTGTTGGCGGTGCTGTCCCTCAATTTCATCCCATTATCAGGTGTCATCCTTCTTCATTATGTTTCCTTATTCAATTAGGGCTATATTGAATTGGGAATTGATGGTTGTTCTTGATTGTTATTGTTGTCATATTGCTTTAATGTTCTTGTTGAAGATTAGTTAGTGTTGATGAAGTTGTTGTTATTGTTGTTATTGAATTAGTGCTGTTATTGTTGTTAATAAGTTTTCATTGATTAAATTCTGGAAATTCCTATCTCTCTCTACCGATTACAAATTACTGATTTCATTCTAGTTTTCTTTTCTATCTACAAAGTTCGATTTCCAGCATCAATTCAAGTTACTTTTCAAGGAAAGAAATTGAAGGAATTCATTGTTGTTAATAAGGTTTGTTTAGGACTAATTTTACTATATATGGTAAGTTATAAGATCTAAACTATGTACTTTAGCATAAAATATTCGTGTTGCATTAGCTACAATTTTAATCTGCAAATTTCAGCCCAAAGTTAATTTTTAGTTGATGGGGTAATTCAAATATTTTTTGATTGGTAGTAATTAGAATTTGAAGATGGATGATACTTTGGTTCTTTGTAATTTCACCGTCGCTTATGTTTGCTCTAGTTCCATTGTTTTTATGGAAACGTCGTCACGATTCTAGAGTTGCTGAAACACCTGATGAAGAGCCTCGGGTTCTTATTATGTTATTAAGTTCAAATCCTGTATTATTATGTTATTGTTAAAATCTGATGGTGTAATATTTCAGGCTTCTTAGAGGGAGAATGTGGTTCGTGCTACTGGGGCTCGTCGTATGCGCAGGAGGCCTGCGGTGAGGGCTAGTACATCTTCAGCTGCAGCTATAGCTGCTGTTGAAGGTTTGAATCTTTTTGAGATCAATGTTTATGTTGTATTATTTACTGTGGTTCTTGTTGGTTGATTCTATGCTTCGTTTGTTTGCGAAAGGGTCTGTCTTTATCATTAGATGGATGTGAGGTTAATTTGGTGTAGTTCTTCTGTTGGCTAGTAACTAATGCCATGGTTTTATCTATGTTGTTAATGTAGATATAGATGATGAGAGTGATGATGATGGTGCTGGGGCGGATTATGAAGCTAGAGGAACTAGAAAAAGAGATAAGAAACGACAAGAGTGTGAAGCACAAAGACAGGTGAAATGAATTTTACTCCCTCGTATTCATAATATATAAATGAGTGTTGTGATATGATGCAAAAAAATGACCTCATCATTTATTCTAACTCTTACCTAAACAATCATTAGTATATAAGATATTACCAATTATCATCTTCAAACATATGTGCTTGATAACATTATGTTTGGATCCTTTGGTATCAATTGTGTGCAAAAGCTAAATAGGACACTTATATGGGTGTATATATTAGAGAGGTTATTTTTTACCAGCTTCTAAGTGCTAGTTGTCATTTTTCATATCCGCTGCCACCTTTGTTCATTTGTTTTATATAACAAAGAGAGGATGAAGCTTAAGTGTTGTGACATTTTTCCTCCACTACTATGTGTTCACAGCTGTTAATATCCGGCTATTATTCAATTGTTTGTCAAAGTTACTGATTCATTCATTTCCACTTTCTTTATTGTCTAACCCTCTACTCTGATCTTTCTTGAAGGCTGAACAACCTACACGAGACTCAAGGCAAGCTAAGCAAGATTCTTATGCAGAAGCAAGAAGAAGGAAAGATGAGGAACATGAAGCAGAAGAGCGTCGACTAGTATGCAGAAGGGCGTTACATATTAACTTGTAATGTATATTTGGAGTATAATAAAAGGTATGTCTTATTCTCACTCTTTTTTTTTTGCTTTTTATTGAGTTATGTTTTAGAAATTAGAACCCTATTATCCGAAGTTGATTGTTCGAGGATGAACCTTATTTATCTCCTTTTCCCCCTTAGTTGAAGATGATTGTTCGAGGAATTAGTATGGGCATTGTAGCCCCTTTTGGGATCATGGTGCTGGTTTTGTTTAATTATTTTTGGCCGTTATTGCTTGCTTCATGCTTAAAGTTGGTGAATTTAGTTAGTTATTGATATTTGTGGGATTCCTTGGCCGAATATGCACCTAAGTGATTGTTTTAGGGCTTTAATTGTTTGATCCATGATTAAGTGGTTGTTTTTTAGACTTTAAGTGCTTGATCATCTATCTAAAACTCTATACTATTGTAGAATTATGTCATGTGTATGGGACAGATTCTACTGTCCAAATACTGTAATTCGTTTATTTAGTTAGGAGTAACTTTGCTGATCTGAATGCGAAATATCTGGGTCATGTGCATGTATTTGACAACCCAAAACAATTGACCCAAAGAGTAAATAACCTGAACTTGAAGTTTACAGGATCTGAATCCTATCTGACCCATCTGTTCGACTTCTCGACAAGCATTTCAGTAATCATCATGATTTTTTTCTTCTTTTGCCTATTACTTTATAGGTTGAATGTTTAGAAGTTCTATTAGACATACATTGAAATGAATTTGTTGTTTTCGCTACACTTTACTTGTTGAATACCAAAGTATTACAATTATTATCTGATATTGTCAAATTGACATCATGACCTTTAGTCTATTCTTTTTCTCTGTGTACTTTTTGTGTATCAAAAGTTTCACGCTACAACACTCACGCTATTCGTTTTAAGCCCTACCCTCCCTGCTGCCCCCCTTGCTACACCCCCACCCTAGCCCAAAGACCCCCCTGCCGCCCGCACCCCCGCCCCCTGCCACACCCCCCACCCCAGACACCCTGCTTGCCCCCCCGCCACACCCACCCCAAAGCACCCCCCTGTGCGCCCGCACCCCTGCCCCCCGCTACACCCCCAACCCCCCACCGCCCAAGAAGACCCCCACCCAAGCACCCCCCCTGTTGCTCCCCCCCCGGCTACACCCCCGGGTTCACCTCCAAATTATAGCGATTTTGGTCAAGCCAGGTTCTATCATCTCCAGAGAAGTTTCTTTCGAGGGATCCGGATGCTAGTCTTTGTGGAGTTGTTGTAATGCTATTTTGTGTTTGTGATCCTGCTCATATATTGCAATTCGAACACTCGAGGGCAGCCTCAAACTAATGTAATTCAGTTATTGTTTTCTCTATATTTGTGTAAAAAAACATAATTTATGATACTAATATATATATATATATATATATATATATATATATATATATATATATATATATATATATATATATATATATATATATATATATATATATATATATATATATATATATATCTGTTTGGGAACATTTAGGACAAAAAAATGCAAAAAAAAAAAATTTTTTAAATTTTTTTTTTAGTCGCAAGGGCTGCGGTTCAGGCAAAAACCGCAGCCCTTGGTGGGATAAGGGCTGCGGTTAAGGGCTAAAACCGCTGCCCCTTAACTCACCAAAGGCTGCGGTTTTGGCTCTTAACCGCAGCCCTTAACCCACCAAGGGCTGCGATTTTTGCCTTGACCGCAGCCCTTCCGAAATGCCAAGGGCTGCTAGTCCAATGACTGCGGTCAAAAAACGCAGCCCTTGGGCCCCTTTTAACCGCAGCCCTTGGGCTTTTTTCGTCTAGTGATGAGCTCTTACATGCCCTAAGAAGCAAAAACAAGTAAAACCGATAGAGAGTCGCCGATTAAGGAGGGCGTCGCTGGTCGATGATTGTGCTGGTGGAGTCAAAACTCTGATGACTGATGGAAGTGGTAGGAGAAGCTAATGTCGTTCACGATCCGGACAACGAACAACCAAAGGCAAGATTCGCATCTCGCCGCATGAACAACCCCAACTAACTTTTGACGCTTGGGATTCTTGGCTCATGATCTGTTGAAGAGTCACGTTCCTAGGTGACTCATGACTCTTTCTCGAGAGTATTTCAGGTTTCTCCGTTAGGTAGGAGAAACGGAGAGTGCTGAAATCCACCAGATGAAACTGGGGTGCCGCCTGCAGATTTGAATTTTTCAAGGCAAGGACCATTAAGATCATTGCCAAGCTAAAAAGAGAGCTCAACAGATTGAGCTCTCGAACACACCTCCGGCTTTTGAAACCGGAAAACAATTACGCTAGTATAAGAAATCTACAATGATTATATATCTAAAACATTTCTTAATAGTTCATAGCAGTTTTCTCTCACAAAAAGCTAGTTACTCCTCCTAAACAATATGTTGTTGATCTTAACTACCCAAAACCAATATAATTAAAATATGTTTAACATAAATGTTCGATCATTTGGGTCAATCGGGATGGTTCAATTCGGGTGAAATTTGGCGCAGTTAAATTCTGGTTCATTTGATTTGGGTCAAATCAGTTTGGGCCACTTCAGCTATCGGGTGAAGCTGATTTAAGGTCGGCTTCGGTTGGGTATGTTATATTTCGAGTTTTAGACGAATTTCTGTCATGGTTTTTCGTCTGAATTTGATCTCAGTTCGAATCATTTGGTTTGTATATTGATTCGAGTCAACTTTATAAGTACAATGGCCTTCTCATAAATATATGATTAAGACAATTATATTTCCTCCGATCTGTTTTAAATGAAATGTAGGACCCTATTACAAGGATTTAGGAGAAGAGAGAGATACAGAGAAAGAAAAAGAACCTATGTGATGAAGAGAGAGATAGAGATAAGTAAGTACCATATATAGTGAAGTTTCATTTATCATAAAATGACCTAAAATAGAAAGTGGTTTATTTATTTTAGAACGGAGGAAGTATGATTTATTTTATCTCTATATGTTTCAGAATAAAGCATGATTACAATATACTTCATAGAGGATTACAAATTGAGGTAATTATCTCTAGAAAATAACTTTTTTAATACTGAATAAACACTTGTAGTGGGTAATATGGCCCATGAGGGTCCTGCTGTATTGTTCACTAGCCCAGCATGGGAGAATCGTCAACTAGACAGTATGACAACACGGGTCAAAGCTTTACTCTAGAGTTGACAATGGATCCTGGACCCGGATCCGGATCCGTTTTTTCGGATCTGGATCCTAAAATTTCAGACTAGTTTGATCCGGGTCGGATCCAGGTCATGCCGTCAGATCGAAGATCTGGGTCGGGATCTGACCCGGATTCGTAGATCCGTTTTTTTAGAAAAAAAAAAGTTGGGCTGGGCTCCAACCTCCAAGTCCTAACTCCAACTCTAAGCCTATAACATTTTGTCGTTCCTTGAAACCTTCAGTTCACTCACACATCTCTCCCTCTCCCTGAAACCCTAACTTCACTCACGCACACCACCACTCCAACGCCTCACCCATATCTCTCTCTCTCTCCGGCCAACGCCCAACGCCTCACCCATCTTTCCCTCTTTACGGCGTCATCCACCAGTGGTTAGAGGGTTGAACTCGCGCAACGCATATTGATAGCACGAGTGGGTTGAACTCGCGCTGCGCATATCGTCGGAACTCGCGCAGCGCCAGTGGAATTTCCGGCGACGAGATATTTTTGTCACTCCAGTTATCTTCTGAGTTCCGACGAAGTTATGCATATTTTTTTTTATTTTTCGCTTGTGTTTTTGGTGGTTAGAGGGAGTATTTGGAGGATGGTGAACTCGCAAAACCTATGACTTTGTCGAATTAACATGAAAAACCTCTGATTTTGTCGAACTAACATGGAATTGCTGGCAACTTCTTGACAACAAACATTGAACTCAAAAAGAGTTTTAGTGCTTTACCTTAAATTTTGCATACTGCTATGTAAATTCCTAATATCTCTGATGTTTTTGTAATTTATGTATGCTAATTGCTAAGTTGTTAGCTAATTAACTACGAATTTACTATCTATTCTCACGTTATGTTCATGTTGTTTCCTTTTCTTAATTAGTTGGATTGTACTTTGGAAAAATTTTGACTTCGGAAAATATTTTAATATAAAAAATTAGTTAAAATAGCATAAAGCAACCTGAGTCCGGATCCTCTAGAGTTATTAGAGAACTCTAGGGGTAGAGTTAGTGTAATCTCATCCCTCCGTCTAAATCTACGGTTATTAATTAAAAACAAGATAATTTTTATTTAAGGAAATAAAATAAAATTCTAAAACTTGAGTGCCCTACTGGAGACTAATGATTTACCGCCATATCACATTCTCAAACTCCATTGATGGACTATGAAAGCGTTTGAGAAACTTCTAAACCTACTATAACACTACTGTACCAATCAGAATTTTTCCAAAAAAAATTCTGCATCACACGACTAAGAGAACTATTGAAGGAGATTGATTATATAATTTGAGTGGTGTGTATTCTGTTTCTTTGAAGCAATGTAAGTTCAATAAAAACTCCATTTATGTTTAATTTGTATTTTTTTATTGCAAATTGTTGTGTCAATGCTAATTATGTTATGGATGTAAATTTTCTATTCTTATGTAATTCAATACTTTTATGAACATTATATATACAACTAACAGTTTTAGAGAAGGGTATTATACTACATTGAATAAGGCATTTATTGTTGTTTTTTTGTTAGTTATTCTTTTGGGGTGGGGGGTAGTATTCTACAACAGACATAGATGAAGAGAATCATTGCAAAAGTTGTTGTAGCACTTTTTTTTTTTTAAAGAGAAATTTCATTAATTGAAGGCCAAACGGCATCTACAATAGGTATTAAAGAAAAACAAGATACAATCAAACAAGACTAAATCAAATTCGTCTTCGAAGAAACTACAATGAACCAGATCGAGCAATACAGCGCAACCCCCTTGTATTTGCTGAATCAAGCAGCTATCGATGAGGAAGTCTATCATTCTGATATAGTTTGGGAAGAACATTCTTGATCGAGTCAGGTTGACCGCATCCGAGATTCCAATACCTTCATGTTGAGTCTCGAACTTCAACCAATGAAAATAATTTCTCATACCTAAAAACAAAAGAACCATACTCACAACTCCCATAGGGGAGAAGGAGATTTCCAAAACAGAAACTAAAAACCCCATAACAGGGTTTGAGAAAATCTCATAAAGAGAGACTAATTTATTAAACAAAATAAGAAAATGAACTAAAAACTGAAAATAAAAGGGGAAAAGGGGCTTACCATGGATGAAGACATCTATGGCAGCCCCTAATTGATGAAGAAGGGGTAGGGGAGGCTAAGGTTTGAGAGAGAGAAAAAGAGAGAGGGTAGGAAAATGTACTTAATTGTTCCCTAATTGGTGTATGATTAAGTTGTTGTAGCACTTGATCATGTGGTTAAATTAAAATTTCAGTTAGTGTTGTTTGTTTTATTTTTCCCAGTTAATTTAAGTACATGAAAAAAAAAGTACTTCATTCTTGATCATTTTTTAGTATTTGACAGAATGGTTAAAGAGACTCATAACTAAACCATATATTATGTATTTATTAGTATTATTGCTCTTGAACCTTGAAATGATCCGGTGTGATTCATGTGCCTCAGATTTAATGGAAGACTCGTCTACAAACCATAAATTAAATGTTCATATAGATGTGCCGGAAAATTGGATCCCTCATATTGGCATGGAATTTGATCCGGTGGACGATGCTTGGATTTTTTGGTTAAATTATGGGGGAAAGATAGGTTTTAATGTTCGTAAACATTGGGAAAACAAGAGTAAGAAGGATGGACTTGTGACATTTAGAAGATTTTTATGTGCAAAAGAGGGTTACCGTCGTCTTGACAAGCGAGATCACTTGACAAAAAATCCTAGAACCGAAAGAAGAACAGGTTGCAAGGTTCGTCTTGGTATCTCTTTAGATAAGGCCACTGGAAAATATCGAGTTCATGATTTTGTATCCGAACGTAATCATGTACTCCATTCGCAAGAAACTACTCCCTTCGTTCCACAATACTCTTTACACTTTCTTTTTTCATCTGTCCCAGAATATTCTTTACACTTCTATTTTTGGATATGACCCACTATTATTTTAATCCTTCTACCTTTTAAGCATTGGCCCACACTCTCTCTCCTCAAAATAAAATAATACCACTCCTACTACCCATCCAACTCTAACCATGGCCCACACCCTCTCTCCTTAAAATAAAAATAATACTACTTTTACTAACTACTAACTCCTATCACATCTATTTTTCAATAAAATAATAATTGATAACCACACAACAACTTATCATCTAAAACTACGTGCCTTAATAAGTGTGAAGAGTATTTTGGGACAGAGGGAGTAGTCACTTACTGTCATCACAAAGAAAAATAAATGAAGTACAAGCTATTGAAATTGAACTTGCTGATGATTTTGGTATTCAGCCTAGAGCAGCACATGAGTTCATTGGTGCACATGTGGGTGGAACACCCAATCTTGGCTACACCCGTCGAGATCACAAAAATTATTTAAGGAGTAAGCGCCAAAGAGATATGATGTATGGGGAAGCTGGAAGTTTGTTAAGGTACTTTCACTCACAAACAATGGAGAACCCTTCTTTCCAGTATTCAGTTCAGCTGGATTGTGAAGAAAAAATAACAAACATATTTTGGGCAGATGCAAAAATGATAATTGACTATGCTTCATTTGGAGAAGTAGTTGCCTTTGATACTACATTCGACACAAATAAAGAAAATAGACCACTTGGTGTTTTTGTTGGTTTTAACCATTTTAGGGAGACAATTGTTTTTGGCGCTGCTCTATTATATGATGAAACAATTGAATCTTTTAAATGGCTTTTTGAAACCTTTTTAGCAACCCATGACAATAAGCATCCAAAGACACTATTTACAGATCAAGACATTGCTATGGGAATTGCTATTGCAGAGGTGATGCCGGATGTGTGGCATGGTTTATGTACTTGGCACATAAAAGAAAATGCAACAAAGCACTTGTTAAGTAATGGGGCTGTTCGAGAATTCAAAGCATGTATGTATAGCATTAAAGAAGAAGTAGAGTTAGAAAAAGCTTTCAATGCATTGCGTGGGAAAGTGAAAAAGGTTACTTGGCTATACATCATTTATCCTTTCAAGAAACAGTGGGCGGAGTGTTATATGAGAAATGTATTTTCCTTGGGAATGCGGAGCACTCAATTAAGCGAAAGCTTCAATTCTGATTTAAAAGATTATCTAAAATGCAACATGGACGTTATGCGTTTTTTTAAACAACTTGAGAGAGTACTTGATCTAAAGCGTTAAAACGAGATAAATCATGAGTTTGATTCGAAGGAAAATCTGCCAAGGATCAAGATAAGGAGAATTCCTTTACTTAATCAAGTTGGTAAACTATACACTCCTCAAATTTTCGCAAGCTTTCAAGATGAGTATGAATTGTCTAATGCAGCTTATGTGATGGATGTTGTAGAAGGCCAACTTCACAATGAATATAGAGTTGCCATCTTCAACCTAGACAATGATAGCTCTATTGATACGGAATACCAAGTATTTGGTGATGCTTCGACTAAAATGGTTTCATGTAGTTGTAGAATGTTTGAGAGATTGGGGATACTATGTGCTCATGCTTTGAAGGTCCTTGATGTCATGAACATTAAATTGATACCCGAGAAATATATTTTGAAACGTTGGACAAGAGAAGCTAGGAGTGGAGTCGTGTAAGATAGATGTGGGAGGACTGTTCTTGAGGAACCTCGGTTGGAAGCTACTCTTAGATATAGAGCTTTATGTAGGAAATTTTTAAAAGTTGTCTGTCAAGCATATAGCTTTGTAGAAGTATCCTCATTGGTCGATAATGGCTTGGATAATATTATTGTTGAGGTTAACAAGAAATTGTCAAGCATGAAAGCAGAGCAAAGCAATCGGGTTGCTTCCATTGTTCCTGATTTGAATGCACAAGTTCAGCCAAGTGGTGTAGAAGACTACATTTCTAGCAAGGCTACTTTGAAGAAAAAAGAATCGAAAAAGGCTGGAAAAAGGAGAAAAAGTTGGACCGAGACGTTTCATGATAAGAATGTCAAAACTCAACCATCTAAAACAAGTGAGACCAAGCGCAGCAAGAAGAATGCACCATCACGTGAACAAAGTAAAGAAAATCAACCACCACAGGTATAGTAAATAAATGTTCAAAACATGTTGTTATGTGATACTCTATATTACTAACTCTTTTTTTTGGTGCCTCACAGTAAGTTAAAAAGTAGGATGCAGGAAAATATGGCATGGAACTTAACACTTACTATCAACATCCTCAAGCCTCTGGGAATAGCTTCACTCAATTGCTCTTGGTAGAAATTACCAACTTGAAAATATTTTCAATGAATAAAATAGACCTCTTTAATTATTTCTGTTATTACCCAACTATGTTTTTTTTATATAGGGCGAATGTACTCCAGCTGCAAGTCAAGAGCAACTTAGTTCTTACATGTGGAAGGAAAGCCAAAATCAAAGTCAGGTATGCGATTTTATAGTTATATGATAGTATCGTAATAAGGATAATTATATTAGCTGTGTCAATTCTTGTAGGTGGGCAATAAGGATATGTTCAATCCACATAATAATTCCCAAAGTACTTTGAACGATGCGTCAAATGTGAATTGGCTAGGTAAGTGCTATTACTTGTATAGATTTGATAACATATATATGACTGTGTGTGTGAGTGATTGTGTGCCTCTGTATGCGCGAGTGCACTCGTATGCAAGCACACTACTAGTAACTAACTTTTTAGTTTCTGTCTGGTGGATGTAGGTATGTAGGTTTTTTCCTACTTGGTTCTAGATGTTCAGTTAAAGCGACAAGTATGGAACTCATAAAGTTGGTTGGTTCCTGGTCCTAGCAGCTAGTATTCATAGTCTGGGCAGCTAATTATGTTTTTAGATTACTTATGAGTTAGAATTGTTACTTTACTCAATTGTGAGTTTGTGTTAGAGTTACTTGGTAATTATCTTTCTTCATTTACCTATTTTATAGAAGGCTGCTACAATATATTGTGAATTCACAAGAACCCTTTAACACATATAAACGATGGCATTTGTGTGCTGATTTGAGCTTAATATATTTTCTTTCCAATAGTAATTTGTACATTCCATTGTGTTCGAATTAAAGGCTAAAAGTTTCCTCTTAATTATTGCTTTGAAAGAAACTTGCCTATGTAGGAGTTGAACCTACATCTTTGCATGTTGCCATGCAATGCTCTCCCATATTGAGCTAATAGGCATATATCCTATGTAAAGTAAGTAAACAAGAGACTTGGACTGATACTTGTGGGAACGCAAGCAGAGAACAAAAGAGCGAGTGGTGGAGGGGGGGAGAGAGATGAAGAAGAAACTGATACTTGTTGTCCCTCTCCACAAGCCAACTGATGCTTCAGAAACTGGGTAGCATATAGGTGCAAATTGGGCAAAAAGAGGAGGAATTAAATGGAAGTCAAGGATAGAGGTTTTGGGGGAAAAAAAGTCTGAAGTACTGGGAATAACAAATCTTATTTTCAAACCTATCATAGCTCAGAGAGGGAAAGCAAAGAAACGTGAGCTTTCAATTCAATGTTACTAGGCCACAGTCACTCAAGGCTCGTACTTCGTTCTTGAAACAGAACATAAGAAATTATTCACAATCGAATTCACTAGCATAGGATCCAAGATTGGAGTCAAACAATAGTACTGTGAAAAACACAAAAGACTTAGGCAACATTACACTGCCTACAATTTTCATATAACCATCAAGAATTTGGATGTGAACACAAATGCACACAACCTATAATAGGAACAGTGGATTTACTGTGATTGCAATTTCAATAGAACATTAATCATCATTGTTTGAACATCCTGCTTTTTCAATAATAATACTTCAACAAAAATATCCTCTGGTCAATCCAACGAATTTACTGCCAATATATGACATTTGACTTACGTTTCCACATAGCAACCTATCTAGTTTACAACTAAATTCATAATTTCATATAAACTCTTTGTAAGATGAACCATATGCAATATGCAAAAAATCATCCTCTCACATCTAAAAAAAAGATGAACAGTATGTAAAAGGCAAAAACACAACATTAAAATCAAAATTGAAGCTTTCATTAAAACACAACCATAATTTGAGAACAAGATAAAAATTAAACTATACCTAAATGATTATGATACTAAAATAATCACAAATTTAAAAAAAAAATAGAAATTTAGAACCTGAAAACACAAGCACGTCAATTCGAAATTTCGAGCTTCTTAGTTGCTTCAATGCAGATTTATGGGAGCTTTCAATGGATATGTTCGTTTTTGTGGAATAAACGACTCAATTGAGGACATTTTTAAGAGATTGAAGTTGCTATGTAAGAATTGGGAATTCTAGGTTGAATTTGGGGATTTTTTGTTAAATATCACAATAGCTAAATTGGGGACAAATTGAGGGTAATAATTCCCGAGAATTACACTCACGCAAGCCATAGAACGACCAAGCGACATGGGCGGATTTACTATGGGTTCACTGGGTTCAGTTGAACCCAGTGAATTCCCATATAAAACAAATGCGAAAGAAACATGCAGAAAAGGAGTTGGCCCAGTGGTCTTTTGGCACCGCGAAGAACCATGTAGCACAGTGTAGTCGGGAGATCGAATCCGCTTCAGAGAAGCTTTCCTCCCTACTTTAATTTGTTCCTTTTGCTTTTTGCCCTTTATTTTGTTTGATTCATTTTCCTTGTCTGATTGTTTTTTTCCCTTTATTTTGTTTGATTCATTTTCCTTGTCTGATTGTCTACTATTCTTTATTTTTTAGCTAGTGCATGATACGGATCAAAGCTACTCATTTAGTAATTTTGATTGTAAGCTCTAACTAGCCCATTAATACTCTAACAAATGTATAGAAGCGTGGCAAAACAAGTTCAATAATATCTTCTATTAAATCTTTTAATTTCCAAAATCTTGATCTCGTCTTGTTCAACGCATTTTCTCGACAACTAATCTACATGAATAGATTTTCAGATCCAAGAAAGTAATCATAACTTCCTTGCTACTCGCCACCTCAAAGTAATATGTCAAAAAAATAACATTTGCAATCTGTAATTTAGACAAAGATATTTGGATTTTATTATACCAAATTCATTGGTCATATCAACTTATGTAGTTATGTTTATCTTCGAACCCACTACTTAATATTTCTGGATACGCCACTGCCAAGCGATCTTGAAAGTTTTAATGGAGAGGTGGTTTAGGGGACGGATTTGGAGGGAGAAGGGTGGAAGAGAGAGAAACAGTAGAGTAACTCTAACAATAGAGAAGGAAGGGGGGAGGAGAGAGAAACAAATTTGGGTATCATTTTTGATTTTTTTAAAATGGACGGCTGAGATGAATAGAATTAGATTAAAGGTTGAGATTACGCTAACTCTACCTCTAGAGTTCTCTAGTAACTCTAGAGGAGCCGGACACACCGATTGCAATAGACATGGGTTCCATGGCAACAAGACAAACTTTTTCAGACTCGTTGGATCCGGGTCCATCTGGGCCAGGTCCAGATCCGACCTGTTGCCATCCCTATTTACTACGAGACACGTGCACCAATTGCAATAGACATGGGTTCCATGGCAGCAAGACCAACAACATGAAATTAAATTTCTTTTCTTAGTTTTTAGATTGATTTGAATTAGAAACTTGCATGATTGAGATCTACTCCCTTCGTTTTATTTTAGTTGTCAAAATTTCCTTCTCAGGAAGTCCTAAAATTGTTGTCAAGTTTCCAGTATTAAACCACAAAAAAATTTAATGTGCCCACTAAACACAATTTTTATTGGTCAAATGTAATATAGAAAGTGGAATACATAATAATAAATGATGTTCCTTTATTTTTTTTTATATTTTCGAAGTATGACAACTAAAATAGGATGGAAGGAGTAGTATATTACACTTGGGTGCAATTTACAATGGTTGACCCACTCATTATAGTGACTGAATTAGTCATCCATATATAAAGGCATTATTTATGATTAACATATGTAAGGGTAGATGCACACTATAGATTAAACTAACAATGGATATTTCCTCTATTTCATTTTAAGTGTCTGAGAATTTGAACATCTTCACTAAAGAGTTTAGAGAAGAAAACAATAAGAAGAGAGGAAGAGTGAGAGAGGAGAAAGAGGAGAAAGTAGAGAGAAAAGAAGCTACATTACTATTACTAATTGGGTTTATATTTGTATTAACACTTTCCTAGCTTTTTAATCCGTGTAAACTGCACGGGAAGTTTTTTGTTTTATATATTGAAATTTTTTAAGAAGTTTCTCCGAAAATCATGGTGGTGAATATTAACATGTGATTTAAAATTTCATAATCATGTATTGAGATTATTTTAAAACTGACTTATTACCCGTGTGTTTAGTGGCTGATGTAGTTAATGTCATGGTGGATCACATGACTCACCTTTTAAAAAAAAATAGTTGATTGAAATAGTCTTTGCTCTGTCTACTGCTTCCCCTAGAGTCTCAGATAAAACCACAATTCGCACCACCAATGACACTCAGTCATACACCGGCTTCTGTTCCCACTTATGGCAGTCCCATTCTGCCTTCTTGCACCACCGCTGCACCATATTTGGCCACCCACTGGCCACTACCCACTTAGCCATGATTTTTATTTTTGACCTTGCATGAGAGATTTTTTTTTGTTTTATAAATTTAAGATTTTATGTTATTTTTCCTAAAATCAAGGTGAGAATATTTAACCCATTCAATTATAAAAGTGATAATATAAAAGTTAAGAATATAAAAATAAGTATATACATATGAGTTTAAAAATGTCAATTTTAATGTGCTATTAGACCATTTTTTCTCCATAATTTATGATTTTATGATGTTTTTCCTAAGTCGTGGTTTGAATAGTATCTTGTGATTTAAAGTTTTATAATTGTGTATTAAAATACTTTGAAACTGGCTTATGAATCGTGTGTTTAGCAGTTGATGTAGTTAATATCATTGTGGATCACGTGATGGACCACCATTTTTTATATAGAAAACGTTGATTGAAATATTTTTCGCTCTGCCTACTACTTCATTTAGAGGATTAGATTAAATCATAACTTTACCACCTCTGGTACTCAGTCATTGAACCACTTTTGTTCCCGCTTCCTACAGTCTCTCCCACCTCTCTCTTGCTGCCTTGCACCACCACTGCATTAGGCCACCCATTGTTTCTCTAATTCCCCTTAACCTGCAATTTACATGTGCCTTTTTTTCCATTCTCTTTTTTAATTTATTGTTGTTGTTGATTTTGTAATTTTTTATAGGTTCTGGTTAATTTGCAAGGTGGTAAGTTACCCTACCGAGTTTTAACTGATAAAATTAGAAAAGTTTAGATGGGTGTGGTGAAAAACTTAAAGTTGTGGTATCGTACCAATGTACCTATTGGCTTGAGATTAGCTAATCTTTAGTTTTATATTGAAATTTTCATTTAATTGTGAACTTTTTAATGAAAATACCTTTTTTTTATGAATATGGTTAAAATATAAGAAAATTGGATCAAAGTATTACTTCTGGAGTGAAACTTTTATGAAGTATTAGTTTTAAATTTATGCATTGGTTATTGATTGATATTTTATTGTGGATGGTGGTGACTCACCACCCGTAAAAACCTGAATCCACCACTACATGTGTTATACGATTCTGACTTATTACTTATTTCCAATAATTAGTATAATACTCCCTCCGTTTTATTTTGTTGTTCCTTTATTTCCTATTGGAAACTTTCAATATGTTGTTCCTATTTTGAATCTTTCCATACATAGTGTAATTCTATGACTTAAATATCCATTGGTTTAAAACTACAACAAATTTGTTCACACCAATGATCAATAGTCTTTTTTTAATCCCTCAAACTTTTATCTTAGTGGTTGCCTAGCTAATTAACTCAAAGGCTTATAATCTTTATTTTAGTTAATTTAATTTTATTTAAAATAGTGGAATCTTTCTCATTTTTGAAGTTGTATTTGTTTCCCCGATTCCAAATAGGAACAACAAAAGAAAATAGAGTGAGTAGTATTTTCACCAAAATGATTTTTAAAGTTTGTTATTACTTTGCCGAAAATTTACATTTATTTTGAACATATTGCTCTACTCCCATTTAGGTTGCATGCAAAATATAAATATTTCCAATATGTTTGAGTATTAATAGTATTTAAGGTATACTTAATTACACCTAATGGTTGTTTTTCGTGTTTGGTGCTATCTTCTATAAAGTCATAGATATCATTTAGACCACAATCTATATTATTCTACTAAAAGTCACACCAGAAAAATCTCATGTATTGTCACTTCCTATTGTAATTTGTTCGCTTCTTCCTTCTTCATTACGGCAAGAAATTACACTATATATACAACTCAATAGGTTTATCCTTAATATAAATAATTCATACTTAGAAAAATAACAATGGAAGCAATATATTTAACAACATCTATATAAAATAAATTAATTTCAAAACAAAGCAATAGATTTCTTACATTACAATTAATAAGAACCATCCTCAAAATTTTCTGATTGACACGTAACTGTTGAACATGAAATACCATTATTGTAATTTCCTTGTCAAGATTCCCATCTAGCTATATACCGTTTGCTTAACTGAATTATATATAGTATATATAAAATATTTACTTCCATCTATTTTTGTCCCAAATTAATAGATTTACTTGCTATAAGGTTAACTCACATAATGTTTAACTCAAATTTAAAAATAATCGTTAAGTAATAATTATTACAATATGATTAAACGCAAATACTCGTAAAGAAATTAGAAATACCCAAAAAATAAACACGCAAATATTAAATTAAAAACTTGATTATTATACATAACAACCTAAAAGTAATATCCACAACCAACCGCATTTTTTATTTATTACATACTCGGCTCAATGTATCTCTTACAAAAATTACATTTTGATTTCCTCTTATGCATTGAATTCTTCTCACTTACTATCCTTTCACCACAATAAATTTAAATTCAGTAGAATATCTCTTACAAAAATTATAAATACTTAGGCGCTTAGGATATGATTTTATTGGAGCCTATGTATTAGCCTTAGGCTAGCTTGTATTGCCTTGTATTATGTTTAGCATTGGGCCTGGGCCTTTTCTAAGTTAGGTTGTATATATCATACTGTATCTTGTGAAGACAAACGAAGGGGAAAAACACTCTTAACCTATTGTGATTTATGACATGGTATTGGAGCCTCCTTGCACAGCTCTTCCCTGACCAGCTGACTTCATTCTTCCGCCGGTGTTGGTAACTCGCACCACCAGCGTGGTCTGCATTTTTTTTTCCGATCATTGGCGACGATTGCAAGATTTACGTCACTTCCCCTTTCTATCTTGGGTCTGGCGATCAGCCAGGAAACTTTATTACTCATGTGATTTTTACCGGCGACAACTACGTCGCCTGGTCCCGGGCTATGACTCTATCGTTGAAAGCCCGCCGGAAGTATGGCTTTGTCGACGCAACATCAATCTTCCTACCGAAACGAAAAAACTTCTTGACTGGGACACCGTGAATTCCATGGTTGTCTCCTGGATATTACGGAGCATGGACTCCAAAATCTCTTCTTCCATCCCCTTTCATGATGAAGCCCGGAAATTGTGGACTTATCTTGACAGGCAATTTTCTGTCTGTAGGATTATAAGTACTCTAAGCGGAATTTCATGAATCATATTCATAAGCACTTAAAACAGGATCTCATGCATATACATTCAAGGATCACATAATAGTTAAGAATTAACCTTTGACGCATGATTTCCACAAAGCTCTTCGAGATCCGGAGATAAAACTGCAATTGAGATTCCTCTACTAGGTCCACGAATCCAGATCAATGCTCCACCAATGCTAGTTGGAAGGAAGAGGGACTCTTCTATTTCTTGGAGCAGTATTACGTAACTTTGAAAGAGAGAGAAAAGAGGAGAGAGAAAATAATGAGAGAATAAAACTGACTGCTTTATTTTCTCACCCACACCTAATTATAGGAACTAATTAGGTTAGGAGTCCTCCCCTTTTCTACCTCCTTGGCCGGCCACTCCTAGAGTTCTACATGGGCTCTAGGTCATTCTTATATTGATCCGGATTGTGTAAGTGTGACCTTTGTAGGATCCATCTAATTGGGCTTCGGGTTTATTATTTACTAAACCTGAAGTTCTATAGCATCCTCTAGCAAAGCGTATAGACGACCCAATTTAATGAATTTATTATCTCCATAATATGATCCATGTTATATTTAGTAATTGCATTAGAGTCAAGGACACAATTCCTTCAATCTCCCACTTGTCCGAGACGAGTGTGCAATCTTCAAATTCCTTAAGTCTCTTAGTGTCCAATTTGATAGTATGACCATATTACTATATTATCCATACTAGTCTTCAAATTAATCCTTGAAATCCGAGTTCAAATTGACAAACAAATGATCATCATATAATCCATTTGAGCACGGCCATGCATTTTTCAATTCTCACTCTCCAAGGGGCCAAGACACCCATCCTATCTCATATAGGAGGACTTTTCAATCTTGTGGCAACCAAAACTCCCACTCAACTTTTAGCACAACCCGAACACTGCCTTTATAATCCCCTTTTACGGCATGACGTTTGACAGTATCAAAGTTATACCAATCATTAGGCTAAGTAGTGTTCCACTCATGTCTTAGGAATCCACTAATATAATTACGAAGTTATAGAAACTTCTAAGTAGGTCTGTTCGATCATGTATCAACTATACATGTCCATATGATTGACTAAACATCTCCATGTTCCCATAGCCCATGAAACGGCGCTATCAATCAATCTTATATGCTAATCCTTTAATAAGTCATTTATGTCCAATTTAACGACTTAGATTAGGAACTATAATATTCTACGAATTCTGTTCACTTATGGTGTTTCATTCATCAAATCACATATTTGACAAAACCATTGAATTCAAGATATATTCTGGACATTTTATTTAATACCAAACCAAAATTAAATAAGATAAAATTTTATTTCTCATAAACATAAAATAGCAAAACCATGTCTCTACATTGTAATAAGTTTCTCTAAACCTAGTACAATCTAAAGCCACTCTAACATTTGCTTCAAGCCTATAGCCCTAGCGTGACACTCATGCTTAGGTTGAGGTAGTGGTTTAGTGAGCGGATCAGCCACATTCTCATCCGTGTGAACTTTGCAGATCCTGACATCCTTCCTGTCAACAATCTCCCTAATGAGGTGATACTTCCTCATTACATGTTTGGATTTGTTATATGATCTCGGTTCTTTTGCTTGCGCAATAGCACCATTGTTATCACAGAACAACTCAATCCCTTCCAGAGCACTAGGTATAATATCCAGCTACGTCAAGAACTTCTTTATCCAAAGTTGCTTCTTTAGTTGCTTCAACCGTTGCTAAATATTCGATTTACGTCGTAGAGTACGCTACGGTGCTTTGCTTTGAGCTCTTCCAGCTCACTTTGCTCCTCCATTTAGACAAAAGACGTACCCTGACTGAGAGCGGTAATCATCTCTGTCGGTTTGGAAGCTCGCATCAGTATAACCTTTAACAACCAACTCACTTTCACCTCCATAGACTAAGAACATGCCTTTAGTTCTTCTCAAGTACTTAAGGATGCTCTTAGCCGCAATCCAAGTGTGCTTCCCTGGATTTGCTTGGACCTCGCTACACATGCTCAAGGCATATGCAACATCCGGTCGAGTACTTATCATGGCATACATGATAGACCCTATAGCCGAAGCATAAGGTATGCTACTCATTCGCTTCAACTCATCGGGCTCAGTTGGGCACTGACTCTTGCTAAGCGATATGCCATGTGACATGGAAATGAATCCTCTCTTTGAGTTTTCCATGTTGAACCTTGCAAGAACTTTATCAATATCGGTTTCTTGACTTAGTCCAATCATCCTTCGAGACCTATCTCTATGGATTTTAATTCCCAGTATGTACTCGGCTTCTCCAAGGTCCTTCATGGAGAAACAACTTTTCAACCATTCCTTGGTGACTCGAAGCATTGGTATGTCATTTCCCATGAGTAGTATGTCATCTACATACAATACCAAGAAGACTAAGCTGCTCCCACTAAACTTCTTGTAAACACAAGACTCTTCTTCGCTTTTGATGAAACCAAATTTCTTGATTGCCTCATCAAATCGAAGATTCCACTTCCGAGATGCCTCGCTTCAATCCATAAATGGATCTCCG
The DNA here is from genome assembly GCA_947648045.1 of Beta corolliflora. Taxonomy (NCBI): domain Eukaryota; kingdom Viridiplantae; phylum Streptophyta; class Magnoliopsida; order Caryophyllales; family Amaranthaceae; genus Beta; species Beta corolliflora. Next base: position 452,882 of record CANSZD010000853.1, read on the forward strand.
AAGCTTGCAAACCCTTTTAGGATTTTCGGATCCTCAAAACCCTCGAGGTTGTGTCATGTACACATCCTCATTCAAGAACCCATTCAAGAATCTTTGTTTTGACATCCATGCGCAAATTTCATAATCATAAAATGCGTGATCGCTAAAAGTATCCGAATTGACTTAAGCATTGCTCTTTGGAGAAAAGGTCTCATCATAGTCTATACCATGAATTTGTCGAATCCCTTTTGCAACCAGTCTTGCTTTATAGACATAGACATTCCCATCTTTGTCTGTTTTCAATTTGAACACCCACTTGCATCCAATAGGGTTAACCCCATCAGGTAAGTCGACCAGGGTCCAAACTTTATTCTCAGACATGGAGTCTAACTCGGATTTCATGGCCTCAAGCCATTTCTCAGAGTCTGGACACGTCAAAGCTTGTTTGTAGGTAGTAGGTTCTGAATTCTCCAAAATCATTATTTCAGAATTTTCAGTTAACAGGAAATCAACCAACCTTTTGTTTGGAATCCTTTCTCTACTAGACCTACGTGGGGCCTGAAGCCATTTCTCAGAGTCTGGACACGTCAAAGCTTGTTTGTAGGTAGTAGGTTCTGAATTCTCCAAAATAATTATTTCAGAATTTTCAGTTAACAGGAAATCAACCAACCTTTTGTTTGGAATCCTTTCTCTACTAGACCTACGCGGGGCCTGAGCATCAAGAGAAATGTTCTCTTCAACTTCTTGAAGATCTTCGCTTGAATTAGATTCAAGTGGGACGGTAGGAGGTTCACGCGTTGAATACGTCATCTCCTGAACTAGACTTTCGTCTTGTCGGGCCGTCTCTGACATGGTGTGAGCCACGTCCAGTTGTTGCTCATCTCGAATTTCTTCGAGAATTATTTTACTCCCACTTGTCTTTCTAGAAACAAATTCCTTTTCAAGAAAGACACCATCACGAGCAACAAACACTTTGTTCTCTTGACGGTTATAGAAGTAATAACCCCTTGTCTCTTTTGGGTATCCCACAAAGAGACATTTATCTGACTTGGGTGCAAGTTTGTCTGACAGTAAACGTTTTACATAGACCTCACATCCCCAGATCTTAAGAAAAGACAAGTTTGGAGTTTTTTCATTCCATAACTCATATGGAGTCTTTTCTACAGCCTTTGACGGGCTTCTGTTTAGTGTGTGTGCAGCTGTTTCGAGAGCATATCCCCAAAAAGAAATCGGAAGATCAGCAAGACTCATCATTGATCGAACCATATCCAATAAGGTCCGATTCCTCCTTTCAGATACACCATTTAACTGTGGTGTTCCTGGTGGAGTCAATTGTGAAAGAATTCCACAACCCTTCAAATGATCATCAAACTCTTGGCTCAAATATTCGCCACCACGATCGGATCGCAGTGCTTTAATTGTCTTACCAAGTTGATTTTGTACTTCATTCTGGAACTCTTTAATTTTATCAAAAGATTCCGATTTATGTTTCATTAAGTAGACATATCCATATCTACTCAAATCATCAGTGAAGGTAATGAAGTAATTAAACCCTCCCCTTGCCTTTGTGCTCATAGGACCACAAACATCTGTATGTATGAGGCCCAAAAGATCGCTGACCTTTTCACCCTTTCCAGTAAACGGTGACTTTGTCATTTTCCCCATCAAGCATGATTCACATACATCAAATGATTCAAAATCAAATGATGGAAAAATGCCATCCTGTTGTAACTTTTGGATGCGCTTTTGGTTTATATGACCCATTCGACAATGCCAAATGTAGGTTAGGTTTGATTCATTTGATTTTTGTTTCTTGCTATCTATGTTATAGACTTGTAATGACCTATCAAGCACATATAAGCCATTTATCAATTTAGCACTAGCATAGAACATATTATTGTAAGAAATGGAACAACATTTGTTCTTAATTTCAAAACAAAACCCTTCGGAATCCAATACAGAAACAGAAATTATGTTCTTAGTTATAGAAGGAACAAAATAACAATTATTTAATTCTAAAACAAAGCCAGATGGCAAATGCAGACTATAGCTTCCTATGGCAAGTGCAGCAACCCGTGCTCCATTTTCAACGCGAAGCTCTACCTCGCCCTTTGCCAGCCTCCTACTTCTTTTTAGTCCCTGCACATCATTAACTATGTGAGAACCACAGCCGGTATCCAATACCCATAAAGAAGTAGAAGTCAAATTGATTTCTATAACAAATATACCTGAAGTGGAAGCCCCAGACTTCTTTTCCTCCAAGTATAGAGGGCAGTTCCTCTTCCAGTGTCCTATCTTGTGACAATGAAAGCACTTGCTTTCCGCATCCACCTTTGGCTTGGCGGTTGGCTTAGGTTTTTCAGCAACAACGACAACTTGCTTGCCTTTGTCCTTCTTTCCTGCCCATTTCTTCTTAAAACCCTTTCCCTTCTGAACCATTAGAACCTCTTTCTTTGGTTCTTTAGGGATATTCCTCTCAGCATTGACCAACAACCCGTGCAACTCTTGCAAAGTCTTTTCAGACTCATTCATGTTGAAGGTCATCCTGAACTGATTAAAGTTGTCAGGCAATGAGTGGAGAATAATGTCAGTAGCCAACTCAACCCTGTAAGGGAATCCAAGTCGTTCCATGTTTTCGAAAAGACCCATCATAGCGAAAACATGGGGGCCAACAGCTTGACCCGGCTTCATGTGACATTCTAGTATCTCCCTATTGGTCTCATACCGCTCAACTCGGGCCTGTGTTTGAAACATAGCCCGCAACTCTTGCATGATGGTATAAGCATCCTTGGTTTCGAACCTCCTTTGGAGGTCCGGCTCCATGGCTGCTATCATCAAGCAAGTGATCGGTACAGACCTATCATTGGCCTGCTTAGCACGACGTTTGTCGGCTTCAGACGACTCATCAGTAATCACAGGAAGTGGGGTTTCTAAGACATCCTCTCGACCCTCAGACCTCAATACGAGTCTTAAGGTTCTTTCCCAGTTGATGAAATTTTCACCATTCAGCCTGTCCTTTTCAAGGAAAGGACGAATGTTGAAAACGGAGTTGTTGTTGTTGTTAGACATAGTATCTACAGACAGAATAAAACAAAGTTCATTATTATGTTTATAAAACAACCTAAAACATGCAAAGGTTTCTAGGTTGATCACCTATTAATGTCCCATTTGAATAAGTGAATACAAGATCCTATTAACATGCAACACTAAGCAGACGGAGGCCTTATCTTAACGTTACATTCTCAAGGTAAGTAAACTCCTTTACTAATTATAACAATTTATAATTCTTGTTTAGATTGGTAAACATCGCATGCTTAACTATCTCTTGCTTCAAAACCCAAAACGCTTTTGATGATTTTGTTAAGGATAACCAAACTAAGTAGTAAAATTCACAATTTTACCTTATCTCCCAAAATTAATGATAATACCCTGCGGAGGCATGACCTATTACTATTAATTAAGGGTTAATAAGCACTTTATGTTTGGAAAAGCTAACCTTAATATTTGCGGGACCTAAGTTTATTATGTTGTTATGAATTAGTGAACTCTAGCGCATCAACAAACAACATACAATAAACTTATAAGCATTTTAAATAATAATAAAATGCGAAAATAAATGATCTAGTATGGCCCCTAATCCTAAGAACTAAGCATCAATGGCTCCTTCCTGGACTCTTCATGGATCTCCATCCATCTTAGCCATGGGCCTTCTCTTGATGGGCTCGTTTTTGGATTACATAAGTATCAAAATAATTTAAATAATAACTAAATTAAATAAATTACAAAAATACTTAACGATACGCAGATCGTATTTAAAATTACAAGAATACATCACGATACGCAGATCGTATTTTCTAACTTAATTTGGGCCATACTAGTCATACATAGCAATTATATCAAAATATAAAAGCCACATAATAATATCACATATTATTCTTGCCAACAATTAAAATATCAAATATTCTTAATTAAAGCAAGAGGATAAAGAATTTAAGTAATTTCCAATCACCTAAAGATTCTATCCTATAAAATCTAGCCTACTAATTTTAATTAGATTAAAGAATAAAATTATGGAATTAATTTATGACCCAGTCAAAAATAACATAATTAACATAATTGGAATTTGCTTAATCTTCTCAAAATTCTGTTTTACAAAATTTCAAAAACAAAATATGTTCAAGGGCTGCCAGTTTTACAGAAATTTCAAAATAAAATCTGGCCCAAAATTTACGGCTGCCAGTTATTGAGGAGTTGGTTGAGCTTTCAAACCTTCTTCTTTTTTTTTTTTTTTTGATAAAAACGTGGAACCAACAACCAGGCAACCCAGCGGCACAAAGGTCGCCTTCCCCACGGCGACACGGCCACCGAAGCACGAACGGCCAAAACTCCGGCAACCCACGTCAGCGGCCTCACCCGGAACTCGCCGGCAACCCATCGCGAGCCGACACGGCAAGATCTCCCTGCACCCGGCCCAGCGGCACGGCTGGCCGCACACGTCCAACGTGCGTCGCACGCGTGGCCTTGCCCGGCGCCACCCTCGCCGGCGCTTTCCGGTCATCCTCGCCATCCCTTGCCGACCTTTAGGCCGGCGAGACCACGGAGGGCGACCACCGGCGGGTGGGCGCTCCTCTTCCTCCTCCTTAATTTTTTTTTTCTCTTTATTTAATTTGGAGGAAATTAAAATTACAACATTTTTGCAAAATTAATTTAGTGATCTTAATTAAATTAAACATAAACCCTTTTATGCCTAATTCAGAAAATTAAATCAAAATCTTCATTTTAATTAATTTTAGGGTTATTCACATAAATTAATTTCTAATTCATATAAAACTCTTTTCACATGAATTAATTTTCATACATAAACAAATTTAAACATGAAAATCAGATTAATAATATGAACTTAATATTCGAAATAAAATCAGAATTTAAATTTCGAAAATTAGGGTTGAATTTTCAAAAATTCGGCCACTTTATATTGAAAAATTAAGCAATTAAATCTCCATTTAATCAATTCCAATTAATTATTCATTCCATAATTCAATTCCTCCCCTTAATCAAATTAAAATTAGTCATGAACACATCAAAATAAATATAATTATTATGACCAAAAAATTATATGCAAGAGGCTAAAGCGATACCCTTTGTAGGATTATAAGTACTCTAAGCGGAATTTCATGAATCATATTCATAAGCACTTAAAACAGGATCTCATGCATATACATTCAAGGATCACATAATAGTTAAGAATTAACCTTTGACGCGTGATTTCCACAAAGCTCTTCGAGATCCGGAGATAGAACTGCAATTGAGATTCCTCTACTAGGTCCACGAATCCAGATCAATGCTCCACCAATGCTAGTTGGAAGGAAGAGGGACTCTTCTATTTCTTGGAGCAGTATTACGTAACTTTGAAAGAGAGAGAAAAGAGGAGAGAGAAAATAATGAGATAATAAAACTGACTGCTTTATTTTCTCACCCACACCTAATTATAGGAACTAATTAGGTTAGGAGTCCTCCCCTTTTCTACCTCCTTGACCGGCCACTCCTAGAGTCCTACATGGGCTCTAGGTCATTCTTTTATTGATCCGGATTGTGTAAGTGTGACCTTTGTAGGATCCATCTAATTGGGCTTCGGGTTTATTATTTACTAAACCTGAAGTTCTATAGCATCCTCTAGCAAAGCGTATAGACGACCCAATTTAATGAATTTATTATCTCCATAATATGATCCATGTTATATTTAGTAATTGCATTAGAGTCAAGGACACAATTCCTTCACTGTCGCCAACGACCCCCGTATCCAGCAATTACAATAATCAATTTCACGTTGCCAGCAAACCAAATCCATGACCATTGATGACTATTTCTCTCGGTTGATGGGGTTCTATGATGAACTTGATCGCATCAAACCCTTGCACCATTGTTCTTATGGCAAATGTGTCTGTGATCTTGCTTCCAAATTTGCATCTGACAAGGAAGAAGAGAAATTACACCAATTTGCATCTGATTCGGTTTTCACCAAAAATCGGACCAAGATTTAGAAAACTGGTCCAGTTTTTGGTGAAAACCGGATCAGTAATGGGTAACTGATCCGGTTTTCACCAACAAAACCGGATTAATTTGGGGAGGGGTCATGAATAAAAAAGCCCAACTTAAACCACAACCACAAGTAAGACTAAACAACCAAAAATCAAGCATTTAGTCCATAGGGTTTGGTTGCAACGAAAGAAATAAAGGCAAAAAAAAGACGAAATTATTAAAAAAAAAATAGATGAAATTACCACCAAATAAACCAAATTACAGTCAAATTAATTAATACAGAAAAAAAAGATGAAATTACAGCCAAATAAACCAAATTAAAACAAATGAAATTAATTAAAAAAGACGAAAAAACAACAAAAAATTACAGCCAAATAAACCAAATTAAAAAAACGAAATTACAACAAATTAATTACAGAGGATGAAATAAAAAAGAAGAAATAAAAGAAATTGGAATCACAATAAACTAATTAAAAAAGAGGAAAAATAAAAACCCCTAATTACAAAAAAACTAATTAAAAAAGACGAAAAAATTATAAAACAAACGAAATTAGGATGACGAAAATGGTTTGACGATGAAGCTACGTTGATGAACGACGAGCCGAGTTTTTCGATGAATGAGACGAAAATGGTGGTTGAGCAGAGTTCTTCGATGAATGCAACGAAGACGGTGGTTGAGCGGAGTTCGATGAAGATGGTGGTTGAGCGGAGTTCGACGAAGATGGTTTGACGAAGCAACGTTAATGAAAGAAGAGAGGATTAGGGTTTCAAAGGAGAGGGGCAGATGAGGGAGGAAAGAGGAGGAGGAGAGGGAAGATAGAGGGGGCATTTGGGAGAGGGGGCATTGAGAGAGAGAAGAGAAGGGGGATTAGGGTTTGAGATAGAAGAGGGGGCGTTCGAGAGATGAAAGAGGAGGGGGTCAGGGTTATTTGAGAGAGGAGGGGGTCAGGGTTATTTGAGAGAGGTTAGAGGGAGTGGGTTGGTTTGAGAGAGGAAGAGGGAGTGGATAAGAAGAGAACTGGGCTGCATTTGTTTTATAAGGCCCAAAGACTCATCTGGTTCCTTATATGTACCAGATTAGTTTATAAAATCACATCTTCTCACATTTTCGCACAACAGTAATTGATCCAGTTTTATGAGAACCGAATCAGTTTACTTGTATCATTTAAGGTTTTCACTAGTGTAGGAGTGTTTTTATTTCGCCTACGTGGTGTGAGCGCGTATTAGATTTGACTACCCCATTGTAAAGGTTTTATTGACAATTGTTTTGAAAGAAGTCGCCAACAATTCTTTTTAGGAAGAATCATAAACCTAATTGGATATGGGAAAACCGTAGGGACAAATTATCCAATGTAGATTTCCCCGTCCTGACTCCATAGATGGTCAAAATGAACCAAAGATTGAGTTCGGGGGTGAGGGTACGAATATAGTCATAATGAACCACATTCGCCCAAAGTTGGCCTCTACTAAATATCGATTCATTGCAGATTTTATGCAAAAGAACAATCAAATAATGTTTTAAACACCTTAAAAATATTTAGTCTAAGTAGGTTCAAGAAACACATAAAAAGACTAATTTTAGTGACACGTTATTAGGCAATCAATTTACAGGGAACCTAGCAGGTTGTCCAAATTAATCTGATTAATGTTAGAACAGTTCTTTAGGTCTTTGATTAGCAAATATAACATGTGGGTGATAAAAGCAATAAAGCAGGGACAATCATATAATATGCATAGAACAATCAGGCAGACATATAATGATGTATGAAAAAAAAGAAAAAAAGAGAAGAGTTTAGAATATACAGTAGAGCGATTTTATATTAAAGATCTACATCATGAAATAAATGGTTAGTAACTTCAATATAAAATAATTTATTCAAGGATCCTCAGGATTATACCTATGCGGCTTAGATTGAGGAGCGCAACGATCTTTAGGCGGAGCAATCGTGAAACCAAGAACGCAGTGTGAAAGTATTGATTGATTGAAAGTATTTGAGTGTTTGAAGTATTTGAAGTGTATAGTAGAGGTATTCGTCGGTTTTTGTATTCGTGAAATAATAATATGAAAACCCGTCCGTAATTCGGGAAAATACGTGTATTTATAAAGAAAAGAACCTTGCGCTCCACGCAAGCTTTGCGCCAGGCGCAAGCCTACGTGGCAGGCGCAGTGCCACGCGTCAGGCGCACATTGGTGTGCCTGACGCAGCCAGCCTAATCTGAGATGCACATGTGTAAATGCGTTTTGAAAAGATAGAAAAGTATGTTGCGTCTCACACAAGACTTGCGTCTGACGCAGGACTCTGTGTGAGTCATAAAATCTACGTGTCAGGCGCTCATTGGCTCGCCTGACGCGATATGGCCAATGTGCTGGACGCACGTGGCGCGCTGAGCGCAGCCCCTGCGTCCGGCGCATATTCTGGAATATTCGAGCATATTCCATTGCGCGTCTTTTGAAGATACTTTTTTATCCCTAAAATTCCGGAGATGGAATTTTACGGATTAAAATTCTGATTTATTTATCAAAGATAATAAAATATTTATGAAAAATATCCATTAAAATAATAAATATTTAATTGGGCTTTTAAAATGGATTTAAAATATTTTATGGGCTTGAAATACAATTAATCATCATGAACAATTAACTGGGCTTTAGAATATCATTTCGAAACACATTTTAGAATGGTTCTTTAGATTGCTCTTCCGTTGGGTCGCGCCAACTAATGCCGCGGTATGTTTCATCATTGGATCCTTAAATGGGGAGACACGATTATGTGTCTACTGAAGCCCCCACTTTGACTGAGGTTCAGGAAACCGATAGTCAAAGTATACGGAGTCGGGACGGAGAACGATTTTAAACGCTCTACAGTTTAGAACTGATCTATAACCGCCGGTCTCTGCAAAACAAAGTTAGTATGCAGGACAATAACTACAAGCAATCTGATTACCTGTAGAAGAAGATGTTAGCAGACATGTGCAAACAACTCAGATGAAGCACATAATGATGCAAGTAATGCAAACTTAGACTCTTGCTCTAAGGATGCATGAGACGCAATGCAAGGATTTAGGTTATGCAAAGCTAAGGGTTGACACGTCATGCAAGGTCAGGGTTATGCAAGACTAGAATGTATGAAATGCAATGCAAGGTCAGGGTTTTGCAAAGCTGCAATGCAAGGTCAGGATTTTGCAAGGCTAGAAGTTGAGATGCAATGCAAGGTCAGGGTTTTGCACGGCTAGAAGATGTGTAGAATGATAGCATGAGTAGAAATAGATAGAATAATTTTCGAAAATCGTGTTTAGTAAATGATTGGGGTCCGTAAACGAGGTCCGCGGATTACAACTTTTCGGGAGTTTGATTTAAATTGGAGGAACCACCACACATAGGAAGCCCCCACTTTGGGTGAGCTTGTCTTGAATTAGGCATTATGAGCCTTGATTGAAATGTACTTGATCTGATATTGCAATGTAGTTGATCTGATATTGAAAGTTTTCACTGGGGATTCTTCTTTGGGAAGTTGATATATGCAAAGTCAAGTATCACCAGAAACCATGGAATTGTCGGAGAGTCCTTCAGGGAAAAGGAGAGCGTGGATTTGAAAAATAAAAGGTTTGAATTTGTGACTTAAATAAATGTAGGTGGGAAAAGGCTTTAACGAGGCTAGGTTCAGGCTCGAGTCTATGCCGGGATCTAGAAAGAGATTATGCTCCTGAAATCACGAAAATCAAATCATTAGACCATGACTAAATTTTAATTATTGAAGCGGTCGGACCTCGAGATGAGGATTCCTATGTATCCTTGCGGAATCAGACCATTCGTAGTTCCCGATATGATTTCTTTTTTTTTTGTCATTATATTTTTTTTGTGCCCTAACTTTTGCCTAGGCCGCCCTTTTGGGTTTTCAACCTAGCGGGCTTGGACATACTTTGGAGAAGGAGTTAGGGTTGATGAAAGGTTGAAAGGTTAAAAGCTTTAGGATTGATGAAGGTTTAATTGGATGGGCTAACGTTTTGATGGGTTGAAGGATTTGAATGAGGGGTATAACTTGTGTGCAAGCCCCCTAGCTTGACTTTATATTTCTTTGCCTTTGGCTCTTTTTTTTTTTTCTCTTTCCTTTTTGTCCTGTGCGTTTTCTTTTGCTGTTGTCTTTTTTTCGCACTTTGAACTTTGTCACTATTTTATTTTTGTCTGGCATTGATTTTTTTGTATGTAGTAAGGCTTGCACACAAGTTTATGGTTATAGGTTTTGTAAGGTTTGAAGAATATATGTGGAGCTTTGATTTTGAAAGGTTATAAGGATCATGAAGGATGATGGTTTAAGGGATTTTTTTTATATTTTTGGTTGCATGGATGAGGATGGTTTATGGATGATGGAAGGTGATGGAGGAAGAGGGAATAACTCATAATCCAAAGCATGTCCATTTTTTTTTCTCTTTCTCTTTTTTTGTTCTTTTCCATATCTCTTTTATTATTATTATTAGTCAAGTTCATTAGGTGATTTAAGTTTCATCATCGAATTAGCAGCATAAATGATGGTGAAAGATCAATGAAAATAAAAAGAAAAATAAAATGAAATGAAAATGGAAAGGCTATAATAGATGAAGTCCTATAGTGACATAGACTCGATGGGAAAGGACAGAAATGGCTTAGAGTAAGGACTCTCTGACTCATCCTAGTAAACCAGAAATAAAAGACTTAGCCTTTGAATTGTTGATACACTGTACAAAAGGGTTACTGGTGATGTTGTTTCTTGTTGTAGCAAGTATTAGTAGTCTATCGTCATCGACTATGTGTAGCAGTGCATTAGTATGATCTAACACTAGATGTCAGATGTTCATTGTTCTGTTGGAATTCACGGTAGAAATGTAGGTTGCACCTTTTGAATTATCTTTTAGGTGCAGGGTTCAGAGTAGACCCTATGGAAGTGATCGCGCCTCTAATGTGAGGCGGTAGACCCTATGGAAGTGATCGCGCCTCTATTGTGAAGGCGGTCAAAAGTAATCTTCATCACTCTAAATGAAGTCGGGGTGATGATAGTATGATTGATGAGCTTTAGAGTAGGCTCACATTTTGTTCCTCCTTTAGTCACTCCTAAGTTGTAATCTCTCGATCGGCCATGAACAGAATCGAGTGGACCTTGCTTGTAAGTTTTAAGAAATAATGTTTTCGAAATGAGAAATGGAGATGAGAAATGGGAATTGAAATGGAAATCAAAATGGAGATGAAAATGGGAAATGATTAGAGATGGGTATGATTTTGGACTAGTATGGACTTGACCATGATGGAGACATGGGCCTAACTATAAGCAAATGCAGACATGCACTGGACTGGACTATGCGAGCAGACTGGATTCTACGATTGGGTTTTGGTGATGATAGGAGAGACTGGACTTTGAACTTACGGGTGAGCAAGTAGGCTAGACTTTAAGGAAGACTGGACAATAAGGGAGACTAGATTCTTAACTTAAGGCAAGCAGGCTAGGCAACTAGACTTTGAACTTACGGGTGAGCAATCAGGCTAGACAACTAGACTTCGAAACATACATTAAACTAAGCAGGCTAGACTAAAAAATTGCCTATGTGGACTTATGGAATGCTAAACCTTGAACTTATGGGTGAACAAGCAGGCTAGACATTAAGGAAGGCTGGACAATAACATAGACCAAACTCTTAACTTAAGGCAAGCAGGCTAGGCAGCTAGACTTTGAACTTACGGGTGAGCAAGCAGGCTAGACAACTAGACTTCGAAACTTACATTAAACTAAGCTGGCTAGACTAAAAAATTGCCTATGTGGACTTATGGAATGCTAAACTTTGAACTTACGGGTGAGCAAGCAGGCTAGACACAATATTTGCCTATGGACTAAAGGAATGCTAGACCTTGAACTTACGGGTGATCAAGCAGGCTAGACTTTAAGGGGTGAACTTTTATAGTCCTAAGACTGAATTTTTATAGTCCGAAGACTGACTATGGCTTACGTGGAGATGCAAACTAGACCTAGGATATGAATTGACATACAAGTTTGACTTAGACTGGGAGATGCACATGGGCCTAACATTGGAGATGGACTAGGATTGGACTTCAAATGGAATAGACTGGGATTAGTCTTAGACTGGGCTTGACATATACTAGGGTTCACATAGAGATGCAAATGGGCCTAGCTTTGACTTGAACTAGACTTATATGGGCTTAAGATGGATTCTAATGCTAGCGGGCCTAATATGTGTTATATGTTTAACTTGGATGAGTATCTTGTGGGAAACCGGATGGTACTTCCAAGCACGTAACTATACGCTTTCCTACAAGAACTTTATCGACCCACTATGATCAACAAGGTTCACGGTAAACTCCTGTGAGATACGAAGAAGAATCAATGAAGTTTGGTTGATGACAAACTACATTCACTACAATGTGTTTGAAGGATGTGCTTTAGTTTGAACAAGGAGAGAAATCTAGAAATAATCTCCTAAGGCAAGTTTGTGAATGAATCTAACCCATTCCAATATGTGACATCTCCCTATATATACCTTGGAAGATTTAAAGAAGAAAAGCCTGAAAGCACGCAACCATTCAGACGAAAAGACAAGCATCAATTCGCAAAAGGAATTGATTCGTCAGAAAACTGACGAACTGGAGCTAGCACTCCTCTTTGGAGCGGGCGCTCCTCAGTGGAGCGGGTGCTCCAAGGGGGAGCAGGCACTCCAAGGGGGAGCATGCGCTCCTTGGCTGCTGGGACGGAATTCCAGATCTCTGCCTATTTTGTGCGGACGCTCTAAAACAGAGCGAGCGCTCTACAATGCCTTTTCGTTATTTCCTTCTAACTAACTACGTTTCATTACACCACAACATCAAAATGCAAACATCATATATTATCAACGAATACATTTAACTATAAATGCTCTAACAATCCTCCTCCATTTATAGTATAAATGCTTTAAGTTCGTCCACTTGCAAACAATATAAAACAACTAAACTTATGCATAAATGAAAATATCTTTAAGATTGAATTTCCACTTAGTACAGCATTCTTTACAAGCTTTCGATTAAAGTGATTGACTAAGCATTGAATCACCCAATCCTACGAAATATTGAAGAATCCACACACATAAGCTTACACAAACACACATGTAAATAACAACTCCTTTGAAGGCCTTGAGTCCATATCCGATTCATGAGTGTTCCAAGCCAAGCCCCAAACTTGGTGAAGCGGCCAAACTTCTTACTCACATAGGTAAACCTTAATGAACATGCTCCTACAACATGAGCAACTAGTCAAAGGTTTATTAAGATATTAAAATTATCCTTAAACATTGTAGAAACAAGCACTCACCTTGGGATGTGACTCTTTGAGTGCTACAAGCCACAAATCAAGTTTGATCCTCATTGAATTCAAGATCTTGCGTTGTACAAAACGTGAATTGAGTTTTCTCCACTTGTGACTTATGCATGGGCTTAATTCCCATCCCTCTTGACGTTTTGTACACCATTTCCCTTGGCAATGGTTTAGTGAACGGATCCGCAAGGTTCACATTAGACCGTACAAAATCAATAGTAACGACTCCATCATGGATCATCTCACGCACATAACTGTGCCTCACACCAATGTGTCGAGATTTTCCGTTATAAACTTGGCTATAAGCCTTTGAAATGGTGGAAGCACTATCACAATGAATTGCAATAGGCGACATGGGTTTAGGCCATAAATCCACCTCACTCATCAAATTCCTTAGCCATTCCGCCTCTTTACAAGCCGAGGCTAATGCTATGAATTCCGATGCCATAGTTGAATCGGTAATACATGTTTGCTTCTTAGATGCCCAAGAGATGGCACCTCCTCCAAGAAGAAACACCCAACCACTAGTAGACGAATAGTCTTCCTTGTTGGTTATCTAACTAGCATCCGAGTAACCTTCTAGCACCGAAGGATCTCCCTTGAATGTCAAACTAAAATGAATAGTTTTATTCAAATATCTCAATACTCGCCTTAAGGCTTGCCAATGTTCCATACTAGGATTACTAGTATACCTACTTAGCTTGCCAACCGCGAATGCTATATCCGGCCGAGTACTTGTCATAGCATACATCAAGCATCCAATTAAACTAGCATAATCCAATTGAGAAACTGGATTACCACTATTCCGAACCAACTTGATGTTTGGTTCCATCGGAGTAGCACATGGAGCACTTTTTGATCCATTAAACCTCTCAATCACCTTCTCAAGATAATGAGATTGTGACAAAGAAATTGAGCCATTCTCTCTCCTTATTCTAATACCAAGAATAACATCCGCTTCTCCCATATCTTTCATGGAGAAACTTGAAGAGAGAAATTCCTTAGTCTTAATGACTTGCTCCAAATCAGTCCCAAAGATAAGCATGTCATCCACATATAGACAAATCATAACACCTTTACCATTATTATCAAATTTGGTATATACACACTTATCAGATTGATTTATTTTAAAACCGTTAGCCAAGACAACATCATCAAACTTTTGATGCCATTGTTTTGGTGCCTGTTTAAGTCCATACAAAGATTTAATAAGCTTACACACCTTCTTTTCTTATCGTTGGACAACAAAGCCCTCCGGTTGTTTCATATACACTTCCTCCTCCAATTCACCATTAAGGAATGCTGTTTTGACATCCATTTGGTGAATTACTAGATTATGAATGGCCGCTAAGGCCACTAACAACCTAATGGTGGTAATTCTTGCCACCGGAGCATATGTATCAAAGTAATCGACACCGTAAGTTTGTTTAAAGCCTTGGACTACAAGTCTTGCCTTATACTTTTCAACGGTTCCAGCGATACTCATTTTCCTTTTGAAAATCCACTTACAACTGAGTGGTGTGGAACCGGGCGGTAAATTAGCCAAAACCCATGTACTATTCCCCATTATTGAGTCCATTTCAACATTCACGACCTCTTTCCAAAAAGCCGAATCATGAGACTTCATTACCTCACAAAACGTTTTAGGATCCTCCTCAACACTAAAGCAATAAAGTGTTTGAGAACAAAGAGATTCCCTTGATCCTTCCACTAAATAAAGTTGGAAATCCGGGCCAAAGTCTTTCTCTTTCCTTGCTCTCTTACTTCTCCTGATTTCAGGAATAGAAGGAGCTTCATGATCTTCACTAGCATCAACAACTTCATTTGGAGTAATAGGATTTGATGTACTAGGAAGATCAATATCAACGTTTGAACTTGAGCTTGGTAAGTCCCTTGGTCTAGGAATTGATGAAAAACGATTCTCATCAAAGATTGCATCCCTTGACTCAATCACCGAGTGTATTGAGACAAAATCATTATGCTCTTAGACATAAAACTTATAGGATTTACTATGCTCCGCATAACCTATGAATATGCAATCAATTCCTTTCTCACCCAAAGCTTTCCTTTTAGGTTCCGGTAACCTTACAATTGCCCTACAACCCCAAACCCGAAGGTAATTGAGATTATGCCTCCTACCAAACCAAAGTTCATATGGGGTAACCTTGTTCCTTTTATCTGGAACCCTATTCAAAATATAGCAAGCCGTTAGCATGACTTCACCCCAAAACCCGTTACTCAAACCCGAGTTAGATAACATGGAATTAACCATTTCCTTTAAGGTCCTATTTTTCCGTTCCGCAATCCCATTATGTTGTGGTGAGTACGGAGCGGTTGTTTAATGAATGACTCCAATTGATGAAAAATAAGTTGGATCATAATATTCCCCACCCTTATCAGTCCGAAATCGCTTAAGCAACAAATTAGATTGTAATTCAACTTCGGTCTTATAAATCTTAAACTTATCAAGTGCCTCATCTTTAGAAAACAACAAGTACACATAACAATATCGAGAAAAGTCATCAATGAAGGTTATTAAATACTTCTTATTTCCCAAAGATGGTGTGCTATGAAAATCACACAAATCACTATGCACCAATTCTAGCTTGTTTGATTGCCTTTGAACACTAGGAAAAGGATTTCTTGTAATTTTGTTTAACATGCATGTTTTACACTTCTCTACATTCATGTCAACATTAGGAATCAAACCATCTTTAGACATATCATATAATCTACGATAATTAACATGACATAAACGATTGTGTCATAGAGAAGAAACATCCACCATGTAAATATAATTCACACTTTTATTATCAATTGAAAGTTTAAACATATTATTACAAAAGTATCCTTGTCCTACAAATACACCACCCTTACTTAAAATAAACTTATCGGCCTCAAACACCATTTTGAAGCCGTACTTATTTAGTAAACCTCCGGACATCAAGTTTTTCCTAACTTCGGGTACATACACAACTTCTCTCAAAGTCAAAGTCTTTCCGGAAGTGAGGAGCAACTCCACTTGGCCTATTCCTTTTGCCTTTACCGTAGAGTCATTTCCCATGTACAAGACCGGTCCATCATCCAAAGCTTGATAAGTTTTGAAGAAGTGACGATCTTTACACACATGCCTTGATGCCCCGAAGTCCACCCACCAAGAATCATCATCCTGCACCACATTGATTTCAGAAATCATTGCAATAAAATTCATTTCTTCATTTAAAGAAACATCATGTGCAAACTGACCTTGATGGGGATCAACCTTAGGTTGATCCTTGTTCTTCTTAGCCAAAGAGGGACAATTCCTCTTCATGTGAGAACCACCACACCCCCAACAAGACATAGCCTTGCCTTTTTTCTTATCATTCCCGGGGTGATTTTTGTTGGACTTCCATGGGCGTTTCTTGGACTTTTTAGTCCCACTTGATTGCCCTTCTTCCATCATGTTGATAGAAGAAACCGGACCACTTTTTGGGTCCTTAGAGACATCTTGAGACCGGATGCCCTCCTCAATGCGGAGATGGGCACCCAAATCTACCAAGGACATGGTCTCCTTCTTATGTTTCAAAGAATTCCTAGTGTCCTTCCAAGATGGGGGTAATTTGTCAATCATGGATGCAACCGAGAATGCTTCATCCATCACCATTCTTTGTTGTCTAATTTGGTTCAACATATGTTGAACCTCATGAAATTGTTCCATAACGGAACGACCATCAATCATTTTGTAAGAATTAAAATTGCTAACTAAAAATTTCTTACTTGATGCGTCCTTTGCGATGTACTTTGCTTCAAGAGTATCCCAAAGTTCCTTGGCGCTCTCCACATATTGATAAAGATCGAACAAGGTGTCCGACATCGCGTTCAAGATATGGCCCCGGCAAATGTAATCATCATTCTCCCACTTTGTTCTTGCACGAGTTTGCTCCGGGGTTTCAGTTTTCCCTTCTTCCGACAATGGTGGCATAGGGGTGCTAAGAACATAAACCACATTCAATGTGGTCAACAGAAAATGCATCTTCTTTTGCCAACGGCGATATCCAATCCCTTCAAACTTCTCCAATTTCTGGAAATTTGTAGTAATCTCTTTCAAGGAAGCCATCAAAGGTTAAAATTCTTGTAGATTTTTATATGTTTAACTAGGATGAGTATCTTGTGGGAAACCGGATGGTACTTCCAAGCACGTAACTATACGCTTTCCTACAAGAATTTTACCGACCCACTATGATCAACGAGGTTCACGGTAAACTCCTGTGAGATACGAAGAAGAATCAATAAAGTTTGGTTGATGACAAACTACATTCACTACAATGTGTTTGAAGGATGTGCTTTAGTTTGAACAAGGATAGAAATCTAGAAATAATCTCCTAAGGCAAGTTTGTGAATGAATCTAACCCATTCCAATATGTGACATCTCCCTATATATACCTTGGAAGATTTACAGAAGAAAAGCCTGAAGGCACGCAACCATTCAGACGAAAAGACAAGCATCAATTCGCAAAAGGAATTGATTCGTCAGAAAACTGACGAATTGGAGCTAGCGCTCCTCTTTGGAGCAGGCGCTCCTCAGTGGAGGGGCGCTCCAAGGGGAAGCGTGCGCTCCTTGGCTGCTGGGACGGAATTCCAGATCTCTGTCTATTTTGTGCGGACGCTCCAAAACAGAGCGAGCGCTCTACAATGCCTTTTCGTTATTTCCTTCTAACTAACTACGTTTCATTACACCACAACATCAAAACGCAAACATCACATATTATCAACGAATACATTTAACTATAAATGTTCTAACAATATGAATGCATGGACTCAAATTTTGATGGGCCTAATATGAATGCAAAATGGACTCTAATGCATATGGGCCTAGAATGAATGCAAGTGAATTGGGTCGATTGGATTGGATTGGATTGAAGGTGTTTGGAATGGGCTTAGAATTTTCGAAATTCATTTTTGAAAGGATCCCCTTGTTTTATATTTTGTTAGGAAAAGATGATGGAATATTTTTTGTAAAATTCGTGTATATGATGGTGTTAAGTAAATGCTTTTGAAAAAGAGTTGAATAGAAAAGGATGTAGGATTGATTTTGAAATTTTTTTTTGAAATTGTTGAATATGGTAAGGTAAGAATGATAGGAAAGACTTGTTGAACAGCAGGGAGGAAATGGGAAGAGGTAGACATGCATGACAACTCTAGCTCTACAATGACCCTTTAGATGCATTTTTTTTATGACATACTCGACCTTGCATGAAAAGACCTTTTTTGAATGTTTGATTAGGTGAGACCTCTAATTAGAACATGTATTACGCGGATGTAGATAGTCAACATAGGACTGAACGTAGGATCGGCAATTACAACAGCTAAATTGACGAAAAGCGTGCGATGCACAGACTGCGTGCCGCGCAGCATTGCTGCGCGCGGCGCACAGCCGTTCGTCTGGCGTGGGAATGGTGCGCCAGGCGCAACTTAATGCGCCAGGCGCACTACTCCCCGACACATTTTTCGGGGATTTAGGCGACGAATTGGGCGATTGATGAATTTTTCTTGTTTTTAGACGCGGTTTTAGGAACGACGCATAATAATGACAATTTGACAGAATAATAGCAGACAAGAATTGCAATCACAGGCAAATGTCATATAACATGGATGCAAAAGTTCCAGCCTAAAGTCCAGTTCTATGTTTGAAACTATTGGTCAGGTTTAGGTTCAGTCTGAAAAGGGTCCATGACTAAGAGATTGATCCCACGCTTCGTACCCCTGCTTAAAGAGGTGGCCACGTGTAAGACGCACTCCAGTCTTAAGTCAGGAATTAGAGAACAATGTCAGGGTTGGGTAGGTTTGCTTATGACTAAGATCCAACACTATCGCTCAGGAAGCTTTTTGGAAGGACAAAGCGCAAACCCCCTCGGGGTGACCTCACACATAGAACATGTGCTAATGAGGCAAGGTATATTGTCCTTATGATGGCTGAACAATAGCCATGAATATGCAAAACTGTATATTATTCAAAGGCATAAAAATAAGAATGAATCGTATTTTTCAAGTTTCACCCACTCATTTTAAATTTTTTTTTTAAATCCTCCCCAGTGGAGTCGCCAAATGAGGCGTGTTTTTATTTCGCCTACGCGGTGTGAGCGCGTATTAGATTTGACTACCCCACTGCAAAAATTTTATTGAAAATTGTTTTGAAAGAAGTCGCCAACAATTCTTTTTAGGAAGAATCATACACCTAATTGGATATGGGAAAACCGTAGGGACAAATTATCCAATGTAGATTTCCCCGTCCTGACTCCATAGATGGTCAAAATGAACCAAAGATTGAGTTCGGGGGTGAGGGTACGAATATAGTCATAATGAACCACATTCGCCCAAAGTTGGCCTCTACTAAATATCGATTCATTGCAGATTTTATGCGAAAGAATAATAAAAAAATGTTTTAAACACCCTAAAAATATTTAGTCTAAGTAGGTTCAAGAAACACATAAAAAGACTAATTTTAGTGACACGTTATTAGGCAATCAATTTACAGGGAACCTAGCAGGTTGTCCAAATTAATCTGATTAATGTTAGAACAGTTCTTTAGGTCTTTGATTAGCAAAAATAACATGTGGGTGATAAAAGCAATAAAGCAGGGACAATCATATAATATGCATAGAACAATCAGGCAGGCATATAATGATGTATGAAAAATAAATAAAAAGAAAGAGAAGAGTTTAGAATAAACAGTAGATCGATTTTATATTAAAGATCTACATCATAAAATAAATGGTTAGTAACTTCAATATAAAAATAATTTATTCAAGGATCCTCAGGATTATATCTGTGCGGCTTAGATTGAGGAGCGCAACGATCTTTAGGCGGAGCAATCGTGAAACCAAGAACGCAGTGTGAAAGTATTGATTGATTGAAAGTATTTGAGTGTTTGAAGTATACGAAGTGTATAGTAGAGGTATTCGTCGGTTTTTGTATTCGTGAAGAAATAATATGAAAAGCCGTCCGTAATTCGGGAAAATACGGGTATTTATAAAGAAAAGAAACCTTGTGCTCCACTCAAGCCTTGCGCCGGGCGCAAGCCTATCTACATGGCAGGCGCAGTGCCACGCGTCAGGCGCACATTGGTGTGCCTGAGGCAGCCAGCCCAATCAGAGATGCACATGTGT
This sequence comes from Beta corolliflora, assembly GCA_947648045.1. Classification (NCBI taxonomy): domain Eukaryota; kingdom Viridiplantae; phylum Streptophyta; class Magnoliopsida; order Caryophyllales; family Amaranthaceae; genus Beta; species Beta corolliflora. Next base: position 473,376 of record CANSZD010000853.1, read on the forward strand.
AAACGCGTTTTGAAAACATAGAAAAGTATGTTGCGTCTCACACAAGACTTGCGTCTGACGCAGGACTCTGTGTGAGTCACAAAATCAACGTGTCAGGCGCTCATTGGCTCACTTGACGCGATATGGCCACTGTGCTGGACGCACGTGGCGCGCTGAGCGCAGCCCCCGCGTCCGGCGCATATTCTGGAATATTCGATCATATTCCATTGCGCGTCTTTCGAAGATACTTTTTTATCCCTAAAATTCCGGAGATGGAATTTTACGGATTAAAAATCTGATTTATTTATCAAAGATAATAAAATATTTATGAAAAATATCCATTAAAATAATAAATATTTGATTGGGCTTTTGAAATGGATTTAAAATATTTTATGGGCTTGAAATACAATTAATCATCATGAACAATTAATTGGGCTTTAGAATATCATTTCGAAACACATTTTAGAATGGTTTTTAGATTGCTCTTCTGTTGGGTCGCGCCAACTAATGTCGCGGTATGTTTCATCATTGGATCCTTAAATGGGGAGACACGATTATGTGTCCCCAGTGAAGTCGCCAAATAGTAGGCGTGTTTTTATTTTGCCTACACGGTGTGAGCGCGTATTAGATTTGACTACCCCACTGGAAATGTTTTATTGAAAATTATTTTGAAAGAAGTCGCCAACAATTCTTTTTAGGAAGAATCATAAACCTAATTGGATATGGGAAAACTGTAGGGACAAATTATCCAATGTAGATTTCCCCGTCTTGACTCCAGAGATGGTCAAATTGAACCAAAGATTGAGCTCGGGGGTGAGGGTACGAATATAGTCATAATGAACCACATTCGCCCAAAGTTGGCCTCTACTAAATATCGATTCATTGCAGATTTTATACCAAAGAATAATCAAATAATGTTTTAAACACCCTAAAAATATTTAGTCTAAGTAGGTTCAAGAAACACATAAAAAGACTAATTTTAGTGGCACGTTATTAGGCAATCAATTTACAGGGAACCTAGCAGGTTGTCCAAATTAATCTGATTAATGTTAGAACAGTTCTTTAGGTCTTTGATTAGCAAAAATAACATGTGGGTGATAAAAGCAATAAAGCAGGGACAATCATATAATATGCATAGAACAATCAGGCAGGCATATAATGATGTAAAAAAAAAAAATAAAAAGAAAGAGAAGAGTTTCGAATATACAGTAGATCGATTTTATATTAAATATCTACATCATGAAATAAATGGTTAGTAACTTCAATATACAAATAATTTATTCAAGGATCCTCAGGATTATATCTGTGCGGCTTAGATTGAGGAGCGCAACGATCTTTAGGCGGAGCAATCGTGAAACCAAGAACGCAGTGTGAAAGTATTGATTGATTGAAAGTATTTGAGTGTTTGAAGTATTCGAAGTGTATAGTAGAGGTATTCGTCGGTTTTTGTATTCGTGAAATAATAATATGAAAAGCCGTCCGTAATTCGGGAAAATATGGGTATTTATAGAGAAAAGAAACCTTGCGCTCCACACAAACCTTGCGCTCCACGCAAACCTTGCGCTCAACGCAAACCTTGCGCTCCACGCAAACCTTGCGCTCCACGCAAGCCTTGCGCCGGGCGCAAGCCTACGTGGCAGGCTCAGTGCCACGCGTCAGGCGCACATTGGTGTGCCTGAGGCAGCCAGCCCAATCAGAGATGCACATGTGTAAACGCGTTTTGAAAAGATAGAAAAGTATGTTGCGTCTCACACAAGACTTGCATCTGACGCAGGACTCTGTGTGAGTCACAAAATCAACGTGTCAGGCGCTCATGGGCTCGCCTGACGCTATATGGCCAATGTGCTGGACGCACGTGGCGCGCTGAGCGCAGCTCCCACGTCCGGCGCATATTCTGGAATATTCGATCATATTCCATTGCGCGTCTTTCGAAGATACTTTTTTATCCCTAAAATTCCGGAGATGGAATTTTACGGATTAAAAATCTGATTTATTTATCAAAGATAATAAAATATTTATGAAAAATATCCATTAAAATAATAAATATTTGATTGGGCTTTTGAAATGGATTTAAAACATTTTATGGGCTTGAAATACAATTAATCATCATGAACAATTAATTGGGCTTTAGAATATCATTTCGAAACACATTTTAGAATGGTTCTTTAGATTGCTCTTCTGTTGGGTCGCGCCAACTAATGTCGCGGTATGTTTCATCATTGGATCCTTAAATGGGGAGACACGATTATTTGTCCCCAGTGAAGTCGCCAAATTGTAGGCGTGTTTTTATTTTGCCTACGCAGTGTGAGCGCGTATTAGATTTGACTACCCCACTGGAAAGGTTTTATTGAAAATTATTTTGAAAGAAGTCGCCAACAATTCTTTTTAGGAAGAATCATAAACCTAATTGGATATGGGAAAACTGTAGGGACAAATTATCCAATGTAGATTTCCCCGTCTTGACTCCATAGGTGGTCAAATTGAACCAATGATTGAGCTCGGGGGTGAGGGTACGAATATAGTCATAATGAACCACATTCGCCCAAAGTTGGCCTCTACTAAATATCGATTCATTGCAGATTTTATACCAAAGAATAATCAAATAATGTTTTAAACACCCTAAAAATATTTAGTCTAAGTAGGTTCAAGAAACACATAAAAAGACTAATTTTAGTGACACGTTATTAGGCAATCAATTTACAGGGAACCTAGCAGGTTGTCCAAATTAATCTGATTAATGTTAGAACAGTTCTTTAGGTCTTTGATTAGCAAAAATAACATGTGGGTGATAAAAGCAATAAAGCAGGGACAATCATATAATATGCATAGAACAATCAGGCATGCATATAATGATGTAAGAAAAATAAATAAAAAGAAAGAGAAGAGTTTCGAATATACAGTAGATCGATTTTATATTAAAGATCTACATCATGAAATAAATGGTTAGTAACTTCAATATAAAAATAATTTATTCAAGGATCCTCAGGATTATATCTGTGCGGCTTAGATTGAGGAGCGCAACGATCTTTAGGCGGAGCAATCGTGAAACCAAGAACACAGTGTGAAAGTATTGATTGATTGAAAGTATTTGAGTGTTTGAAGTATTCGAAGTGTATAGTAGAGGTCGTCGGTTTTTGTATTCGTGAAATAATAATATGAAAAGCCGTCCGTAATTCGGGAAAATATGGGTATTTATAGAGAAAAGAAACCTTGCGCTCTACACAAACCTTGCGCTCCACGCAAACCTTGCGCTCTACGCAAGCCTTGCGCCGGGCGCAAGCCTACGTGGCAGGCTCAGTGCCACGCGTCAGGCGCACATTGGTGTGCCTGAGGCAGCCAGCCCAATCAGAGATGCACATGTGTAGACGCGTTGTGAAAAGATAGAAAAGTATGTTGCGTCTCACACAAGACTTGCATCTGACGCAGGACTCTGTGTGAGTCACAAAATCAACGTGTCAGGCGCTCATGGGCTCGCCTGACGCGATATGGCCAATGTGCTGGACGCACGTGGCGCGCTGAGCGCAGCCCCCACGTCCGGCGCATATTCTGGAATATTCGATCATATTCCATTGCGCGTCTTTCGAAGATACTTTTTTATCCCTAAAATTCCGGAGATGGAATTTTACGGATTAAAAATCTGATTTATTTATCAAAGATAATAAAATATTTATGAAAAATATCCATTAAAATAATAAATATTTGATTGGGCTTTTGAAATGGATTTAAAACATTTTATGGGCTTGAAATACAATTAATCATCATGAACAATTAATTGGGCTTTAGAATATCATTTCGAAACACATTTTAGAATGGTTCTTTAGATTGCTCTTCTGTTGGGTCGCGCCAACTAATGTCGCGGTATGTTTCATCATTGGATCCTTAAATGGGGAGACACGATTATGTGTCCCCAGTGAAGTCGCCAAATTGTAGGCGTGTTTTTATTTTGCCTACGCGGTGTGAGCGCGTATTAGATTTGACTACCCCACTGGAAAGGTTTTATTGAAAATTATTTTGAAAGAAGTCGGCAACAATTCTTTTTAGGAAGAATCATAAACCTAATTGGATATGGGAAAACTGTAGGGACAAATTATCCAAGGTAGATTTCCCCGTCTTGACTCCATAGATGGTCAAATTGAACCAAAGATTGAGCTCGGGGGTGAGGGTACGAATATAGTCATAATGAACCACATTCGCCCAAAGTTGGCCTCTACTAAATATCGATTCATTGCAGATTTTATACCAAAGAATAATCAAATAATGTTTTAAACACCCTAAAAATATTTAGTCTAAGTAGGTTCAAGAAACACATAAAAAGACTAATTTTAGTGACACGTTATTAGGCAATCAATTTACAGGGAACCTAGCAGGTTGTCCAAATTAATCTGATTAATGTTAGAACAGTTCTTTAGGTCATTAATTAACAAAAATAACATATGGGTGATAAAAGCAATAATGCAGGGACAATCATATAATATGCATAGAACAATCAGGCAGGCATATAATGGTGTATGAAAAATAAATAAAAAGAAAGAGAAGAGTTTAGAATATACAGTAGATTGATTTTATATTAAAGATCTACATCATGAAATAAATGGTTAGTAACTTCAATATAAAAATAGTTTATTCAAGGATCCTCAGGATTATATCTATGCGGCTTAGATTGAGGAGCCAACGATCTTTAGGCGGAGCAATCGTGAAATCAAGAACGCAATGTGAAGGAATTGATTGATTGAAAGTATTTGAGTGTTTGAATTATTCGAAGTGTATAGTAGAGGTATTCGTCGGTTTTTGTATTCGTGAAATAATAATATGAAAAGCCGTCCGTAATTCGGGAAAATACGGGTATTTATAGAGAAAAGAAACCTTGCGCCAGGCGAAAGCCTACGTGGCAGGCGCAGTGCCACGCGTCAGGCGCACATTGGTGTGCCTGACGCAGTCAGCCCAATCAGAGATGCACATGTGTAAACGCGTTTTGAAAAGATAGAAAAGTATGTTGCGTCTCACACAAGACTTGCGTCTGACGCAGGACTCTGTGTGAGTCACAAAATCTACGTGTCAGTTTTCTCTCAATATTTTCTCTCTCCTATATTTTCTCTCTTTCAAAGTCACGTAATATTAACTCCAAGAAAAGAAGAGCCCTTCTTCCTTCCAACTAGCATTGGTGGAGTGTTGATTTGGATTGGTGGACCAAGTAGAGGAATCTTAGTTGCGGTTTTATTTCCGGATCTTGACGAGCTTTGTGGAAATCACGCATAAAAGGTTATTTCTAAACTATTATGTGATCCTTGATTGTATATGCATGAGATCATGTTTTAAGTGCTTATGAATATGATTCATGAAATTCCACTTATAGTACTTACAATCCTACAGTGGTATCAGTTTTAGCCCCTTGCATATACTTTTTTTGTCATTATGATATGATTTATTTTGATGTGTTCATGGCTAATTTTAATTTGATTAAGGGGAGGAATTGAATTATGGATTGAATAATTAATTGGAATTGGTTAAATGGAGTTTGAATTGCTTAATATTTCAATATAAAGTGGCCGAAATTTTTGAAATTTCAACCCTAATTTTCCAAAATCCAAATTCTAAATATTATATCTCTAAATTTCGAATTTTTTCGAAAATTATATTCAAATAATTAATCTGATTTTTTCATATTTAAAATTGTTTATGTATGACAAATTAATTCATATGAAAGTGTTTTTGTATGAATTAGAGATTAATTTATGTGAATAGCCCTAAAATTAATTAAATGGAGATTTTAGATTAATTTTCTGAATTAGGCATAAAAGAGTTTATGTTTAATTTAATTAAGATCACTAAACTAATTTTGCAAATGTTGTAATTTTAATTTTCTTCCAACAAACCCAAAAAAAAAATTAAAGGAGGGAGGAAGAGGAGCAGCCACGGCTGGTGGCAGAACCACCGGCAGGTGGGCTACGGTGGTCTGTCGACTGGGGCCACTGGGCAGTCATGGGGGTGGCACTGGCAGGCAGCCACGCGTACGACGCACGTTCGACGTGCGCAGCAGCGTGCTGCTGGCTAGTGCAGAGAGCCTCTTGCCGGCGTCGGCTGGCGGGTGGCGTTACCGGTGAGATTCCGGTGGTGGTGGTTTGACGAAGGTCGCCGGAATTCTGTGCCTTGCTTCTGGTCAGTGCTGGCGTGGGATTGACAGCCCTTGTGCTGCTGGTCCTGCCTAGCCACGTTATTTTAAATAAAAAAAAATTTGGAATTTTAAAAAAAAAAAAAAAACAGAATTTTGAGGATATTAAGCAAATTCCAATTATGTTAATTTTGACTAGGTCATAAAATAGTTCCATGATTTGATTCTTTAATCTAATTAAAATTAGTTGGCTAGATTTATTAGGATAAAAATCTTTTAGTAGCTTAAATGTTTTATCCTCTTGCTTTAATTAAGAATATTTGATATTTTGATTGTTGGCAAGTATAATATGTGATATTATTATGTGGCATTTTATATTTGATATAATTGCTATGAATGACTAGTATGGCCCAAATTTAAGTTAGAAAATACGATCTGCGTATCGTGATGTATTCTTGTAATTTAAATACCATTTGTGTATCGTTAATTTTTTTTTAATTTATTTAATTTAGATATTATTTAAATTATTTTGATAATTATGTAATCCAAAGACGAGCCCAACAAGAGAAGACCTATGACTAAGGTGGATGGAGATCCATGAAGAGTCCAAGGAGGTGCCCAATCAAAATGCTTAGTTCTTAGGTTTAGGGGCCATACTATATCATATTTAATTTTGCATTTTATTATTTTTATGCTTATAAGTTTATTGTATGTTGGTTATCAATGCGCTAGAGTTTACTAATTCATAACAACATAATAAACTTAGGTCCCGCAAATATTAAGGTTAGCTTTTCCAAACATAAAGTACTTATTAACCCTTAATTAATAGTAATAGGTCATGCCTCCGCAGGGTATTATCATTAATTTTGGGAGATAAGGCAAAATTGCGAATTTTACTACTTATTTTGGTTATCCTTAACAAAATCATCAAAAGCGTTTTAGATTTTGAAGCAAGAGATAGTTAAACATGCGATGTTTTTCTATCTAAACAAGAATTATAAGATGTTATAATTAGTAAAAGAGTTTACTTACCTTGAGAATCTAACTTTAAGATAAGGCCTCCGTCTGCTTAATGTTGCATGTTGATAGGATCTTGTATTCACTTATTCAAATTGGAACATTAAAATTGAATAGAGTGACCAAACGTAGAAACCTTTGCATGTTTTTTAGGTTCTTTTATAAACATAAAAATTGAACTTTACTTTTGTTTTCTGTCTGTAGATACTATGACTAATAACAACAACAACAACAACTCTGTTTTCAACATTCGTCCTTTTCTCGAAAAGGACAGGCTGAATGGTGAAAACTTCATTAATTGGGAAAGAACCCTAAGACTCGTATTGAGGTCTGAGGGTCGAGAGGATGTCTTAGAAACCCCACTTCATGTGATTACTGATGAATCGACTGAAGCAGACAAACGTCGTGCTAAGCAGGCTAATGATAGGTCTGTACCAATCACTTGCCTGATGATAGCAGCCATGGAGCCAGACCTCCAAAAGAGGTTCGAAACCAAGGATGCTTACACCATCATGCAAGAGCTGCGGGCCATGTTCCAAACACATGCCCGAGTTGAGCGGTGTGAGACCAATATGGAGATACTGGAATGTCACATGAAGCCGGGTCAAGCTGTTGGCCCCCATGTTTTCAATATGATGGGTCTTTTTGAGAACATGGAACGACTTGGATTCCCTTATAGGGTAGAGTTGGCTACTGACATCATTCTCCATTCATTGCTTAACAACTTCAATCAGTTCAGGATGACTTTCAATATGAATGAGTATGAAAAGACTTTGCAAGAGTTGCATGGGTTGTTAGTCAATGCTGAGAGGGACATCCCCAGAGAACCAAAGAAAGAGGTTTTGATGGTTCAAAAGGGAAAGGGTTTTAAGAAGAAATAGGTAGGAAAGAAGGACATAGGCAAGTAAGTTGCCGTTGTTGCTGAAAAACCTAAGCCAACCGCCAAGCCAAAGGTCGCCGCGGAAAGCAAGTGCTTCCCTTGTCACAAGATAGGACACTGGAAGAGGAACTGCCCTCTATACTTGGAGGAAAAGAAGTCGGGTGCTTCCACTTCAGGTATATTTGTTATAGAAATCAATTTGACTTCTACTTCTTTATGGGTATTGGATACCGGTTGTGGTTCTCACATAGTTAATGATGTGCAGGGACTAAGAAGAAGTAGGAGGCTGGCAAACGACGAGGTAGAGCTTCGCGTTGGAAATGGAGCACGGGTTGCTGCACTTGCCGTAGGAAGCTATAGTCTGCATTTGCCATCTGGCTTAATTCTAGAACTCAATAATTGTTATTTTGTTCCTTCGATTACTAAGAACATTATTTCTGTTTCCGTTTTGGATTCTGAAGGGTTTTGTTTTGAAATAAAGAACAAGTGTTGTTCCATTTCCAACAATAACATGTTCTATGCTAGTGCTAAATTGATAAATGGCTTACATGTGCTTGATAGGTCAGTACAGGTCTATAACATAGATAGCAAGAAACAAAAATCAAATGATTCAAACCTAACCTACATTTGGCATTGTCGAATGGGTCATATAAACCAAAAGCACATCCAAAAGTTACAACAGGATGACATTCTTCCATCATTTGATTTTGAATCATTTGATGTATGTGAATCATGCTTGATGGGGAAAATGACAAAGTCACCATTTACTGGAAAAGGTTGAAAAGGCCAGCGATCTCTTGGGCCTCATACATACAGATGTTTGTGGTCCTATGAGCACAAAGGCAAGGGAAGGGTTTAATTACTTCATTACCTTCACTGATGATTTAAGTAGATATGGGTATGTCTACTTAATGAAACATAAGTCCGAATCTTTTGACAAATTCAAAGAGTTCCAAAATGAGGTACATAATCAACTTGGTAAGACAATAAAAGCATTGCGATCCGATCACGGTGGCGAATATTTGAGCTAAGAATTCGATGATCATTTGAAGGATTGTGGAATTCTTTCACAATTGACTCCACCAGGAACACCGCAGTTAAATGGTGTATCTGAAAGGAGGAATCGAACCTTATTGGATATGGTTCGATCAATGATGAGTCTTGCTGATCTTCCGATTTATTTTTGGGGATATTCTATCGAAACAGCTGCACACACACTAAATAGGAGCCCGTCAAAGGCTGTAGAAAAGACTCCATATGAGATGTGGAATGGAAAGGTTCCAAACTTGTCTTTTCTTAAAATCTGGGGATGTGAGGTCTATGTAAAGCGTTTACTATCAGACAAATTTGCACGCAAGTCAGATAAATGTCTCTTTGTGGAATACCCAAAGGAGACATGGGGTTATTACTTCTATAACCGTCAAGAGAACAAGGTATTTGTTGCTCGTGATGGTGTCTTTCTCGAAAAGGAATTTGTTTCTAGAAAGACAAGTGGGAGTAAACTAATTCTCGAAGAAATTCGAGATGAGCAACAACTAGACGTGGCTCACACCATGTCAGAGACGACCCGACAAGACGAAAGTCAAGTTCAGGAGATGATGTACTCAACGCGTGAACCTCCTACCGTCCCACTTGAATCTAATTCAAGCGAAAATCTTCAAGAAGTTGAAGAGAACATTTCTCTTGATGCTCAGGCCTTGCGTAGGTCAAGTAGACCAAGGATTCCAAACAAAAGGTTGGTTGATTTCCTGTTAACTGAAAACTCTGAAATTATGATTTTGGAGAATTCAAAACCTACTACCTACAAACAAGCTTTGACGAGCCCAGACTCTTAGAAATGGCTTGAGGCCATGAAATCCGAGATAGACTTCATGTCTGAGAATAAAGTTTGGACCCTATTCGACTTGCCTGATGGGGTTAACCCTATTGGATGCAAGTGGGTGTTCAAATGAAAAACAGACAAAGATGGAAATGTCTATGTCTATAAAGCAAGACTTGTTGCAAAAGGATTTAGGCAAATTCATGGTATAGACTATGATGAGACCTTTTCTCCAGTAGCAATGCTTAAGTCGATTCGGATACTTTTAGCGATTGCTGCATTTTACGATTACGAAATTTGGCAGATGGATGTCAAAACCGCATTCTTGAACGGGTTCTTGAATGAGGATGTGTATATGACACAACCTGAGGGTTTTGAGGATCCAGAAAATCCTAAAAGGGTTTGCAAGCTTCAGAGATTCATTTATGGATTGAAGCACGCATCTCGGAGCTGGAATCTTCAGTTTGATGAGGCAATCAAACAATTTGGTTTCCTCAAAAGCGAAGAAGAATCTTGTGTCTACAAGAAGTTTAGTGGGAGCAGCTTAGTCTTCTTGGTTTTGTATGTAGATGACATATTACTCATGGGAAATGACATACCAATGCTTGAGTCAGTCAAGGAATGGTTGAAAAGTTGTTTCTCCATGAAGGACCTTGGAGAGGCTGAGTACATACTGGGAATCAAAATCCATAGAGATAGGTCTCGAAGGATGATTGGACTAAGTCAAGAAACTTATATTGATAAAGTTCTTACAAGGTTCAACATGAAAAACTCGAAGAGAGGATTCGTTCCCATGTCACATGGCATATTGCTTAGCAAGAGTCAGTGCTCGACGGAGACTGATGAGTTGAAGCGAATGAGTAGCATACCTTATGCTTCGGCTATAGTATCTATCATGTATGCCATGATAAGTACTCGACCAGATGTTGCATATGCCTTGAGCATGTGTAGCAGGTTCCAAGAAAATCCAGGAGAAGCACACTGGACTACAGCTAAGAGCATCCTTAAGTACTTGAGAACAACTAAAGGCATGTTCTTAGTCTATGGAGGTGAAAGTGAGTTGGTTGTTAAAGGTTATACTGATGCGGGCTTCCAAACTGATAGAGATGATTACCGCTCTCAGTCAGGGTACATCTTTTGTCTAAATGGAGGAGCAGTGAGCCGGAAGAGCTCAAAGCAGAGCACTGTTGCAGACTCTACGATAGAATTAGAATATTTAGCAGCAGTTGAAGCAGCTCAGGAAGCAGTTTGGATAAAGAAGTTCTTGACAGAGCTAGATATCATACCTAGTGCTCTGGAGAGAATTGAGTTGTTATGTGATAACAATGGTGCTATTGTACAAGCAAAAGAACCGAGATCACATAACAAATTCAAGCATGTAATGAGGAAATATCACCTTATTCGGGAGACAGTTGATAGGAAGGATGTCAGAATCTGCAAAGTTCACACGGATGAAAATGTGGCTGATCCACTCACTAAACCACTACCTCAACCCAAGCATGAGTGTCACGCTAGGGCTATAGGCTTGAAGCAAATGTTAGAATGGCTTTAGATTGTATTATGTTTAGAGACACCTGTTACAATGTAGAGACATAATTTTGCTGTTTTATGTTTATGAGAAATAAAGTTTTGTCTTATTTAATCTTGGTTTAGTATTAAATAAAATGTCCAAAATATATTATGAATTCAATGGTTTTGTCAAATATGTGATTTGATGAATGAAACTCCATAAGTGAACTGAATTCATAGAATATCCGAGTTCCTAATCTAAGTCATTAAATTAGACATAAATGACTTATTAAAGGATTAGCATATAAGATTGATTGATAGCGCCGTTTCATGGGCTATGGGAACATGGAGATGTTTAGTCAATCATATGGATATGTATAGTTGATACATGATCGAACATACCTACTTAGAAGTTTCTATAACTTCGTAATTATATTAGTGGATTCCTAAGACATGAGTGGAACACTACTTGGCTTAATGATTGGTATAACTTTGATGCTGTCAAACGTAATGCCGTAAAAGGGAACTATAAAGGCAGCATTCGGGTTGTGCTAAAAGTTGAGTGGGAGTTTTGGTTGCTACAAGATTGAAAAGTCCTCCTATATGAGATAGGATGGGTGTCTTGGCCCTTGGAGAGTGAAAAATTGAAAAATACATGGCCGTGCTCAAATGGATTATATGATGATCATTTGTCTGTCAATTTGAACTCGGATTTCAAGGATTAATTTGAAATAGTATGAATGACACAGAGATATGGTCATACTATCAAATTAGACACTCAGAGACTTAAGGAATTTGAATATTGCACACTCGTCTCGGACAAGTGGCAGATTGAAGGAATTATGTCCTTGACTTTAATACAATTACTAAATATAACATGGATCATATTATGGAGATAATAAGTTCATTAAATTGGGTCGTCTTTACGTCTTGCTAGAGAATGCTATAGAACTTTGGGTTAGTAAATAATAAACCCGAAGCCCAATTAAATGGATCCTACAAGGTCACACTTATATCAATTTGGATCAACAAAAGAAAGACCTAGAGCCCACAAGGGACTCTAGGGTGGCCGGCCAAAGAGGAGTAAGGGGAGGGGATTTCTAACCTAATTATTCTTATAAGTGGGTGTGGAAACCAGATAATATTCTTAGTCAGTTTTCTCTCAATACTTTCTCTCTCATCTTTTCTCTCTCTTTCAAAGTCACGTAATATTAACTCCAAGAAAAGAAGAGCCCTTCTTCCTTCCAACTAGCATTGGTGGAGTGTTGATCTGGATTGGTGGACCAAGTAGAGGAATCTCAGTTGCGGTTCTATCTTCGGATCTTAACGAGCTTTGTGGAAATCACGCATCAAAGGTTATTTCTAAACTATTATGTGATCCTTGATTGTATATGCATGAGATCCTGCTTTAAGTGCTTATGAATATGATTCATGAAATTCCGCTTATAGTACTTATAATCCTACACAAAAGACAAACAAAATCATCAATCAATTCTAAAATTGTCGAACAACAATCTCTAAATCTTGAGAAAGTTAGGGTTTAAAATTCTCAATTTGGGAAGAGCAAATGAAATTAGAAAATTAGGTCAAAATTATCGATTGGCAAAATCTAAACCAAGCACGAATTCGGACAATTCATGAAGAAACAAGTAGTAAGGCGCTGATTACAGGCCAAAAAGGAGAAAAAGTGTTCTCTGGTCAGTATGAGAAGGTTGGACGACATAATTAGGTGTGGAATTCTTTTAATTTACCTAAGCATTCATTCCTTGCTTAGTTAACTGCTCTAGGAAGCTCAAAATTCGAGAAAGACTTGGACAAGCAGGCTTGTGTCCAGATACCTCTTGTTATTCTGTGTGCAGGGGATGGATTCTTGTTAGCATTTATTCTTTAGTTGCTCATACACTAGAAGAGTCGGTAACAACATTATGAAGTGGCTGGAAACTCGAATTGCTGTGAATGGAAACTTATATGTCAACTGGAAGAAATGGGGTAGAAGGTATAAAAGCAAGAAGCAACATCAAGTATGTTATGCTAGCATAACAACCATAGTCTACCATATTTGGCGTGCAAGGAATCACTCTCTCTAGGAAGAAGCTTTGATATGACCTGAATTAGTTGTGAAGGCTATAAAAACTGATGTATGCATGAAAGTGAAGTCTAGAATGCATGATAAATGATGTTCTGCTGATAAAGAGTGGTCTGAAACTCTAAGTTTAGCTTGTAATTAGCTGGGTTAGTCTGTTTCTAAATTTGTTGTTGTTGTTGCGTTTGCTGGCAGGAGTGCTGATGTCTAGTTGTATTGTTGAGTTGCATGTGTTAGGTTGTAATTTGCTGGCTCTTAACTAATTTTGGTGCTAATATCTCTTATATTTTCACCAAAAAAAATTTGTGAAAAATTAATCACAAATGAGAATATGTGGTACAATTTTGATCGAACAAAGAACATGAATTTTGGAAAGAATTGTCAACAAAAAGTTTGAGCAAGAACTTGAGGAAGAATTCAGGAGCATATGCGCTCTGATACCATTTTATAATTTGAACATCTCCATTAATGAAAAATAGAGAAGAAAGAATAAGAAGAGAGGGAGAGGGAGAGTGAGAGGAGAAAGGAGACAGAGAGGGAGAGAGAGAAAAAGCTACATTATTCTTACTAATTGGGTTTACAAGTCTATTTGTAAGAGCAAATATAACAAACTAATTAGTAATCTTTAAGAAAGTGCAACATTTTGACTTTCTGCACTATTCACACACCTCATTTTGATCATATTTTTTAAACCAATATATAAAAACCAAAATAATCATATAAAATGTTCTTGGATTTGCTTCAATGAATATTTGTATATTAACATTCTTCAATAATTTTCATAAATACATAATTAGAGATATTAGTGGTCAAATTTGTGCATTAACAAGCGTGAAAGTCAAACTGTTGCACTTGTATAGAAACAGAGGAAGTATTATTTTGGAGAGGGAAAGAGGTGCGTGTGGACTCTTGAATCCAATCCATGTACTTGACTTATCATTTCTCGCAAGTTTATATGGTTGTGGTGGGTTTTCTCGCTTAGTTTTGATTCTAAAGAAATGCACGACCTAATTAGGAAGAGAGCCAACAAAGAACTACTATCCTGCGAAGTTTCGAAACTAACCTTTATTTGTTGACTTTATTAAAGATATACTTCCTCCATTCTGTTTCAAATGAAACGTAGGGTCTTGGTACGGGTATTTAGGAGAGGAGAGAGATAGAGAGAAGGAAAACGATGGACCCATGTGACGAGGAGAGAGGTAGAGAGAAGTGAAAACCAAATAAAGTAACGTTTCATTTATTATGAAACAACCTAAAATGATAGGTGTTTCATTTATTTTAAAACAGAGGAAGTATAAATAATTCTCAGTTTATTAGCTTACTAATAAGTTAGCTATTACAACTTAATAGTTATCAGTATAGTCTAGGACAATGTCCCTGAATAACAAGTTTGACTATGCAGATCATGGGCATCAGTATATAAGGCCCAACAATGAGTACTTTTATTCTAATTTTTTTGTCCCTGAACAATTTCCCTAAATAACAAGTTTGACTATGCAAATCATGGGCATCAGTATACAAGGCCCAACAATGAGTACTTTCAATCTATTTTTTTTGGGCCCCCACTGGGGACCCCATGGTAAGATGAAGGGCCCTGCCAGACCGGAACCTCTAGCAGGTTAACCGGTCTGGGTTTGCGGGCAGATACTTTGAGAGTTGGGGGGATGGTAAGGGAAATTTCTCTCCCAAAGTGCCCCTAGTGGGATCGAATATATGTCATTTATAAAAACAATCACTCCAATCTATTGGCTGAAGTATTATGTAAGGACATCTAATCATCCTGATTAAACCAATAATGTGTATTGACAAAAATAAAAGTTGAAGAAACTAGTTTGTACTTTCTTGAGGTGCAGGAGATGACATATACTTATAGATTGCTTCTGTGATCCTCTCTTTGTCTCTGGTTGGAAACGCTTCGAGCAAAGTCCCGTTTTTATAGAAGTGGAAGAGTGGCACTGTCTGCAATTTTTAAAGAACCACTGTATGGTCATCAGCTAAAAGTTGTTTGAGGTAATAGGTTAGGTGTAGTAGTAAGTAAAAACAAAAAGTGCCATTATGTATACTGATTGATAAGCATAAGGCAAAATAATTGTGTGCCAATGCAAATGCAATCTAAGAACTGTAATTGAAACTCGAGATGGCAAGCACATTGTTCAAATTCGAATTAAGTCAATTGTGATATATGGGTCTAATTGTGATACATCAATCAGTATTAGTTGTATTCATCTTGAGTTGAGTTGAGTTCAGGTAAGGTTACGAAGTTTGGTATATTTTAGGTAACCAGTTACAGGTCAGTAGTATGAGTTTGTAAACGTAATTGAAACAAACATATTCACTTCCCTCTTTCCTTCCCTAGTTCCCCTCCCTATCCCGTCCTCGACAAATGCTAACCAAAAATACTGTAAAACTGAAAATAAGTAGTGCAGTCTTGCACACTATAAGAAATTAGTTATGACCTTGATTCGAAGTCGTTCAGCAACCTCTGATTGTTCATCATACTCGTCCATAACCTGCAACAAATAATGATTAGTGACTTATATCAACTGCTCAACATCTCGTTGAATGAGGAAAATATATAAGACTGAAAGCTAAATAATGGACTAAATTCTCACATTATGCTTCAAAAAGATGACAGGAACATCATCACCACCGGAAGCCTTACAGAGTTTAGAAAATCCTTGCTCGATGTACTTGCAACTGCCACAAGATGTGCGGTAGAAGTCTACGACAACCAAAGAATTCTTCTTCTTAGACTTCTCTAAAATTTTTAAGAACTCCTCATCAGTTTTGAATTCTCTGACACACTCAACAGGACAAACATCGTCATCATCATCATCATCATCAAGTAAATTCCCTTGGTCTTCATTTTTGACTGACTTCAACAACTGCGGCTTAATACGCGAGCCATTGATCAGGGAAACCGAACCCACAAACCCATTAATAATCGAAGGATTCCTCGGTCTCAACATGAGTATTGAAGAAGTTGTGAGATCTAATTGCCCATTATAGTAGTTTCCCATATAAATTGGTGATTTACATATATAAAAATTGTAACATTGACCCACTAAAGATCCTACTATTGGCATGATCAGAGCTGAAATGATGATATTGTAATGTGGGTAATATTATCTGTATAATTTTGATATCATCACAACATCATAACTAACATCTCTAATATAATATCCCAAAAATCTCCAACAGAAAAGAAGCAACAATTGAATTGCCAGTTATAAATGTCTTCAACTATGATCTGCATCAGATGTGAGGAAACTTATATAAGTACCAGAATAATGAATTGCCAATCTTAACACAATTGAACAGCATATTCATGCCAGATATATAAACATGACAAGAAGATCCATATCATCGATATTAACTGGAATTTTCAAAAAAAATAAATAAATTATAATATGGGTGAAAACTGACAAGTCATAAATGTCATAAATTGAATAATTATCCTAATTTTTTCGCTGAAACTTACTTTTTTTATTAAAAAAAATTAGTACAGTAGATCAAACCTTCTTTTTCCTTGACTAATGGGTAATTATTCCTCTCCAAAAAATTGCAGGATGGAAAAATAGATTAGACACTAATTTTAGTTCCTGTATATAGATCATATCTTAAACTTGTGCAAATTATCTTACTAATTATGACAACTATCAACTACCTTACAATATTTTTTAGAAAGGATCCAAAGTGGAAAATGCAATTTCATTGCAGGTGCTAGTAAAATGCAGATAAAAGAAACTTTATTTTATTTCAAACATATCAATGAAATTGAAATTAACAAATCAACCAAACGTCCAAACAATGGATAAAATTGGCTAACCTGGACGGAGGTGATGCTTAGCTAACAATGGTGTTCCCGCCACGAGATAGAGATTGTAACGAGTGATCAACAGGGCACATGGGTGATATTCACCTTATCCACTTCTCCTTCTTATAGTCTTATTCAGTTATTTGGGTATTTCCTTTATCGTTAGTCTGACCAGACCCGACCCAATCCGGAATCTTGGGTCCATGATCGAAATTCGGTATAAGGGTTGTTCTCGGAAAAAATTGTGTTTAGGTTTGTTTTCACAAAAAAAACTATATAAGGGTGGTTTCTCACAAATTTCATGTTTTTATAAGGTGGTTTTTGACAGACTAAAACCCAACTTTAAGGGTCCGTTCTATTCAACTTATTTTAACTTATATAAGATTTTATAAGATCAGATAAGATCAGATAAGATAAGATCAGATAAGATAAAATCAGATGTTAGACACACTCAATAAACTATCTTATAAGATAAAATAAGGTAAGATAAGATAAGATCAGATAAGATAAGATAAGATCATATAAGATCTTATAAGATAAGATAAGATAAGATAAGACAAAATAAGTTGAACATAACATACCCTAAAATGGAATTCAAGGCCCAATGCATAAAAGGCAATACTTATGTAAAAGTAGTGGATTTTCGTTTATAAGAATTAAGGTTGGCCTAGTTGGTTGGATGTCTTTGTGGATTGTTGTGAGAAAGTACTTGAACATTTTGGCTAAGTTTGGTAGTTAGCTTTTAGACCCGTGCAAATTGCACGAGAATTTTTTTTGTTTTATAAATTTAAGATTTTAGTGTGTTTCTCCTAAAATCATGGTGTGAATATTAGCTTGTGATTTGTAGTTTTAGAATCCTGTATTTAAAATATTTTAAAATTGACTTATGATCCGTGTATTCAGTTACTGATGTAGTTAATGTCATGGTGGATCGCGTGACCGACAAACAAAAAGTTGATTTTACGTCTTTGTCAGCCAACTGTTTCCCTCATAGGCTCTTTTAAAATTGCAATTCACACCACCACTTGTACTAGTGAGCAGGACTGCAGAAAGTGGGAGTGGAAGCGATATTATATTTGACTTAGGATAAGCAACTTGTTTTCCTTTCTTTTGATAAGTCATATGCTTCTTCTTCTAGCATCCTATCCTTCCTTGGGGTCGGGTTTGAGAGCACAATTCTCAAATTCTCATTTCAATAGAGAAAGTTTTTCAATTTCTTTCTAAAGGAATGAACATAAATTAAAATCGAGTATTGATCGTTGTACTACAATTGAAAAAAATTCAAGAAGTAATATTATGTTTATAAACATGCTATTAAAAAATAAACTATTTGTACGCATGTGATTATCATGTTTTAGCCACACAATATTAGTGATGTTTATGTTTGAAAAGAGTCGCCAATTAATTTTCAAGAAAAATCAGTATAACCAAAAATAAGATAATATTTGAGTTCAGGGTGAATTTCCTTACTTATTCAATGAAATATTCAATTACATGCACATAGATTGATTAATTGATGGAAAAAGACAAATAGGTTGAAGGTCAGTTTTTTGACATATAAGATCTAATTTTGGTGAACACTTAATTAAATTATAAGATTAATAGGTACCTAGATCGGTTGTCCAAATTATCTTATTAGGCGTGATTGAACCAATTTACATGTCTAATTTAGCAAAAAATAGATAAAGGTGATCAGGCGATTGCAATTCAAAGCATATAAATATTCATGAAAATTATTATAAGAAGAAAGATTAAAAAAATATATACAAATATTTACAGATTTGTGCCTTTATGAATATAAAGATTTACATCATGAAAAACAAATTGTTGCATAAGGGGAAATAATTGGAATTAACCCTAAAGATTCATACTTTTGTTGCCTAGGTCTAACTGTACGGACGTTGGAGGTATCAATCTTTAGCCTTGAAAAAGGAAGAACTTAAATGAAGATTCAAAGATGGAAGAATGAAGATTCTTGTTTGAATTAATATGGTTGTATAGTTTGAATGTGTTTTGAGAGAGTTTTTGAGAGGTATTAATTAATGTTTAGATATTGTAGGCATGTTTTTATTGCCTTCGCGGGATGAGCGTGTATTTGGCTACCTCGTTGTAAAGGTTTTATTAAAAACGTTTTCGAAGTCTCCAACAAGTCTTTAAAAGAAGACTCATAAACCTAATTGGATATTGGGAAACCTTTGGGACAACTTTGGAACTTATCTAATGTAGATTTCCCCGTTATGACTCCATATATGGTCATCAAACAAAAAATTGAGTTCGGAGGAGGGTACGAATAAGATCAGAAATCAAATTCGTCCATTGATGGCCTCTACTTAATATCGATTCATGTTCAATTTTTATGCAAATAAATAACCATATAATATGATAATGTAATGTATAATTAATCTATGTCGGTTCATTAAACAAACAAAAGACTAATTTCTTTGTGACATGTTATTAAAGCAATCAAATTCCTGGGATCCTAACAAGTTGTCTAATTCTCTTATGGAGCGTTTGGTTCGTATGATTTTGGTATGAGGTATGGGTTTATAATGAGCAAAACCCATACCTAGTGTTTGTTTAATAAATTGATAGATTTAAAACCAATACCTCAAACCCATAAGGTATAGGGTTTAAAAACCCAAGGGGAAGGTGGGTATGGCTCATACCAATACCTGTAGGTGTCAAATAGAAGAAAAAATTTCATTCCCAAATAAAACAAAGAAAACACATGGTATTAGCTAGGTATCAAGTTCCAAACCTATACCACCTTAGTTTCATTCCTGATACCAAACCCATACCACTATATGAACCAAACGCCCCCCTATTAGGCATTGGAACAATTCTTCAGGTCTTTGATTAGCAATAACAATCATGTGAGATTATGAAAGCATTAAAACATACAATCATGCATATGAATAATAAAGAATATAAATAAAAAGAGAAGATTTCGGGAAGAATGTACACAATAGCGTTAATTCCTTTAAGATCTACATTGTGACAAGTAAATTAATTCGCCTGGATCTTATGCAACGATCTTCAGGATGAGCAATCTTGAAGCTTGAAATATGAAATTCGAAGCATGAACGAGTTTGAATGTGTTTGAGTGTGTTTGAGTATGAATTTGAGTGTTTGAATGTATTTAAGTATAGGAGAGTATGTGTAGAAGTAGTAGGAAATCATTATGTAAAGTCGTTCGAAGCAACGAGCTATTTATAGGTAAGGAAAATCGAAAACAGAGCGAAAAGATAAAATAAAGAAGTGCGCCTAGCGCACAACATGTGTGACGCGCACACTTGCTTTTTGGCCGGTTTTTCATTTTTTTAAAATTCTTTGTTATCCTTTGATAAAATCTATCCTTTGAAATATGAAATCAGCTATCTTTAGGAATAAAAATCTGATTTTCGAAATATATCCTTTAAGAATTAATTATCGAGAATAATTAATATTAAAATATTAAAAAATATAGGGATATTATCTCAGATAACCCTGACATATAGGCCTTTTTCCCAAATAACCCTGACATATTTTTTTTTCCCAGATAACCCTAAACTTGTATTTTGTCATTAAACTTGATGGAATAGGTAACGGTGTTAACTATTTTGACATTTATAATGAAAAACCGAATTTTTTTTAAAAAAAAAAACAAAAACATTGATGTTCTTCATCCTCTTTCTTTTGTTCTTCATCAATCATGTCTTCATCTCCCTCTCTCTCTCCAAATTCAGATAAAGTTCAGCTCAACCTTCTCGCTACCAACAGCACCACCACCACTCCCTCTCTCTCCTCTGCCTCGCACAACCGCCACTCCCACCGCCGACTCACTCTTCGTAGCACTCTCACTCTCTCTCTGTGTCCGTCTCGCTGCACTCTCACTATCTCTCTCCATCTTCGCTGCACTCTCACCTCTCACCTCTCACCTCTCACCGTCGGCTCACTCTCGCAGTTGACTCACTCTCGTCATCTAAATCTGGGCGCCCTAACATTATATTCTTCTTTGCACTCTTCTCTCCTCTATCGCACAATTGGGCCGAATTTAGTGTGGTGCGCGAGAACAACACGCAACAGCAACCAGAGAGGATGAAGATAAGACAACACGCACCAAGAAACAGGAGAACCGAGCGAGCAAGAAAGAAAAAAAACAGACCAGAAGAACAATCAAGAAGACAGACCAATCTACATAATTTCGAGCAAGAAAAACAGTGATTTTGGGTTCAAATCTTTGCTGATTTTGGGTTGTTCGAATTTAGGGCCTTTTGTGTTCGAATTGGGGCTGTTTAGGGTTCGAATTGGGGATGTTTAGGGTTCGAATTAGGGATGTTTAGGGTTCGAATTTGCCAAGTTTAGGGTTCGAATAGGGGCTGCTGGGTTCGAATTGGTGATGGTGGTGATGGTAGTGTGGAGATGAAGAACAAGAGAGGGAAGAAGATGAAGAACAAGAGTGGCCAATTAATCTGGGTTTAATTAAAAAAAAATTTAACACCGTTAGATATTCCGTTAAGTTTAATGACAAAATACAAGTTTAGGGTTATCTGGGAAAAAAAAAATATGTCAGGGTTATTTGGGAAAAAGGCCTATATGTCAGGGTTATCTGAGATAATATCCCAAAAATATAATTAATTATCAATAAAAATTAATTGGGCCTAAAAAAATGGGATTGGATTGTTTTAAACTAATAAATAGATTTAATATTTTCGAAATGCTTTTGGGCTTAGCTCGTTCGATTGCTCTTCCTTTGGACCAGACCAATTAGGACGATGGTATGTTTCATCATTGGGTTATCAATGGGGAGACACGAATTCGTGACTACAGATATGTTGAAGTATATGTGAAGTCCGTGAGAAAATGGGGTATTTATAGTGAAAAATACGGTTAGAAATCGGAAAACAGAAGCTGCGGATAAAAAAAGCATGCGCTCCATGCAGGCTCGGTGAGCTTAGCCCTCAGTGTCGCGCGCCACACAACAGCGTCGCGTCGAGCGTATCGTCCTTGTGTGCAGGACATTTCTGCATTTTGTTTTGCCGAAGTTCAGTTTTTATCTTAAATAATCGATTTGACTTATCTTTTATAAAAAGTTATCAAGAATAACATATTTAAATCATAAAATCTGATTTTATGAAAATAATTTTATAAAAGATTTATTTTAAATTAATTAATTATCAAGAATAATTATTTAGGCTTGAAATTGGGCTTTCTATTAAATGGGGTTTAAAACATATTTTGGACTCAAAAAGGGTTTTGGACAAGGCTTTTGATTGGTTCTCTTGAGTCCGGACCAAGGTACTAAATTCGGGAGACATATTTATGTGTCTACAGAAGCCCCCACTTTGACTGAGGTTTATAAAACCAAAAGTCAAAGTATTTTGTGTCGGGACAGAGAACAATTCTAGATATTCTGCAATCTAGAATCGATTTATATATAGCCAATTTCTGCAAAACAAAGGTAGTCTACAAGATGATAAACACAAGCAATTTTATTAGCCTCCAAAAAAAGATGTTAGAAGATTGGTGCAAACAACTCAATTAATAATAAAATGATGATGCAAACTTAGACTCTCTGAGTATGCACGAGACGCTATGCAAGGTCAGGGATATGAAAAGTTGAAAGGGATAGATTGATGAAACCAGTGGCGGATCCAAGATTTTAATATAGGGTGGGCCAAACTAAATGCATTCATTTTCTTTGAATATATTTGATATAAATAATGCTCCATCCGTTCCAAAGGTAGATGTAATAGGAGATAATGCGGAATTAATTTTTTTGCTTGAATAAGTATATATGATAGGAGATAAAAGTAGGGTATGTTTATTTAGATAAGAGAGTATGTGAGACCGTAGCTTTTCAGTTGTGAGAATAAGATGTATTCCCGCGTTTATCTTAGAACAATTACATATATTAGAACAGTTACATATATTAATTTTAAGTATATATGATATATTACTATGCTAGCGCCTACCGGTACGGTTACACCAACTGTTCTAAGATAAACATTTACTTTATTTTTCTAAAATTAATATATGTAGCATTTCTGGATCATGGGGTTGACTGTGGCCCAGGTAGGCCACCACCTAGATCCTCCCCTGGATGAAACGCTATGCAAGGTTAGGGTTATGCAAAGCTAAGTGGACTAGATTACGGGAACTCATTTTTGAACTTGTTTTGATGAAAATCAGGATCGGGAAGTGAGCTCTGCATATTACAACTCTTGGGAGTTTGTTTTGGATGAACCACCACGAATAAGCCCCCACTTTGGGAAAGCTTGACTTGAATTAGGCACTCTGAACCTAGATTAGAAGGTACTTGACTTGAATTGAGCATTCAGTTCTTAGATTGAATTAAAGACACTTGATCTGGATTGAACCAAAGTCAGATACCATTAGAGATCATTGAAGTATCGAAGAGCCCTTTAGGGACAAGGAGAGTTTCAATGGGAAAATAAAAGGTTAAAATTTGTGATCACATAGATATAGGTGGGAGAAAGCTTTGACGTGGCTATGTTCAGACTCGAGTCTATGTCGGGATTTAGAAAGAGTATGTTTCCGAATTCTATAAAGTCAAGTCATGAGATGTTGATTAATATATTTTGATTAAGCGGTCAGACCTTAAGATGATGCTTCCTACATCTCCTTGTAGAATCAGACCATTCATAGTTTTTGATCTGTTTTTTTTGTGCCCTAACTTTTGCCTAAGCCGCCCTTTCGGGTTTTCAACCTAGCGGGCTTGGACATACCTTGAATGAGTTAGAATTGATATGAAAGGTTGAAAAGATTTAAGGTTGGATATTTGATGGTTGAATTGGATGGGCCAAAGTCAGGGTTATGGCTTTGGGATTATATGGTCCAAAGTAAGGGTTATGGCTTTGTTTTTTTGAAATACCCAATGCAAGGTTTATGGCTTTTATGGGTTTTTTCTTATGGATTGAAGGGTTTAAAATGTAGAACTTGTGTGCAATCCCCCTAGCTTGTCTTTGACTTTTTGCTTTTAGTTCTTTCTTTTTACCTTTTGCATTTTTGCTTTGTGTTTTTTTTTTTTTGCTACTTTTGCACTTTGAATTTTTTTTCATTTCTTTCATTTCGCCTAGCATTGACTTTTTTTTTGTCATATATAAAGATTTCCACACACGGTTTAGGGCATTGCAATATGGAAGGTTATTTATGGAGCTCTGATTTGAAAGGATATTTGGCTAAGGATCATGAAGATGGTGATTTATGGATTTTTTGCATGGAAATGGCATAAGGATTTTTTTTGGTTGCATGAAGATCACTTTTTTTTTTCGCATGAGGATGGTTTCTGGATGTGATGACTTTTTGAAATGATGGAGGGTAGAGGAAAATGACTCCTAATCCAAAGTATGTCTATTTTATTTTATTATTTTGTTTTGTTTTAATCAAAGGTCACTATAGACAATTTAATTTGGGTTTCATTATTGAACTCGAAGCATAGATAATGGTAAGAGACTAATGAAAATAAAATGAAAATGCAATGATATTCATGATAATGAAAAGGCTATTATAAATGAAAGTCCTATAGTGACATTGTAACAGGCTTGTTTTTAAAAGCTTTTATTAAATTGCTAATTATATTTATTAAGGTAATTATGTGTCGGATTTTAATTTTTTATTTGGGTTGGAATATATGAATTCTATTTGTCGTGTTGTAGTATTATATTTGATTTTGAAGTGAGGACACTTGACTTTGTAATAGTTAGTTTTCAATTATTTGTTTTCGATTTTATATAATTAAGAGTAGTTAGTGATCCTGATTCTCTCTTGGTGTTGCTCCGCGAAAGAGTTGAGGTTGTTGAGTTTTGGGAGTTGAAAATATTTTATTTATTGAAATTGTAACAGGTTCATATTATTTCCCATTTTAGGGTTGTCCTATTTTCAAAGGAAACTCTGTTGGATTTTCTAGAGGATTTATTAGAATTGGAGTCCGATAATCAGGGCTTGTTGTAATAGTTATTTAATTTGATTAGAGTTGGGATTTGAGTTCCACACTCTCCGATGTAGTTCGGTGAGTGTGATGGTAATAGTTCGGGTTAGCTCGACCAGAGTCTCTTCTGCTGTGCTTAATTCTTTGTAAGTTGGTCGGGAAAATCCGAGCTGTTACAAGTGGTATCAGAGCTTGATTAGTTTTTCGATACGTTATGATCTCCATATCATGGCGTAGGGGTGGAAAATAGGTTTAAAGGATTGGCTAAAGCATTAGGTTTAAATGAATCAAGCCGTTTGAGTGTTTGCGCTTCTGCGTGTGCTATATGAAGCCATTTACACGGAAGTATGATGCATCGTCTGTGTATTAATGATGTGTATTGTATTATCCGTGGAATCTTGTATAGTGTATGATATTATTTACTTAAATGTGTGTATGTCAAGAAAACTTGTATGTTTTGCTAACGTAAATGAATTTCAAACGAGATCTCTGCAAATGAGATGACTGGAATCCAATGCCAACAAGTTTGCCCCTTTTGTTTTCTTTGCTCCTCAATTTCGTGAGTCGAGTTGAAGTAGAGATACAAAAGATGATGGTAGAATGGAGGCTGGACAACTAATATCTGGTCAGCTTGAGATTTTTTTTTTTGTTTAAATGAATTTAGCTCATAAGTATGGGTGTGAAATGAGTTTTGCTCGTGAATTGTTCTACTTGTTATTTCTTTAAATAACTATTTTCAAGTTTCGATGACGAAACTTTTGATAAGGGTGGTAGTATGTAACAGGCTTGTTTTTAAAAGATTTTATTAAATTGTTAATTATATTTATTAAGGTTATTATGTGTCGGATTTTTATATTTTATTTGGGTTGGAATTTATGAATTCTTTTTGTCCTGTTGTAGTATTATATTTGATTTTGAAGTGAGGACGCTTGACTTTGTAATAGTTAGTTTTCAATTATTTGTTTTCGATTTTATATAATTAAGAGTCGTTAGTGCTCCTAATTCTCTCTTGGTGTTGCTCCGTGAAATCGTTGAGGTTGTTGAGTTTTGGCAGTTGAAAATATTTTATTTATTGAAATTGTAACAGGTTCATATTATTTCCCATTTTAGGGTTATCCTATTTTCAAAGGAAACTCTGCCGGATTTTCTAGAGGATTTATTACGATTGGAGTTCGAGAATCAGAGCTTGTTGTAATAGTTATTTAATTTGATTAGAGTTGGGATTTGAGTTCCACACTCTCCAATGTAGTTCAGTGAGTGTGATGGTAATAGTTCGGGTTACCTTGACCAGAGTCTCTTCTGCTGTGCTTAATCCTGTGTAAGCTGGTCGGAAAAATCCGGGCTGTTAGAGACATTTTATTATACTTTTTTTGTTTTGTTTTAATCAAAGCTCACTAGAGACAATTTGATTTTGGTTTCATAATTGAACAAGAAGCGTAGATAATCGTGAGAGGCCAATGAAAACAAAAAGAAAATGCATTGATATTCATGAAAAAGAAAAGGTTATTATAAATGAAAGTTCTAGAAAGACATAGATTCGATAAAAAGGACATGAATGCTAGGGGATGGACTCCTTGAATTAACCTAGAAAACCGGAAATAAATATCGAAGCATCTTGAATTGTTGCGACACAGCCCAAGGGGTTATTGGTGATGCCGACTCTTGTTCTAAGAGGTATTAGAAGTCTGCCGTTATTGACATGTCTTGCAGTTTTTTTAAGGTCCAAGATTCAAATGTTAGATGCCCATTACCTTGATCGAATTTGTAGTAAAAGTTTAGGTTGCAAGTTTTGATTATTTTTTGGGAGGTGCAGGGTCCGGGGTAGGCTTTATAGGAGTGATCGCGCCTCAGTTATGAAGGCAGGCAAAGCAATCTCATGACTCAAAGTGAAGTTGAGGATGGTGATGGTATGTTTGATAGGCTTTGTAGTGGGCTAACCTTTTTTCCTCTTTGCTGGAAGTTTCCAAGCTGTAACCTCACCACCGGTCCCGAACAAAAATCGACTGGACCTCACTAGTAAGTTTTTAGAAATGATTTTGGAAATGAGAAATGATTTGAGATGGATGATTTGAAAATGATAGAAGTTTTGGAATAGGATGGGCTTGACCATGATGGAAACACCGGACACGGGACTAACTATATGCATACGCAGTCTAGTCCATTTTCAATGCCAAGCCCATGTGCATCCCGCAGTCTAAGTCATACCTATATGTTAATCCCAGTCCAAGTCCAAACTTAAGTCAATTTAGGCCCAATTCATATCCTAGGTCTAGTTTGCATCTCCATGTAGGCCCTAGTCAAGTCCAACTCCTCCCTAAGTCCATAATGGCCTAATCCTCGCGTTTAGCGAAGCTACTCACCCCATAAAACCATAACGGCAACCCCTATGTCTGGCGAAGCTAGCATTCCTTAAGTCCACATAGGAAATATTTGAGTCTAGCCTGCTTAGTCTAATGTAAGTTCCAAAGTC
This sequence comes from Beta corolliflora, assembly GCA_947648045.1. Lineage (NCBI taxonomy): Eukaryota > Viridiplantae > Streptophyta > Magnoliopsida > Caryophyllales > Amaranthaceae > Beta > Beta corolliflora. The sequence goes on from CANSZD010000853.1 coordinate 500,989, forward strand.
TAGTTGTCTAGCCTGCTTTCTCACCCGTTAGTTCAAAGTCTAGTTGCATAGCCTGCTTGCCTTAAGTTAAGAGTTTAGTCTTCCTTATTGTACAGTCTTCCTTAAAGTCTAGCCTACTTACTCACCCGTAAGTTCAAAGTCTAGTCTCCCATATCATCACCAAAACCCAGTCATCGAGTCCATTCTGCTTGCATAGTCTAGTCCAGTACATGTCTGCATATGCATATAGTTAGGCTCATGTCAACATCATGGGCAAGCCCATACTAGTTCAATACCATATCCATTTCTAATCCTCCATTTCAAAATCATTTCCCATTTCCCATTTTCATTTCCCATTTCCATTTCCCGTTTTCATTTCCCATTTCCAATTTCCAATTTCCCATTTCCCATTTCCCATTTCCCATTTCCCATTTCCCATTTCCCATTTCCCATTTCCATTTCTCATTTCTCATTTCCCTTTTCTATTTCGAAAATGGTTTAGTCTTTCATTTCTGGTTTCCTAGGATGAGTCAGAGAGTCCTTACTTAAAGCCAATTATGTCATTTCCCATCGATTTTGTCACTATAGGACTTCATCTATTATAGCCTTTTCATTTCATTTTATTTTTCTTTTTATTTTCATTGGCCTTTTACCATCATTTATACTTCAAATTCGATGATGAAACCCAAATCAGATTATCTCTAATGTCTAATGACCTTGATTATTAAAAAAAATGAAAAAGGGACATATTTGAATTATGAGTTATTTCCCTATTTCCCTATTTCCCTCCATCATCTCCAAAAAAGCCACCACCTTCCATAAGTCATTTCCATGCATCCAAAATAAAGATCCCATAAACCATCATCTCCATGATCCCAAATAGTCTTTCAAATCAAAGCTCCACGAACATCCTTCAAACCTTCCAATACCCTAAATTAAAAAAACTTGTGTGCAAGCCTTAGTACATAAAAGAAAATCGATGCCAGGCAAAAATAAAAAAGAGAAAAAAAAAGTTCAAAGTGCCAAAAAAAGCAAAAGAAAAAGAAAACGCATAAAGCAAATGCAAAAGCAAAAAAGATAAAGCCAAAGGCAAAAAGAAAAGTCAAGCTAGGGGGCTTGCACACAAGTTCTACCCCTCGTTTCAAAACCTTAACCATATAATCCAAAACCATAGTCTTTACCTTCGCCACGCCCATCCAATTAAACCTTCATCACAACTAAAAACCTCTAACCTTTCAACCTTTCATATCGATCCTAACTCCTTCTCCAAGATATGTCCAAGCTCGCTAGGTTGAAAACCCGAAAGGGCGGCCTAGGCAAAAGTTAGGGCACAAAAAAAAAAAAAAAAAAAAAGAAACCAGATCCAAAACTACGAACGGTCTGATTCCGCAAGGATACGTAGGAATCCTCATCTCGAGGTCCGACCGCTTAAATAAAATAAAATTAATCAAGGTCTAATGATTTGATTTTCTAGAATCGAGAAGCATACTCTTTCTATATCCTGACATAGATTCGAGTCTGAACCTAGCCACGTCAAAGCCTTTTCCCAACTGCATCTATATGAGTCATAAATTTTTTAACTTTTTTTTTTTCAATCCAAACTCTCCTTGTTCCTTAAGGACTCTCCGATAATTCCATGATCTCTGGCGATATCTGACTTTGCCTGTATTAACTCTCCAAAGAAGAATCACCGGTAAAGAACTCTGAATACTCAATACTGATCAAGTACATTCCAATCTAGGCTCAAAATGCCTAATTCAAGACAAGCTTACCCAAAGTGGTGGCTTCTTATTATGTGGTGGTTCCTCCAAATCAAACTCCCAAAAAATTGTAACCTGCGGATCTCACTTGCGGAGCCCGATTCATTGCCAAAACTGTTTTCAAAAATCATTATATCTCTCTACCTATCCATATCTCCTAACCTTGCAAAATCCTGACCTTGCATTGCATTTCATACCTCCTAATCTTTCATGACCCAGAGCTTGCATACATTTCATCTTTCCTAGTCTTGCATAACCCTGACCTTGCATGACGTTTCATCTTCCTTAGCTTCGCATAACCTTAATCCTTGCATAGCGTCTCATGCATCCTTAGAGAGTCTAAGTTTGCATTATTGCATCATTATGTGCATTATTATATGAGTTGTTTGCACCTATATGCTAATATCTTCTCCTGCAGGCAATCAGAGTACTTGTATTTATTGTCTTGCAGACTAACTTTGTTTTGCAGAAACCGGCGATATATAGATCAGTTCTAAACTGCAAAGTGTTTAGAATCGTTCTCCGTCCCGACACCGTATACTTTGACTTTCGGTTTCCTGAACCTCAGTCAAAGTGGGGGCTTTCGTAGACACAAAATCGTGTCTCCCCATTGAGTACACAATGATGAAACATACTGTCGTCCTAATTGGTCCGATCCAAAGGAAGAACAATCGAACGAGCTAAGCCCAAAAGCATTTCAAAAATATAAAGTCTATTTATTAAATCCAAGCCCAATTTTAAAGGTCCAATTAATTATTTCTGTTAATTAATTGTATTTTTAATATCTTAATATTAATTATTCACGATAATTAGTTTTTAAAGGATATTTCGAAAATCAGATTTTTATTCCTAAAGATAGCTGATTTCGGATTTCAAAAGATATATTTTATCAAAGGATAAAAAAGAATCTTAAAAGAATAAAAAACCGTCCAGAAAGCAAGTGCGCATGGTGCACAACTGTGCGTCTAGCACACAGCTGTGCGTCTGACGCACAAGCTCTGCGTCAAGCGCAAAGTGGTGCACCAAGCGCACAATTTTATTTTATCTTTTCGATTCGTTTTCGGTTTCCTTTGCCTATAAATACCTTGTTTCTTCGAACGACTTTTCACAATGCTTCCTAAGACTTCTACACATACTCTCATATACTCAAACTCATATTCAAACACTCAAACTCATATTTAAATACAATCAAACACATTCATACCTTCGAATTTCTTATTTCAAGCTTCAAGATTGCTCATCCTGAAGAGCGTTGCATAAGACCCAGGCGACAAAGGTATAATTCTTGAGGGTCAATTCCAATTTAATTCTTGTTTTACTAACAATCTACTTGTCATGATGTAGAGCTTCAAAGAATTAACGTTATACTGTACATTCTTCCCTAATCTCGATTCTTTTTATATATTATATTATTATTCATATGCATGATTATATTTTAACACTTTCATCACCTCACATGTTTATTATTCTTAATCAATGACCTAAAGAACTATTCTAACATATTCAAATAATTTAGACAACCTGTTAGGTTCCTGTAATTTAGTGGTGTCAAAACAGGTTCTCAAACAGGTTATGGGTATACCCACGGCGAACCAGGTTAGGATTCTGACAGTCAGTGCCCCAGGTCGTGATTGGTCAGGTTTTGTTCAACTGGGTCGAACACATTTGAATCATGGGATTCTCGAGTGCCGGACAGGTCTGAGCGTTCCATTTACAAGTCGATCCATTCCCGGGTATGATTGCCCATGGACATTTTTTTATCGGGTTTGCGCAGGTCATATTTAGGTTTCATGTACGCTTGAGTTGAGTCAAGTGTACTCGGGTTGAATTAGTAATGACCTTAGTTCGATCATTGTGAAACATCGGGTCCCTTCGCTATTAAACGTCATCTTGATTTTGTTATGGATCATTGGGAAACATCGGGTAACTCCTGGTCGGGCCATCTTGATTTTGTTATGGATTTTGTAAACGAATCATATTAATAAAAGTATTAAGATCGACATATATATACATATGTGTGTGTGCGATAAATATATGGATGATAACGAAAAACCAATAAAAACACTATATTGATTGTCGTGATGTTTAGTGTATTCTCTTAGTCAACTCTTATTTCGACTAATCAACTGCGTAAAACCACTCTAATGAGTAAAGGAGTAGAACAACTCTTCATATGTTTTAATATTATATATTATAACCAACGACAATAATAACGAGTCGAAGATCACTTCTAAACTTTATATAAATGATTTATTATTATAAGCATTATGATTGATATATAAGTTTGTAAATAGCTATGATGGTAATGAGAATAATAATACTAATAAACATAAAGAGAAAATGATAATAGTAAAAATACAAATAATAACAGTAATAGTAACAAGAACAAGGCTAACAATAACAATAGTAATACAAATAAGAACAGGAATACTAACAATAACAATAACAATAACAATAACAATATAAATACTAATAGTAATAGTAGCAACAATGCTAATAATAGCAATAATAATAATAAACATAAATGGTATATATGTATTATGTTGTGACTATATTATATATGATAAAGTATAAACAAACTATTTTATCAATATGTTGAATCATTTTAATATAAGATTGGTATCAAAATAATTGTAAAACCAATCTAATACTCTATTGATTATAAATTAGTATAACGACTCTTAATATGTTATAATACTATAACAAATGACAATCATACATTCATATGTTTACAACGATGGTTCATATGAGGCCTAAGTGATTATAACGAGGGTTCATATGTTGCACAATAATAATAATAATAAATTATACCCCCAAATCATTTTCCCCTATAAAAGCTAATCATAACTTATTAAAAAGTAACATCAATAAGTTAACTGTTAATAAGTAACAACCATAAGTAAAATAGTTAACAAGTACTTACTAGTTACTAAATAGTAACTTGTTAACAACCATATAGTTTAATACTAGTATAAGATTAACAACCATAATACTCCCTTGTCTTTATAAGTTATAAGATTATTTAAGTTAATTGTTTGTATGTTATACTATAGTTTAATACTAGTATAGTATTTATGGTCTTCTCTTAACTTTGTATATATATGTGACTATAAAGAAACTATTTTATCAGTAGGCTTAAATATATTAGTACGATAATAATATTGGAACCATTCTAGCTAATACGTGATTGATTATTAATGAGTATCGACTCTTAATATGCTCTAATAGTATAACTACCGATAATAATAATGAGTATCATATATTAACTACGAATATACGATCAATTACTGAATTTATATAAAATATAAATGACTCGATTATGGTATGCATTATGATTCGAAATAATAATAAAAAAATAATATGATAACAATAACAATAATAATAATAATAAAAATAATAATAATAATTTTAATAATAAAAATAAAAAAAAAAAAAAATAATAATAACAATATATTGTTAATTGGTTATTCAATAAATATTTTGCCATAATCCATAAACATTATCATTTCTCAAATCTCATTAGCAAAAACAAACACACGGATCCTAAATTTTAACCTTTGATTTGTAAAAGAGCAAAACCTTGTTGATCCAATGGCCCAAAATGATCCAATCTCCCCTTCTTTTTCAGAAACCCTCATCTCTCCTCTCTTTCTATCCTAACCGTTAGATCTAATCCAACGATTGAAACAACCCCAAAGAAACCCCCCTATAAAAACTAAACCCTAAAATGAAACCCTAAAATTAACCTAACTCTCATTTCTCTTATCTCATTTCTCTCATACTCTCAGACTCAACGACGTCTTCATCCCTTCACTCTCTCTCATCAGCGGTGCCTCTCACTTCTCAGTCTTCACTTCTTCATTCCTTCACTCTCTCGCCGGAAAGCATTTTCTGTTCTTGAGTTCTCACCGGTTCCGTCTCTCTCTCGCCGAAAAACATAAAGATCTCGTGGCAAACGTAAAGATCTCACCGGAAAACGTAAAGATCTCGCCGAAAAGCGTAAAGGTCTCGCCGGAAAGCATAAAGATCTCGCCAAAAAACACAAAGATCTCGCCGGTGTTTCTCTCTCTCCTCGATCGACTGTTTTTCTGAGGTTTGTTTAATTTCCTTTTTTTGATCTTTTTTCATTTTATGTAAGATGTCTGCTTTTTTGATTTCCTTAGTTTTTATCTTTTTTTTTATGTAAGATGTCTGATTTTTTAATTTCCTTTTTTTTATCTTTTTTGTTTTATGTAAGATGTCTGATTTTTTAATTTCCTTTTCTTGATCTTTTTTTGTTTTATGTAAGATGTCAGATTTTTTTTGTTTGAGTTTCGAATGTGATGATGAACTTTTGTTGGTTTTTTTTTTTAATTTCGAGTTTCGATTCACGTGAAGTTGTTTAATATCTTTTTTTTTATTTTGTTTTAAGTAATATGTCTGATTTTTTTGTTTGAGTTTCGAATGTGATGATGAACTTTGGTTGGTTTTTTTAATTTCGATTTTCGATTCATGTGAATATGTTTAATATGTTTTTTTAATATGGAGTCTGAAAATTTTCGATTCTGTTATGTGCAGAATATTTAAAATTGAAGTTGTTTTATATGTTTTTTTTTATGCTAAATACATGTTAATATATATGCTTTTTTATTTTATTTTTAACTGCTAACCCTTAAACCTGATATAAATATTAAATTTTTTTTTTTACTTTGTTGTGGTTGTCGTGGTCCTGTGCTGCTATTGCTTGTTGGATGCTATTGCTGCTTGTGGCCTGCTGCTACGTTTGTTGGATGTTGTTGCTTGTTGGATGCTGCTGCTGCGTTTGTTGGATGTTGTTGCTGTTGCTGGTTTACTGCTTGTGGTTGTTGTTGTTGCTGGCTTGCTGCTTGTGGTTGTTGCTGGCTTGCTGCTTATAAATTCAGCAATTTGATTTTTGTAAATTCGTATGACATTGACACAGATGTTGTATTTTGAATTAATTTATGATATTATATTAACTCGACCCAATTACCTAACTTTGTTCTTCAATCAAACAAGCTAAGATCTTAATTATATGTTGTGTAATAATTAAAGTATAGTATTTTATGGAAGCATTTGCATTATGCAAAGCAACAGGAAAATTAATAAGACGACATTTAATAGTAAGCACTAATAAACTAACAGCTAAAAGCGATCAAATAATCTCATCAACAGTTAAAACACTATGACATGTACTAAAATTACATCAAAAATTTAGATAAGCTAGAAAACTGTTAATATACTACGTATATACATACATGTTGTGACTTGTGAGCTAGCCTCTATAATATATACATCAATAGATGTCAAATCAAAACAAGAGAGCAATGTACACAAATAATTCAAAAATAAATGAAAATAAAAATATAAACAAGTACATGATATTCAAAGTTTAACCCTTAAATTGAATGTAATTTAATTTTTTATTTAATTAATTATTAAATGTAAGAAATTTTATAAATTAACATATTTAAATAATTTTTTAGATATAAAAAAATAATTGAATTTTAGTAATATCTGGTTGAGTACGGTCGGGTTCGGGTTTGAATGCAGGTCTGTCTGGTCAGGTCAGGATATAATCTTGTCGGGTGCCGGTCAGGTTTGGGTAATTCCAGGTCAGGTTTCGGTGAGGTCTGGGGACTGACCCTCACAGGTCGAACCAGGTTCAAGTCAGGTCAGTATCAGGTTGACCAAGCGATCAGATCTGTTTCTGACACCACTGCTGTAATTTGATTGCATGATAACATGTCACCAAAAATTAGTCTTTTGTTTGTTTAACGAACCAACATAGATTAATTATACATTGCATTAAAACATTGCTTGGTTATTTTATTGCATAAAACATGACATGAATCGATATTAAATAGAGGTCATCAATAGGTGAATTTGATTCCTAATCTTATTCGTACCCTCACCCCCGAACTCGATCTATGGTTCATTGACCATTAATGGAGTCATGTCGGGGAAATCTACATTGGATAAGTCCCTAATTTATTTGTCCATACGATTTCCCAATATCCAATTAGGTTTATGGGTCTTCCTTTAAAAACTTATTGGCGAATTCAAAAACGTTTTCAATAAAACCTGTACAATGAGTAGTAAAATATGTGATTATCCCACGTAGGCGAATAAAACACGCACGCTTACACACACATATAATTATTTAATAAAAATTAACTCGAATAATATATAATCATTGATACGATTAGCTTAATTAGTATCTTAGTATTTTTCCCGAAAATTAATTAGTTTGACTGATTCAATTCTGTGGAATTTTCATGCATGTATTTGATGAAGAAAAGCCCTATATTTGCATGTCCGTCTATGCAATTTATTTGACTTAGTATTCCGAGATAGACAGTGCCCGATTGCTACCATCTAGACCTTTTTGAGTTTATTTGAATCAAGATCAATATTGGTTTGTCTTCTACACCATTAGAGTTTATTTTTGGCTTTTATGATTTTCAATGATATCATTACTCAATTTGATAGTTCATTTTTATGTTTGCTTATGAACGATATTATATAGCTTACTTTAACAATGTATTTATTTTTACCTATTATGGTTATGAATAATAATAATAATTTTCGTTTTTATATTCATGTCTCACGTATCAAGGCCTTTATTGTGCTTTCGGAGCACCTAGAATCAAGTGCTCCTTCTCACATTTTTTGCACTTTATACATTTTGCTCTATTGAGCAAGATATGTGACAAATGTATAAAAAATTGTGCTTAGAAGTGTCAAAACCCCTTATATGTATGTGTGCATATATGAGTTGTTCCATATAACAATCTTATAAGCTAGAGGAGTTAATCGATCCATTGCCAATTGGTTTTGAGATGAAACTACCGTTGGGTTTGTAAGTGGTGCAATAAAAACTTTATTCCTCCTTGTTGGCCAATCCAATCCCAATTTTAGTTTTATATTCAATTTATCATGATATCAGTGCCTAGGTTGGGTCTCCTTCATATTATGAGACTTTCATGCAGCTAAGAAAGGACCCTTATGGGACGCTCGTTCCCAATGAGTTCCTAACGTGGATTTATCACTGTTTAACTTCCAGTGTGAAGAGGAGCGTCAAACCCCATATATGTGTAACACCCTAGTTATTCTCTTCCTTAAAAAATAATCTTCTTATAAACAATAGCGAATTATAAAGCATTTATTGCCACGTGTGAAAACAGTTAGACTTATTCAGAATTTTACAGCGAAAACAATAATAAAGTACTTCAAACAATATATAAAGGTCAATAAATAACTTTTCAAAAGTCAGAATCATCTAAGGCTCTTGAAACCAAAGTCAACATTTTAAAGTCAACTCCCAAAAGTCAAGCCACAATTCAAAACTAATTTTTTAAATCCACAAAACTAAAAAGAAATAGTTTAATGTAATACTCCGTATTTTTAGTAAGTTAATATTTATATTTTTAGAAAAGTTTTGGTTATTAAAAAGACTATTATTTACTAAAAAGACTTGTTATTTATTTAAAAAGCTTTTAAAAGAGATTTTTAAAGATTTTGGATATTTCAAATAAAGTTTAGCCTAAATGAGTATTGGGCCTTAGTTTACTAACTTTTAAAATCAAGTGTTTTGTTTAAAACAAAAATAACATCTTAAAGATTATTATAAAGGTTTACAAAAAGAAAAGAAAAAATTTTAAAAAAAATTTCTTTGCTGCCAAGAGTTCACGGCAGTGAGCAAAGTTTACCAAACTTTTATATCCTTTTTCTTTTATTTATCTTCTTAAATTATTTAACCTTCTATAATTATGTATTATGGGATAATTTATATTTTTCCCTAATCTTAGTTGAATGATTGTAAATATTTGCTAGATGTTAGCTAAAAATTTGTTTATCTTTTCTCTTAAACCTATCTTTTAGTTTCCTAGTCCTAGTACGACTCTACCTATCCAACTAGTATAAATAGGGGCCTCCACCCCTCATATTCTTCACACCAAATTTGAGAAATACATCTCTTTTCTCAAGTTTAAACTCTCTCTCTCTCTTTTAGCCTACCCTTTCGCTTTCTCCATTAGTAGTCTTTTTTAATTCCAAGGTGCGTGTATATGTAGATCTTTAATAATTATTTTACAATTGTAGTATCATGTTTTTAGGAAAATAGTTTGGATTGAAGTGCGTGTTATTATGAGTTTTATTATGAACTATATGTGATTTGTATGAACATATTTGAATGTTTATTAATATTATTTATGAACTTTGAATCATGTTTTTAGTTTAATATTACTATAAAATTTGATCTTTGAATCTATATCTATATTCAAATATTTTAGAAGGAGTTTGATCTTTAAATTTTTGTTTAAAAAGGAGGGTTTTTGAACTATTTTTTTTTCAAAAGGTTACCCCTTGAGCAAGTTATTTAATTTATGCCTTTATATGGCTAAGATTTATAAGAATTTATTCTTTTTAAAGGAGGATTATTTCAAAAGGATTTTTATTAGTTATATGATCTTTTATGATCGCAATTAAAGAGGCAACGACTTGTAAGTTATTAGTAAGAACGGTAGCTATTATATTATTTACCCATGTACTTCTTGTAGTAAGTCATGTGGATAAGGTAGTAACCCCTCGTCATAGACTCATTAAGGAATACTAAACTTGGGGGGGTGTGCACACTTTAGGAAAGATACCTAGGCAAGGAAAAAAGATTTTCTTTAATGTTATATACTTTATATTATATAAGTATTACAAGTATCCAAGGAACTATTTCGAATGTTTAATAAATAAAGTGTTTACTATTCCGCATATACATGTACTCAGTATATTTTATTGACACACTTTTATATTTGTTTTGTTTTGTTTTATGGCTTTGTCCCTGTGATGACCCTATTTTGGCGAGCAGAATTTGCAGGTTGATCATATGATGCATACTTCAAATAATGTAGGAGTTAGTGAGGAATAATACTTAAGCTAGGAGTTGTTATTTTATTTTCTCTAAGTTTCCATTATTGTCATAATTGAACAATAATTGTTATTTCAATAAAGAGTTAGTTATCTCAGTTATTCCGCTGCATTAGTTTAAAGTTCAGTTAGTAGTTAGTATTAAAGTCTTTAACGTTATCACGTGGCGGTAATACTCTCAAGTTTCTCAAGAGGTTTATATTAAAATATGTTTTCTAGAAAGAGAGAAATTTGGGGGTGTTACATTTAAGCACTAAAAATAATCATTTCATGTTGTAAGACTCTCCAGATGTATCATGATGATCTGCAAACCTGAAAATAGTTGTATGGCCAATTGATACGAGTGACTACTCGCCAAACAATACCAAAGTAAAGATAGATCGTCACAGGATCAATAAGCAACAAGCCATGATCCAACATAAAGCATGTAATCAGTAACATTAAGCATATACAAGCTAAGAAAATAATTAACAAACTCAGCATGATACTGTGAAAGAATAAAAATAGAGACATGCAACACATGCAATAAGTATATAAATGACAACTTATAATACTTGACACTTGTCTTTGAATTTATAATTTCTTAATTTAATTTTTTAGTACAATTAATTGATTTAATTGGAGTAAAAAATGAACAAGTTTATCCATCCTAAAATGTCTAGAAAGATATAATATTAGCCGCGACATTAACTCATAAAACTAATTGTGAGGTCTCTTGATTAAAAGAAAGGACATGTATGTTGATCATTCGACCCATAGAAAAGCCATAAGCTACCAACATCAACTCTAACCCACCTAGTTCAATGCTCTAAACGTGTACTAATCTGGAATTTTATTGTTTGTTACATTAATTAATCAATAGCTTAAACAATATTAGACCATTAACTAAATCAACGAACACATAACAACACCGAAAAAACTTTTTTAATCTTTAATTAATAAAGATGATTACGGAATACCAATTCATCCCATTAAATTTCCTTAAACATTTATTGAATAAACTCAACAATTAACCAATGTCATAACGACATAAATGTTTTCCTTTTCTTATTCAAGACTACAATCAAGAAAGATTAATAAAATAGTAAAAATAAAGATTAATTAAACAATTACTTTCACAATTCTTTAATTTCAATAAATAAATATTAATCCCATCTACATGGTCAATAAATAATGAATTCCTTTGACGGCTTGCATCAATATGTTATGAGTGCAATCATATTCATTATGAATATCCAACATATTCCTCACATAATAATAATTTTTATATCTATATAATTCAATAAATAATAATTTTTATACTATATAATTCGGTCTATATACTCTTTAAAATAAGATCCATATCTCTATCTATTATGTGTATCCAGTATTGTGAGCACCACATAAATAAGTAACAAATTCTGACGAGTGAGATTAAAGATCGTCAAAATGTATACTTTTTCTTAATTCTAAAAGTTGTTGTAATGAAAAATAAAAGATAAAAAAAGATACATACTTTTTTAAAGCTTTATATTAAAATTTGACAAAAATGGAAAATCAAAGAAGATAAATGTGAAGATAAAGTATCATGATCATTTGTCAAATGAGTATCAATTAGGTAGTGGATATTGTCGAAGATACATAGTTTTTTAAAGGTTTATATTAAAACTAGTTTAAAATTTTGCACGGGATGCTAATTGTTTGAGTTCATTTAAAAAAAAGGTTTAACAGGATGAATGTGACATAAATAAAACAAACAAAATGACATATAACAATTAAAAACGAAGTTATCGTATGATATGCAACAAAAGAGACAATAAGACAACTGTGAGTGACTATATGAACACATTGAATGAAAAACTAATTACATAAATTAAAAGTTTTCGTAATACTTATTACACATTGTGAAATGCTTCCTTATACACTACATTTGTGTTAACATTTGAGTTCCCATACTCTTTGTCACAGATTAAAATCTTCAAACCCTTTTTACTTGTAACTCTTGATAAAGCAACATAGAATTGTCCGTGGCTGAATACTGGCCGAGGGAGATATAATCCTACATAGGCTAGAGACTGTCCTTGGCTTTTATTTATCGTCATTGCAAAACATACAACCAATGGAAATTGCCTTCTCTGGAATTTTATCGAGAACTTTGTTGCGTCTGATGGTGTAAGTGTCATTCTGGGAATGAAAACTTTGTCCCCCACATTACTGCCGGACACAACAACAGCCTCAATAATGCAATTGCCAAGATGCTTGACGACTAATCGGGTACCATTACATAGCCCATAAGTCTGGTCAATATTCCTTAGGAGCATCACCGGTGCCCCTACCTTCAATCTAATGTTATGATTTGGCAATCCCTCGCACTTGATCGTATTTAGAAATTAGGTAGAATACATATCATGAACTCCAAAATTCCCTTCTTCAACGGAAATTGCATCTGAACTCAAATAACTTCTTTCTTCACCTAGCAAGCGAGAAAAAACATGCTCATTAACCATGTTGGCAATTTCATTAGTTGGAGCAAGAATAGCTCTTTCCTGAAAATATGTTGCTTCCCATATGTGATTCTCTAGGTCGGGATATGTACTCTCTACTATTGCAAAAATAGGGTCACCTCCTTCATCTATCAATGTCTCATGACGAATTTCTACATCAGCTTCACCATCATTCGGCTCACTAACTTTCCCATCTCCAATGTTCAAAATCCACTCTGAGAACTCCCTAATTTCATCCACATTCGAACTACCAGAATCTGTTCTGAGGCGCATATTCTTTGTTAATCTTAGCACACGAAAAAAAATCCCATAATTAAGAATGGTTGATTGCTGAGAACACAATATCTTGTCTGCTTCCTTTGGGAACGACGGGCAATATCTGTCTTAAATCACCGGCGAACACAACAACCTTTCCACCAAATGGAATATGTTGATTTGCTGGATTCATGCACTGCATAATATCCTTTAAGCTTCTATCTAGAGCTTCAAAGCAATATTTATGCATCATAGGAGCCTCATCCCAAATGATCAGTTTTGTCCTTATAAGGAGAGTTGTGAGGTCCGATCCTGGACTAATTGCTGAACACATTGAGTTCTCAGTAACATTTAAGGGAAGTCCAAATCTAGAATGGGCAGTTCTCCCTCGTGGAAGCAACAAAGAGGCTATTCTACTTGACGCAGCTGGCAAGACAATTTCCCCTTTATGCCTTAATGCAGCACACAGTAATCTCCACAGGTACGTCTTACCAGTTCCTCCATAACCATATACAAAGAAGACGCCCCCTTCACCTCTCGATACAGTAGACATGATTTCATTATAAATTCCATGTTGTTCAACCGTCAATTCCCGAATATAGTTATTTAAATTCCTTGTCTTGCTGCTCTCTATCATATGATAGCTCATCAATTATGAGCTTGTTTTGACCATCAGAGATAATCAAATCATCTGGAAATGGCATTTCGGTGAATTTACGGAGGGTGCTACCGTTACTTTGTAGCTTAGCTTCAATGTCAGCGAGAGCTAAGTTCTGCAATTGTTCATCAGTTAGGCGCAATGCTGCAAAAACAGACAATTTGACAGTTACTCCGAATGCAAACCATTTCGTAACAATAAATATTTATGAATAAATTTAATAAGGGTAGTGATAAAGATGCTCTAGATCATTTTTAGTAGTAGCCGACTACTTTTTCTTTTTTTTATTGTTTCTTAGTTCCGGGGCGGATGGAATGGGCAGACGAGTTGGTTCGGCTCTTTCGAGACCTATACCATTGTCCTTGAGAAGTCTTCGTTGTCTGTATAGGATATCATCAGAGGGAAGGTGCCAAGTCTTATCCCAAAGAGCCTCGGGTTTTGTCAAACTGCAAGATAGTAGCAACATGCAGAAAAAATTACGTAGATATTGTCCCGATTCTCTAACACTGGCTTCTATTATGGCGTCAACGTACTCCTTGTCATCATCTAATAAACCTCTTGCATAACATGCTTCTTTAAAAGTCGAATATTGTACACCATCAACAACGCGTATGTCTTCATAAGACGTTGCATCTTTAACAAAATTCAATAGTGTCCTCAAATAGAATTTTTCCCCTACTCCTGGAGTTACATGATAAATCCTCCAAATGCAAAAGCCTCTTCTTTCGAGGTGTCCATTCACGTTAACCTGTTTGCCACACAAATTTTGTTGGGAACTCAACATAGCTCAATTCTCTGGCCTCAGGATATTTTTTATTGCACTCCATCCATGACAGAAACATTGTTCAGTCAATGTTAGGTCTTTCAAGAATCGACTCTAAGTCAGCATCATCAGTGTACCGGACGCTTTGCTCATCGGGTAAATGAAAGCTTAGCCTCTCCACAGCAGGGATTCTATAATTCTAGGCGTGTTTTTATTTCGCCTACGCGGGATGAGCGCCCATTTGATTTGACTACCCCATTGTTAAGGTTTTATTGAAAATTGTTTTGAAGTCGCCAATAATTCTTTAAAGGAATTATAAACCTAATTGGATATGGGAAACCGTAAGGAGAAATTGTGAACTTTTCCAATGTAGATTTTCCCATCCTGACTCCATAGATAGTCAAAATGTGTAAACGCGTTTTTGAAAAGATTTGAACATGTGTAAACGCGTTTTTGAAAAGATAGAAAAGAAACTTGTGTCTCACACAGGACTTGCGTCAGACGTAGGACTCTGTGTGAGTCACAAGTCCACGTGTCAGGCACTCATTGGCTCGCCTGGCGCGTTCTGGCCAATGTGATGGACGCATGTGGCGCGCTGAGCGCAGCCGCTGCGTCCGGCGCATATTCCAGCATATTCGGTTTTTGATTCTACGTGTGCTTTAAAGATACTTTTTTATCTCTAAAATCCGGGGATTGAATTTTACTGATGGAAAATCTGATTTATGCTCAAAATATTTATTAAGGATAATAAAAGCATTTATGAAAATATTTATTAAAATAATAAATATTTGATTGGGCTCTTAAAATAGACTTTAAATGGACTTAAAACGTTTTACGGGGCTTAAAATACAATTAATCATCATGGATAATTAATTGGGTTAGAGAATATCATTTCAAAACACAACATGGACTGGTTATTCGGATTACTCTTCCATTGGGTCGCGCCAACTAATATCGCGGTATGTTTCATCATTGGACCCTTAAATGGGGGAGACACAATTATGTGTCTACAGAAGCCCCCACTTTGACTGAGGTTCAGGAAACCGATAATCAAAGTATACGGTGTCGGGACGAAGAACGATTCTAAACGCCCTCCTGTTTAGAACTAATCTACAAAGTTAGTATGCAGGACAATAACTACAAGCAATCTGATTACCTGCAGAAGAATATGTTAGCAAATAGGTGCAAACAACTCACGCAATAATGCACATAATGATGCAAATAATGCAAACTTTGACTCTCTAAGGATGCACAAGACGCTATGTAAGGATTAAGGTTATGCAAATCTAAGGGATGACACATCATGCAAGGTCAGGGTTATGCATGACTAAAATGTATGAAATGTAATGCAAGGTCAGGGTTTTGCAAGGTTAGAAGATCTGGATATGTAGAGAGATAGATTGATCAGATATAGATTGAATGATTTTCGAAAACTGTTTTTAGTAAATAATTGGGGTCCGTGAACGAGATCCGCAAATTACAACTCTTCGGAAGTTTAATTTGGAGGAACCACCACATGTATAGGAATCCCCCACTTTGGGTGAGCTTTCCTAAATTAGGCATCTTGAGCCTTGATTGAAAGGTAGTTGACATGTCTTGAACGTTGAAAGTTGTTCGCTGGGAATTCTTCTTTGGGGAGTTGATACAGGCAAAGTCAAATACCACCAGAGACCATGGAGTTGTCCGAGAGTCCTTTAGGGACAAGGAGAGCTTGGAATTGAAGAATAAAAAGTTAAATTTATGACTTAAATAAATGTAGGTAGGAAAAGGTTTTAACGAGGCTAGGTTCAGACTCGAGTCTATGTCGGGATCTAGAAAGAGTATGCTCCTAAATTCTAGAAAGTTAAATCATTAGACCTTGACTAATTTATTTTTATTTTAGCGGTCGGACCTCGAGATGAGGATTCCTACGTATCCTTGCAGAATCAGACCATTCGTAGTTCTGGATCTGATTTTTTTATTCTTTTTGTCCCCTACTTTTGCCTAGCCCGCCCTTTCGGGTTTTCAACCTAGCGGGCTTGGACATACCTTGAAAAAGGATTTAGGGTTGATGAAAGGTTGAAAGGTTTAAGGCTTGAGGTTTTAGGTTTTTGATGAAGTATTAATTGGCTGGACTAAAGTAAGGATCATAGATTCGGATTATAGGGCTAAAGATTTTGATGGATTGAAGGATTTGAATGAGGGGTAGAACTTGTGTGCAAGCCCCCTAGCTTGACTTTTTATTTCTTTGCCTTTGGCTTTTTCTTTTTACATTTTTTCTTTTCATCCTGTGCGTTTTCTTTTGCTTTTGCTTTTTTCTTTCGCACTTTGATCTTTTTCACTTTTTTTGTTTTTGCCTGGCATTGATCTTTTTTATGTAGTAGGGCTTGCACACAAGTTTTTTTTATGGTTTAGGGTATTGGAAGGTTTGCAGAATATATGTGGAGCTTTGATTTTGAAAGGTTATAAGGATCATGAAGGATGATGGTTTAAGGGATTTTATTTTGGCTAGCATGGAGATGGCTTATGAAAAGTAATGGAAGGGAGAGGAGAATAACTCATAATCCAAAGTATGTAACTTTATATTATTATTATTTTCGTATTTTAGATCTCTTTTTATTATTATTAGTCAAGTTCATTAGGTGATTAAAGTTTCATAATTGAATTAGAAGCATAAATAAAATGATGGAAGGCCAATGAAAATGAAAATGAAAATGCAATTATTTTATTAATTAGAAATAATTAGAACAAGGCTTATTAATAAAAAATCTTAAATGACATAGACTCGACGGGAAGGGAAATGAAGGAGCTAGGGGCACTAGTAGAAAAAACATCAAGTGCTCCGGTTAAAAAGCCCATAAATGCTCCGTATTTGACCCGTAGCAGACGCCATACGAGCAGTTGAGCATTTTACAAATGCTCCGGTTTAAACCGGAGCATTTGGTATCTCAAATGCTTCGTTTGTTTAGAAAACCGAAGCATTTAATAGTCAAATGCTCCGGTTAATAAGAAAAAACCGAAGCATTTGTGCTACAAATGCTCTGGTTTTCTCTTAACAACCGGAGCATTTGCTAGTTTTTTATCTAAAAAAAAATTCTACAGCTTGCTGAAGCTGTACTCCAACAGCAGTACACCCAACAAGGAGTAAAAAGTTCTACATACAGATCACATACTCAAGTACCAGTAGCTTTTAGTGGCAGCCCCTATCATGCCAGCATACATACAACTCATACCCCACAGAAGTTAAAGACTACTTATACTCTTATAAGAATCGAAAGAACATATATAAGAAGGATATAAACTGAAATTGTATTGATCAAACAAAAAATTAATATGCCATGACACAAGTATAAACAACTAGCTAATAATTGCAAAAAAAAACTCATTATGCCTCTAGGACACCATAATTATAAATCTAAACCATGGAAATTTGTCACCCTTTTGCGTGATGGTGATTCCTCAATCATTGCAACAGCTTTTTCATCATCATTCTCACACGCTAAAACATCATCACCATCACCACAACCACCCACCTCTGCACCTAATGAGACAAACTAAATAATATAACAATGATCATTATATACCCTTCATTACTTACAAGAAGAAAACCTTAAATTTCAAAAACTAATAAGTAATCATGAATCGATCTCGTATAGATTGCCAAACATCCATCCAAATAAAAGGAGAAGGTAGTACTGCTACAAAATTCATTATCAAAGTACACTGAACAATTAATTTAAAAGGAGAACCTCGATTGACTGAACTAGCAGAGCAATCTACAACAACTAATTGTCATGCAAAGTCTCAAAGTCTCATATAAGATAGAAAATTCCATGATTCACGGCATATTATAAAAGAACTACCAGCACAGAACAATTAATTTAAGTAGAAAATTGCCATGGGTTTACATATCCAACAAATTATCTAACCATCAGAGAAACAAAAGACTAATTAATGATTAAAAACTCGAAAACAAAATCAGAAGATAATGATTAAAAGAAGGTAAACCACACACACACATCTGATAGAATCGTGATGGACTTCGGATTTATAGGCCTTATGGCAGTAATATACAATAAAGATTAACCATGCAATCTCTTGGAATGAAAGACATACCAACGTAAGATGAGTTTAGAAGTAGATCTCACATAGTGCACCAACGGTAGGACAATCAGATCTTCAAGATATCAAAGTTAAAGCTTGAAACCCACAACAAGAACATAATCTAGATCAGTTTTGAGAAAAAAAAAAAATTAAACATAATGATTATCTTTATCATGGGTGACATTATATGCAACACATATCTTCAATATAATAGCACAACAACATAACCTACCTTTTAGTTCACATTGTGCTTATACAGAATATCTAGCAGGAACATTAAGCATCAGGTACACAAAAAAAATATCACAAATAGGGATATGTTTGTTTCTGAAAAAGAAATAAATCGAATTTTATTAAAATTATTAAAAGCTATATAATCGTATAAAGCCAATCCAACACACTCTGGATTAAATACTCAAACATCTATAACTCAATAACTTCAAGAGGCATTCAAATGAACTCTCAAAGTATACACAGAATCATTGCAATCATCTTTCTAATTAGATGAACTGTGATGTCAAGAACAAGGTCAAGGAGTGGACTCTATTTTCTAAAGGGTCCTAGTTGTAAACATAACAACCTTATAACAAAAATAGTGTGCCAAGCATCATATAAGCTTCTAAAGAAAATCCCCATCTATAGACCACTAAAGTCGAACCTATTGAAGTAGAAATTGTACCCGAAATAAATCACCTAAGTCAATTGTAACAACAATTTTTAATTTCTTACTAAATTAATTGCGGATGATAAATCACCTAAGACCTAAACTAGTTAAGAGTTCTACCAACGAAAACAACAAAACTTTAAAAAAATTGATAAAAAGTAACATGGTTTTGTCCTTGATCAGTACTTTCTGTTATCAAAATGTACATAGGTCAGACAGAAAGCCTTGCAACAGAAAGTACTTTTGTAGAAACTTTTAAAAAATTGATAAAAAAAATTGATAAATCAAGATGCACATAGGTAAAAGCATCAGTATAGCATAACAAAATGTAACTTAAGACTCTTGATTCAGAGCAGGAATCACATGTACTGACATGTAGTTTAGGATTAACCATTATATGCTTACTGATAGCTCTAAGGTCCAAAAGTCCAAATTGGCAGATTCACAGGTAAAAATATGAGACTATAACAAGTTCAGGAAAAGTTAATGATGAAGAGATAAAGAAATGTTACCTCAAGCATATGTAGCCATGAATTATGTGGCAACTCTGCATTCAAAATAGCTGATTTGATCTGCTATAGAAAAACAAAAAGAGATATTTACATAAGTTCCAAACAATACTCCCTGAGCACAGTAGGAAATCCTCACTACCATCAATCAAAGTTTGACAAGGTTCATGGACATATCAGCTAAATCTATCCTAGTATTTTTCTTCATACATATAAGAATTACAAATAAAAATTATGATTATATTACAACTTTACAGATAAAAAATACATGAAGTAGAGATAGAGCTAAGAAAATTAATTTAACCTGCCAATTAATATAATTCTGTTGAACTCACCACTCAAAGCTAAGTGTTAGTTGGTCAATATAGCAGCAACCTTCAGAGTATGGATATGTAAGTTTAAAGACAATTACCATAATCTACAACACAAAAGTAAATAAAGAATATTAATAAATCCCCTCCTGTGCATTAATCCCATCTCTGCTAATAAAATATGTCATTTAAAACCTTTTCCAACAAAGGTTTTGTGCTACAACTCGCATGAGTTAATCCTTTGACCTGTAGAACAACATGCAGCTTGAACTAAAATAAAAAGTACAACCAAGGAACAACAACATAAAAAATAAAAGTGAAGGAATCTTACGTCAGGATCGCAAGAACTTTCTGCATTCTTGAAATGGCATCATATAAACACTTAGTGATATAATATCCAACAAAGCAATCACTTCACCATTTTCTACAACAGGAAGATGGCTGAATTCTCCGGTAAAACATGGCAGATCCATATCAATATGACAAGAAAGAAAACATCCCCACTAACTCTCATTGATCTTGCACACACCAGGCACGTAACATAGTGAATGATTTGACAAACCAGATAACTAATCTGATCAGTTGCATCCATATTGTATTTTCTATCTACATGTATAAAATACTTTCAGTTAGAAAAGGAAATACAGAACCACCATCATTCTTGCTCACTATATTAAAAGCCTCGGTAACTAAAATTGATATGAGGAACAGAAACTTGTAGACAACTATGCAGACTTTGTTTCCCTTGCTTTGTGCAGAAAGATACTCGACTGCTGATAATAGCTAACTGAACATAGACCTGTAGAATTTGATGAGTTAGAGCCACGACTAAATATAGAAGCATAATCTTTCCATATGTGTATCGTATCATCCCACGAGCATAGAGAAGACGAATCACATACATAGCAAAAAAGAAATACACAAATTCAAAAACCAACTCTTCCTCGTGCCATCCACCCCCCCCTTCTTCTCACTCAGTCTGGCGAGGAAGTGATAAGAACATTAATTCACATATTTGAAGGTAAGGGGTGCATATGAAGACAAGCAGAAAAAACACTAAGTCCATCACTTAATGGTGAACAGCATATGAGAAATTAGCAACGAAAAAACCAAAAATATATTGTATTGATGCATCTTGGATACGAGAATTGAACTACATAATGACACAAATCAGATTCATATATATCAAATAAATATCAACCAAAGCAGCAATAACATTAGCTAACACAAAACATCACCTGAAAATTCTTCTAAATATTATTACACCCTGACTCCCGTAGTTAACTCCACACTTTCGATTTTGGAGTGTGCCTAAAAGAATTTCACATTTCCTTTTCATACTTACTCTATCCTTGTCTGTTATTCCACCTCCAAAACACATTTCCAAGTTCCAAGTCTTCCAACCAAAACCAAATCACAATTGAAGTATAGGAGCATCTTAATATTCAATTATGCAGCTTAAGTAAATCTTGGAAAACATAACTTACTAGTTCAATTGGAAAATACCCGATGTGACTATTTCACATCAAAAGAAGAGATATAGAAAGGTTAAGGTACATAGAAAAGAAAGAAGACTAAAGAAAACCTCATATGCAAGAATGCACAAACTCAAACAACTCGACATGGCTATGGTGAATTATAACACAAATAATATCATTAATTAGCTATTAGGAAAATCAAGCAATAATGATTTATCCTTTCGTTTGCATCCTCATTTGTCAATTCAACAAAGTTGCATTTGACATAGGCAATTCAGAACTATTATGGACTATATCCAAAGAAGACCATATAGATAAAATTATGTAATCGCCTGGGAGGCTGGGAAGCAAAATGGTGTAAAGACCGCTCCCGTACATGTATGCTACATACTGCCGGAGCAAGAACCTCTCTTCACCAACAAGCTTATACACGAGAATGAAAAGACGGTAAACGAAACTTATCCACGAAAACCATCAACCATCGTAACAGTTGAAAAGTAGCATTTGTATATTCACGAACGTAACAGTTGAAAACTAGCATTTGACCTTGCCAAGTTAGACTTAGGGCGTTGACCCAAGATGCACAATTCGACCACAGTCAGGCGTTGAACGCTGGCGAAGCTTCTAGGGCATAAATGGAAGGAAGACTCTGAGAAAATGATTGAATAAACTAATTAGATTAAACCCTAGTATTATTTCGAGTAATTCAGAAGAACCTAATAATTAGGAGAAAATAAAACCTGAAAACGTTTGGGAGGTTAAAGAAACAGCTACGGAATTGAGCGAGGTCAACGCCTTGTGATTCGACAGTGCCGTTAATGGCGGAATTGAGCGAGGTCGTTGAACTAGAAGGAGGGAGCGAATGACGCCTTACGACGGAGAATCGAACTGCGGCTGACTTGAGCGAGGTCGTTGAACAAGAAAGAGGGAGGGACGACGGAGAGCGAAGGACGACTGAGGGACGAGACGAAGGTGTACATTATGCGAGGGTTTCAATTTAGAGAGGGAGGGATGGAAATAATGCAAAATTGATAAAGAGAGGGAGGGACTGAGGGTGAGCGAGATAATAACTCGAAAATTTTATTAGATCTTTAAGAAGGGGAAATAATGCAACTGCTCGAGTTGATTAGTCAACCGGAGCATTTGACATCAAATGCTCCGGTTGACTAATCAACCCGAGCATTTGTGAATTTTTTTAGCTAAAATTTTCACAAATGCTCGGGTTGATTAGTCAACCGGAGCATTTGTTAAGTAGCAAAAGCTGTTTTTTCCACTAGTGGGGAGGGACTCTCCGACTCAACCTAGAAAACTAGCGTTGAATGACCATATGCCCCGGCATTATTTAGGCACTGCCCAAGGGGATGCCGCTATTGCTGACTTTTGATGCAGGCGGAATTGGCAATCTATCGTCTTCAATCATATCTTGTAGGGCATACTTCAAAGTCCAGCAGTGTGATGTCATATGCCCATTTCCTTGATGGTACTTGCAGTAGGCATTAAAATTCCATTTACTGGATCTTTTCTCAGGAGCAGGGTCTGGAGTAGGGCCAAGAAGCTGAAGTCCTCCTTTTGCATGAAGCCTAGTGAAGGCTTCTTCTAGAGTCATGCCCAATGGAGTGAATGTTTTTTGAGGCCCTTGATAGCCTCTCTTTTCCGTAGTTAGGGCATTGAAGTCGTTGCTTTTAGAGGTAGAAGGGTTGTTATTACTCATCTTGAATGAGTTGTTGTTGGAGGAACCCTTATTCTTGTTAGCTTGTACCTCTTCTTCAATCAACAGGCCTACCATATAGAGCTTCATGAAAGACTCTCTGGGTTGGAATTTAATATGATCCCCATACTTAGGTTGCAGGTTACGGATCACCAGTCGGACTTGATCCTCTTGAGATGGCATGTTAGTCATTTGTGTCGCTTTTTCCCTCCATCTGTTAAGGAAGGTGACAAAATCTTCGTTGGATTTCTGTTTAGTTAACTCCAACTCACAAAGGCCAATGGGAAGCTGAGTATTATATACGTATTGTTTGTGGAACTCTTCCCTGATATAGTCCCAATCATTCAGGTTGGTCTTATTCAGTGACCTGAACCACTTGGATGGATGTGCATCCAAGGTCAAGGAAAAGACATAAGCAAACAAGTCCTTGCTCATGCCTTTGAGAGCCATAGATATGAAGAAAGCTCTTAAATGATCATCTGGGTCTTCGACCCCCTTGAATTTGGGGAGGTCACCCAATGTTATCTTTTTAGGGAGTTTTTCCCTCAGTTCAGGGTCAATGATGTCGTGGCCATGAGCCTGACCCTCGAGCGCAGGAATTGACTGGATCAATTGCTCGAGTTTCTCAAACCTCAGTTCTATCTCGGTCTTGATAGGAGGTGGTGGTGGTGGTGGAGTGTCATCCTGCTCTTCTTCCCCATTTAGTTTTTCTCTCAGTGCCTTAATCTCTTTGTCTTGTTCCGCAAGACGAGAGTTCATCAGTTGAAGTTGGGCCATAATGGCACTGAGCTGTTCATTAGCGTCCCCCATTTTATATGATGATTCAGAAGAGTCGGAGGAATCGTCTGAAAAGGTGAGGACGCGTTTGACGAGTCTAGGAGTAGGCTGACCTTGTATCTTCTCTGTTGGGCGTTCCCAAGTTATAATCTCACGACCTGTCCTGAACAGAAATCGAATGGACCTCGTAAATTTCAAGAAATGATGTTTTAGAAATGAGAAATGGAAATGAAGGGTGGAGAAATGGAAATGGAGATGAGAGATGAGAAATGAAAATGAAAGTAAAAATGGAAATGGCTATGATTATGGTTATGATGGCGACACGGGTCTAACTATATGCATATATGGACTGGACTGGACTGGACTATGCAAGCAGACTAGACTAGACTTTGCAAACAGATTAGACTAGACTTTGCAAACAGACTAGACTCAAAAGGATTGCCTATGCTAGCTTCGCTAGACTTAGGGAGGAATTGGCTTCGCCAGACTTGATGATTTGGGGTTGCTATAGATGTAAAGTAGGAATAGCTTCGCTAAACTTGGCGGATGCCTTTATGGTCTTAGGGGTAACTAGCTTCGCTAGGCCTATGGGGTGCCATTATGGTCTCAAAGGGTGACTAGATTCGCTAGGTCAATGGGTACTGTTATGGTCTTAAGGTATGACTAGCTTCGCTAGGTCAATGGGTGTCGTTATGGTCTTAAGGATGACTAGCTTCGCTAGGTCAAAGGGAGCCGTTATGGTCTTAAGGATGACTAGCTTTGCTAGGTCAGAGGGTGTCGTTATGGTCTTAAGGATGACTAGCTTCGCTAGGTCAGAGGGTGCCGTTATGGTCTTAAGGATGACTAGCTTCGCTAGGTCAGAGGGTGCCGTTATGGTCTTAAGGATGACTAGCTTCGCTAGGTCAAAGGGTGCCATTATGGTCTTAAGGTATGACTAGATTCGCTAGGTCAAAGGATGTCGTTATGGTCTTTAAGGGATGCTAGCTTTGCTAGACTTAATGGTTTGGACTTCATCCTATACGGGTTTGGAAATGGACTGGATTAGACTTAGGAAATGAGTTGGGCCTTATATGGACCTAATTTTTCACTTAGTCCTATATTGGTTTGAAATTAGACTTGGAAATGCACATGGGCTTGATATTGGAAATGGACTAGGATTGGACTTAGAATGGAATGGACTGGGATTAGATTTAGACTGGGCTTGACATAGACTAGGGTTCACCTAAAGATGCAAATAGGCCTAGATTTTACTTGAACTGGACTTATATGGGCCTAAGATGGATTCTAATGCTAGCGGGCCTAATATCAACGCATGCACTCAAATTTAGATGGATCTAATATGAATGCAAAATGGACTCTAATGCTTATGGGCCTAGAATGAATGCAAAATGGACTTAAATGCATATGGGCCTAAAATGAATGCAAGTGGGTTGGATTGATTGGATTGTATTGAATGAAGGTATTTGGAATAGGCTTAGAATTTTTGAAATTGGTTTTTGAAAGGAACCCCTTGTTTTTATCTCTGATTAGGAAAATATGATGGGTTAATTTTGAATTTTTTTATTTTTTTTGTAAATGTCGTGTATGATGATGATTAATAAATACTTTTTTTGAAAAAGGTAGTATAGACATGGGTGCAGGATTGATTTTAAAAAAATGTAAGATTTTGAAATTTGTTGAATATGGTAAGGTAAGATTGATAGGGAATATTAGCTGGATAGCAGAGATGAAATGAGAAGAGGTAGACATGCATGATGATTCTAACTCTACCATGACCATTTTTTCTAGATGCATTTTTTTAGGACAGACTAGACCTTGCATGAAAATACTGGTTTTTATGTTGAATTAGGTGAGACCTCTAACTAGACAGATCGAAGATAGGACCGACCACCACGACGACTAAATTGACGAAAAGCATGTGATGCAGAGACTGCGTGCCACACAACATTGCTGCGCGCAGTGCACAGTCGTGCGTCTGGCGCGGGAGTGGTTCGCCAGGCGCAACTTAATGCGCTTGGCGCACTACTCCCCCAACATGTTTTTCGGGGATTTAGGCGACGCTTTGGCAAATTGACGATTTTTCTATTATTTGTTACACGCGATTTTAGGAACGACGCATAATAATGACAATTTGACAAGAAAATAACAGGCAAAATTGCAATCAAAGGCAAACGTCATATAACATGGATGCAAAAGTTCCAACCTAAAGTCAAGTTCTATGTTTGAAACTATGGTCAGGTTTAGGTTAACCCTGAAAAGGGTCCATGACAAAGAAATTGATCCCACGCTTCGTACCCCTGCTTAAAGAGGTGGCCACGTGTAAGACGCACTCCAGTTCTCAAGTTAGGAACAAGAGAACAATGCCATGGTTGGGTAGATTTGCTTATAACTAAGATCCAACACTATCGCTCAGGAAGCTTTTTGGAAGGACAAAGCGCAAACCCCCCGGGGTGACCTCACACATAGAACATGTGCTAATGAGGTAAGGTAGATTGTCCTTATGGTGGCTGAACAATAGCCATGCATATGCAAAACAGTATATTATTCAAAGGCATCAAAAGAGAATGAATCGTATTTTTCAAGTTTCACCCACTCATTTAAAAAAAAAATTTTTTTTAAAATCCTCCCCAGTGAAGTCGCCAAATTGTAGGCGTGTTTTTATTTCGCCTACGCGGGATGAGCGCGTATTTAATTTGACTACCCCATTGTTAAGGTTTTATTGAAAATTATTTTGAAGTCGCCAACAATTCTTCAAAGGAAGAATCATAAACCTAATTGGATATGGGAAATCGTAGGGACAAATTGTGAACTTTTTCAATGTAGATTTTCCCGTCCTGACTCCATAGATAGTCAAAATGAACCAAAGATTGAGTTCGGTGGTGAGGGTACAACACAGTCAGGAACCATGTTGCCCATTGCTGGCCTCTACTAAATATCAATTCACAATAAATTTTATGCCAAAGAATAATCATATAATATTTTTAACACCCTAAAAATATTTAGTCTAGGTTGGTTCAGGAAACACATAAAAAGACTAACTTTTAGTGACAAGTTATTATGCAATCAATTTACAGGGAACCTAGCAGGTTGTCCAAATTAATCTGATTAATGTTAAAACAGCTCTTTAGGTCTTTGATTAGCAAAAATAACATGTGGGGTGATAAAAGCAATAAATCAGGATAATCATATAATATGTATACAACAATCAGGCAAGTATATAACAGTGTATGAAAATAAATAAAAAGAAGGAAAGATTAGAATATACAGTAGAACGATCATTAATTAAAGATCTACATCATGAAATAAATTGTTAGTAACTTCTAGGAAATAAATATAATACAATTATTCAAGGATCCTCAGAAATTATACCTATGCGGCTTAGGTTGAAGAGCGCAACGATAGTTAGGCAGAGCAATCGTGGAACTAAGAACGTAGTATGATCATAAACTGGAAATTGATTTGATGTATTGAAAGTGTATAAGTGTTTGGAGGTTCGTAATAGGATTCGTAAGTATTCGGAAGTATATTTGTGTTCGTAAAATAATAATGAAAAGCCGTCTCTGATTCGGGAAATCAGCCCGTATTTATAGGCAGAAGAAAAACTGCGCTGCACGCGCGCACTGCGCCAGGCGCAGTCCGACGTGGCAGGCGCAAGGCCACGTGTTAGGCCCAGATTGGCGCACCTGACGTGGTCTGCCAATCAGATTTGAACATGTGTAAACGCGTTTTTGAAAAGATAGAAAAGAAACTTGCGTCTCACACAGGACTTGCGTCAGGCGCAGGACTCTATGTGAGTCACAAGTCCACGTGTCAGGCGCTCATTGGCTCGCCTGACGCGTTCTGGTCAATGCGATGGACGCACGTGGCGCGCTGAGCGCAGCCGCCGCGTCCGGCGCATATTCCAGCATATTCGGTTTTTTATTCTACGCGTGCTTTAAAGATTCTTTTTTATCCCCAAAATCAGGGGATTGAATTTTACAGATGTAAAATCTGATTTATGCTCAAAATATTTATTAAGGATAATAAAAGCGTTTATGAAAATATTTATTAAATATTAATATTTGATTGGGCTCTTAAAATAGACTTTAAATGGACTTAAAACGTTTTACGGGCTCAAAATACAATTAATCATCATGGATAATTAATTGGGCTTTAGAATATCATTTCAAAACACAACATGGACTGGTTATTCGGATTGCTCTTCCATTGGGTCGTGCCAACTAATACCGCGGTATGTTTCATCATTGGACCCTTAAATGGGGAGACACGATTATGTGTCTACAATAATGGATAGTGAACCCAAATATCCTCCACATGGCTTCACATTGGGATATGTACCGACAATGATAATACATTTGTATTTCATCAGTTTCCTTAGGATCATCAGAGCTTTGACGATTTTGATATGCTGCTGTCGTGACTCTATCATATCCCTTATTGATATACTTGTACAGATATTTAATCGATCTCGACTGGTTGCACCATTCAACGTTTATATGTGCACGATACTTACACAACAACTATAGATTATGCGGGACCACAAATCTATTGTCAAGCGTGATGCCACCTTTGACAACGATTGCACCATTATATCTTCTCCTATAAACAGGATGCCCATCT
Organism: Beta corolliflora; assembly: GCA_947648045.1. Lineage (NCBI taxonomy): Eukaryota > Viridiplantae > Streptophyta > Magnoliopsida > Caryophyllales > Amaranthaceae > Beta > Beta corolliflora. The sequence goes on from CANSZD010000853.1 coordinate 529,956, forward strand.
TCATCCACTCTTGTTCTCTCATAGAATTTCTTTGGAAAATGTTTTGTGCATTTTTTTATCCGTAGTACATGGGGTGTTATTGTTCAAAGCACCACATGGACCATGTATCATAAACTCTGAAACTAAATCGTACAACTCCGGATTCTCATCTTTATTCGGAAGCTCAACGCAAATAATTTTTTTTATTGCTTCGGCATTAGGAAATTTATCGTCCCGGTGTAAAAACAAAAGTCTATGCGTATGTGGCAATCCACGCTTTTGAAACTCCACAGTGTAGACAACTGTAAATCATAGTAAGACAGCTACTTAGCCAACATGTTAAGATTTTTTAAAAAAAATTGTGCAAAATCACAACTAATATATATATATATATAAATAGGCAGTAATCTGATCTTCCAGCTTATTGGCTGATTACCCGCTTTAACTCTGCCAAAAATCTTTTTATCCTTAAGATCCTTAACCATTTGATTGAGCTTCATCTTAAACACTCGACAAACAATATCTGGTCTATATTCAGGTCTTAGGCCCCTCTTCGATACAAACCGTGTTATTTCGGGCCACTTTGGATTACATGTGAATGTTATAAACAAATCTGGGTAACCATACCATCTACAAATAGACATTGCATCTTGATAATTCTCTCTCATGTAGTTGTGTCCTGCAGTAAATGAGGCTGGTATAACTACTCGACTACCTGTAGATGCTCCTTCTGTATCTCCTCGACTTGTTGCACCACGTATTATGTTCTTAACATTGTCAACCCTCTCTGTTGATTATTCCTTACGAATGACAATCTTTCAGCCTCCATCATTGTATAACCGTCGATCCAAAACTGCTGGCATAAACGTCCGGCAAACAAAATGGTGTCCGCCTCTTCTTCACAGTATTGCATTCGATATGCAAACCACTCTCTAATAGTCAGTCTATCTCGTTTTTTGGCATTGCCGGTAGGTAGACTTTTATCTCTATGGCAAACATCAACCTTGTATCCGTCCTCACCATATGGAAATAGAAGAGGATATTGCAAAGGCAGATAAGCAGGATGGAGCTCAGAGATCTGCTTCAGCTTTCCACTTCGTATTTCGACAACTATATCTCGTTTATCAGCAGTATCGATGTCTCCAATTATCAAGGCAGCTACCTCAGATGTTGTAGGTAGGTTGTATGTCCTACCATCAGTGTCTCTCATCCCAATTAATTTCAACCAAACTTCATCACACGAATGATTTTTAAAGCGATCCCTTGCCATCCTAAAATTTTTAGCATGAGGATTGTGCTGATCAATCATATCTTGTAATTCGACAATTAGAGAATCTTCAAACTTATCAGGATTTTTAGAACTATGATAAACATTTAAGAAGTTATTAGAACATACTTCCATCATTTTTTTATTAGTATACAAAGTTAGTATATGTCACAAAAATGTGATGTTTGATTTACTTATAAGCAACCTACCAATTACCAATCTCATGCTCTATGTCATACATGTATAGTTGAGAAAACTTCGGGCGCGATCCTTCATTCGGCAGCAAGCTACCAATTAGGTGATGATTTTGACTACCTATTTTGAAATTATAGGGTTCGCGTCCTTGAGTGGATGGTGCTTGTATCTTTCCTCCCATCGATGTAAACGAATGCATCATATTATATGGTCGGATATTCTCGATGAAGTGCTTGATGTTTTCCTTTCAGCAAGTCGGTCAATAGCTGTGGAGGCCGACGCAACAAAGGAAAAACAACTTTGCCTTGCATACAGCATAGTGAGAATTTTGGCTTGTCCGTTTTCTTTACAAATTTTTTTGCTCTTTCTTCATACCACATCATTGCGCCACAATACTCACACTTCCATATTGCATCACCAATATCCCAGTACTCTAAATATATAGCATTTTTAATATATTAATATTTTTTGTAATATATGTGATTTATATGCAATTTACATTTATAAGTTATTATCTTCGAAAACCTGAAACTTTATTTTGGAGTTCAACATTTCTGCGTGTATTTTCATGACTATGAACTTCCCCATCAACGGTACGGTCTCTTATGTTTGTCGCAAATTGATCGGTTGAGTCTCCTATACATACGCAAATAGAAGGAAAAAATGAGCAAATATATATAATCAAAATAATGTAAGATAAGGTTTCTTATACTATAAATAGTCAAATACCTAAATTAATATGTCGTCTCACTTGTTTCACGGCCTTTTTGCTTTGGACGATATCTTTTTTGTATTTGAATGAATAACGACTTTCTCCTAATCGAATTATGTCTCTGTCTGCAGCTAAATAAATTAAAAATTATTGAATATTTGTCAAGATAATGACAATATATATATTCATATATAATGACTTTAACATAAGAATAAAAAAATCAAATAACAAATACCTCAATTTCGATTCTCATTCCATAAAAATCTTCTACTATGTCGTGTTAATTTCGAATCAGATTATGATTCTTGAATACAAACAAACAAATACTAACACAGGTCAGTAAATTGATAGTTTGGATAATTATCATTCTTGATGGAAGTAATGCATATTTTATTGTAATAATACTCACGGTTCGTTGTAGTACTATTAAGAGAAGTACAAAGCTCGTTTGCAATACTTGAAGACGTATGTGTGACTTGATTATCAGTCTGAACAACTACAAAAACAAATAGTCTTTTAAACAAAAAAGTTTCCATGTAAAGCCAATTTAAGGTATTCATCTTCCGGCACCATTATTGTGATATGAATACATCTGACAATCTACCTTTTCTTGAGCGCTTTTGTTTCAATATTGTCATACGTTTATATCGATTAAATTTTACTGAATTGCGTCCGTCTTCATTGATATTGGTATCTACAAAAACTTAATTACATGAATGAATTGCAATTTAAAATTATTATAATAATATCACTGAGCAATTTGATGGAGATTACTAACCATTTGTAATGTTACTAAGCGGTGTTATATTGGCTTCATCATAGTTCGATGATAAGTCAGCATAGTTCAATGGTGTTAACTTGTCATGTGGACCTGAAACCATTGATAATTAGAATTCTATTGGTTACCATGAATTTAGTAAAATCATAACTTTTAAAAAGTAACTGATCATTGATGTATTACATATTAGTATTTGTCTTTTCTTACTCCTTGAATTGATATCAGATTGTAATGTTGTCAGTGTGCAAACTTGAAAATGAACGTATAAAATATTAGAATCAATAATCTTAATTAATGAAGTGAAACTTATGAATTTGAATAATGAACTTGTAAGTGTATTACATTGGCTATTACTTATAACACAACTTAATGGAGTCTCATTTCCTTTCATATCTCCTGGAGAACAAAAACGACTGTCACGCTTCTCTTTCAGTATACACCTTCTTTTTTCCCGAGCAATACGTGCAGATTCATTATGAACTGTATTGAGTATCATAGGCCCTGTTTTAAAAATCAATTCGATTTCATTAATTAAATAACAATGAATTGTAAATTTTGTATGATTCACTTGGAACAATTGACCTTTTTTTTTATTTCTTTAAACTCTGCATGAATTTGTCGATATTTCCGATTAAATCTTTGTGTGCCTAGCTATTCCATAGGAATAGGTTGGCGAGTCTCTTTCTCCTAGAGAGGAGAAAACCTTTATTTCAAATCACAATATAAAAAATCCATTTTACATATCTTTCTTTTCTTTGATTCCAAAACGAAAACGAAATGAATTTCGATCTTATGCATTGAATAAAATTTTAATAGAGTGTGTCTTCATGTACCAACTATTTCTATATCCATTCATCACATATTTTTGTTCCGACAATGAGATGGAGAATGCATGCTTGAAAGAAACTTTCATTTCAAGTTTCCTATTATTTTATTGTTTATTGAATATCCAATGGAATTTCGAAATTAAGTAAATAAAATCCTTTCTTTTTTTAAAACAACTCTTTTTTTAGAACGAAAAGTTCTTTTTTTTATTACGACTAAAAAAATTATGGTTTTACCGTTTAATACGTCCACCAAGGGTGTCCTATCATTTGAGCGCACATTAATATTCTGTGGTGGTACTACTATATTAAATTTAATATTTTCTCCACCTATAATGCAAATAAATAATAAATTATATCATAAAAGAACGAAACAAAATTTAATAAATTTAATTGTACATTGTTCAAAATTACCTATACAGAAAACTAATACATAAAAGCATCATCTTATGAATTAAAGCTAGTATATTGTTAGAATTTTTTAGTGACATTAATGTGTACAATATATATAAATGAAAAAATAAATCTAAGTGTAAACAACTCAACAATCTAAAGTACATTACTATCTATTAATATGATTGATCAATACAAATATCCTCTATCACTCTAAGTCATATTGGTTTGCTTTTTTTTTTTTTAATAATTTATGATCACTATAATATCTCATCTTCTCCATCGAAGTTCTCAAAAAACCATACTTCACATACAACCCATGTAATCGATTTAACTTTTATCTACCACCTACAAAAACATAATAACCAAACTCGAGATTTAGGCTAAAAAAAATTATCGACCTTCACTAAGTCATTTAATTTAATTTAATTTTCTTGTTCATTTTTTAAGTTTTATAGTATAATAAATATGTATCTAAATATACATTTGCAAATAAAGATAAATTAGATACTGATATAATATAAAAAAATTGATGGAGATGAATATATAATTAAACAAACAACACAATCATTGAAATTTATTAAAAACAACTAATAAAATATTTATATCTCTATCTTAACCTTTACATCTAAAAAAAAAGATTGTCAACTTCTATAAAAATAAAAAAAATATTATATATTCATGCATTATTAGTAAGTGGACTCCATTTGGCATAAGTTTTTGGCAACCAAATTATATATTCATTTCATATTCTCTTGATATCACCAAAATTTTGTACCACACCAATTACATAAACATTATAAGTTTTTGCAATCTATTATAAAAATATATATATATAAACTATAACAAAACTATATTACATCACACGGTTAGTTTGATAAACATTATATAATTTTTAAATCTGTTGTAAAAACAAATGTAAAAAATAAACATATTATATCAAATTATATGGTTGTGACACCTAAGCTTTTTCTTGCGTTCACTTTTATAAAATTTAATAAACATATTATATAAACTGATTTTTGTAGGTTATAAAAACCGAAACTGTCCATATTCACTAATCATCATTCATATTCTCTCAACTTCTTTCTCTCTCTATATTCTCTTTCTCTCTCACTTCAAACTCTTCTATCTAAATCCGGTTAAATTGCATATTATATAATATGATTTTTCTAGGTTATAAGAACCGAAACATTCCATATTCACTAATCATCATTCATATTCTCTCACCTTCTTTCTCTCTCTATATTCTCTTTCTCTCTCACTTCAATTTCTTCTATATAAATCCGGTTAAATTGCAACTCAAAAGCTCAACTTAATTTCGTTGGTTTGAATTTTTTCATTTCTATAAAATTAGATTTAAAGTAAGTTAAACGACCAAATGAACACTACTAAAGATAAACTTATACACTTAGAATTGCCATAGATTAGTTATTTAATCACCTAAACAAATTTAATAATAATAAGAGATATGGTTGGTGCATTGTTAGAGTAGTAGAATTAATAATAATCGCAAAGTTATAAAATATAAAAAGATATATTAGTTATTTAAGCACCTATAAAATATCGATCAAGAGATGGTAACTATGAATTATTGTTTTTTTTCGCTTAAATGTTTCTCACATAATATAAGTATTTGAATTAATTGACCTTCTAAATGTTAAGATAATCAATCTACATAGATTAATTGACCTTATACATTTAATGTACCATCTAAATACAATAAAATAGCATTTTAATATGTATAATTTATTTCGAGTAATGAGAACAATAGAGTATTTAAGATCAGTTACACAATTCGAGAATTGGGCTTACCAATATAGAATTTTTTTACTATGTTTAGATTAATTACACATGAATTTACTATCATTAAATTAAATTTGGTTATCATATGCAAAAAAAAAAAATCTGAAAGGTCTTATTTAAATCATATGACTTTAATAAAACCAAAGTTGAAGCTTCCCAAACAAGTACATAACTCTTGAGTACCTAAATAATAATCAAAATATCCACCATCTTTTGATCAATTATCCATGAAATAACTAACATTGATATTATGACATTCATACAATAGTTTATATGCTTATAAGTCGAAAATAATTAGATAGTTATTTTGATAATATTGGTCGAATTATATACTTTATAACAAAAAACATGAACCAAAAAAAACAAATTTAAAGTTACTGGATTATGGACATATTCTATATATAACAAAAAGTATTGTAACTTATAAGCAAAACAAAACTATTTATAATATTATTATGGAGTAAAATTATATAAAAAAAACCCAATCTTACCTGATTTTGTATGTTAGTATCATAATCCTTTACAAGCTGCCATAAAATGAGCATGCATGTTATTATTTTAAAGTTTACAATTACCCAAAATGTTTTCAACTCAAATTATTATGCAAATTAAAGAAAATATAAAAATTTAATATTTTTCAATTTTCCGGTTTTGTTTTCCACCTTGAAGTTAACCTAAAATAATTTGTCAATTAAATGTCACCCAAAATAGCCCAAATCTTCATCTCCACAAATTTTACCAAATTTTAAATTTTGTCATTTTTCCTTGGAATGGCAGATTTAAAATATAAAAATCTATCAACATATTTATTATAATTAATTTCGAACATGCATAAACATACACTATATAAATTACAAAAAAAGTCGAATAGTTTAACTCCAATAATTTTTTAAATTAATTTTGAACATGTATATACATAGACTTTATAATTTACAAAAAAAAGTCAGCTTATTGTCAATATATCCGATTATGTTTACATGCATGTAGATTTAATTATAAATTATGTAAATTTAACATTAGTATTAATTCGTTTGGTAAAATCATAAATAATCCTCATATTATTCGGTAAAATAAAAATTATTTTAACTCATATAAATTAGTATTAATTCGTTTTTTAGCACTTAAATAACAAATTATTTAGAGTTTTTGAACTGAGGCAAATTTGAAGTTTTTCATTTTTTTCTTCGAATTGCAGATTTTCTTAAAAATTCTAAAAAACATATTAACATTTTTTTTGTAATTATATTTCAACATGCATATACATAGACTTTATAATTAACAAAAAAAAACTCAAATTATGAATTATATATCCGATTATGTTTACATGCATGTAGATTTAATTATAAATTATGTAAAGTAAACATTATATTATACTTTAACTAATATGTTTGCATGCATGCATTTATTTATATGGATATCTAGATGCTTTGTTGGTCATATGAATATGTTTGATGTATGGTTTGAATTTGAGAAAGTAAAATATGTCTCCCTACAAATTCATAGGTAGTAAGTAATGTTTGTGCATATCGGATAATTATGACCCTTAAAAAATGCTAAGTATTATATTCAGTTGATTAGGTTAATCCCTTAAATTGTGCTAGTAAGATTCACAATATATTCCAATGATATGGCTGGACAAAATTAATTGTTTATCTCACTCCTAATTTTTGAATTTTTCTAGTAAAATATTTCTTAGATTTAAAATTATTTGATTAGGATCAATAGCCCAATAATTGTTATAAGAAGCAAATTAAGTGGCTTATTTTAAAGTTAACTAAATCAGTCCACTTAGTCAAGTAAATCAAAGCATGATTTTAGGCCTTTCATTATACACGATTTTTAGGGAATCAATTTTTAGTTCAATCTTTTAATTATATTTAATATTAATATGTGAGAACTATTACTCTAAAAATGATACATTATACTTATAATTATCTTTTATAAATGTTTTTGCACGATTTTAGGCCCTTCTCTTAATAGTACTACAGTTTTTTCTTTTAATTATCTTTTATTGTGATTTGTATGTTTTTTTTAAAGGTTCACTTTTTTGGCTAATACAATCTTTTGCATTTTTTCGTAGGACATCATTAATTGCACTTGATATCACCTATTCAAAGTATGTGAAGCTTCATGCACTAGTAGAAAAATGATAATTTGTGTCAGCCTATTTGCGTCGAACATTGGAAGAACTGACGCAAAAGCTCAGGTTGAGCCTATTTGCATCGGATATCAGGAAACATGCGACGCAAACAATCACAACAGATGAGTGGAAGGGTCATTTGCGTCTCATCATAATGAGGAAGCGACGCAAATGACGAACCCTAGTGGCTAGGCGGATCACACGATTTGCGTCGCACATAGCTCCCGTGCGACGCACATGGTTGGATCCGGTGATTTGCGTCGCATGCTGAGGAGATGCGATGCACATCACTGCATCTATCCAGACCTTGGACACTCCCCTATCTGTGTCGCACGTTGCTTTTGTGCGATGCAAAAAGTAATTTGCGTCGGACTTTTGGGCCCGTCCGACGCAAATAACAAAAGCCCCAATTACTTTTTCCAACGGCATTGTCGAGCCCTAAACACTTTTTTCCACTCTAAAACTCGCACTCTCACACACTCTCTCTCTCCTGCGATTGCGACAAACTCACCCTCGCCGGCAATCCCTCACACTCGTCGGGGCTCCCTCACCCTCGCCGGCGACCGTCGATTCTCCGGCGAATCCACTCAACCTCTCTTCCTCGGTTTTCGCTGCTGACTCGGATTCTCTCTCTCGAATTTCGCTCGTCACTCTCATTCTCTCTCTCGATTTTCGCTCGTCATTCACCGGCGTCTCCTCAGTCACGCTGGCGACATCCAGTGTACTCCTCTTTGTCTCTTTCTCATTCTCATCGGCGTTCTCTCTTCCTCATCCGCCCAATACTCACTGTATCTCTCTCACTCGCCAGCGCAATCCGTCGAGTTCTCCGGTGCACTCACTTACGCTCACCGTCGAGTAACCACCTCTCGTCGCCGCTGCCGCAGCACTCCTCTCGATGTCGACTTCTCCTGCAATGTAAGTCATCATTCTTTTTTTTGCCTGATTTTTTTCACTCCAAATTAAATTCCTAGTTGAGATTAGTGAGTATCTTTGTTCAACTTGTTGAGTAATTACATCACAAACTCCGGCAATATAGCGACTTAGTGATTATCTTTGTTCATTTTGCGCATGCATTGAAGTTCTGTTCAAATATGCACCTGTGAGAAAATTTGGTGAATCTTAATGTTGCTGGCTTAGATAAGATGCTATTCTATATGATGTATAAGGAATTTTTCCGTAGTTTACTTTGGTTTTGATTTGTTCAATTGTGGAGTTTGTGATGTATGACCTTTATATTCTTGGTTTTGTTTTTGTTCAATTGTCGACTTCTCCGGCAATGTAAGTCATCGTTCTTTTTTTTGCTTGATTTTTTTCACTCCAAATTAAATTTGTTTGATTTTCATACACCCTCTTAATCATATTAAGTCATCGTTCTTTTTGTTTTACCATTGATCTTAGCAAATCTACTTTAATCTTAATGTTGTTTCTTAATTTCTAATTTGTTAATTTGTTTAGATAATTCATGTTTATGAGTTATGACTTTTGATCACTATTTAATGTTTGGGTTGGTTAATGCCCAACTACAGTTTCCACATTCCGTCCTCTACTTGTCGGCTTGCTGGTGCTCCAATTTCACCTCGCTGTGCTTGTCTTCACTGCTCCTTGAGAGAAGAGATATATATTATACCTTTTGCTTTATGTGGAATTGTTTTATATGTTCCTATAATGTTGGATTATGGCCAAACCTATATGCGGGGTTAGGGAAATCTAAGGAATTATTTGGTTATGTGATTGGGAAAGTATATGAATTGATGGATTTTTTATGAAATTATTGTCTTGTTATATATGAATTATGAATTTGTGGATTGTTGTGTTAATTAGTTGAACAATTGAGATATGGACATACCTTAATGGGTTGGGGAGGGAAATCTAAGGAATGGATTGGTTTGTGCTGTTTAATTGCAATGTGCATCATTGGCCTAGATACCCGTTCGAGGCTTACTCATTAGGATTAAGTCTTGAATAGTCCCCAGTTTGGGACTGTCTTTGAGTTTCTTATCTCACTGATGTGAATGAATGTTTGGTTTTCGATTCTAAGAAAGATCTAACTCATTTCCCTAAGCGTTCTCTAGGTACATATGTTGATAGTTTACCTACTATCTTCATCGTGTACTTGGAGAACTGTAGGGAAGTGCTGCCGGATTTTTCTTAAAATTGAAAACCAAATGTTCATTCACTAGTGAGATGAGAAACTCAAGGATGGGTTAGGTTGGAGTGATAAGGACCCAAATGTTCATGACTGCATTTGATAAGACACTTTGAATGATGTGATCGATTGTGTTATTGTTTGGTGTCTCTAGTGTATGAATATGGATCGAAACTGGACGTATGGTGATTGCAATAACTGTAGGGGGTATCGTGATGTGGATCAAATTAAGGATCATTTGATTCATCGAGGGTTTAAGAGTAATTATACTAGGTGGACATGGCATGGAGAGTTTTATGATCAGGGTATGAGCTCCACTAGCTTGTTTGATGATTTGCATGTTAATCAAATTGATGATGAGTTTGAGGTTGATATCGAAAAAGGAGAGGATGATAATGAGAATGATAGGGTAGATGATGAGAATGATAGGGTAGATGAGATGTTGCACAATTTGGAGGATGAAATAACTGATCATCCACATATGTATGATAGTATTTTAAGTGCAGCGGACAAACCTATGTATCCGGGGTGTAAGAATTTCACTAAACTTTCTGGCATCCTCACATTATTCAATATGAAATTGAAGCATAGTTGGACAGATAAAATTCTAAGTGAGTTGTTCGCTTTTTTACAAGAATTGCTACCTGAAGGGAATGAAATTCCCAACTCTACCTATAAGGTAAAGAAATTGTTGTGTCCATTAAGTATGGAATATGAGAAGATACATGCATGTCAAAATGATTGTGTGCTGTATCGAAATGAGTACAAAGTGTCCAAGGTGTGGAGAGTCTCGGTACAAGATAAAGGAGGATGATGAGGGGGGTGAGAAAGAAAGAAACTCCAGCGAAGTTCTTTGGTATCTTCCAATCATTCCGAGATTTAGGCGTTTATTTTTGGATGAAAATAATGCTAAATTATTAAGGTGGCATGCGGACGAGAGGAAGAAAGATGAGTTGCTTAGACATCCGGCCGATTCTCCGTAATGGAGAAATATCGACCGAAAGTTTCCCGGTTTTGGTAAAGAACCTCGAAATCTTAGGCTTGGACTTTGTACAGATGGGATGAACCCATTTGGCATACTAGGTACCCAGCATAGCACTTGGCCGATTCTACTCACCATTTATAATCTGCCCCTCTGGTTATGTATGAAGCGTAAATTTATTCTGCTATAGCTTCTTATTTCGGGTCCTAAGCAACCCGGAAACGACATAGATGTGTATCTCTTGACCCACTCCTTCAAGATCTGAAATTGTTGTGGGATGAAGGTGTTTCGATATTCAATGCGTATGCGAAAACTGACTTCACATTACGTGCCATGATATTTTGCACGATTAATGATTTCCCGGCTTATGGGAATTTGTTAGGGTATACAGTTAAAGGAGCAAAGGCATGCCCTATTTGTGATGAGGATATGATTGATGAGCGGTTACATCATTGTGGGAAGAATGTATACCTGCATTATCGTACATGGCCTCCTTTAGATCATCCATTTCGTAAGAAGAAAAAGTTGTTCAACGAAAAAGTGGAGATGAGATAAGCCCCTATACCCTTACGTGGAAAAGAGGTTTCTAAGCGGGTAAAAGATATTGAAACGGTGTTTGGTAAGCCCTTTAAAAGTGTCTCAAAGAACTTATATAAGAAAAGGCCTAAGTTATGGGACCTCCCATATTGGGAATATTTAGAAGTCAGACATAGTCTTGATCTAATACACATTGAGAAAAATGTTTGTGATGCCATCGTCGGAACATTGTTGAATATGCCCGGGAAGACAAAAGATGGAGTTAAAGCTAGAATAGACATGGTTGACATGGGCAGACCAGAACTAGCACCTTAGGAGCGGGGACAACGCTATTATCTTCCACCAGCCTGCTACACTTTGTCTAAGAAGGAGAAAACGAGTTTTTGTGAGTCTCTGCATAGGTTAAAGGTCCCTGCTGGATACTCGTCAAATTTTCGAAACCTTGTCTCACTGAAGGACTTGAAACTCATTGATTTGAAATCTCATGATTGTCATATTTTGATGCAGCATTTATTACCTGTTGCAATACGAGAAATTTTGCTTTCCCGCGTAAGATACACGATTTCAAAGCTGTGTTTCTTCTTCAGAACCATCTCTAGCAAGGTCATTGATCCTAACACTCTAGATAACTTGCAAGCCGATGTAATAAAGACGATGTGTCAATTTGAAATGTACTTCCCACCATCGTTCTTTGACATCATGCCTCATTTGATAATTCATCTTGTCCGAGAAATTAAACTTTGTGGGCCCGTTTGTATGAGGTATATGTGGCCTTTCGAAAGGCATATGGGTACTCTGAAGGGCAAAGTGATGAATCTAGCCAGACTAGAAGCAAGTATTGTCCAAAGAACGGTTGCGGAGGAAATATCTAAATATGTAAGTCAATATTTAGCACGTGCACAAGCAATTAGACTGCCAAAATCTAGACATGAAGGAAGGCTTGATGGTTATGGTAACATTGGGAAAAAAAGATTGTGTCTTGATGGAGAGTTGAAAAGAAAAGCAGAATTGTTTGTGTTAGAAAATCTAACACAAGTTCATCCTTACTTAGATGAGCACATGACTGTACTTAGTGTTCATTATCCATTGAAGAATGAACATGAGTTGATGATTGAGCATAATCGGTCGTTCGTTGATTGGTTCAAAGAACAAGTTATGAACCAATTATCTGACACTCCTAATGATGTATCAGATACGTTGAGATGGTTGGCATATGGGTCAAAGATGCAAGTTCTTTCGTATGAAGGGTATGACATTAATGGTTATTCATTTTACACTAAGCGGCAAGATGACAAATCCACGATGCAAAACAGTAGTGTTACGTTGAGGGCTTTGTCATCAGAGTATAAAAGTGGAAATGATAGAACGATTATTGAGACAATGAAGTCTTACTACGGGTTCATTGAAGAGATATTAGAACTTGACTATGTTGACTTCAAGATTTCGCTCTTCCAATGCAAGTGGGTTGATATTCGTCGTGGTGTAAAGAAGGATGAACATGGCTTTTTTACATTAGACAATTTTAGCCGGTTAGGGCATCATGAAGATACTTTCATATTGGCATCACAAGTAAAACAAGTTTTCTACATGGTTGACCCTGCCGATTCAAAATGGTCTGTTGTCATTGATGGAAAAAGGAGAATACTTGGAATTGATGATGTACACGATGAAGAAGAATACGATACACAATTCAATGAAGTCATTGCTTCGTCATTAGTCATTCCAAGTACATTAGGGGAAGATCTGGACACAAATTACATTCGCCGAGACCATAATGAGGGATTTTACGTTGTCAAATAAACAACTGATTAATAGGTAACTTATGTAATATTATTGCAACTACTATTATTTATGATCTTCAATTATATACTTTATGCTTTGTTTAAATAATTTTGTAGTACTTCATTTATGAATCTAACATGTCTTTGGTCGGTATTTGTATTTGGTTTCAGGTGTAGTGATGGAAGATGAGATAATGCATGATGCATCCGATGATGATCAGCAGCCACATTCTGAGCCCGAGATTACTGATGGAGCTACTAGGAAGAAAAAAGTGAGCAAGCCAAGAGGTCCTACAAAAGGGATACGTTCCAAACCCGGGGTCCAAAGGGTACTTCAGTGGGATGATTTGATACGTCCGATTGGGGAGCATGCTGGTGCGTACAAGACACATTGCGGCGAAATTAGAAGAAGCAAAGTATTTATCTTGTACGAGAGTTGGGATGATGTTCCAGAAGGCATAAAAAAGACTTTATGGGAAGATGTTAAAGTAAGTAACCTATGTATTTTAAAAACTATTCTTTTAATATAATTGGGATGATGTTTATTATACTAATCGTGTATTATTGGTACATTTTGTATATTGAAGAGAGAGTTTGGAATACAAGAGGATGCGAGGAAGAAACGAGATGTCTTGACTATTTGTGATAAGCGATGGAGAGATTTAATGTCAAAATTGGTGAGTCGATGGATCACAAAAACGAGGAAGGGGCCTAACAATGGTTACGTGCTCTATCCTTTCATCACGCAAGAGATCTGGGACCAATTTGTGACAAAGTGTGGCTCTAAGGAGTTTAAGGTATATAATATGTACGTTACAATCATATGAAATTATATAATGAATTTTTTTTTGTGAATATTGACTAGTTACTTGTTTTCATATTAGGCTAAAAGTGAAAGAGGAAGAAAGTCTCAGGCTGCCAACAAGCATCCTCATTTTTTGGGTCAAAAGTCATATGCGGAGATGATTCCCGTTTGGAAACACAAAGGGTATATCCCTTCATCCTCTACAGCATCATCTGTTGACTCCTCTACATCATCAGTAATTTCCTCCTTGCGAGATTGAACTTTGCCATGGCTTCTCGCGAGATCGAAAAAAGATAAGCAAGGAAATCTTTTCTTGCCTAATGAAGAAACACTAAAGATAAAAGAATCCATTGTAAGCATTCTTCAAATTTTATGATATTTTCTTGTCTAATTACTCGTATTCTACTAATCATATGAATTTTTTTAATTGGACACAGGATGATTGGAAAAGGAAAGAAAAGGAAGGAGAGTTTGTTCCAGGTGGGATGGATGATGCTCTATCACGTGCTCTACAGAGGAAAGACCGTCCTAGGCGTGTGTTAACAGTTGGGCTTAGCATTGGGATTACATCTGTTTGGGGAGATCCTGATCGGAGTAGTACAGCTCGAAAGGGTAGGGGTATGGATGATCAGGAGATGCAGGAGTTCGAGGCTAGAGTGAGCCAAAGAGTTAGAGAACAGACGATGGAAGAGATGAACTCGAAGATAGATGCATTAGTTCAAGAAAAGTTCATGGCTTTTGCGGCGCAATTAGGTCTTCAAATACCAAATCAAACAAGGGAAGATGCGCTGGTCCGAAGTCCTCACACTCCCGTTGATCCTAGTAGCTGTCACTCGGGGGGCAATGATCCATATGTGAACTTGCAGGTATATAATAATTTTATATCTTCTAAGATATGATATTATGCTTCTAAAACACTTAATTAATGACATTGTGTTCTCATTGGATGTTAAGAGTCCAATTTCATATCGTTTGGTATTAGCGGATGGCTCGGGGCCGATCATTGTAGCTGAAGGGACCGTTCATCCACAAATGGAGTCATCATCACATCCTACGATCGTGAAAGTGAGTGTTGATTGATCACAAAACTCAGTCAAGTTGAGGGTTCATTCATACAATGGCCTAAAGAGTTGGTATTTTTAGTCTCAGATAATCAGGTAACTTATGTTTAATATTTTGATTTATATACTATGAAATCTAGATGTATATACTAAGAAATCTTTATTTATATATACTAAGTAACCTTGATTTATATACTAAGTAAGCTTGATTTATATATGAAATAATCTATATACATATATAGTATGAATTAAAAAGAAGTCGAATTGAATTAGCAACATATTCCCACGGAAGGTGCGATGAAGAAGAAGAAGAAGCAAAAAAAATAGTTGGTAGTGATCCTTGCACCGATGAGTCTGCACATAGGCACGTAGATCCTTTTATTGACTTGTCACTGGAGGATTTCGATGATATTTGCAAGGATATGCACCGATTATTTTGCAACCGACCCACAGATCAGCCTTTTAGTATGCAAGTTATGAAGGGTACCGTCTTCGACTATGATAGTGATCAGTTGATCATTATCTCGCGACAAGATGTTTTTCAACTTCTCACGGGAGCATGGCTTAATATATCCATTTTGCAATTATTTATGATGTGAGATTTCTCAAACTCTAAACTAATTAACATTGATATTTATTTTTATTGTTTCTCCTAACTATAAGTATTTAGAGTGTAGGCACTTGCAAGAGGAGTCTGAGGAGCATGGAGATGGTAATATTGGTTTCATGTGTCCAAGTATGATTTCGGCGACCATGATACGCAATCAACCAGATGTCGTGATCAACCACATGGCAAGTTCAATGAAAGCGAATCAATATATGCGTTACATCCTATGTCCGTATATTCAAAAGTATGTTAGTTAAACTACTCTTTACTTTGTTTTATCTTTATGAACTTGTGGTTATATGAACATCACATTTTGCTTCATGCTTTAGGGAACATTGGATTCTTCTTGTCATTTGTCTATCTAAGAAAGTGGTATATATATTTGATTCGCTCCAGAGAGATAGATCATTAGCTATCAAGATACCGCTGAATACGTAAGTTCATAGTTGTTATACATGTTAATTAGTTTACATGCATTTTATGATATTTTAAATAATTTATAAATGTTTATAGTAATTAATTGTTACAAAATTTCTATACTTAGTGCATATACAAGTTTCACGTGCCTTCAAGGATCAATAAAGGAACTAAATTATCTTGGATAATTATGCCGGTAAAACTCTTATGGTTTGGTATTTGATACACATTTTATAATTCTATTTAGGATTTTATTTCCGATTCTAATATATATCTTAAATTTGGTGTAGTGTGCTCAACAATCGGGAGGAGATGAATGCGGCTATTTCGTGATGAGATACATGCTTGAAATCATCCACTTCTACTATGATTCAAATAATTTACAGGAGGTATATGTATGTTGTAAATTCGTTATTTATACTTATAGGATTTTCAAGTATATTAACTAATTTAATATATTTCTAGGATTTTCCACCAAGTACCGTGGCATACTCCATAACTGAGATCAACGAACTCAAAGAACTTTTTGCGCAATACTTTGTACGGGTCGTCGAAGAAAACTAACTAGTTAGTATATGTATTTGTAGGTTGAACAATATTTTGTTTATTGAATCTTGTTGGTTGCTTGATTGCAATATTGGTTGCTGGATTGAGATGTACTGGAACGGGTTTTGGTTATATATGCAAAAATTTGCCAACGATTTCTTGGATTGTCCAAATTACAAAGGAGACTCTGCCGAATTTTCTACTCATAATTATTAATATATGTTGTTTAGTTTTGAAGTTTGACGTTTAGTATATGAAAAAAAAAGCTGGAAAAAAAAACAAAAACCCCAACATTTGCGTCGCACATAGTGCAACATACGACGCAGATGAAAAGCATTTGCGTCGCATGTTACACAACATGGCGACGCAAATAAATAGTGCATGAGCTTGGTAGACTGCTGGGGGCTTTGGCTTGGCGTCTCCCATCTGTGTTGCATGCTGAGCCATGTGTGACGCAAATGGCATATCATCTGCGTCGCACATGGCTCAGCATGCGACGCAAATGCCTATTGTATGCTGGGGCGAGGCGTCATGTGCGTCGCATGATGAGCCCTGTCCGACGCAAATTGCTCCTCAACTACATCGTGTCCTAATCCGACGCAGATCATGTCTCCTTAATTTGCGTCGAGATCTGTGGCGTCGGGATGATGTCCGACGCAAATCAATGATTTTGTACTAGTGAGGTAGTATATCTTAACCTTCTCTTTTATAAGTTACTATTTTTTTCATGTCATTATGCTTTTATAAGCATAGTATATCCTTATGCTAATATTATATTGTTTTAGTATTTGTATGCTTAGTAACAAATATAGCCTAAAACAATAGGTAGACCTTGTAATATTAACATATATGATATTCCACCAAATATAACTCTGTATTTTAGTTGAGTTGTAATAATTAGTAATTGTAATTCTTTGTTTTCATTTTAAATGTAATAATTCAAGTACTTGTATTTATTCTTTATTAGGTGGAATAACAATTATTTAAATATTAAGGGCTACCTATGTGTTTAGGAATCTATTTACACCAACAGTCAATGACAAATAGTTAAATTAATACGTTAAAAATTAGGATCAAGAATTCAACATGTAAAAACTAATAATTTCTTAAAAATTAACTCATAAAATAATATTCAAAATTGTCTAGAAATAGGTAAAAACCCAAAATACGAATCATTCAAAAGATAGATATAAATAGTTCAACACCAAATTATTTCATTGTTTGAGAAACGAGTACTATAAAAAATCCTCTAGCTATTTTTAGCCATTCTTCTCGGCCTTCACAATAACTTGCTTCTTAGTTGTTGATAATTGAGAGTCAATATTAGGACTATCAACATCTTTTCCACCAACATCATCCAATTCATGAGCACGCTTTTGAGGTGTAATTGAAGTTGCTTCATCTTGACTCGCATTTGTGTCCTACAATAAGATAACAATTAGATTTTAGGAATTATAACAATTTATAAGACCTAATTATACATCAAGAAAAATATATATAAACTTCATAACAACTAATATTACCTTTGCCAAAGAGACTTCCTTCACACTCTCTTGATCCTTTTGCAATTTTGTTAAAATATCGTTCTGTATTATATTTTGGTTTTTAGTGTAAAATAAAAGGAAAAGAGGATGATAATAAATAAATGAAATTGAAAATAAAAAAGTCATAAAATAGTTCTATTTATAAAATATCACATACCTCTAATCTCATGTACATCCCCATCCACTTGTCTATAGTGCTTTGATCGTCCGTAGTGGTAAGAACTTTAAAGTTCTTAGTTCCAACAACATTGTTAGGATGAGGGATTTTCACTTTGAATAGTAATCTTTTTCCAAGCATGGTTTTAAACTCTTCGAGGAACCCATCCTTATCACCTTTCTATTAAAGATTACAATAAAAGAAAAAATGTTGTATGTTAATTAAAAAATATCAAACAAAATAATTTTTTTTGTATAATTTGAAAACTTTAATATTTATATACTTTAATTTGAGCTTCTAATAAGTCAGAAGAGGATTTTCCAACTAACTTCACCATTTCATTGTCAAAAAGAACGAATGTAGCATCATCCGTAGAGTCAGATACGATAATCTTAACTCTAAACCTGTAGAATATACAAATACATCAATCTTATTCATTTGTAACTATATAACTATATGAACAAAATATAAACTATATTATATTATATTTAAAAAATATATAGTTTACTGTGGAATGGTTGCCTTCAAAACCTTATCAAACTTTTTGCATCGTATTATATCACCATCTTGTTTTACTCTAGTACGACATATCTTGCACGACTCATAATACCAACTAAAGTTTGTGTCAATGTCTTCAATGGTACCAAGACATACACATATTCCAGGCTAAAGAACAAAACATAATAGTTACAAATTTAGAAAAGTAGTATATATAAAATAATAAGTGAAAAGCAAATCCTAACCATTAGGGAGGCAAACTTGTTCACATGATAGAAGGTCATAGATGTCTTTGATTGTATCCTCTTTTAGAAAGTCATTAGTCTCGGTTGATAGCTCACTTGGTCGTGCTGAAATTGATTGCGACCCTCCTGCACTTTTCTTATTTAAAAAGTTTGTTAAAATATCATATAAGTAATTTAATGTCAATTTGCCTATTACAAAAAAAATCGTTACTTTTTTAGCATAATTATTATAAAACATGAAATGGAACAAAAATGAAAACATGACAATCAAATGATATAATTGATCGTAATATAGTTGGCCCAAACTTTTAGGAGGTAATAAAACGAGCATTATTCTAAATGATATCCTTAAATACAAACTGAAAGACCCATACACCTTACTTAGACGGTGCCATAATATATAGGTTTTAACTAATTCAAAATAAAAAGCAAATGAAGTGGGCCGAATGTAATGTTTTTTAGTTTTACTTGCATGGTTTTACTTTAGTATTTTTAGAATCATGAAAATTGAATTGAATTATCTTTACTACTTTTCAATGTTATTTCCGATTTTTTGTAGGCTTAATTATATTTTTTTTACATTTCAACTTTTTCTTACAAACACATTCCATAAAAGTAAATATTTACTTGATTTATTTTTACTTTGTTTTATAAAATTATGCCTTAGTTCTCTTATAATAATTTTTTCAATTTGCCTTTAACTTTATAATTTTTTAACTTTGATTTTACATTTAAAAATTAAAGTAACAAAAAAAGAAAACAATGAAATACCTTTTTTTGAACTCAATAATTTCAGGAATTTCAGAATTGATGAATATCTTGCTTGCATCGCGTATTGTTGTAACACGAAGATCACCTATTAAGATTATAGAAAAGGCATTATTTATACAATGAACATATAGACAAAGTAAATAAAAGAGTACATATATTTTACAAAATGATACTTGCCTTGATATTGAATACGCTTTGCTAGTTGTCTAACAACAACTATATTCAATCCATTATCATTATTTCTGATGTATTCATTGAACTGATCGGCATAATCACCCCACAAAACGAAGTGATGGCCATGTTCCTATAATTAATTAAAAATCGATTATAAATACTAAATGTTCAAAATATATCACAAATTTCACTTCTATTTACTTAATTATAAATATAAGCATATAGTAACTTACTCTAAATCCATGAGTTCAAGTGTCATCAACTTTGATTTAGCATTCTCTTGTAAATTTGTATATGAATTGACCTCTCCAATAACATCTACAAGATTCAAACAATATATATGACATAAATTGCTACTTTAATAATTTCTTTACTGTATCATTGAGTGTCGTTTATTTTTAATACCTATCAAAAACACATCAGAATCTTTCTTTGACAAAATATCATCAAATGGAACAATAGTCAAACCGTGCTCATCAATTCCTAAGTCTTCGCATTCAGAAAAATGAGACGATTAGTTCAAATCAATTTTATAAGAATGTTTAGTGGGTCGATTTGTCCCAACGTTTTCTCTCACGAAAAAGTTAGATATCACTAAGTATTTTCCTTGAATTAGACTTGCAACTATAGTCGTATAAACGTCTTCCACATGAGCCCATACCTCATTACTTTTATTAATATGATATGTAAACATATTAGATACATCATAGAAAAAAAGATGACCTCCACGAAAAAGGGTTAATACCATAGCATCAACATCAAGAAATTTTGAATTTTCCATCCTATGGGGCCATGCATTTTTCATTATAGCTTTACGTTTATGGTTTTGTAAGGGAGTTGATGCTGCCATGAAAAAATTAAAATTGTTTAGAGTAATATTTCCATATCGGGCATGGTAACTATTTATACTTGATATCGAAACAATATTGTTTTTTTTTTAAAGAATCCGAAAATATGGCTCCTATTAGAGACATTTATAGAATAAGTGTTAAATAAGATTATGAAATCATCATTATAAGGGTCGGTTTTATTTAATAACATAAATAAAAAAAACCATTGATTTACTAACGATTAAATTAGCAATAGTGGACCTATTAGAAAGATTTTTCTCTTTTAATATACTCATATATGATATGATTGTATGACAATTAAGATTGCCAAACTCAATCTTCATTTTTTTTGGAATAAAAATTACAATTATTAATATTTTTATTATAAATAAATTAAGTATGAAAGACATTTCTTGAATTATTTATACATTTCACTTTATAGTAATTAGCATGCCATTTCTTCAACGAATTTTTTAAACTTTTTAAACTTTTTTGTTATTTTCTACATACATGTTATAGCATTTCGAATCTTAAAATAATTAAACATGCACTAATTAAATGCTGACAAAATAATAAAGGCCCTTAATTTATGTCGTACACTTTCGTTATTCAAATGGTAAAATCGGTAAGTAAATTTAATACACACCAAATGATCATGACGTAAAATAAATCATTTATATTAATAACAAATAAATTTAAATAATACAAATATTATTCCAAAAAAAAGTTAAATGAAAAAAATACCCATAATACTTATTCTTTCACATACTCTGTTGTGAAAGTTTATTCAAATACACCGTGGATGAAATTACTAATAAATTAGTTATTTCTCTATTACATGAATTGCAAAAAGAAATTAACTTCTCGATCACAATGGCAAGCTTCACATTTCAAGAAATCATGATTGGCCATAGGGGAATAATAGTCAATAACCTCCGTCTTCTTCAATATCATTGTATGTTGTTCGTACATATCACATGTTATGATTGGTTTTAAGTCAACAATGATAATGTTCTTAACCCATATAGTTCTCATGACATTTCTAAATATTTTCCTACATTCTATAACTCCTTCTTGACCAAGATCAATCATAATGTTGACCATCATATTAAACCCCTGCTCTTTGCAATCTTTATCTTCTACCGCACGTATATAGGTTGCCCAATACATAACTTGCATAAATGTGTCATTCCGAGCATGCCTTCTCCAACATCTTGAGTCCAGTATGAAATTCATTCTTTGTAAAAATGTTAATCTAAAAAGATCATGCAAAACAAAATTTACGAACAATTATTAAATAATACTTTTTTATATTTATAATGAATATTTTGAAATAACAAATTGAGTAAAATTACCAAGTCAAACCGAAGAAAGAGCTTGAGGATTGTTGTACTCTAAACACTTGGTAAAAAATATATTACAATTATGACAATCACGCCATGCTCGATGGATTACACCCTCTATTGATACACTTTGTATAACAATCTTTTGAGAACCAATTTCATTGAATATTTTGCAACTGTGAACAAAAAGAAAAATACATTGATGGTTATATAAAATAAATTTATGATCTTTCTAAAAAAATTGTTGTATATGAATGACCTAACCTCAATTTGCAATGAAATAAATCAGATGCACTATCAACCGCTAAACGTCGAATAATCTCGATAATTATTTCAGTTGGAAGAATTAGCAAAATTTGTGGGCTTCTTCTTGACGATGACTTCATTGTTTATTTAACTGAGGATTTAGTATATTTTTTCGGAATTAAAGATTTCTTCTATATGGTTCACTTATATAAACAAAGGATGAACATAATTGCCTAATTAACTCCTAAAATCATGTCTAACTTAGGTCATATGTATATTCGATGTTTAAGGCCGAATTTTGTAGTACATTTCCTAAATATTTATGTTTTTCGAATTATGTAATATTTATAATTTTCAAATTTGATATCCTTATTTAGTCCTAAAATCGTGGCAATCACATAAATGATAGAAATCGGATCACATAACCTTATCTAGTCCTAAAATCGTGGCAATCAAATGATAATGTCTTAAATACCGAATTTTTTTATATTTGATATGTCATAGTTTGAATCGAAGGATAAATCGTGTCATTTACTAATTTAAGGACTATTGTTTATTTTTAAAATTTCGGCATAATATCTTATAAAATATTATAAATTTGACAACTAATTTTTATTATAAAAACCATTCACCAAACTAAGAAAATACATTTAAAACTATTAAAAATCGAAACTAAATTCAACCAAATTCGTATATGAATTAAAAAAATACACTCTAAAATACTAATAAACAACATAATATATTATATTAATGATAACAAAAGATACAACTAAAATAATACCATGATGAACTCTAATATAGTAAACGATACATAACTAAAAACACACCACTAAAACTAAGAACAACTCGAATTAATACAAACTAAGAACTTAATTATTTTTAAGGCTACAATACTCATAGATTTTGACACACCACCTTCAAACATCACTTCTTCACTTCATCATCCAAATACTGAACAATATTCTTTGCTTCTTGCATAGCAAGTTCAATTTGATTACGAAAATATATTATTTGACCAATGTAACCCATGATTTCCTTACCTTCATCTTCATCTAATTTTCGTAATTTTTCACATGCAACCGAAATCTTCTCATCAATAATCGACCAGAACTCCAAAAATTCGAAAGTTACCTCGTTTACTTTCTTGATATGCTCGGTAATTTTAGGATCCATTAAGAGAATTCCTTAGTTTGTAGAGTGTTGAGAGTTTTATTTTTTTTAAAAATGAGTTGATATAATGAAAAAACAAAGAGGAATTTGCCTCTTTTATAATCATAATGGCCGGTTTTGGTGTAGAGAAAATTTAATGGCATTAGGAGGATGTTGGTATTTAATTTGTGTGGTCAATTCAAATAAGAGATATTAATTGACTTATAGAGTTGGCCGTTTTTTTCTTGGTCCATATCAATGCATTTAATTGCTAGGAAGATGCTTTAAATTTTTTAGTCAAATTTCCTAGGTTTCCTCTTAAATATATTACAAAAATTACAAAAAATTAGTAAGTTAGGTTGTTTCTAGTATGTCAAAGTATTTGGCCGAAAATTTTAGTACATTGCTATCAATGCATTTAATTGGCTTGGCATCATAAATTTGATAATTGACCTTTTATGTAAACAATAATTTTTTGAAAATAAAAATTCAAAAAAAAGGATAAATATAATAACAAATTGGTCATCCACCGTAATTCGAAAAGAAAGATATATATAATGACAAAATTCGACTTCCAAACTAAAACGAAAAATAAAGTATTATTAGTTGAATGACATTTAAATCACTAATATTGCGTAATTAAAGGTAATACAATAATATATATAAAAACTAATCACTTTCGTTAGCTAAAAAACGCAACAAAACTCGTTTGTAGGTGATATAACATCTCCCTCGTTCATGTTGATTTCTTCAAATGGAATTCGACATAATTTATGAGCTTGGTGAGGCTTGCAATGAAGAAAGTGTAGTGCTGCCATATATTCTAGATTAATATGAATTCTAGAATCCTTGATTGTAGAATAAACCTACTTCAACATATACCAATTATCCGAATTCAAATCTCATCCATTGTGACATCCTTGCAAACTTTGTAGAATTTAATATGACCCGAACAGAACATTGTTAGTACCATAACTTCGTGATCGAGTAAATTTTGAATGTTCCACTTTAGGATGCCAAATTTTTAAATTTCTAGGTGAAGATGGGTGTCAAATGAACCATATTCATGCTCCATTTGAAATAAATTTAAGGTGGCCGGATGTATGGGAAGGTGTTTAGGGTTTATGAATTTTGATTTTGTAGTGCAATGCAAATATGATTAGGGTATTTATAGTGCAAGAGTGAATTCGGTGTATTACTCGAATAATCTTACTGAAAATCACGAATTTCCATATTAAAAATTGATTGAATCAATCCCTAAAATCACGTTTGCAATTTAGGAATGATTGAAATTTAGGTGATCAAGTTGCACATGATTTAAGATTGTAATTAATTTACATAAGCATGATTTAAGGAGGTTTAAAAATTTTCGACCAATGCATTAGTGAAATGAGTGACATGTGGTGTTTTTTCCTTACTTGGACAATGTTTTTAGTGGTAAAACTGCCATGTAGGATTAGTTTGATTGGGATTCTCAAAATTGACTGCCAAATGGCGAGAGCAATTTTATAGCTAACACATAGGATAAAATTAATCAGCTTTATTAGTATATATAGATTTGACAAAAAATGGAAAATCAAAGAAAATAAATGTAAAGATAGAAATATGGTAAGTATAGTCTTGGACACCAAGGGCAATTATAATTTCCATAATTAATTAAGAACTTCACTTTGTTTGGAAAGTATCATGATCATTTGTTAATTGAGTATCAATTAAGTAGTGGATATTGTGGAAGACATTCATCAATATTTTTGTGTTCATTTCATATTTTTTTATTTCTAGGAGGTTATTCTAAAAGCTATTTGATGCGTGGGTCTTTTTGGTGCTTCATGAGAAATATATACATATACACACGAAAAGTCTTGCAACAGTTAAATCAGGGTATTTACCAGTTTAACCAAACATCTATTAGTTTAAGCCGTCCATAAACTAATAGTTTATGCCCATAAACTAATAACATGACCTCATCTCAATCCTTTTAAATGATTGAGATACATCTCACACAAGACCCTTTAATATACATAAAGATAAGGCACTAGCCTTTTCTCTACTTCAAGTTCTGGAAATGTTTTTAAAAAAAATTGTTACTTAGTTAAAATAAAGCCATTGGTGCAAATCTACAACAAAAGAACAAAATATTTCTTCAAAAGTATTAATTGTAATGCAATAACAAAGGATTTCATTAAACCCAATGTCTATCTCAATTAGATCAATATTATAATTTGTAGAGTGGATTTAAAGATCCTTGAGTTGTTTTTATTCATTTAAATAAGGAGTTAAAATATACTTTTTATAAATATTACATTGAACAAAAAAATATTGAAGACCATAAGTACTTGTAGAGTTGTATTAATCATATTGATATAGTAACATAGCTATTGTAAAATAAATTTTAAAAATATAAGTTTGTTATACTAATATTTAAAACACAAAGGTTATTTCACTAGGAACACTATAAGAGACTATAAGAGGGGGGAGAATTGTAATGATGGGAACAATGAGTAATTTTTGCGGAAGTTAAACAATAAGAAAAGAAATAATGCAAAGACACAAGAGATTTTACGAGTAAAACTTCCTAGGCTCAATAGGAAGTGAAAAACCTCGATCACAAGGGATTCGAGACTCAACTCCTTACCTAATAATAGACCAACTCTTTAAGTACAACGGTATAACCTATTACACTCGAGTTTCCATTCGTGTTCCTCTGGGAACACCATTCCCTACAACAGTTCCCACAACTGTTGTTAATTCCTCTCCCGACTTCACTCAAAGTCCTCTTTAGCATCACTCAAAGCCCTCTCTTTAGCTTCACTCAAATACAGAAAATCCCAACCCCAAAACAAATACATAATATAGATAATTCACTACGGGAACAAGCACTAAACAACATAGGAACGATAGCTCTGAAAGGAACTTGATATGGCATTGACCCAATATAAGCGAATTTTATTAATTGCTTTAACGATTTGTTGACTCAACTTAGACATTTTCCAAATATGATTAGAATGATCTATTTATCGGCTTAAGTAACATAAGATACTCTTCTTCGTTACCAACTCAGATCCTAAAAGATAGATCCATTTACCTTAAAATTTAACAACTTGATAAGCTTATAAACTTTGACCAGAAAAACTAAAAACTCATTTTATTAATCTAAAAGGTAAAACACGATTTTATCAAATTATATATAAGCTAAGAAAATCCAGCTTTTAGCCGAAAAGATAAATTTCCAAAATGTAAGTTATTTTCCTAAATTAAAATAACTAATGGATAAAATATATGATTTTATTTTATTTATTAATAAAGATAAAATCTATCACTTATTAAAACTTATCACGCTTAACTTAAGCCTTAAATTAGTTTTACTTTATAAACGGTTCCTCTTGGAATTGTGTCAATATAATTCCTAAAAGGTCGTTATTTTTTTTTATCCGTGAAAGTTGTGATTAAGCCCCCTAAGTTTGCTTAAAAGTGAAATTAGGCCCTTTAAGTTTCACTTGTGGTGATTAACCCCCAAAACTTTACCCAAATGTGAGATTACACACTTATTATAATATTCAACCATATTCTCATTAGTAAATAATTTTTTTAATACTAAGATATTATCTTATACGTATTTTTATACAACTTATTCTTCCTGGCAAGGCTATGAGGAAGATGAGAATAATTGCATAGTGATAGGGCCTAATTTGGCAAGGCTATGAGGAAGAAGAGATGCACATTCAGTGAAGAAATTGTTTTTTTGTTTATGTATGTTTGTACTTGATATGTATAATTTATGTATTTAAGATATTTTATATCATCATAAATGATTTTTGAATTTTTTTTCCCATGTTTTTTTCCTGAAAAAATACATTTGTAAAGAAAAAATGGTTATATATACTAATAAGTGTGTAATCTCACATTTGGGTAAAGTTGTGGGGGTTAATCACCACAAGTGAAACTTAAGGGGCCTAATCTCACTTTTGGGCAAATCTAAGGGGCCTAATCATCACTTTCTGAGGAACCCCAATTTTTCTTAAAATCTCCATTAGGAACTTCCTTCTTTCAGCACTATTATTAGTCAATAAATCTTACACACACAAAATTCAAAAACCATGTTAATTAATTACTTTAGTTTATCATTATTAAAACCATTTGAACAACCATGCATTAGGGGTGAAAGTTATTCGGATAAAAACCGAAATCCAATCCAATCCAAACCAAATTAGTAATTCGGATTGGACTCAAACTATGTTCGGGTCGAATTCGAATTGAGTTTTTTTTTTTTGACAAATTGGATTTTCGGACCGGATCAGATTGAGGGTGATTGGATCCAAAAATCCAAACCAACCGAATAGTAGATAGGCCTTGAGTTGTAAAATTAGAATTGAGCTTAACAATTTTTTTAAAAAAAAAATTGGTGGGGCGGCCTTTCCCTTCCACTAAAACTCTAACTGGCTAACTTCCTAATCACTATTGAAAACTTTATTTTGATGCTCGTGCCTATCGAAAACTTTATTCTGATGCTCGTGCTTAATTTATTTCATGCTAATGCTTGTGCCTAATTCATTTCATTTAAAAATGAAGTTTAAATGATATTTCGGATCAGATCCAATTTATCGTATGAAAATTCAGATTGGATTGGTTTGAACTCAAACTCTAATTGGATTGGATTCAAATTGGAAAAATGAAATCCAAATTTTGTTCGGATCAAATTAGACTAGGCCTAAGCCAAACCGTACACCGAACTTTCACCCCTACAACATGCTCACACATGGTTCAATCTAGTTAATCAATATCAGAAGAATTCAACCAACATATGGTATATGAGATTCTCCGCCACAGAAATTGAAATTATCGACCGTTTTATGAAAATGATTCATCAATGTTTATCAATACTTTGTTCACACTTGGAGGTTTGCGCCTTTGACCTTCTTTTGCAGCAAAAAAAAAAAACCTTAGTTTATAAATATAGATATTCAGCTCATTATTTTAAAAAAAATGTAGTATATTCTTCTACATTCTGCTCAAGTGCTAATTCATGGTGGATGATACCTTCAATGCTTATTATAACATGCTCGAGTTTTCTTGATTGTATTGAGCCTATCTAAAGCTCATATTGATGGATCAGGTTCGTTACTTACATTTTTTTACTATGACTTACTCTATGTCAAAAGAAAAAAAGAAGACTTTCTTGCTTATTGAAAAAAATCACTTCAATTCACATGAGCACCCAGTCAGAATGGTCTGCATCTAATTTCACACGAAAGGTGCCTAGACTTGAGAACTTAAGTCATACACACTGACAGAGTAGAATAACAGATGGCTCTTTCATGCACCCCATTGAATGAACCTGATGAGAAATTAGGAGGGGGCAAAACATAAATGCTTAACCTTACCACCTTAGCATTCTTGACTTTGCAAGAATACTTGGTTGTGCAAGAATTATTACATAAACCAGTACCAATGTTCCCACTGTCACACAAATAGTGGTACACAAGTGGTATGCACCTACATAGATTGTGAAACTGAAGATTTTGATTCCTCTCGACTCCACATAAGTATAAACCAACTAACTATATTGAAAACAGCAAATATAGCAAAATGACATGTACCATGTTATACTCTAATAATAAACCAAATCGAGATTAACAAGACCCAAATCAATGACATAACTATAAAAATAAATATGTTTAATAATAATTAATTTATTCATCAAGGCTCAAACATGACCCAACTCAAACTAAATTACTTCTCAATAAACCCCAACTATTAAGGATGCATTTTACTCAACATATTCAAGTTCTTTTAGAAAAAAAATAAGTTTAAGTAAAGTTTAAATAAATTTATACACCTATATTAATATTCTTATTAGTTAATTAAGATGCCTCGCTACTTTTCTTAAAGTGTTTAGGTTAACGTTTTTTGTTTTCATTCCCCAACTGTTTTAAGAAACATAAACAAAACTATAGAAATAAGGAGAAATAGTATCTAAATTTCTATTGTCAATTTTCAAAATAAACGTGATTAAAAAAGTATCACTATATTTCAAGTTCCTAATACAAACCTTATAGGTTATAATCAAAAGCTAAAAACTAACAACCCCGAGTTTTTGTTTCTTTTTACTACCATAACACCTCTGGAATCACCAAAACTTTTTTCTATTATTGTGTATAAATTATACACGTTATACGTGAGCCCTTTTGAGTGAGGAGATTATCAAAAACTCCCCAAGTTTAGAAGGGAAAAGGTGGGAAGAACTCAAAAACTAAAATAAAAAGCAGAAAATTCCATTGACTTGAGAGGGAAAAAATTTGGCAATAATAAGCAAAGCTTTAGAAAGTTGAAAACTAGGAGAAGGTGAGTAAAAACACCAAACTTTAGCCCGAAAAGAGAAAGGAAAGATTAAAAGGAAGGAAGGTGGAAGCAATAAATTTTGACCAAACCTCAAAACCCGTGAATCAATCATGAACCCCACCAGTAGCATTAGTAGTAGTAGGCATATTTTCATTTCATTTTTGCTGCAAAAAATCTACTACAGTTTTTGCAGCCGTTCCCAGCCCTCTTTAATTGCCAGCATGCATTTGCAGGGTCCCTACTCTTTCGCTCTCTCTCTCTTCAAATCACATCCATTTTTCTTGTTATCAACAAACATCATCATAAACACACATAATTCCCATCAACTCAATGGTGGGTTCAGGTACTTATTTACTCCATGAAATTTCTAGGAGATTGTAATACCCCCATCCCCTCCATTACAGATAAAAGTTAGTTCCATGGATAGTTTACCTACTACTAATACAATTTAATACTCCCTGCATTTTTGTTTTAATGTATGGTGAAATCCAACTCATCATCAACAATTATGTTCTAATAGTCTATTAGGAGTGGAGTGGGTAATTTACCCACCCGGTGGATGTAGTTATGTCTGTAATATTTCTCGTATTAGCAAAAATTTTTACAAATAAAGCTTTGTATTATAATTTAAGCACATGAATGATATGTTTTAACTCCTTGTTTATGTGTCATTTATTAATGTTGCATGTATTAAAAAAATGGAAGAAGTACATCTAAATATATTTACCAAATCCAAACAAAATGGCAAGTAAATTATTCATTGAAAAAACCTAACTAATTAGAAAAAATGACAAAAGCGATAAGAAAATTTTAGTTATATACTCCCTCCCTCCCTCCCTAATAGACTTTTATTTCTCCTTTTCACGTTTGTCAATGCACGCTTTGTATAATTAATATGTTTAATTATATATTAGTAAAAATTATAAAATTAAAGTTGAATTTTCGTAATGTACTCAATAAAACGAATAAAAAAAGATCCCGCATGATTATATTTTTTTTTATATATTGGGAAAAAAATTAGAAGATTTTCTTTATTCATAAATAGTGCAAAAAATAAAAATAAGAACTCTATCATGCGGTGAAGGGAGTTCGTGTTTCTTTTTCTTTAAAAATAGTAGTACTAATAAATAACACCCAATTGAACCAAAATCTCACCATGAAATCTCAATTCTACTTTCACTAGTCAGACCTACAAGAGTTTTTTTTTTTTTTTGAATAGTCAGACCTACAAGAATTGTAGGGGAAGGATAAGCGGAATCTCTAGGTAAGAGAGATCTCTGACCCCAATAATCTTTGGTAAATATGGGAGGTGCTTAGATGAACAACCATGCTGATAAACAAGAACATAATCTTTACCTTGAGTATATACCCCGATAGTATAAAATTATGTAACAATTTATGCCGACAGTGAACATACAAACAGCCTATATTCCTAAAGCACCAAAAGGCACACTTGAATTACTACTCCAATTCCAAGTTAAGTGTTTATTTTAGATAAATACATCATTTTTTTAAAAACATCATCACATTTCTCACACAATTACACTCCTGAAGAGCTATATCATACATATCACAGTTGACTTATACACCATCAAAAAGAGAAATATCACAATCTTTCCTAACAGGAACATAATACTTCTAAAGAGCTACTAGTACTTGTCATACCCCTTCATCTCTTAATAGACTTCTTATTTACTTTTATAAGGATCTAAAACACTTCTTTTAGCGTAACTTTTTTTTAATAATTATGCATTAATAAGATTAGTAAAATGTCATTATGTAAGAAACACATCGAAAAGAATCTATTAATATCTCACATAATTATATAATAGTCAAAAGTTCATGAGGTTTGATATATAAAAAAGGAACATATAAAAGTTTATTGAAGTATTTCACATATTGACAAATAATATACCTCATTATATTTAATGGATAAAATATGTATACTTACTCTGTTTCTAAACACATGCAACATTTGCAAATATATAGCCGCTATTCATCTGCCAACCTTATCTCATACTACCTCACAAATACACAAGAAAAACTATAGTTAAATGTAGTCCGATTTTATTCGCCTTAATGCATATTTTTATAATATCAACTTATAATTTTTACTTCATATTTTTATAAACAAAGTAATACATTGAATAGCATGTAGACAGAAGATGTTGCATATATTTAAAAGCGGAGGAAGTAATCTATTACATTTACATTCTAAAGATGTTTTTTTTGGATATAGTATATATCTTTTTTATTTCTATACTGCTCTTAAACTACCCATTATTTTAGTCAATACAAAATATAAAGTTAACACAGGAGTAACGTAAGTGATAGATATAGGAAAACTCTCTGAATTGAAGTTAATGCCATTAATCATAATATATAGGGTGCATCCATACGAGTCCTAATAGGCTTAGAATTCTCTATCACTATTGAATCAAGGAAAAGAAGAAAATCTATTTTCAGATCTGAACCAGCACACTTCTCTTACAACAACCCGTATTACATTATAACCCTACCATTTTTTTTAATCCTTTGCATGCTTGAAAGCCAGATTTGGAACAAAGACAAATATATATGAAATGAAATAATAAAACAATAATGTAATTACACAAATGATTTGACATAAAAGGTAAAGGAAAAATGTGTTCACTTTCTTTCATCGTCTACTATATATATGCCATTGTTATAAAGATGTATAGTACATAAAAGTAATCAGAAAAAGGGCTACCTTTCTGGGTGCTTTCGGGCAATGAACAAGAAAAGCCTCTTCTGTCTCTCTTCCCTTGTTTGGATTTATGTCTATCTTTCATGCATCCTCCATCCTACATATCCCATTTTCTTTTAAGAATTGGAGATGATTCAGCTTCCACTGGAAATTTTTATGATAAATGATTTAGAGTATAGTATTATCATTATTCATCGATTCTTTTAAATTGCAACTCTATTCATTTACATCATACTTCTTTTATTACTATACAAAAACGAAATGTCAGTAGGTAAAATATTGTTGGTTCATTTGCATGTACATTTTCAATTGTCAGTTCTTTTATAATTTTTGCTCATGGACCGTAAAGAGATTAATGGTCGAAATTGTTCGTATCAAAGTCAAAGTGTTGCAAAGGAGTGCAAAAGCTATATTTGCCATATCTCCCTTTTAACACAAGTAACATAAGAAAGTGTCGAAATTAAGTCAATACCAACATGTACCAACAAATATTGTACCTTCTTTGCAAAAGACTAAAAGAGACATAAAAGATACTCCCTCCGGTCTTTATTAGTTTACCCCTATTCCTTTTAAGGGTGTCCCTTATTAATTTACCCCTTTCTTTTTTTGCTATTTTTGGAATGGGCCCACTAACTTTCCATCACACATACATTCAACTTTAGTATAAATTAATCTTTTCTCTCTTTTAGTATGCCCCACAATACTATTCCTCCTAAAACTCTGTGCAAAAGAAAGAGATAAGCTAATAAAGACCGGAGGGAGTAGAAGTGAATAGAACCACATTAAAGGATCATATAGCATACAGTAAATGTATAAGATAAATCTGTAAAAAAATATTGATATTTTTCACACCCAACAAAGCCAAGGTACACTGTCATAGTGTCATATATACCCCATTCTAGACGAAATAGTAGTATATATGCAAGATAAACTGTCAAAATCTTTTAAAAAATTGCATGTCAACCAAATCAACCATAGACAGTTATTTTTATTGCTCATCTTTGATACAAATTTAGAAGATGGAGTAAAACGGTAAAATAAAACTTTCCAAAACTAAGAGAATCGAGTTCAAACTTCAAAGTGTACTAACAATACCTTGTTGGTGAAACAAAAACAAGTATAGTTAAACCAAATAGGAAGTAGAAGACCATACCATACACCTTTTTTTTTGGTATGTACATAGCCAGAGGCCCATACTCCATAGAGAGTAGTGATTTAGACAGATTTTTAAGTTAGCTAATATTCATATACCCCATACACCTTAACATACCAGCTTGTAGCATGCAGAAACCCTTTCACTCCTTTCAACTTGGGAGCTAGGTAGCATGGGAACATTTAGTAAACAGGAAAACCTCATATTCCAGCCATTTTCAAGCTTCATTAGCACGGAAATTACATAGGATTCAAAACGAAAACATTTGTAATACGGGAAAACCTCAAATCCTTCAAGGTCCTCTTTCATACATATTTGCATATCCTTCTTACAAAGAATAATAAAGGAGACCCATGATAATTAAGAGGAACAAGAAAATACACTACCATCATGAAAAAGGCACCCCTAAAATTTTTAAAAAGAAAAACATGGTTCCTCATAAGATTCCATATATTTTGGATATACTACTACCTCCATCTGAAATAAATTGTCATAATGATATATAATTTCTACGGGGTAAATCTATTAACACTCCGATATTATCCTCATAATTTCATGATAGAATATAAAACCAATCTTGAAACTATAACTATTCGCTTAACCAATATTGTCATCATGTGCGTCATAAGTAATGATGAAGTAAATTTTATTCTTTTGTTTTAGCATCATTAAAGCGCAAAAAAAAACTAAAGCATGTATAGGAGGCCATGGCCAACCTGAAATACTAATGGACATTATTATTGTCTACATCACTAGGAAAACATTAATTGAAAATAGCTAGAACTAACAAAAAAACAGATAAATGTAGTCCGATTATAGTAGAACAGTATACAAAAAAAAAGTAAAACCCTAAAAATATTATAGTGAAAGTAATCAAGATACGATTAGGGTTTTGAAGGGCTCACATTATAAATTAATCAAGGGTAAATAAAACCCATGAAAGCTGAAGGGAAT
Organism: Beta corolliflora; assembly: GCA_947648045.1. Classification (NCBI taxonomy): domain Eukaryota; kingdom Viridiplantae; phylum Streptophyta; class Magnoliopsida; order Caryophyllales; family Amaranthaceae; genus Beta; species Beta corolliflora. The sequence continues at coordinate 565,063 of CANSZD010000853.1, forward strand.
CTGTTATCACAAGAAACCACACAAGGAATTAAGTGTTTTTCCTGCAAAAAGAAAGTCAACCAACAAATCATGAGTAGATCAACAAAAACCAACCCAAAAAAAAAGTAGAGCAGTGTTAAAAAAAAGGACAAAATAACAGGGGGAAAAAACACTCAGGTGGAATATTAAAGCAAGAGAAATATTATCAGGAGGGTTTTACAGAGGGAAGCCAAACAGAGCTCTATTGGCAGGATGCCCACCTCCCAAGTAAAAAAAAAACTAATGGCTTTTTTTTCTAACAGAAGGAAAAAAATATATTATGGGAGGTGGACAGAATGCCAATGATTTCTGTAAACTACCCTTTGCCAAACACCCATGAAAGAGCGCAAAGAAATTTGCATTTTGAGAAGAGAAAGTGAGGAGAGAGAGATGGGAGAAGAAGAAGAGACGAGAAATGGAGTAGTAGAAGAAAGTAGGGTCCGTTTGGCTGCTATTTAAGAAGTGGTGGGGAGGTAAAAAGGTAATTAAGTATTGGTGCGTTTTATAAATGCTACTAAAAAGTTGAAATAGTAAAAAGGGTGATTTTCTTTTCTATATTGCCTTTGGTACGATTTTAGGTAAACTTTAAACTAAACAGTAAAAAAAATGTTGTTTTTCATTTTGTCAATTCGCATTGTCAATCAATCTGCACTGCACCAAATGTTTGTCCATTTTGCTGATTATTCGTCATTGTCAAGTTTTCTTCCACTATGATGCCTATTTGTGTTCTAAATTCTAGAAAATAATTAACTTATAAGTACACTGAATTTATTCTAGAAGAGGTTGACAACAATATTGGAAGTTGCAAGACAGAATTTTTTTGGCCTTTAAGTTTCTCTTCGCAGACCATAATATTGACGGGGTAAATTGTTGAAGTGAAGTGAGTTTTTTTTTCCAAACGAGTTACTCCCTTCATTAATTAAAAGTTAAAGCATTAGTTATTAATAGAGTATAAAACTATTCCAACACAATCCGCATCATGTATGTTCTTGGGGTATCCTTCTAATCACCGCAAATACAAGTGTTATGACTTATCAAGTGGAAAAATCATTACTTCTCGACATGTGATTCTTGACGAAATTGAATTTCCCTTTGCAAAAATTCACACCCCTTATACCACTTCATATGATTTTCTAACTGAATTTTCTTGCCACATATTCATCATCACTACCGTTAACTACAAAATCCATAGTTAAAAGACTTTGTTTATCCAACTCCAAAAACCGTTTGCAAATATTAGGAGGTTGATCCAAAAGACAAAGGTCTATGAGGCATTTCTCATTCTTCCTTGTTCACTTTGCCATAACATCCCCTGCTTTGCTGTTCTCCCTGCCTTCATGCTCTAGCTTGACTACTAGTTACTGGTCGAGTTATTCCCTTTTTTGATATGCCAAACTAGTTAGAGTTGACTTTATCACTTATTTATTTCTAATAGTATCATTTGCTTTCCTTGCAATCACTTGCAATAATGACTTTTTCTGTTGAGTCTGTTTTATCTATTGAAGAGCTTCTCTTACAAAAAACATCTCAACATCGGCTACATCCTTACTGTAGGTTTGCTTGGCTATTCTTGTATCTATTTCCTTTGTGATCTCTAAAGATAGCTGCTAGACCTGTAATAGACATTTGCATCCTTAAAAGAGGCATTAGTGAAATGAGTCTTTATACATGGTGTTTTTTTTTTTTTTGACATCGAGAAAACGTACATTAATTAAACAACGGAGTACATCTTATCACTAATACAAACAAACATAAAACAAGGTAATAACTAAATGAGCTTTATGAGCTCTTACATGCCCTAACAAATAAAAGTAAATAAAACTGATAGAGAGTCGCCGATTAAGGAGGGTGTCGCAGTTCGATGATTGTTCTGGTGGAGCCAAAAATCTGATAACTGATGGAAGCGGTAGGATAAGCGAATGTCGTTCATGATCCGGAAAACAAACAACCGAAGGCAAGATTCGCATCTTGCCACATGAGCAATCCCAACGAACTTCTGACGCTTGAGATTCTAGGCTCATGAGCTGTTGACGAGTCACGTTCCTAGGTGTTTTGTGGAGAGTAAAGTGTAGAATTCCTATGTTGGAAGAATATATGAGATTGACTTATTTTTTGCAAATATGATTTTAGTATTTTGGAGGGAAATTATATATAGTAGGGAAGTGCATGTAATCTTTACATACTTTAATTGTTCTTTTATTATTGCTTCATTTTTCTTTTATGATTGTCATATTAATTGTTACATATCCTCTTTTGGAAAGTTTGTGTGTGTGATCTCCCCTCACCCATCTCCCTTTAATACACCACTTCTCTGTTCCCCTTTTTCCTTTTCTCTTTTTTCTTAATCCTTATGCCACCTACATGTAGCAATTACAAGTATCTTAATCATAAATTAAAATTTTACAAATCATGTCTTTTTGCTGACGATAGTTACCAATCATTGTCATTTTCCCTTCCATTCTTCTCACTTTTTCTTCTCATTTAAAATTGTTCATTGGGAAGTCAAATGAAAATAGCTAGCTACCAATAGAATTCATGATTAGGGAAAATCGTAGGGCTGTATTTGACATTGGCCCTTAGCAATCTAGATCATGGATTAATCAAGTCCCTAATCACATAGTGCATTTCTAACAACCTTTAGGTATTTTTTGATATTCTCCAATATGAATAATGTAATGGAGAATGCATTAAAAGTCCTTCGATATGCTAGGAAATTGGATCGCTTGAAGATATTGTTGGGTTTAGTGGCCCAAATTCCCTATAACTAATTTTGGTAAATTGTCCACAAGGTATGTCGGTATTACATTGCCACCTAAATGTGGAAATCATCTCAAGATTTCTCTGGAATAGTCACACTTGTTCTTGAAAGTTCCATACATACTAAGTCATGAAGTGAGAATGTCGACAATGTCAATAATTAAAGATGGGCCATGAAGCTTCTCCAATGTTCTTTAATTTTATGTCTTCACCGACTTACACCCTCTATAAATAGGGAATATGGGCATTTTATGGAGCATGCTTGAAGGCTCACAAGTCATCCACAAGCTACAACCAACACATCAATAAAAGAAGCCACATACAAAGCCTTCCTACCATATTAACCCTCCTTGTTTACAACCCACCTTGTATAATTAATCCACTAATCTTCTTTGTAATACTCCTTTGTGAGTTTATATTATAGTGAGAGTTGTATTTGTACTACTCACCCTTATAAGTTTCGGGTGATTCTTGTACTCTCCTATTTTCATATAGTGGATTTTCGGGTACTCGTCGTCCGTGGGTTTTTTGCCTCTATTTGAGGATTTTTCCCACGTTAAATTGTGTGTCCATCTCTTACTACTTTTCTTGCCACATATTTCCAACTCTATTATTTTTCTCAATCTCTACATCTTTAATCTGCTTCCGCTATGCACTCACAACCCTAACAAGTGGTATCAGAGCAAAGGTTGTTTAGAGTGTTTTCATATTAAAGATGTCTTCAGTCTCAAAGTTCGAGATTGAGAAATTCGATGGCAAGATCAGTTTTAGCATCTGAAAAGTCCAGATGAAGGTCGTTCTCACACAGAGCGGATTAAAAAGGGCACTTGATGGCAAGCAGAAAAAGCCATCTACTATGTCCGACGAGCAATGGCAAGAGTTGGATGAAAAAACATTATCTACGATCCAACTATGTCTAACTAAGGAGGTACTACGCGAGGTTATTCACGAGGAGACCGCTGCAGGGCTATGGTTGAAGCTCGAGTCCCTCTACATGATTAAAAGTCTCGCTAACAAACTTCGTCTCAAGGAAAGGCTTTACACTATTCGGATGGCCGAAGGTACTTCTATCCAATCTCATCTTAGTGAATTTAATTCTATTATTATTGATCTTGAAAATTTGGATGTTAAGATTGAAGATGAGGATAAAGTCGTGTTATTAATTGTCTCCCTACCTCCTTCGTACAAGCACTTCAAGGAAATCATGTTATATGGTAACAATGACACTTTATCTTTTGAGGATGTTAAATCACATTTACTCTCAAAAGAGAAATTTGACCTTGAAGTGCATTCCAATGATAATGCCGAAGGATTAAATGTACGAGGGAGATCACACGGAAAAATAAGTACCAAAAATGGGGCCATATCTATGGGCATAAATCTAAGAATTTATGCAAATATTGTAAGAAGCATGGGCACAATGTTTCCGATTGCATAAGATTTAAGAAAAAGCTCGAAAGAGAAGAAAATGATAAAAAAGCTTCGGAAACTGCACAAGCCGATTTTGGTGAAATAGAATCTGATGATGTTCTTTTGGCTACTTCTCTTGGAAAAAGTAGAACTCCAAATTGGGTGCTTGATTCCGGTTGCACCTACCATGTGTGTTCTCAAAAGGATCACTTTATCGATTATAAATCGGTGAAGAATAGATCTGTCTCTATGGGCAACGGTTCCCATTGCAAAGTTCATGGTGTTGGCTCAGTTCGGATCAAGACACATGATGGTAAGACCAGGACTCTGTCTAATGTTCAATATGTTCCTGATCTGAAGTAGAACATCATTTCTTTGGGCACTCTTGACTCTAAAGGGTGCAAAATTTCGGCTCAAGGTGGAGTACTTAAAGTCTCCAAAGGTGCTCATGAACTTCTGAAGGCCGTCAGACATAGAAATCTCTATGTATTACAAGGGTCTTCTATTATGGCTTCTTCTTACTTAACCCCGGTTCGGCATCAACGCCTTGATAAAACGGGTTCTGGCATGTCACATTTTTCTAAGCCCAATTCACGATTGGGTCACGGTGGCATATCTGCTTAATACTCTTCGAGGTTCATACGACGAGTACATATGGAATTTGGTCCAAGGTGGAGATTGTTGGGTTTAGTGGCCCAAATTCCCTATAACTAATTTTGGCAAATTGTCCACAAGGTATGTCGGTATTACATTGCCACCTAAATGTGGAAATCATCTCATGATTTCTCTGGAATAGTCACACTTGTTCTTGAAAGTTCCATGCATACTAAGTCATGAAGTGAGAATGTCGGCAATGTCAATAATTAAAGATGGGCCATGAAGCTTCTCCAATGTTCTTTAATTTTATGTCTTCACCGACTTACACCCTCTATAAATAGGGAATATGGGCATTTTATGGAGCATGCTTGAAGGCTCACAAGTCATCCACAAGCTACAACCAACACATCAATAAAAGAAGCCACATACAAAGCCTTCCTACCATATTAGCCCTCCTTGTTTACAACCCACCTTGTATAATTAATCCACTATTCTTCTTTGTAATACTCCTTTGTGAGTTTATATTATAGTGAGTGTTGTATATGTACTACTCACCCTTATAAGTTTCGGGTGATTCTTGTACTCTCCTATTTTCATATAGTGGATTTTCGAGTACTCGTTGTCCGTGGATTTTTTGCCTCTATTTGAGGATTTTTCCCACGTTAAATTGTGTGTCCATCTCTTACTACTTTTCTTGCCACATATTTCCAACTCTATTATTTTTCTCAATATCTACATCTTTAATCTGCTTCCGCTACGCACTCACAACCCTAACAGATAGCATGTGTTTATCGATTGCCCTAAACATCTTCTACATTCTAAATCACATTTTGAAGTCGCTACCAGATTCAAGTGGTAAGACTACTGACCAGTTTGTCCCAGACCGTAAGAAAAGCAAAGATAATGTTGAAGTCTTGTGTAGTGGTTACATTATCAAACCTAAAGGAGATCGACATTCACTATTGAGATCTTTTTTTATTTTTCGGTATCTTTTACCTGGAAATGACGTTATTAAACACATTTTATATTTTGAAACTGTTGTGACTCTAAGTCAATGTTATTTTGATGATGATAAACACTCTATGCTATAACATGTATGCGTGTAACAGTGATCTAAGAAAACTATCAAGATTGGATGTTCATGAAAGATCAAGAACTTGAAGATATGGAAGCTTAGGTCTAGTTATGTTCTTAGTCATGTTTATGCAATGTAATTAATGTATTGGAACTTTGTGCTAAACTAGAAATATGAAATTAGGATGATTAACTATTTTCTTAGAGTTAAGAAAATAGGTAATTATATTAATTTCATGTTTCTATATTTAAAGAATATAAAAGGGGAGTTTTTAATTTCGAAAATTAGTTTTGAAAGGAAAATATTTTTTACAAAGATTTTCGGATAAAGAGTTTTGTAAAAACTGATTTTAAAGAAAACGTTTCTTTAAAAATATTTTCGGAAAAAAGAGTTTTAAAAAAATCTGATTTTTAAGAACAAGATTTTATAAAAGATAAAATGCGAAAAAGATTTTTAATAAAAAACTGATTTTAAAGAAAACATTTCTTTAAAAGATTTTCTAAAAAGATTGTTTGTAAAAAGAGAAAAACTGATTTTTAATGATAACGATTTTTATAAAGTTTGTTTAGATAAAAACTGATTTAAAATCTGATTTAGAGTTGGCATAAGATATGGAGGAATCCTTATCTTACAAGGAGTAAAGGAAATCAGTTTTTTATAAAAGATAAAATTCGATTTTGAAAAGAAAAAGAATTTTATCCCTTAATTTTAGGAATAAAAATTGTTCAAAAAGATAATACATCTTGGAGAAGGATTTTTATTCAGCTGATTGAATTATATAAGGGATAGAAATCATTGGAGCAAACCACGTTTTCAGATTTGGAGAGATAAAGATTTTGAGAGCTGAAAACGATCTCCAAGAGCACAGTGTACGACACAGAGTTCTAGTAAGTTAAGGTCTCTAAACAAAGCTTGTAACGATCCTCTATTTGCTTGAATAAGAAGCACGCTTTTGAGGAATTATTCTTTCTGTAATCTTTCATATTATAGACAGTAGCAACACTTAGGGTTAAGTGTTGGGGAGCACTACTAGAGTTAGTAGTGGGGGTATCGAATTGTATCAAGGGTTTGGTATTTTACGATTCAAATAATAAAAGAGTAGTTTGTGTGGAAGTAGATCTCAGAGGTGAGATTGAACCACGTTAAATTCCTGTGTCTTATTATTTGATTTAATTGTTTTATTGTTTGATACAATTTTGTTCGAGCAAAAACATTAATCGGAGAATTTACGAGTGAATAACACAGTGCACGACACTGTGCCATAAGTGTGTTTTTGCGAAAATCGATTAGTTTTAGCCACTCAATTCAAACCCCTCCTTCTTGAGTGTCACCTTGAGTTCCAACAAGTGGTATCAGAGCAGGTTATTCTCGAAAGGCTCATCCCTAGAGAATAGAAGTCATGAACATGCAAGATGACTCTCGAGATAGACACACCAAGTGTCCGATTTTCAACGGAAAAGACTACGGATGCTGGAAGGCTAGGATGAGGATCTACATCCAAGGATTGGACTATGAATGCTGGAAAGTCATAAGAAAAGGACCAATCCTTATCCAAGCCAAAAATGCTGTAGGAAATATGGTCGACAAGGATGAAGACGACTACAATTCAGTTGACTATGCAAAAGCCGAAAAGAACTTCAAAGCTATGAGTATTCTCCAATATGGAATTGGACCTGATGAATACTCAAGGATCTCGGCATGCTCTACAGCAAAGGAGATATGGGATACTTTAGAATTGGCCCACGAAGGTACGAATGAGGTAAAACAATCTCGAATTGATTTACTTGTGCAACAATATGAACTGTTTACTATGAATAAGGAAGAATCAATTAAAGAGATGTTCACTAGATTTACACTAATCACTAATGAATTGCGTTCTCTAGGTAAAATCTATCCTTCTGAAGATTTAGTGAGAAAGGTGTTAAGAAGTTTAACAAATCGTTGGCTCCCTAAAATAACTGCTATTCAAGAAGCTAAAGATTTGACAAAACTCTCACTAGAACAACTTATTGGATCATTAATGACTCATGAACTTGTTTTAGATTCTAAAACTAGTGAACCAAAAAATAAAGGTCTAGCCTTGAGAACTGAATTGGAAAGTGAAGATAGTGATGGCGATGATGATGTTGATCTTCTTACTAGGAGATTTAAAAATTTTCTCAAAAAGAACAAAAATAACAATCCTAGAAAAAGTGGAAATTTCAAAGGTAAGAGTACTACCTCGAACTCTAAGAAAAGTGCTACTAACTCCGGTTGTTTCAAGTGTGGAGATTTCAATCACATGATTAAGGAATGTCCCTCATGGGATGATGAGAAGCCCAAAGAAAGAAGGGAGCAATCCAAGAAAGAATTCAAAAAGGCTATGATAGCTACCGTTTGGGGAGATTCGGATTCGATGAAGAACGAGTCGAGGCACAGTGCCATGAAGAAAAATTATGTCTGAATGCTGTACATACATCACAGAGAAGGGCACAGTGCCAGGACGACTCTCACTTGTGTCTAATGGCGAAAAGTTCGAACTCCCAAGATGAAACTGAAGACAGTGAGGTAAGTCTTCTTTCTCTAAAACCTTCAATACATCTTCTTTCAAAAAACCAACTTGTTACTTTGCTTAGAAATATCATTGATGATTGTCAAGAAATGAATGATGATTTTTCAATCATGAAAAAGGAAATAAAAAATTTAACTAAGCAAAAGATTGGGTTGGAATTGGAATATAAGGATTTATTAAAGGATTGTAAAGAACTGATGAAGAAGACTGATGAACTTGAAAAAACCGTTGAAGAGAAAAATGTTGATTTAAATGCTTTAAGGTACGAAAAGTCTTTCGCAAAAGAAGTTGTTAATAACACTGTGCCATACACTGTGCTAGAGGCTAAAAATTCGGATCTTGAAAATCAAATTGAATCGTTAAAACATGAGTTAACTGAGTTGAAAGAATCAAGACAAAGATCTAGAATTGTTCCACTTATGCTACCTTATGATGCTAAGTTAAGTGATGAACTTGATAAAGTTAAAAGAGATTTGGAAATTTCGAGAAAAAGAAATAGCGATCTAAACACTTCTGTTGAATTCTTAGAATCACAATTGACTATTGCTCGGAAAATGTATGAAAAATGGTTAGATGGTCAAAAAGCCTTAGACTATATCTCCAGTACAACTAACAATCAAAACAAAACTGGTTTGGGATATACAGGTCAGCAACACAGTGTACGGCACAGTGCCAAAAATTTTGAAAGAGACTTTCGTAAAAGAAAATATGTCGATCTACCTGAATATTTGATTTGCAACTTCTGTGGAAAGAATGGACATCTTATGGATAATTGTAATGTCAAGAATAAGAGTGTTTTTGTGAAAATCGATTAGTTTTAGCCACTCAATTCAACCCCCCCTTCTTGAGTGTCACCTTGAGTTCCATCAAGTGGTATCAGAGCTCAACGAAAAATGTAAAGTATGTAACTCAAATATGGGTTAGAAAAGACTTGTTAGAAGCTCAACGAAAGAAAAAGGGACCCAAACAGATTTGGGTTCCTAAAACTAACAAGTGATCTTTTTGCAGGCAAACGTGAGAGGAAGCAGCCTATGGTATCTCGCCAGTGGCTACTCAAGACACATGACTGGTGATAAAACTCAATTCCTCTCACTAGTAGCCCACCATGGAGGGTGTGTTACATTTGGTGACAACAAAAAGGGAGAAATATTTGGTATTGACAAACGTCGGCAAACCCCTAACACACTCCATAGAGAATGTGATGTTGGTAAGTGGTTTGAAATTTTTTTGTTAAGCATATCCCAATTGTGTGATCAAGGTAATTTTGTTGAATTTCATGCATGAATATTTTACAAGACAATTTGTGGCTTTGGGATTAATTTCTGGACATTAGTTGAGTATTATGCTTGTTGTCCTCCTTTAAATATGTTAATTAGAGTGTTGATGCATGTCTTTGTGAAACACTGTGAGAAAAAGTCTACTTGATATAAAAAGGACTCGTAATGGTCTAATGATGTTGTCCTAATGTCATGATCCTAAGTTGCCGAACTAATGAGCTATATGATCCTAAGTTGCCTAATTATTGAGCTATGAAATGCTAATTCTTTCTCCTATGGCAAGCTTGATCTTTATCCCGATATTCTGATTTTCTATTTATGAGTTTGACATTTGTGCCTCATTATTTCTTTCTTTCATATGTCTCACCTTATCGTCATTTCCCTATTATTATCCTTCTTTTCTTCACCCATTGATCCAAAGTTCAACAAGTGCTTTTAATCTTGATTAATAATAATTCAAGGGGCAAGAACATCTTAATAAGATGATGGAAGAAAAGGACACATCAGTTAAGGGGGAACATGAAAAGGTTGGAATGAAACATTACGTGAAAGAATGAAAAGTACTGATTCACACTGTGCAAGGCACAGTGCCAGGAGATGTATCAAAAGGAAAATGAGGTCCGTATTAACTTATTATCTTTGATCTCTTATTGATTGACTCTAATAATATTGTATGGTCTGCTTCTCCTTCAAAAAAAAAAAAAAAAAGAAAAGAAAAGAAAAGGAGAGTAAGACACTTATTTTAGATAAGTCCTAGAGTTCAATTCAAATGTGAAGAAAATTATCAAAGTTTTGAAGATCATCATTTTGGATTCCAGTATATCCGAAGATTAGTTATATTTGGAAGGGAATAGATTGTTCTCTGGCACAGACACACACACAGTGCCACAGTGAAGAAAGTCCTATGATGTTTATTTGCGGAAGTTGAAAATCTTAAAAGAAAGGTTTAAGCACTTGTTGAGCCAATTGCCATTTCAAATCTTCAAGCTTGCATTACCTATCTTTTTCTTACTTTCTTAGCTATTAGCCATGATCCTTCATGATTATTTCTTGCTTCATAACTTCGGATTGTGAGTTGGATTATTTTTTGCTTAATGACTTCGGATTGTGAGTTGGATTATGACATAGCACCAGCATCCTTAGTATCTATTGCTTGAGCTACTTACATTATTTTGCTGACTATATCTCACTTTGACTCGCTAAACATGTTGATGCACTCCTTTTTGATAATGTCAAAAGGGGCAAGATGGGTATAATACTTAGACTAATGAACATGTTGATCCTCTCTTATTTGGTTATCCTAATAAACATGTTACTTGTGAATGATGTTGAGTTATCTTCCCTAATGTGATTAATGGTGCATATTTTGAGGGGGAAGTATTATTTGTTTGTCATCATCAAAAAGGGGGAATTTGTTGTGACTCTAAGTCAATGTTATTTTGATGATGATAAACACTCTATGCTATAACATGTATGTGTGTAACAGTGATCTAAGAAAACTATCAAGATTGGATGTTCATGAAAGATCAAGAACTTGAAGATATGGAAGCTTAGGTCTAGTTATGTTCTTAGTCATGTTTATGCAATGTAATTAATGTATTGGAACTTTGTGCTAAACTAGAAATATGAAATTAGGATGATTAACTATTTTCTTAGAGTTAAGAAAATAGGTAATTATATTAATTTCATGTTTCTATATTTAAAGAATATAAAAGGGGAGTTTTTAATTTCGAAAATTAGTTTTGAAAGGAAAATATTTTTTACAAAGATTTTCGGATAAAGAGTTTTGTAAAAACTGATTTTAAAGAAAACGTTTCTTTAAAAATATTTTCGGAAAAAAGAGTTTTAAAAAAATCTGATTTTTAAGAACAAGATTTTATAAAAGATAAAATGCGAAAAAGATTTTTAATAAAAAACTGATTTTAAAGAAAACATTTCTTTAAAAGATTTTCTAAAAAAGATTGTTTGTAAAAAGAGAAAAACTGATTTTTAATGATAACGATTTTTATAAAGTTTGTTTAGATAAAAACTGATTTAAAATCTGATTTAGAGTTGGCATAAGATATGGAGGAATCCTTATCTTACAAGGAGTAAAGGAAATCAGTTTTTTATAAAAGATAAAATTCGATTTTGAAAAGAAAAAGAATTCTATCCCTTAATTTTAGGAATAAAAATTGTTCAAAAAGATAATACATCTTGGAGAAGGATTTTTATTCAGCTGATTGAATTATATAAGGGATAGAAATCATTGGAGCAAACCACGTTTTCATATTTGGAGAGATAAAGATTTTGAGAGCTGAAAACGATCTCCAAGAGCACAGTGTACGACACAGAGTTCTAGTAAGTTAAGGTCTCTAAACAAAGCTTGTAACGATCCTCTATTTGCTTGAATAAGAAGCACGCTTTTGAGGAATCATTCTTTCTGTAATCTTTCATATTATAGACAGTAGCAACACTTAGGGTTAAGTGTTGGGGAGCACTACTAGAGTTAGTAGTGGGGGTATCGAATTGTATCAAGGGTTTGGTATTTTACGATTCAAATAATAAAAGAGTAGTTTGTGTGGAAGTAGATCTCAGAGGTGAGATTGAACCACGTTAAATTCCTGTGTCTTATTATTTGATTTAATTGTTTTATTGTTTGATACAATTTTGTTCGAGCAAAAACATTAATCGGAGAATTTACGAGTGAATAACACAGTGCACGACACTGTGCCATAAGTGTGTTTTTACGAAAATCGATTAGTTTTAGCCACTCAATTCAAACCCCTCCTTCTTGAGTGTCACCTTGAGTTCCAACAAGTGGTATCAGAGCAGGTTATTCTTATCTTACAAGGAGTAAAGGAAATCTTTCTTTCTGTAATCTTTCATATTATAGAGAGTAGCAACACTTAGGGTTAAGTGTTGGGGAGCATTACTAGAGTTAGTAGTGGGGGAATCGAATTGTATCAAGGGTTTGGTATTTTACGATTCAAATAATAAAAGAGTAGTTTGTGTGGAAGTAGATCTCAGAGGTGAGATTGAACCACGTTAAATTCCTGTGTCTTATTATTTGATTTCATTGTTTTATTGTTTGATACAATTTTGTTCGAGCAAAAACATTAATCGGAGAATTTACGAGTGAATAACATAGTGCACGGCACTGTGCCATAAGAGTGTTTTTGCGAAAATCGATTAGTTTTAGCAACTCAATTCAAACCCCCCCCTTCTTGAGTGTCATCTTGAGTTCCAACAGAAACCAATTCGTAAACGTATTTCAACTAATTTAAATAACCTGACTAAAAGAAGAAAAAAGAATCCTCACCCCTTTTGAATAGCGATTATCTCCTCATTTCTTTTCCATGGCCATTGTTGGAAGAACTCCAGCTAAACCTCTTCAAAAATTTTCTCGAAGGGGAGAACAACATTCAGTCGAAAATTAACATATAAGGTTTAACTGAACTAATCTCACCTACCTCATCCTTCTTTTTTTCACTTTAATTACCCACACACTAAATTAGGGCACAAATCGAAAAAAAATTGTGAATACGTTTATTTATTTATTTTTTTGGTAAAATGTAAGTATATTACCAAAGCAAGAAAAGACCACCAAAATTACAACATCAACTGACGCAGTACAACACACCACAACAGCAACAACTAAACATAAAGGCTACACAAACTATAAATATTCAGTTTACACTCTTACTAATACAACTATTTACAAGTTGGTGAAACCTGTCAAGAACATTGAAGAGGGTTGGTGAAAATGATTTCTTCAAGTTCCATCCAAGATGCATAGGAGTGAAGCTGAATCACCTTTGTTGTGCTGATGATGTCATTCTTTGTTACAAAGGTGAGTTCAGGTCAGTGTATATCATGTAACAAGGATTTAAACATTTTTCTGATGTTTCTGGTTTCGAGGTGAATGAGAGTAAAACTGGAATGAAAAATGATGAAATTCAGAGAGTGTTGGATGTGTCTGGTTTCAAGCTAGGTAAGTTTCCCTTTAAATATCTAGGGGTGCCTATCAACTATAAAAGAATTTCCGTAAAGGAGTGTATGATGTTAGTGGAAAAAATGACAGCTAGAGTTAGATGATGGAGTAGTAGGAACCTATCATACCAGGGGACACTCACTCTAGTGATTTTAGTTTTAATGGGCATCCATATTTACTGGGCACATATCTTTGTATTGCCTAGGAAGATTTTAAGAGAGATTGAAATGATATGTAGAGCATATTTGTGGACTGGTGAGTATTACAGTAACAAGGGTGGGTATGTTGCCTGGTCTACAATGTGTCTTCCTAAACAAGCAAGGGGTTTAGGCATCAGGAATATAATAATGTGGAATACAGCAGCAATGGGGAGATACTCTTGGGCAATAGCTGCTAAGAAGGATAATTTGTGGATCAAGTGGGTTAATGAATTGTGTATATCAAGGATAGAAGTTGGTGGGAGTGTTCTCCACCTAATGGTTATAGTTGGTATTGGAAGAAGATTTGTGAAGTGAAAGAGGATTTAAAGAGTGTGTTCAATGCAAATCAATTAGTTCAGCTGGAGATTTTCTCAATCAAAAATACCTATCAAGCTCTGGTAGGTGATTATACAAGAGTGCACTGGGACAAGTATGTTTGGAATAGAATCTCTATTCCTAAACATAGGTCTTTATGTGGCTAGTGATGCACAATAGAATTCAGACAACAAGCAGATTACACGGGATAATGGGAGTTAGTGCTAACTCTAGATGTCTAATTTGTGGAGATGAAGAGGAAACACAAGAACATTTGTTCTTTGTCTGTCACTTCAGCAATGCAGTGCTGCAGATGGTGGCTGGTTGGTTAAATTTAGGTGCAACACACAATACAATCCAGGGATTACTTTGATGGATTGCTAGAGGCAGATTATCAAAATTTCATAAGCAAGTATCTACTGCAGCAATTAGTACTATGGTCTATCATATTTGGTGGACTAGGAATGATGTGTATTGGAATCAATGTGTTTCAAGTGTAAATAGTATAGTCCATAGAATCCAAAAGAATTTTATAGATAGAAGTTATAGTGTTATACCAAGGAGAGTAGCTAGTACAGATAGAAAATGGTTAAGGCTACTAACAATTCAAGTGTGTAATTAGTTGTGCTTGGGTGCCTTTGGGGGGTCTAACCTAGTTGGTTTATCCCCACTTTGGTCTACCTTAGGTTGTTATTTTCATGTTGAGCTATATATTCTTACTTACTGAGCAAAAAAAAAAGTTGGTGAAACCAGCTCTTTTCATCTTCATTCCATTTCAGGTCAACAAAATTTTTTTTATCCTCCCGCAAACATCCAATTGAATGTTCTAAATGATGATACCAGGATGCTGCATAACATCATTCCGGCCACAAAGCATGATTTCTAGTCTTCCATATATGATATACCATGGCAGCAATAACTGTATAATACACTTTTTGCTTTCTTTTACATTGAAATTTTCTCCCCCATTTCTTCCAAGCTATGTATAAGTTTTCCTTATCAGAGGTATTAACACCAATCCACCTCATGATGATGTTTCATAATCTAACACTGTAAGGACACTTAAAAAAATAAGTGTTGACAATAATCTTCACCTGAATTACACAATAAGCATGTTGTATCATGAAAAATACCAGCTCTGACTAGCAGGACTCTTGCTCTCAATTTATCAAGAGAAACTAACCAAGCAATAAAGGAGTGTTCAGGAATATTAATGGGATTCCGCACCCCAATAGTGCCAAGGAATCTTCTCATGTGGTCCTTGCAACCACTTATAACCTTCCTTAGCAGAGCAGTGCTTTGTCCCTAACAACCATTTATTGTTTAAATAAGCCCTCTTGAAAATGTTCTTCACTTCACAAATACTTCTCCAAACCCAACTTCCATTTGTGGAAGCTTCATACTCCCACCAGTCTTCTTCTCTTAAATATACACTATGGATCCATTTGATCCATAAAACTTGCTTCTAAGCAATCTACCACACAAACTTGCATATAGCAGTTGTATAGATTTGTTCCATTTGTAAATGTTATATAGATTTGACAACTAAAACCCTGAAAAGAGCTAATTACACTTGCCTCATGACTAGTGTGGTCCATCATCTGAAGTTTCCCTGATAATTGTGGTCCTTTTCCCTCGAGTAATCTTCAAAATTCTACCCCAACTTGTACTCGATTGAAAACCTAGGCCCATTATGAGCTACTTTCGATTAGATATTGACGAAAAACAAATGGATTGTGAGCTTTGAACCAGAGGATTGAAGCTTCTTTAATGAAATTAAAGATGAAAGGAAAGAGCGAAAAAAGGTAATTTCTTGGCAAAAGTCATCGAAAAGTGAAAAAAAGGGTTTTAATAGTAAATGTTAGTCTCCTATTGGGTTGTAATTAACAACTTCTGATTTAAAATGTTGTATATGACAAGTTAAGTTGTTTAAATGCCGTAATTGGCAAATTTCTTTGATTTTTACTCATAAACAATTAGACATATTGATGTTCAAGATTTCGTGATGGTACATGTGCCAAGGTCTTTGGGTACAACCAAAGAAAATGAAGATAGTATGTTATAACATACTTCCTTCCTTTCTAAATAAGTGAAACATAGAGAAATGGAAAAATACCAATGCACCTAGAGAAAGAAAGTTGAGACCACTATAAAGTAGGATGATTAAAGGAGTTAATCAAAATAAAAAAGTGGTCCCCTTTGCTTTACACCACCCGGATTAATGCCAATAAAAGGGAAACTTTTAAAAATTTGTACTTTTTCAAAAGAAGGCTGAAATTTTTAAAATTTTACTTTATTCAAATGTTTGGCACTAACATTCTGGTAGCTCTTATTTGTACATAACCCTCCTCCTATTTTTCATCTATTGGAAGAAAATTTTACACATTCACACACTAACATATTCACTTTCTCACTTGTGTGTTTTACAATTGAGCAATTACACTTGTATACACTTTGCGCTACGAAAAAAATTGCAACACATTCACTTGCACACATAGCATAAAGGTCACATAAAATAATGGATAAAGACTTTGAAGCTTAGGTACTAGCAACAAGGGTTGGTGAGGACTTTCAGATGGATGTTGAGGAGCTTTTAATGTTACAAGAGCATAGGTCAACTAAAGAAAGCCCAGCAATGGGGGCTGAAGACATCAACATTATCAGTGAAGAGGAACTTAAAATGTTACGAGAGCAAATGAACAACATTTCTAATGATGAAGAAGAGGATGT
This sequence comes from Beta corolliflora, assembly GCA_947648045.1. Taxonomy (NCBI): domain Eukaryota; kingdom Viridiplantae; phylum Streptophyta; class Magnoliopsida; order Caryophyllales; family Amaranthaceae; genus Beta; species Beta corolliflora. The sequence continues at coordinate 581,966 of CANSZD010000853.1, forward strand.
TGAGTTATGGTTCTATTCTGAGTCTGATGGTGAATATGAAAATGAACAATAACATGAAGAAATTCATGAACATTTAGACACCACAAACAAAAAACCTAATATGTTTAACAACTTCTTGGAGATAGTGGTTATGGAGCTTGGTTTTCCTGAAGTTAGTGTTGGATGGATTATGGTTTGTGTGAGAGGTGTTTCTTACTCTATAGTTTTGGATGGGATTCCCTCCCCTCCTTTTCAAGCTAAGAAAGGGCTTAGGCAAGGAGACCCTCTTTCTCCTTTCCTTTTTGCTTTAAGTATGGAATATCTTAGTAGATGCCTTCGTGAGCTGGAGAAGAATCCAAATTTTAATTTTCATCCTAAGTGTGAAAGGATTCATCTTACTCACCTAATGTTTGCTAATGATTTATTGCTTTTTGCTAGAGTTGATCTTAGTTCTGTTACTAAGATAATGTCAGCTTTTTAGAAATTCTCTTCAGCTTCAGGCTTGGAGGCAAGTATTGAGAAAAGTAATATTTATATTGCTGGTGTTGGAGGTATTGAAGCTGCCAATCTTACTAATGTTGTGAACTTACCTATGGGTGAGTTACCTTTCAAATACTTAGGAGTGCTTTTATCTTCCAAAAAGTTAAACTTCTCTTAATGAAAAATTCTTATTGACAAGATAACAGAACGAGCTCAGGGTTGGATTGCTAAAAATCTTTCTTATATATGCTGGAAGTTTACAGTTGGTTAGGAGCATCTTGAGTAGTATGTAGAATTATTGGGCTCAGATTTTCCCTCTGTCAAGAAAAGTTATTAAAGTTGTTGAAGCTATGTGTAGGAAATTCTTGTGGACTAGCAATACCTTAGATTCAAAGAAGGCTCCTATTGCTTAGAGAAACTTCTATAATCCTAAGGTGGCTGGAGGTTGGAGCTTGATAAACATGGAAATATGGAATAAAGTTGCCATCCTTAAGCTGTTGTGGGCTTTAGCTTTTAAAACTGATAAGTTGTGGGTTAAGTGGATTAATGCCTATTACTTGAGAAGGCATACTATTTATAATGTTACTATCAGTAGTAACGTTTCTTGGCAACTTAGGAAAATTGTGAAAAGTAGAGATCTATTGCAAGAGATTGGTAGCTGGGATTATGTGATGATTATTGGTAAATTTAGTATAAAAAAGCCTTACTCTCTGTTGCAGGGGAGTTTACAGAAGGTACAATGGAGGAGACTTGTTTGTAATAACATGGCAAGTCCTAGAAGCAAGTTTATTCTGTGGATGGCTATTCAGAATCGTCTAGCCAATGTTGATAGAGTTAGCAAGTGGAATGTAGTTTACTTTGTCCACTTTGTCAGCAGGAGAATGAAAGCACTCAACACTATTTTTTCAATAATGTTCATATGCTGCTGAAGTCTGGGAGAGCATTCATGTTAAATTCAAGCTTAACTATCAGAATAGAGCATTCTCTGAAGAGTGTAGGAAAGCTTGCATAAAAGCTCATGGGAAAAGCAGGGTCTCTAGACTATATGTGATGCTCTTCACTGAAACAGTTCATGTTGTTTGGATTCAAAGGAACAACAAGGTGTTCAGTGATAGTTGCGTTCCTCCCCAAACTCTGGTGAAGGAGATAATATTTAGAGTAGCTTGTAACTGCAAAGAAGCAGATAGATCTTTACTTGTTTACTGATCAGTGTGTTGTTTTACTTTGCTGGATTTTGCCTCTGTGTAGGCTGGTTTGGTGATGCCTCTGTGTAGGCTTTGGTGTTTGGCCTATGTGTAGGCTTTGTGTGTTGCTGGGGTTTTGTCCCTCTGTACATTATTTTTTTAAGTTATCAATAACAATTTTGAATTGCCAAAAAAAACAACAACATTGAAGTAAGCAATAAGCAGGTCCACTGCGTTTAGACTATGGAGGGAAGCAAAAACCTGGAATACCCAGTGGTGTAGAGGTCAATGTGGAAAGTAAGAAGCTTGGTGATTGTGGAAGAAAACCACTTATAATAGAGGGGTACCATTAAAGCAAAGGATGACAATAAGGTCATTTGTTATTACTTTGGCAATAAGCTATTCAACAGTGTATAGGTTGATAAAGAGAGGCATATTGTGAAGTCACAGAAACAACATCAAGCCAAAATTAACTAAGAAACACAAAGCAATAAGACTGCAAATTGTTTGTCACAAATCATACCAAGAACAATGCATGAGTTGCCAAGGTTTGTATGCCTCTACAATATGGTTCATATTGATGAAAAATGGTTCTTCATGTCAAGGATAACACAAAGGTTTTATTTCTTGTCAAAGGAAGGTGACCTGCATGCATCAACAATCAAATGTTTATACGATGCATATATAAGGCCTATTTTTGGGATGAAAAAGGAACTTTTATTTGATAGGAAATGATAAGGTGACAACACAGAGGTGATGTGCAAACATGCGAGCTAGTACAATAGAAATGAAGGCAAAGCAGAGCATAATTAAGGAAACCATCAGAGATATGATAATCAACATGTTACTAGCAGCAATTAGAGAAAAATGGTGTGAAACAATCAAGACACAATAGGACAACGCCAGGACACAGATACAACTAAATGATCCAAAGTTTTTGCAAGCATCCAAACTAGGCGGGTTTGATATGCACCTTATATTCCAACCAACCCAATCACCTAATCTAAACATATTAAATCTAGGTTCTTTTTAAGGATATTCAGTCTATACAACATCAGTTCTTCTTATATACAATTGATAAGCTAGTATAGAGTGTGGAAAATGCATATGAATGTTATGACCCTAGGATGCTCAATTACACTTGGCCACATCTCATGTATGCCATGCTTGAGATATTGAAGGTGAGAGGTGTGAACAATTAGAAAAACCCACACAAAGGCAAGAGGAAATTGGATAGATTGGGTCAATTACCAACTTTTGTAGAGGTTCCTATGAGTTGGTAAGTGATACAATCAACTTCCTCAATGAGGATATTGTGTTTTGTCCCGATCCTATGTGGGATGGCATGGAAATGGGTCCAGACATATAGTAGAATAAAGGCAGCAGTCAACAAAAGGGAAATCACCATACATAGAACATGTTTTTGTAAACCTTCAAAGTATGACAAAGAGTTTGTAAAGGGTGGCTGCAAGTTTTGCGAAGCTTTAATGTAAGACAAAGAATATGTAAATGGGAGGCTGCAAGTTTTTGTAAAGAGGTCAATACTTTTTGTAAATGTCATAACAAAACTTATTATGAATGGCCATTTTTTTTGCTGAAAACTAATGCAAATAGTTTGCACACATAAATTCATCATTTGGTTTCCTATGGTCACACACATAAAAGAGACAAACACTACAAGAATTCGTGCTTTTACCGACCGTCTAAATCGGTCGGTAAAACATGAAAATCGGTCGGTAAAACTATTAAAATTTAATATGGGATGGTAATAAACGTCCCCTTATGTAAAAAGCGGTAATAAATGTCCCCTTATGTAAAACAAAAATCAGCTTCGGAATAAAAAGCGGTCGGTAAAATTTAATATGGGACGGTAATAAACGTCCCCTTAGAAAACAGTCGATATTTAATAATTGAACAACCGATTTTACAGCGGTCGGTAAAGCACCAGATTCTAGTAGTGAAACAAGTAGATAATATAGTGCCTTCTCAGGTAGTCCCTATTCACCGGTGTAAACAACAATACAGACCAAGTCAATAGCCACAACAACACAGACAAGTTCAGACATGAGCGTCAGGGGTTGTGTTGCAATAGTACAAGACTTATGTAAGACATGAAATCATAGTGCCCTCATTCATCATTGAGGATATTTCATCCTCTTAATTAGGTAAAAAAAAATCAAATCAACAATCTATACATAGCCAACTTAATGAAAACCACACATATATATGTCTCTACAAATGTCATGAAACCATACTATGGGTGACACAAAGACCTAGTCATGTATTGAAATTTAAGGTGCATACACTTATCATCATTGAGGGTTATCTACACATGCATGGCGCACACACACTCACACAAAAATGTGAGAATAGCCAATAGAATATATGCATAACACAGGCATAACACAAACACAACACACACATTAACACATGGAAAACATACACACAGAACAAGTTCATAGCCAGCATAAATACACAAAACACAAGCATAACACGCACACACGCACACACACACAAAACAAATGCATAACACATACACATAACACAAGCATAGCCAACATCTATAAATAGAATAAGCTTGCTCTGCAGCTTCACCCGACATTATATTCTACTCTTCTTAGATAGAACCCTATATAAACCTCAAAAAAAAAACAATAATACAATTGGGAAACATAATATGACAACAAAAACCCCAAACTTGACCATGGATTTAAAATTATCAACACAAAACCCAAAATATTAAATTTGTGAAACAAAATTATGAACAAAACCCTAATCTTCACAATACCAAACCGAATCATGCACACAAAACCCAAAATATTAACAATGTCAAACATAATTATGAACTAAACCCTAAACTTCCCATCACCAAACATATTAATTATGAACACAAAACCCAAAATATTTACAATATGAAACAAAATTATGAACAAAAACCCTAATCTTCACAATATCAAAAGAATTATCAAAAAAACCCCAAATTATTAACAATGTGAAACCGTATTATGCACAAAAACCCTAATCTTTTCAACACCAAACAAAATTATAAAAAAAAACCCAAATCAACAGATTCCCTAAATTCAAACCACAATATCCTAATCTACTAGCAATCAAACCACACATTCAAGGTAAATAACTACAAATCGAAACATAGCATCCTCATCTACTAGCAATCAAACCAAAAATGCAAAATCAACAGAACAAAAATAAATCGTAAATAGAAGAGAAAGGTTAGGAACGTTTCACCGAGTTTAAAATGGCAGCATATCTTCTTTTTTGGGCGAATCCCTTTTAGGATTTTCGCAAGAACTCGAAGCTGAAAGTTGAGGAGAAAGTTTTTTTTGCCCAAAACAAGTGCAGGAGCTTAAATCATCAAAGATGATTTTTTTTTTCGCACCGCAGAATTAGATCTAGATGGGAGGGTCTCATCTTTAGGTGTAAGAACAAGTTCAGGGGTTCTCCACTTCAAAGTTAGGGTTTATGACTTCCGTCGAACATAATTTGGGTTTGGTGTTGAGATATAGGACGAATCTCTATTGTAACAGTCCAATCTACTTAATAACTAGAGCCGATCAAATGTGCCCGGTCCGACCCGATTTTTTTCACGGGCTTAATCAGAATTTTTTGGCCTGGTTTCGGGCCCGGTCATAATTTTTTGGCTTTGGGACGGGTTTTGGGCAAGTCGAAAATGACATTTTAGTCTAAATTTCAGCCGGCCCGATTTTGGCCCGAAAAGCCCGCTATTTTTGGGCCGAAATACAAAGCTTTGGACACAAAAACTTGGCCCGAATTTTGATCCGGTCCAACCAATGGGCAATTTTTTTTAGGGATGGTCCGACCTGATCACCTCTATTAATAACCAAGATTACTCCTCAGAATCAAACCCAGATTTTTCCGAAAACCAACTACATGTAGCGTCAGAAGCCATAGAAAAGGAAGCTTCAATTCGCGAGAACTAAGGTTCAGAGGAGGTTTTTATTTAAAGTGAGTTGAGAAATCAAAAGAGAGTAATAACAGATTTGTGGTCACTTTGGAAGAAAAAATGGAAAATTTTGAAGATTCTAGAAAAACGTCGAGAAAGAGGAAGTGAGTTGGGTGAGCTCAGTTTAGGGTTCTTCAGATGATTTCAGAAAAAATGAGAGTATTCTAATTGAAAGAGAGAGATGAAATGAAGAGTTGGTGATGGGGAGTTAAAAAGGGAGGGAAATGTTAGATTGGTTGATGAGGGGGAGTTAAAAAGGGAGATAAATGTTAGATTAATTGATGAGGGGGTTTAGTGATTAATGATGGTTAAGTGAGTAGGTGGTTTAAATCAATAATGACATACTTGCAACAAAAGTGGAAGAAAATTACCATTTTAAGTTTAGTGTCACTTATTGTGACTATTTCTAGGGAAGTGTGTAGCTTATTGTGACTATTTCTAGGGAAGTGTGTAGCTTATTGTGACTATTCAATTTTAGGAAAGTGTGTCACTTATTAAGAAACGGGGGTATATTGGTGTGACAATTTCAAGAACACAAGAAAAAAGTGGATAAAGTAATAATAGACTAACCAAAAAAAAGTGGGTAAGCAAATAAAAATCAGAGAGCCGGGAGTATAACCATAAATGTCTTAGGGGTTAACCTCAACTTTTTCTAAAGGTGAGGTACTTTTCCACCTTAATCTATATATCTATATATCTATATCTTAAACCCAAGCACTAGTGGAAAAAACCTTAAATGACACAAACCAATTGATCCGGTCCCCCCCAAAATCGGATCAGTAAATTCAAGTTTTTTGGGCTCAAAATTTTGGGTGAATTAACTGATCCGGGTGGGAGGAGAACCGGATCAGTTTTTATTAATTGATTCGGTTCTCCACCACCGGATCAGTTTTGGCCCAAATTTTTGCTGGCCCAAATGTCCAACATACAAGGCCAGCCCAGTAGCGCACGCTACTATCCCCTCTCTCACCTTAAATCTCCTCTCCCTCACCCAGTTCACTCTAACCCTAATTCTCTCCCTCACCCAGTTCACTCTAACCCTAATTCTCTTTCCTCTCCCTCAGTAACCCCAAATCCCCAGCCTCCTCTCTTACCCTATGTTCGTCTCCCTCTTCTCTATCCTACTTCTCTCTCATTCCACCACCCATCACCCTCGATCTCTCTCGCCCCCTCTGAATCCTATGATCAGCCGCCACCACGAATTTGTTATTCGATCTCACGAACCCCAACCAATTTCGTTGACCACGAACAACGACGAACCGCCACGAATCGCCACCAGATCTCTAAACCCTCCTCTCTCATCATCAAGCGAAGCGAAGAAACAACCCTCATCGCCGGTGAAGCAACGTAATGCGAAGAAAGAAGCGCAAGGAGAAGTCAGATCTAAGACGATTAAGTTTTTCGTTTAATTTCTTTAGTTTTTTCGTTTAATTTATTTTTTCATTTTCTTGTAATTTTTTAAATTTATTTTTGGTTGATTTTTTATTTTCGATTTTATTGTAACTTTTGTTTGTAATTTATTTTCGTTTAGATTCGTTGTTTTATAATTTCTTTCTGATTTTCGTTTATCTTATTTTTCGGGTGATTTTTGTTCTTTATTTTGTTTATTGATTTCGTTCATAATTCTCTTGTATGTGAGTTCATTTCGTTCGTTTTTTCTTTATTAATTTGCGTTGGGTATCTTAATTTTCTTTGGATTCATTGTTTTGTTGATGTTAATTTCCTCCGGGTTGTGAATGGGGTTTTTGTTCTCGACAATACCTAGCATTTACTGATCCATGTTAATTTTCTTTGGTTTTGTGTGTGATGTTAATTTCCTCTGGCTTGTGAATGACCTTTTTTTTGCACCCTAGCTAGCATTTACTGATCCGGTTCTTTATGATAACTGGATCAATTCACAACTTACTGATCCGATTTTCACAAAAAAAGGGACCAGTTAAGTTAACTGGTCCGGTTTTTTGTGAAAACCGGATCATTAAGTTGTGAACTGATCCGGTTTTCAACCGGTGCAGTTGAATTTTGTCAATCGCTCCGGACCAAAAACCGGATCTGTAAGGCCTATTTTTATCGGAGCGGTTGGACTTTTTTCCACTAGTGAAGGCAAAAACATTATTAACTTCTCACCGTACTTTTCATGGCCCACAATATTAACTTAATACAATATGCTAATAAAGTAATACTTTATCTTTTCTTCTATGAGCCACATACCTATTTCTCCTAAAACTCTGTGTTAAAAGAAATGGGAAAACTAATAAAAACCGGAGGGGGTATATGTCAAATTAAAAACAACAACCAAAAGCATCTAAGACATTTCTATTAAGGCGTTGTTTTTGCTAAGAAATCCATATTATTATACTTCAAAATTCTCCCCTAAAAGATCATCATTTTCTTGTAAGTCGTGTGAAATCAAGATTAAAGGCCATTCTTTACGGACTCCTATTCAAGATATAACACCACGCCAGTCAATATGAGAGTAATGCATACCAATTGACTGATTGAGCTTAGCTCAGATGATAGTCATGACTCATGATAGTTGATACTATCTTCAACCTTTCTTTGTCTTGAAATTGTACACTGTCTTTTTTGGAGTGTATTTTATTAATTTAACTAATTTTTATTTATCTAAATCTATTGAAACTTACTTTTTATAATTTATCAAAACTGTTAAGAGATATGCTTTGTATGAAAATATTACCTTATAGGAAGGCTTAGATAGTTTCCTATTTTATCTAGTATTGTATATCTTGATGTATATGTTGCTTCACGTTCAATGAGAAAGTATCACAAATCATTCAATCAATTATACTCCTGAACATGGTATCAGTCTAGGGTATATTTTTTCGATCCTCTGTCATGGCCGGCGATGATGCGGCAGTGCCGCCACCTCTACCAAAACTTGATTCCTCCTCTCCTTATTTTCTTGGCCCACAAGACCACCCCGGAGACTTTCTAACTCCTACTCGCTTGCGTGAGGATAACTATGACGATTGGGCGACCGATCTTTAAACCGCCTTTGAAGCTCGACGGAAATTCTGTTTTATTGATGGCAGCATCACTGCTCCTTCATCTCCTTGTACCGCCGGTGACTGGGCGACTCTTCAAACCATGCTTATTGCGTGGATTACGAACACCATCACACCCAAAGTCAAGGTTTCCATTCCGAAGTTCAAGGACCCTCGCCGGCTTTGGACCACGCTTCAAGCTCGTTATGCCGTCGCCAATGGCCCCCGGATTCAGCAACTTCATTCTTCCATTGCCAAGTGCGAGCAATCCAAAACTACGTCCGTCACTACCTACTATTCTCAATTACATGCTCTTTGGGAAGAGCTTCATCGCCATGAACCTCTTCTCACATGCTCGTGTTACGCCAAGTGTGACATTGGTGATAGCGATGCTCATCGCCGTGAAGCCCGCCAGGTACACCAATTTCTTATGGGCCTTTACTCACCTTATTATGCACAAACTAGGGCTGCCATACTTGCTCTTGAATCCCTTCCCTCTCTTGATCGTGTGTATCAAATGGTCATTCAAACCGAGCGAGTTCGTCTCGCCACCCAATCTACGGATTCCCAGTCCTCGGATTCGCGTCTTCCCGACGCTGTCGGTTTCTCGGTGCGCACTGATACATCTCGCGGCCATGGACGTGGCGATAAACCCGACCGTACCACAATGGTCTGCACCCACTGCAAGAAATCAGGCCACGATTTGGCCACCTGTTTCGAACTAATCGGGTACCCAGCCCACTGGTCTGACACATGTGGACGTGACCGTGGGCGCAGCTCCGGTCGAGGCATGGGTCCTCCTACTCGTGTAAATGACGCTGCTCATGGCAGCCCTACCGAGGCCTCGACGAGTTCATCGAACTCCTCTCCTTCCCTATTCACGGCAGACCAATGGAAAGCTCTTGCAGGAATGTTTGGTAATGTTAAAATTCCTGACAACCGCTTGACCGGTAAGTTTGACACTCATTCTTGGATTCTTGATACAGGCGCTACTCATCATGTTACTGGTGATATTACTTGGCTCTTTGATGTTCATGATATTGATGCTTGTCCTGTTGGATTACCTAATGGCAGCATTGTTGTTTCGACTAAAGAGGGTTATGTTCGATTATCTAGCTCTATTGTTCTTACCAATGTTCTTTATGTCCCTCAACTTCACTGCAATTTGTTATCTATTTTTCAGTTGTGCGATAGTTTGCATTGTACTGTTCAATTTAACTCACATATGTGCACTATACAGGACTTGTCGATGGAGTTGATTGGAACGGGTGTTAAGCGGGATGGACTTTATTACTTTGGGGGCATGGATTCAGTTCAGCACATCTCTGTTTCTGGTGAAGATTCTCTCTTGTAATTATGGCATCGTCGTATGGGACATCCTTCCGCAAAAGTTATAAAGTTGCTTCCTCCTGTTCGTCATCTTAAGGGTGTTTGAATAAAGGATGTGACATTTGTTTTTATGTTCAGCATCCTAGGGATCAGTTTCCTCTTAGTGACACTAAAACTACTCGCATTTTTTAGAAGGTTCATTGTGATTTGTGGGGACCATATAGACATGCATCTTCTTGTGGTGCTCGTTATTTTCTGACTATTGTGGATGATTTTTCCCGTGCTGTGTGGATTTATTTGTTGGTTGATAAAACTGAGGTTTTTAGTATGTTTATGTCCTTCATTGCTATGGCTGATAGACAATTTTCTCAAACCATCAAAATTGTGCAGAGTGATAATGGTACTGAGTTCAATTGTCTTCATGATTATTTTGTTGCTACGGGCATTGTTTTTCAAACCTCTTGTGTTCATACTCCTCACCAAAATGGCAAGGTTGAGCGTAAACATCGTCATATCTTGAATGTAGCCCGTGCTTTACGATTTCAATCTCATCTTCCTATTTATTTTTGGGGTGAATGTGTCCTTGCCGCTGCTCATTTGATTAATCGCACTCCTACTTCCTTGTTGCATAATAAGACTCATGTTGAATGTTTAACCGGCTCTTGTCCTTCTTATGATGCTATCAAAGTGTTTAGTACTTTGTTTTTTGCTCATAATCATAAAACTCAAGGTGATAAGTTTGCAAAGAGGAGTAGAAAATGCATTTTTGTGGGATATCCATTTGGTAAGAAGGGATGACGTCTATTTGATCTTGAGAAAAAGGAGTTTTTTGTTTCTAGGGATGTGAAGTTTTTTGAGGATCACTAGTGGAAAAATAAGGAAGGGCTGCGGTCAAAACAGCCCTAAGGGCTGCGTTTTTGGCCAGCAGCCCTTTCCATAGCAGCCCTTCAATAGAAAAGAAGGGCTGCGGTTCAGGCCAAAAACGCAGCCCTTCTTAGCTCGAAGGGCTGCGTTTTAAGCTTAAACCGCAACCCTTCTTTAACTGAAGGGCTGCGGTTTTAAGCCTAAACCGCAGCCCTTCACTTAAAGAAGGGCTGCGGTTTACGCTTAAAACCGCAGCCCTTCAAGTTCAAATTTTTTTAAAAAAAAATTTCCCCGCATGCCCCCGCTTCTCCCCGGCCCCCCCCACCCCCTAGCCCCCGCCCACCCCCTGCCCCCCCTACCCTCCCCCCCACACCCAGCCCCCCCCCCGCCCACCCCCCCCCCCCCCCGCCCCACACACCCCCCGCCCCCCGCACTCCCCCAAGCCCCGCCCCCCCCCCACCCCCCGCACTCCCCCCAAGCCCCGCCCCCACTCCCCCCAAGTCCCGCCCACCCTAGCCCAAACCCCGCACTCCCCCCAAGCCCCGCCCACCCTTGCCCAACCTCGCCCACCCTAGCCCAACCCCCCGCACTCCCTCCCCCGCCCTTCCCCCGCCCCTGCCCCCACCCCGACCCACCCCCTTCACTCCCTTGCACCCCCCCTTTGACCCACCCTCTCGCCACCTCCTCCACCCATTCTTTGCCCGGCCCACCATGGCGGCCCCCACCCCACCCCCACCCAAAACCTCCCTTCGACAAAAAAAAAAAAACCGATCAAATTGCAATAATATATGACAAGTTTTTGAACGTAATAATTAACTTTAAATATGTATATTTAATAATGTAAAAAGTGTACATAGAATTGATACAAACTAGTAGATGTATCATAAGCAATCATCACAAATGTGGGACGCCAACTTATCCCGAACTTCATGTAATTCGTCTGTGGTGAAGGCCCTCAAACGTGGTGTATTATTCATATAAACCTTGCAAAACAACCAAGGAATATACACATAATATAAGAATTCAATCATTTACCGTAGTTAGTAGTTCTAAAAATGACATATACCTTCCCGAAATTCAATCAAAAACAAATGCAAGCCTAAAACTCTACACACTAGTTATATTATACCTTATATTATCATATTCAAAAAGAAAATGGAGTTAAATGACTCGAGAAACAGGAATTGGAGGCGAAAAGGCATAAATAGGGCTAAAATCACATTTATGTTCCCGATATACCACCAACAACAAATGCAAGCCTAATAATCTACATAATAGTTACATTATACCTCATATTATCATGTTCAAAATGAAATTGGGGTTAAATGAAGCGATAAGTACGAATTGGACGCGAAAAGGCAAAAATAGGCCTAAAATGCCCTTTTCGTTCCCAAAATTCAACCTACAACAATTACAAACCTAAAAATCTACACAATAGTTACATTATGCCTCATATTATCATGTTCAAAATGAAATTGGGGTTAAATGAAGCGATAAGCACGAATTGGACGCGAAAAGGCAAAAATAGGCCTAAAATGCCCTTTTCGTTCCCAAAATTCAACCTACAACAATTGCAAACCTAAAAATCTACACAATAGTTACATTATGCCTCATATTATCATGTTCAAAATGAATTTGGGGTTAAATGACTCGATAAATACGATTTGGACGCGAAAAGGTAAAAATAGGCCAAAAATGCCCTTTTCGTTCCCAAAATTCAACCTACAACAATTGCAAACCTAAAAATCTACACAATAGTTACATTATGCCTCATATTATCATGTTCAAAATGAATTTGGGGCTAAATGACTCGATAAATACGATTTGGAAGCGTAAAAGGCAAAAATAGGCCTAAAAATGACATTTTCGTTCCCAAATATATGCATTTGCTACTTTGGTTTCTAAACCAATTAATACCTATTACCAATCGATCTAATCTAAACTAACATATACTAATAAGTTACATACCTTTTGAAGATCATCGGCGTTAGTGCAATGGTAGTGTGTTCAGCAGCACTCGTACTGTTATCCGTATGCACCTCCGCCATCTCCCTGAAATTGTACAAATATATGCATTAATATAAAAAAAATTAAAATTCACATTGCCACTAAGAGGTGTGGTTGTGGGAGGGGTGTGCATGGGAGGGGAGGGGTGTGGGGGGGAGGGGGGGTGTGGGGGGGGGAGGGGGGGGGTCTGTGTGCGGGGGTGTGCGGGGGAGGGGCGGTGGGGGGGAGGGAGGGGCGTGTGTGCGGTGGGGGGGGGGCTGTGTGCGGTGGTGGGGGGGGGGGCTGTGTGCGGGGGGGGGGGGATGGGCGGTGGGGGGAGGGGCGGCGGTGGGGGGGGGGCTGTGTGCGGTGGGGGGGGGGGGCGTGTAGAGGTGGGGGAGGGGGCGTGTGCGGGGGGGGGGGGTGGCGGCGGTGGGAGAGATCCCACTGCCGCGCGCCTTCCCCCCGCCCCGCACACCCCCCCCACCCCCCGCACACACCCCCCCCCCCCCCGCTGCCCCCCTCCCCACCCCCCGTCCCACCCCCCATTGTTGCCACCCCCGCCCACCTCCGGATCACCCCTTTGGAAGCGAAAAGGCCTAAAATCGACCAAAATCTACACAATAGTTACAAATTGGAGAAATTACACAGACCTGAGTGTATGTCTCATGATTTATTGACCTTCCGCCGTTTCTTAGGATCCTTAAGTACATGTATCCCTTCCGTGTGATCTACACGCATATAGTTCTCCGACATATTCACATCATCTTCCACACTATTTTCAGGATAGGTAAAAGGGGGGAGGTCCTCAAATGCATCATATTCTTCCTCATTATCAACATCACCAATACCGAGGATACTTCTTTTTACAGTGTACAATAATTGACCACTTATTATCGGCGGGATCGGTTACAAAAATACTTGCTTAACTTGTGATGCAATTACAAATGGCTCCTCGGTTTCACGTAGACGACTAAGGTCAACAAGAGTGAATCCGCAAGGATCATCTTTTCTTACGCAACGTCGATTATCATCAACCCACTTGCAACACAAGAGGCAAATATTAAAAAGTAAGGTAGTCCGGCTCCCATATTTCTTGTATTCGGCCATAATAATTGCTTTCAGCATGTACAGGTGACTTATCCTTCGAGCTTGCGTACTGTGTAGATGACGCCACAAGTGAAACACCACTATTTTGTTGCGATGTTCACTTCAGATCTTGACGTTCAGTCCAAAACGTATACCCATTAATATCATAACCCTCATAAGAGCGTACAACTTCACGAGGACCAAATGCTAACCACTTGATCATTTCGAGAACACTTTCATCCAAATCATTCACTACTCGTTTATGAAACCAATCAATGAAAGATTTGTTATGCATTTGCGTCAATGCCCTAACTCCTTTTCCGGGATTGCTAACACGTAATTCCTCCATATGTTCATTTAAATAAGGATGGACAAGTTTGCTACGTGATGCAATACAAATAAGTGAGCTTGTTTACGCTTTTCTACGGAAGGTGTGATCAATTTTGAACCAATTGTACCCTTGCCCTCAAGTCCGCCCTCGTGTCGGGATGTCGGAAGTCCAACGGGATCAACACTAGCAAAATACTCGGCCACAAAATTACTCGATCTCTTCACCCACAATCCCTTGAATTATACTACCTTCCGGTTGTGCGGGATTCGAACTTTATCCTTCAAAGTGCCCATATATCTCTCAAAAGGATAGCACCACCTCAAAAACACTGGACCACACAGCTTAATTTCTCGAACTAGATGGACAATGAGATGGACCATGATGTCAAAGAATGCGGGGGGGAACAACATCTCAAATTTGCATAGAGTTTCAACTACTCTGGCCTGCAAGGAATCGAGGGTCGACGGTTCTAGGACTTTGCTGCATATTGTATGGAAAAATGAACAAAGTTCTGTAATGGTGTGCCTCACATGCTTTGGAAGTATCCCACGAATTGCAATCGGTAAGAATACTTGCATCATGACATGACAATCGTGAGATTTCATACTCGATAACTTCAACTCACCATTTAAGGTAACAAATCGCTTCATATTCGATGAGTAGCCAGTTGGGACCTTAATGCCATACAATGACTCGCAAAAAATCCGTTTCTCTGCAAGCGACATCGTGTAGCAAGCTGGTGGCAAATAATTCTTCTCCGAATCCTCCACCTTCTTCTTACTTTTCTGAGTTTCATCATCAACCCTTTCCTCCACTACTTTCTTCTTCCTTCCGTCCCTTTTCTGAGTCCACAACTCTGGTCGAAGCCCCTGTTTTTCCACGTAAAGTTGTAACGCCTTAACATCTTTTGTCTTGCCCGGAATATTCATAAGTGTCGCAAGAATAGCTTCACAAACATTCTTCTCTATGTGCATGACATCCAAACAATGTCTGACCTTTAGATCTTTCCAATATGGGAGTTTCCAAAAAATGGACTCCTTTTTCCATAATCCTGTAGGTCGATCAACCTCACTAGCAGGTTTACCAAAGATTGTTTCAATGCCCTTCACCTCGATTAAAAACTTCAGTACCAGTTAATGGTCTATGAGCAACTTCTTCTTCAACCGTCCCATCGAATGCCTTCTTCTTAAACCGATAGGGATGGTCGCGTCTGAGGTGCCTTCGTGTGCGCATATACACATGTTTGCAGCCCTTAAGGTGTGTAGATTTCATGTCATCTACACAAATCAGGCAGGGTTGTTTTCCTCTAGTCTTATACCCAGATAAGTTCCCATAAGCTGGATAATCGTTCATAGTACAAAAAAGCATGGCACGCAGAGTGAACATCTCATTAGCATACCCATCAAATACTAACACTCCTTCGTTCCACATCTTCTGTAAATCTTCAACAAGCGGCTGGAGGTATACATCAATGTCATTTCCAGGTTGTTTGGGCCCCGATATAAGAAGCGACATCATCATGAACTTGCGTTTCATGCACAACCAAGGAGGCAAGTTATAAACCACTAAAACTACTGGCCATGTACTATGCTGCGAACTGAGATTGCCAAAAGGGTTCATGCCATCCGTACATAACCCAAGCCTCAGATTCCTATCCTCATTACCAAATGCCTTATGCACCCTGTTGATACTTTTCCACTCAGGCGAATCAGTCGGATGTTTGAGCAGACCGTCTTGCTTCCTACGATCTGCATGCCACCTCAAATTCTTCGCATCTCCTTTAATTGAGAACGTGCGCTTAAATCTAGGTATTATGGGTAGATACCACAACACCTTAGCTGGTGGTCCTTCACCACCTCCAGCTCCTTCACGCTTGTACCTCGATAATCCACAACGTGGACACTCATGTAAATGCTCATACTCATTACGATAAAGCACACAATCGTTAGGACAGGCATGTATCCGCTCGTACTCTAAACCGAAAGGACACATCAGTTTCTTCGCATAATAGTACGACTTTGGCATTTCATTTCCCTCAGGGAGCATATCAGCTAAAACTTCCATCAACGATGTGAAACTAGAGTCCGTCCAACCAGCTTTCGACTTAATGTTGAACAGTGTTATCACCGCGGAAAGTTTGGTGTACTTTGTACAACCTGAATACAACGGCTTTTCAGCAGCCTCAGACATAGACTCAAAAATACGAGGTCGTTTACACGACTGATCTTCAACCTCGTGTATCATCTCGTCTACCCGATCCCTATCATCATCTGCAAACTCATCATCCCAATTCTCATCCCCGAACTCATCATCCCAATTCTCTAAATCTTTCTTTTCTTCACATACATCGTTCATTACTCTAGAGCTTCCTATATACTTCCCCTGCTCACCATGCCAAACCCATACGTGGTATTGAGGCCTAAACCCACGGCGAAACACATGCTCCCTAACCACATGTATACTACTAACCTTGCTCACATTTCTACAATCGAAACAAGGACAATAAAAGTCGATCGCTCCGAGAGGATGTTTGATATTGTAATGCGGTTTACTGCGAATTCCGAGACCCCTTTCACAAACTCAATCGATTCACGACTACCATACATCCAAGTACGATCCATCTCATTCAAGAAGACCTCTAATAGTTAAACACAACCATTCATTATAATGCATCAATCATTATTTAAGTACATACACTCACATATTCAAATCGCACACGTATAGAGCAAGCTAAGATAGTGACATGTTCAATTGTATGCATGCAGCCGAAGGTCCTTATCACTCCAACCTAACCCATCCTTGGACGTCTAATCTCACCAGTGAATGTGTGCCAACTTTTCAATTCTAAGGAAAATCCGGCAGCATTTCCCTACAGTTCTCCAAGTACACAATGTAGATAATTGCTTATCTACATATGTACCCAGAGAACATTGTAGAGAAACGATAAGCCAAGAATTTCCTCAGAATTGAAAAGAAGACACACATTCACCACCTAAGTGAGATCAAACGTCCAAGAACAGTCCCAAACCGGGGACTATTCAAGACTTACTCCTAATGAGTAAGTCTTGAACGAGTATCTATGCATATGATGACGATTCAAACAACTTGTAGATTTCATAGCTAAATTACATTGCGTTTTCATACAATCTCATATCAAGAAATATACATACACTACACAAACCCTCCGAAATTCCCATCAGCTGGTACGAATTGGACACGAAACGCGAAAATAGGCCTAAAATGACCCGAGAATTGAATCAGGTCACATGGAAATGGAATGCCCATCAGCTGGTAGCGGCGGAGTTGAAACTGTTATAAATGTGGAGAGCACCAGATGGGCTTTCGATTGCCATGTGACCTGACTCTTCACATTTACAACAGCCCCACCACCACCGTCACTACTGCCCCCCACTGCAATCCCTCATTGCCATGTAGGCGTAAAATGACCTTTAATTTTCGTTTTCGAAATTCAACCAACAACAGATGGAAGCCTAAAAATCTACTCAATAGTTACATTATACCCTCCCCCACCCACTGCCCAACATCCCCAGCCCTCCCCCACCCCCCCGCCCCTCCCCCCCCCCGTCCAACCTCCCAAACCCTCCCCCACCCCCGCCAAGCACCCCCACCCCTATCCACCCCCCCCCACCCCCGTCCAAGCACCCCCACCCCTATCCACCCTCCCCCCCCCCCTCGTCCAAGCATCTCCCGCCCTACCCCACCCAATGCCCGGCCTCCCCCATCCCCTCGCCCAACACCTCCACCCCCCTACCCACCCTCCCCAAGCCCTCCCCCACCCCCTACAATCACACTTTACAACACAATATAGAAGAGAAATGAAATAAAACAAATTAATTAGAGAAATGAAAAATAGGAGAGAGAGTGAGAGGGGACTTACCGACAATGCAGTAGTGGTGGTGGCGTCAACGTGCGTTGAGAGAAGAGAAGAAGAAGGAGCTCAGGTGATGGTGCGTTGCTCAGGCAACGAATCCGGGGTCAGTTCGTCAATGACGGTGCTCCGACGATGTGTCGGTGCTCCGGTGTTTGGCGTTAGGGCTGTGCGAGTGGGTGTGAGGGAGAGTGGTGGGGGAAAATTTATCCAATAAGGGAGCGAGGGAAATTTACGAGTGAGTGTGTACTGTGTGTGCGCGCAAAACCTAAAGTTACGTTGTTATTTTAATTTGGGCGGGATGTGAAGGGCTGCGGTTATCACAGAAAACGCAGCCCTTCGTGTATGAAGGGCTGCGGTTTCTGGCCTAACCGCAGCCCTAGGTTAGACTTAAAACCGCAGCCCTTCATACATATGAAGGGCTGCGTTATCTAGGTAACTGCGGCCCTTCACTAAAAGGGCTGCAGTTTCCTTGGAAACCGCAGTCCTTCATGCACGAAGGGCTGCGTTTTTCAAAAACCGCAGCCCTTCCAGCGCAGCTGTAACACCCCAGAATTTCAAAGCGGAAAAGAAAGAAATAATAATAGTATTAATAGGACGATGGCGGAAACATCGTCTTCTGGGAATGTCACTACTACAAGAAATGCGTTTAAATAACTAAGTGATAAAACCAACATAAATAAATAGTATAAATAATTTTAATTATTTAGAGTAATATCCAAAAGATAAAACTAACTCTTCAACTGACTGAAAGTCTAGGCCTAAAACATCTAACATTTTAATGCTCACATCTCAACCCGAGCCCAAAACCAAAGAAGATTCCCATCAACATAACCTGCAAAATATATAACAACAATCCACAATCAGTGGGGAGTAACTAGCAGTTCTCCCAGAACAAAAGAAATCAAAGCATGATTCAGACATAGATTAATAAGAAAGGAAATAATAAAGTCAAGTCAACTACAACATGCATCCACTTCCATATAACTCACAAATAACGCAAGTGAATAATAAATAGCAAGTGAGTTGGATAAAAATAAATAAATCATCTCAAGAGTACTTTTATAAAAAATAGAAGTATAGGTAAAACAAGTTATTGAGTCAGAAATCGAACGCCAGTGAATCGCAATTCACTTCCTAAGGTTTGTCAGATCGCAATCTCCAGGTCAGTCTATGGGCTTACGTTCCCCACTGCCTGTGTCTAAGAATGGCCAAACTCCCGATGCAGGGTAGAACACGCAGAACTCCCTGACCTCTCGGACGACAACAATTAACCCAGGTGTACCCCTAGTTCACAAACCAGGTGGTTGGCATGTTCTTCACCGGGGACTACATCTATCCCACCGGATATTCTTATCTCAAAATAAAATCATGCATATCATCAAAGTATCATTCATCTTAAAATATTCATCAAAAAGGGATGTCACCCGACCTTATACCCATAATTCATCAAAACAACTCTTCTTAATTCCCCAAAAATAATAACTTACAAACTTTCAACAAATGTCTCCCACAATAAACACTTGAACATTTCTAAACATCAACAATGATATTAAACTAGTTTTTACAGCACCAACAATTCAATCAAAAATACATCACTAATTAACTCCAAGGCTTATTCAATAAAAGAGTAGTAACAATTAATCATTTTCTTTCATAAATCAAACATAAACATAAGGATACCCAATAATACTTACTGCAACCTACTGAACATCAGCAACCAAGAACATAATAGATTACAAATTATTTCTGATTAACAAGCTCTCAAATAATTTAAAAGAATATCCTCAATTTCACAACAAAAACCCAATAATAATTATTAAACTAATAAGTTCGAGCAGTAAAATCACAAAAAAATTATCATACGACCCTAATGGCTCTACTGACATGGTATAATTTTTATTTATAATTTTCGGACTCTAAAAGTATTTTCAAACGTTAATTTACAGATTACTCAATAAAGCCAATATAATAATTAAAAATAAAAATAAACGTCAAAAAATTACTATAAATTTACATAACATGTATAAACTCACGAAAATACATAATATACAAATAAATTAATTTTTCGGCCTCAAGGAATAATTTTCATGATTTATATACTGACAGAAACGATAATGTGAAAACAGATATATCAATTAAATAAACCGGTAAAACGTAGGCAAAAATTATTCTAAGGCATGGAATACATATTACACATATAACATGATCCACGAAAAATAATTTCAGAAATTTTAACATTCGTTTAATAATTATTATGCAAATAAGCCAAAAACGCACAAAATACCAATTAAATCAAATAAATACTAAAAATCAGACGAAAATTATTTTTATTTATACAATATTAACACAGCATGCATCAAGTATATTCATGTCAAAGTTCGTCAATAATTTCATTTAAAAAGTATTATAAATAATTTCCTAGCGTAATAATCTAATACCGAAAAATACTCTAATCTCTATCGTTCTAAGATAACTACTAGTTACCTGGAATGTCGGAGGAGAGCTGAGTCTAAAGAAATACGAAAATATGTGCAATCCAAGTCCTCCATGAACGATAATTGTAGCAACAAGTCACTAGGCGTTTTCTTCTTGAACGTTGAAAACTCTTGTTTCGCACTGCTCTGTTCCGACCATGATTCCCGGTGATCAAAAGCTCGGATTCTAAATCTCTCCGGTAAAAGTTAAGAACAAGATGTTGTAAACTTTATGTCCAAATTTGAAGATGATCCAACGGTTAGATCTCCGGCTACGGTTATTTTCGTGAAGGTGTGACAGGAAAAACCGGGTTGAACCTTTCTATTCTTTTTCTCTTCCTTTTCTCTCTTTCTTTTCTTGAAAACGGTGAGGGTTAAATGAGAATGATGCTGAACTTCTTTTAATAAAAATCAGAATTTTATAGCAAGGAAAAATGAAGGGTTTAGGAGAAATGATTAGGGGGGTTATGGGGGTTACAAACTACCAAGAGTCATCAATTAAAAGAAATGAAATAAAAGAAGAGAAACTTCTTCCTTCTCCCTCCCCATAGCCGGCTGTCCAAGCCCAAGTACACCAAGATGATTTCGGCCCAAGTCATCAAAGGTCCACGCATCAAAAGTCCGTCACGCGATAAATCGATAAATTCCTAAATCGCGCCTAAACATTGAAAATACTTAATAATGAAAATAATTCTAATAAATTATATTATAAATATAAATATAAATATAATGCACACATTAACACACCATATAATAAAATAATAATTCGGCTCCCAAATTATAAAGAATAAAAATCATTAATCTAGAGAAAATAATAGTTTTAGGGAAAACTTTTGCGGAAAAACTAGGAGCAAAATTATGGGTTGTTACAGCAGCCCTTTCTTTTTTTTCCCCTAGTAGATGTGTATCCTTTTGGGACTCCGGAAAGTGTTGATATTATTCCGGAAAATATTGTTGCTATTGAGATGGATGTTGATGATGATTTCGCCCTCTTTGATTCCTCTTATGACTCTCATACTTCTCATTCTCCTGTTCCTTCCACTCCAACCCATCCTACTTCAGCCCAACCTTCACAAAACTCCCTGCCCAGCTCCACCAACGGCCCAACTTCATCCCCTCCAATTCCTGAGCCCATCGCTCCTCCTGATGCCCCTATTCCTTCATCTCCTCAACCGGCCCAAAGGCCCAGTCCAGCTTCCACCTCATTACCTTCGTCCAGCAATAGTGCTGGGCCCAACGCTTCTCTTCATGCTGACCCAATCTCCCTCACTCATCCTGGGCCCTCTTTCACTGACTCCTCTACCGGGTCCGTTCGCCCACCTGCTGCCCCTTCTGGCCCTAATGCGTCTAGGCCTTCTGCTGGGTCTGCATCTTCAGACGAGCCTACTGCTCTTGGGCATGGTCTTCGCTCCAAAGTGCCCTCGGTTCTATTGCGCGATTATGTGACGAATGTTGCCGTTAAAATTCCATCTTCCGCTTCATCTAGTTCCTCTCGCTCCAATGGTACTCCTTACCCCATTGCACATTATGTCAATTGTAATAGTTTTTCTGCAAATTATCGTGCTTTTCTTGCAGCTCTTACTTCCACTCATGAGCCTCGGTCCTTTAAGGAGGCTATGCGTGATGACCTTTGGCGCAAATCTATGCAAGAAGAAGTCACCGCTCTTGAGAACAATGGTACCTGGACCATGGAGTATCTTCCTCCTGGCAAACGGGCTCTCGGTAGTCAATGGGTGTATCGCAACAAATATGATGCTAATGGTATTCTCGACCGCCGCAAATCCCGTTTAGTGGTTCTTGGAAATCATAAACGGGAAGGTATTGATTACACTGAGACCTTTGCTCCTGTTGCTAAGATGGTCATTGTTCGTGCTTTCCTTGCCATTGCTGCTTCTAAGCATTGGGAGCTCCATCAGATGGATGTTGAAAATGCTTTCTTACATGGCGATCTCGAGGAGGAAGTTTATATGAGACTTCCACCTGGTTTTGGTGCTTCTGATCCGAATCTCGTCTGTCGCCTTCGTAAGTCTTTGTATGGTTTGAAGCAAGTCCCTCGTTGTTGGTTTGCTAAACTTGTTACTGCTCTCAGACATTATAGTTTTCTTCAGTCTTATTCGGACTACTCTCTTTTTACTTACACTAAGGGTCATGTTCAGATTAATGTCCTAGTGTATGTTGATGATCTTATCATTGCAGGGAATGATACTGCTGCTTTACAGATTTTTAAAGCCTATCTGAGTGATTGTTTCCGTATGAAGGATCTTGGTCCTCTGCGGTATTTTCTTGGCATTGAGGTAGCTCGGAGTTCTACAGGTCTTTTTCTCTGTCAGCGCAAGTATACCTTGGATATTGTTGTTGAGGCTGGTCTGTTGGGTGCTAAGCCCTCTGATTCTCCTATCGAGCCCAATCATAAGCTTGCCCTGTAAACTAGCGAGTATCTGTCGGATCCCGAGCTTTACCGACGTCTTGTTGGTCGTTTGATATATCTTGCTGCCACTCGTCCTGATCTTGCCTATTCTGTGCATATTCTTTCTCAATTTATGTAGTCTCCTCGTCAGGAGCATCTGGAGGCCGCCCTCCGAGTTGTTCGTTACCTTAAGGTAATCCTGGTCAGGGTATTCTTCTTCGTACTGATAGCGATTTGTCATTGCAGGGATGATGTGACTCTGATTGGGCTGCTTGTCCCATCTCCCGTCGTTCTCTCACTGGTTGGCTTGTTTTTCTTGGACATTCTCCTATCTCCTGGAAGACGAAAAAGTAACCTACTGTCTCCCGTTCTTCTGCTAAGGCCGAGTATCGTTCTATGGCCGCTATTACCTGTGAGTTAAAGTGGCTCAAAGGCCTCCTTCTTAGCTTGGGTGTTCATCATCCCAAGGCAATTCCTCTCTTCTGTGACAGTCAGTCGGCCTTACATCTTGCCAACAATCCTGTCTTTCATGAGCGCACGAAACATATAGAGGTAGATTGTCATTTTGTTCGAGATGCCATCACTGATGGGCTTATTGCTCCCTCTTATGTTCCTACGACTACTCAGTTGGCCAACATTTTCACAAAGGCACTTGGGAAGACTCAGTTTGACATTATTCTTCGCAAGTTGGGCATTTTGAATCCCCATGCTCCACCTTGAGGGGGGTGTTAAGAGATATGCTTTGTATGTAAATATTACCTTATAGGAAGGCTTAGATAGTTTCCTATTTTATCTAGTATTGTATATCTTGATGTATATGTTGCTTCACGTTGAATGAGAAAGTATCACAAATCATTCAATCAATTATACTCCTCAACAGAAACACATCTAAATGCAATTAGACTTATTTGAGTTTTGATATTTTTTTGTTTTAATAAATGAAATTAAGTTGAACGAAACGCTTATATCTTGTAAAGACTAGCTCGAAAGCAATTTAAATCAACATGTGGGACCTTATTTCTTCAAATTTTGTCAGCAATATGATTCCATTATTTTCTTGGTATTAGGATTGCAAATTCTAGACTCTTCATAATTTCAGCAAAGAAACCATTAAATTGTATATGAAATGATAGAATTCTCAGAAACAGTCTTTAGGGGGAAAATAGTCTCATGAATGACATATACTTATCCAAGATCTTCTGTCGCTTTGCTTTCATGTCAAAACAATTATAAGAAAATACTAAATGATACTAATATTTAAAAATATATGAAATCTGTAATTTTAAGCTTCATATGTCCAAAGATATATCTTAAAATAACATTTATTTTACTATAGGATCTACCTCATCCGTTCTTTTTCTAATGCAACAATTGAGTTTTCACGTTTGGCAATGCACAACTTTAACTATTAATATCTTTAATTACTTTTTAGTAAAAATTATAAAAAAATTATATTTTGAACTTATATCGAGACGCATCTAACAAGACCCCACATGACTATATTTTTTCCTCACGTAAAAATCACAATAGATAGTGAAAGTATGGTGGGTGAATAGTGTAAAAATTTCATTGTTGCAATAGATAAAAGAACGAGACTTTTTCTATTTGCTTTTGACTTTTAATTATGGTCAGACAATCAAAATATGTTTTGCTAAATGGCTTTCTATTGATATAAAAAACCAGCTTAAAGTTAAAGGTATGCTTTTACTAGATATATATTGAAATTCGGCTTCTGTTACAATTAATTTTATCAAACACATTTATATACAGCTAATACTCAAAGAATCCATATAAATAAATGGTAAATCCAACCTGCTGGTGAAACAATTAACAACTACTGCCGATCGTCAAACACTTATTTTCAAAATGCATGTGGATCTTTTGGTTAACTCATAACTCAAACTTCCACTATTAATTCATGAGATAATAACTTGAGTCACAAAACAGAAGTATTTGCTTGCAATTATGAGGTTTAGGAAAAGTTGTGCTCTATGCTTAAGATCCAGCTACGTATCCAATATATATGCATGTGGACCTTTTCCAGAGTTGTTTGTTGTCAACTTGTCACTCTTCAAACTTTCAGATTAAATATTAATTCATGAGAGAATACCTCGAGTCACAAATAGAAGAATTATTTGCTTGCAATTATGAGGTTTAAGAAAAGTTGTGCTCTTAAGCTCAAGGGGCCAGCTACGTATCCCATATGCATGTGGAACTTTGAGAGTCGATACAACAGCACTCTTCACACTTAGATCTACAGACGCTTGATTACATCACGACAAAAAGATGTTTAACGCATAACCTTTTTCCCTAATGTGATGATTATACCTACGTACAGATCTAATTGAAACAAATAAGAAAGTCAAATGTGCTGCATCTCATTGCAAGAATGTGGCACTATAGTACGAGTAACAGATTTTTGTGTAAAAGAATAACCACGTATTATATTAGAGCAATTAGCTATAATCACAAGTAATTAGAAAAGAAAAGGCAAGAAAAATAAAAAAGAAATCAAGAGCAAAAAGAAAAAAAATTTAGGGAGTTGGATCGATAATCCTTCAAGCAATTACTTAAAGACTATAAACCAACCTTTTTTTTAACTAAAAACCCACTTGAACAAGGAATACAACTATACAAGTAGTACTTATGTAGGTGTAGTCAAGAAAGAACTCACAAATCCTCTTATTGATTCTCACTCACAAAGCACTAATAAGACATGGAGAACCTCTTCTCAAACCCTAGCTTTGTGCTCTTAAAATCTCTCTCTTATGCCTCACAATAAATGCCCACCACAATTTATAAAAGGGTTCAATAAATGTCATCTAATTCAAGTTCATAGATAGAGGTTCTTAATTGTCCGGTTAAGCATAACACTCGATCAAATAAGCCAGATGCAACTACGTAAAGGAGCAAGTTCGGTTTTCGGATCGATTTTCGGACAAAACCAAACCAAAACGAAATAAATTCAATTTTAACATTTCAAGTCCAAATCCAGACAGAAATTCAGCCCAAACCAAACCAAACTAAAACGAAATTAGAAAACCAAAAGCAAACCAAATCGAAATTTTTTATGTTCCAAAATCCAAACCAAACCGAATTTTTTTAACAATACGAACACTCGATCCCTATCATCTACCAGAATAGAAATTAGATTAATAATACAAACACTTACAATAATAAAAAAAAAACAGAGAATAACAATCACATAACAGAAATAAAATTTTCGTAATTTATCTAACGTAATTGCAAATTCTCACAAAGGAAAAACAATCATAACTTTATCATAATTGTAAATATGTAAACTTCGGTTAGGTTAGACTTTTTCGGTTTTTCAAAAGTAAATCCGCATCGAACCGAAAACCACAATTTTTTTTAAAAACAAGCCAACCCGATTTTTCAAAAAAACAAAACCAAATTACTAATTCGGTTTGGTTTGGTTTCGTTTTCGATTTTTAATCATATAACTTACACCCCTACAACTAGGAAGTTTTTAATACGAACTTCCCGCCCGAACAAGCACTTCTCCTGCCCACAAACATCATTTAGGTACTACTGCTTGCTTTCTTTGCTTTTGCTTGCCTGCGTACATACTTGCCAGTCCGAAGCTCAAATGAACCATGTTGACGCCTGGATTATGAGTGATATTCCAACATATAGACATATACTAAGGGGACTATAATTTTTTTGGTAATTAATTTGGTTCATTACATTAATTTGCCATATGGAAGATAATTACATGGTAACCTAGGGAGACCAGGAGGAAGATGATGGCCTAGTCAAGCGCTAAAAAGACCAGAAAATGCTCGACTATTTGTTTAAAACATGACATACATTCGATTATAACCAAGCTAGGAACTCCTCTCTTCTAGTAAGCCCTTTCTTGGCAAGGGCGTCAGCTACCTTATTTGCACCCCTGCCTTTGTGGGTGATGGATAGGAGGGGGAGGTTTTGCATTGTCTCATAGATGAAATTTAGAGGGAAGCATAGGTTCCACGACCCATCCTTGGAGTGGGTGATGGATAGGAGGGGGAGGTTTTGCATTGCCTCAAGGATGAAATTTAGAAGGAAGCATAGGTTCCACGACTCATCCTTGGATTGGTTGCACCACATTACAGCCTTGGCGGAGTCGGACTCAATTATGATGGGTTGTGAGCTGATGAGATAGCAGGTTATTTAAATTTGGATAGCTATCTTTATTGCGAAGACTTTGGCCAAGTTGATTTAAATGGGAGGAATGGGTGATGAGAAGACACATATAAATTTCCCGCTACAGTCATGAAGAACACCTCCTATTGTTGTGCGAACTCCAAGAGGGTCATAGGAGACATCCACATTCCATTTAAGGTGGGAGTTAGGCGGGGGGGCATTCAACGGGTTTTTGGAGGCTTGGGGATGGAGTTTACCATAGGACTGGAGCTATTCCAATGAAGACAAAACGGGTTTCTAGCGACATCATTAGGGGAGAAAGGAAAATTGTACAATCATGTGGAATCCACCAACATAACCTGAGGAGGACCAGGTTTTGCAACTCATTCAAAGAGCAAGAGACGTTGTTGAAGATTCGACCATATATTTCTTTCCTTCCACAACGTCCATACAATTACAAAGAAACTCGCGACCTTTTTGAAGCTTCTTCAAGAAGAAGAGGGACCAATTAATATTCCAAAGATTTAACCACCAACACCATAACTGCTAGGAGAATCTGCATTGAAGAAGAAGGTGATCATTGCTTTCTTGATTGGATTTGTAAAAAATACATTAAGATACAGAGGCAGGGAGGACGCCAATATGGTTGATATGTTGGCGTGTATTAATTTTTCCCAACAGGGCCAGCTATGTGAATATCTCAAGGCGGTGGGGAACAAGTCCACATACACCATACCCCTCTAATGGCGTCAAAGTGAGATGGAATAGATGTTTTGACAAATTCAAAGGAAGCTGACTTGACAGAGTATTCTCCCAATTTTGAGGGAGTCTACACAAAAGAGTCCATGCCTACATGTCGCGAGACGTTGGATGAAGAAGGTTTACTTTTTCCACCTCATCACGAACTCGGAGTAGGCAAATCTAATGGAAGCCATCCCAAAAGCCCAAAGAAGCAATGACCGAGTTTGGAGATGGAGAGATTGAGAAGAGTCTTGGGAAGGCATATTTGAGGGGACATAATCCAATCCAATTATCATGC
Source organism: Beta corolliflora (assembly GCA_947648045.1). Taxonomy (NCBI): domain Eukaryota; kingdom Viridiplantae; phylum Streptophyta; class Magnoliopsida; order Caryophyllales; family Amaranthaceae; genus Beta; species Beta corolliflora. Next base: position 610,150 of record CANSZD010000853.1, read on the forward strand.
CAAAAGTGGGTATTACTATGCCCATTAACAACTCTCTTTCAAAAAATCGACAATTTCATAATGCATTTGGTTCTTGAAAATACCGCCAGAGCCATTTCATTAGGAGGGCAATGTTTCTTTGCAGCGAATTTCCCATGCCTAACCCGCCAAGGAGCTTTGGAAGCTCAATAACATTCCAAGCTACCAAAGGGATATATCATTTATCGGAGGAGCCACTCCAAAGGAAGTGGCGTTATAGTATTGTGATTTATCGATGACTCTTTTAGGGATTGGGAATATAGACATGAAGTTGAGGGAGGAGGCTTGCAAGTGAGGCTTTGATGAGAGTGACCCGACCACCAAGGGATAAGAGTTTCCCCTTCCATGATCCAAGTTTTTTGGAAATTCGATGGATAAATGGAATCCCATGAATTGATTCTAGATAGATATCCACCTATAGGCAAGCCTAAATAGGTGAATGGAAAGGAGCCAATTTTACACAAGAGCGACCCGACTGCAAGTTTTAGCCATTCTTCTTCAACATTGATACCCAAGATGGAACTCTTGTGGAGGTTAACATGAAGACCAGAGGAAAGGTATAAGAGTATGAGTGTTTTCTTGATGTGCATGAGGAATTCAATGCTTGGTTTACAAAATATTATAGTATCGTCAGCGTATTGAAGATGACTGATTTTGTACCCGACTCTACTAGCCTCAATACCTTCCCATAGATGCATTTCCGTTGCTTGAAGAATTGCCAAGCTTAGACATTCAACCACTAAGTCTAATAGGAACGGTGACAGTGGATCCCCCTGTTGAAGCCCACGTCTCAGTTTTAAAGGACTAATAATTGTTTAAGAAATGGGTAACATAGTTAAAACAATGATAATCCAATCACTCCTCTTTCTTTTGTTTTTTCTTAATATTTCATCGTCTTATCATTTTGTCTTTTATCCTTATAAAATTGAGTATTAGTTAAGGAGCATGATTGCAAATATCTTGAGAAAAAGAAATATATATCATCCACTATCCCTATTACATCCCTTTTTAACCTCAATATCTTGAAAATGTAATACTGTAATCAATGCGCCAAAACAAATAGAAAATGTGATTTGAAACATAATAACAGGGTGCTATGTACATAGGGTCAGGGAGTATGGGGATTAGAGAGTGAAATAAGGATAGGGAATCATATGGTGGGATATGAGAAAAAATAAGTTTTTTTTTCTCTTGCCTGGTATAAGTTGAGAATAAGATTGAGATAAGTTACAAAAGAAGACCAGAATAACCTTAATAATTCCTACCTTCTCTCCTTCTTTCTTCCTTTTCACAAAGAACAAAGTTGTTTTTTTTTTTACTTTTCTTGTCTTTGGTGATTTATATTTTAGGAAAAACATAGTCATATGAGATCTTGTTAGATTTGTCTCAATGTATATTTTTTAATATCAACTTTTTTTTTGTAGTTTTTACTTATTGATAATTAAAGATATTAATGTTTGAAAATATATTTCGACAAGCATAAAAACATGAAATGGTGCAACTATTTCTATATAGAGGAAGTATTATTTTGTGTGATAAGAGGAGTTTCTATCCCTAGTTTATCCTCCCTTTTATCTTACCCCCTTAAATAAACAGTATGTTTCTTCTATTATTTCTCTCTTGTTTCTATCCTTATATCCTTATCCCTCTAAACCAACACCTAGTACTTTTATTATTCTCTTATTCACTTTGGAATTCTTTAAGGGGACTTTGCAACTCTTTATTCACTTAGCTTTAACCATTTTTTTTTGGTGCGAATGAGCCACAAGGGCGGGGATGAGAATCGATCCCAGGATCACATGGAACCGGGAGGGAAGCTCTAACCAACTGAGCTATCCCTCACTCTCACTTAGCTTTAACCATTGCCATAACCATTGTTTACTATTAAGGCCTAGTTCTTTTGGATTGAGAGACACTGAACTGAACTGAACTGAATTTGACTAAACTGAGATAAACTGAATTGCAGAGATTACTGAACTGAACTGAACTGAAATGAAATGAAATGAACTGAACTGAACTAAAAATAAGTCCAAAAGAACAGAGCTTAAGTTCACAATTAACGGATATTGAAGAAAAAGGTAATTCTACTTAGTAATCAATTCAACTAACCCTAACACAAATCATTCAATTTTTTCATCCCACTAAATTTTCTTCCTGTATTCGTGGCTACCTTTGACTCTATGAATTTTGCTTTAAATATTGGGCAGGAGAGCTTCATAAATCATTATGTGTGACTAATCATCAACCAAAGATAAGTAGAGGAAATATCGGGTATGGCCGTTGTTACAGTTTTGTCAAAGAAGTCTAGTCTATTCACTTGACTTGACCAATATGCCTTTTTTGCGAGGCAGTGGAATGAGTAGGAGGCTTTGAAATATTTGCAACTCAACTTTATTGTGATATTTTGGTCTTTGGAATGCATGAAATACATGGGAAGCTTTCTCTTTGCATTTTGCACTGCTCGATACACGAAGTTTCTACTTATTTTATGATTGTGATTTGTGAGCTACCTGCTGTTCAAGCCTTCACCCACTGGTAGACCTGGACAAACATTGTGTAGAGAATACGTAACTTGCATGTCATGCTCCATTAATATTGCTATTATTATATTGCAACTTGTGAGTTGCGAGACATAAAATTACGGAGTTGCTCCATATTTGTATTTTGCATGGTCGTTTTATCTAACACACATATAATTGTGATATCTTTATTTATATATTAAAATAAAGTCGATACTTTAATTTGAACATACAAATTGTAACTTATCTAACAAGATTATCAAGATAATCACTATGTATGCTACTTATTTTTGTTTTTTTAATCACTACAATAATTTGACTCTTATGCTAATTGTCAATGCACAAATTTATTTATTGATATTTCTAATGTTTATTATTAGATATTATAAAACGTTAACATTATGAAAATATGCATGAAGATGAATCCAACATCTTACATGCTAATTTTATTTTTATATATTAGTCTAAAGTTATTCGTCATTGGTACAACTTAAATAAGCAAAAGTTTGAGGTCAAGATGGTGGAATAGTGACATGACTTTCCAACTCATATTCCTGAGGTCTAGGAATCAAACCTCATGTGACTCATTTGAGGAATTTCCCTTATCCTCCCCTCAAGTCTCAAGTGAGCTCCCTTTATCTTACCTTTTTTTTTAAAAAAAATAATGGCAAAAGTCTAAAAGTAACGATTAAATTAAACAAATAAAGGAAGAGTATGTATTGATGAGAATTTTGGCCAATATTTAGGAGGTTTTTTTTTACGGGAATATTTAGGAGGTTTGACTTTGAAGAAATCAAATGAAATTTCTATTGAGGGAGGGAGGGAGAACCTCAAAAACAAAACAAGCCATTTAATAAGATGCAAGGCTAGGTAGCTCAATTGGATGAGCATCTTCTCCCCTCCAGTCTTCGAGATTGAAATTTTTTTAGATGATTATATTGTATAGAGAAATTTGTCAGAAACAATATTTTATAAGACATTTTTTGTCACAAACAACCTTTTAATTTTTTTTTTTATCAAAATAAACCTTAAAGTTAAATTTTTTTTGTGAGAACACACCTTTGGCCGGAAAAAATACCATTGACTTTGTTTTCAAGGATTGACCACCCGAGTCCCACCCACGAAACCGCCCCACTTCCCAGACCCACCCACGAAACCACCCTTTCATGGCAGCCACCCCTCCCTCTTCCCCAAAACCCCCTCCCTTTTTACGGCAGCCTCCCCTACAGCTCCAGACACCCCTAGCCCAGGCCTCCCACGTCGGCGACCCTAACCCGACACCTTAGCCCCCACCCTGAGACCCTACTCCTCCCCTTTCCCCACCCTCACTCCCTTTCCTCCATTCCAATTACCCACCACCTCCGTATCGTTTTCCCCCACCACTGAACGCCCCCTCCCATTCTCCCACCTCAAAACGACCCCTGACCCCTCCCTCCATCCTCAACTGTGCCCCTCAAACCCTAAATCCCCACCCGAACAAACCTAGCTAAACCCTAACGAAGAAAAAGGAAGGAGTGGTTTCGGGGTGGGGGGAAGTGAGGGTTGGTGGTTTTGAGGGTGGGGGGGGAAGAAAGCGGTGGTTTCGAGGGTGGGGAAAAGCGAGGGGGCTGATTTCGTGGGGTGGGGGGTGGTTTCGTGGGTGGGGCTGAGATGGTCAACGCCTGCAAACTAAGTCAAGGGTCTTTTTCCGGCCAAAGGTTTAATGTGACAAAAATAATTTGGTTTAAGGTTTGTCTTGACAAAAAAATTTTAAAAGGTTGTTTCTGACAAAAAGTGTCTTATAAAAGGTTGTTTCTGACAAAGTTTCCTATTATATATGACCATGGAAGATTTATTGATTCATAATGGATCAAAAGACCAAATCCTTAAATCTCTCTTTCTCCTAGAATCTTTAGTATACTAGAGAGTCACTAATAAACTACACAAAGTTTTTTGGTCCCTAATATATATGTTACCCTTTGTCGAAAATATATGGTTTAGTCAACTTTTCAAATAGCTCTAAATTATTACCATAGATCCACAACACCTGCAAAACGAATCAAACAACTATAAATCTCAATCATAAATAAATAATGTAGTACTTTACAGCAAGGATGTAACTGTCTTTATATCTCTCAATAATAATGCAATCATGTTTGAGTAAAACTGTAAGATTCCTTGTTCACCGTCATGAAGATTCTCACGAACAACTCCTATATTCATTTTGAGGATTGTTTTTACCATTTATTTACTTCATTGAAGTTGTAGATCTCAGAAAGAATATGAATTTAAACTCAAGAATCACTTCATTTGGAGTTGTGTCATGTGTGCTAATAGTTATGCTATTAACAATACTAATTTAACTCTAAGAATAGAGAAATTATTTTAATATGCTTAGCAGGTTAAAATTTATCCGGGACCACTCATATAAAATACTTCAACTTATTGAGCCTATTGTGAGATAGTCAATAGTTAAAATCTTTTATAGAATGACAACCATGGTTAAAAACGTTGTCAAATTTTCCAAAATATTAACGAGAAGCATATTTCACATTATAAGTTGGTAAATAGTACTCCCTCCGTCCCATAATATAGTGCTCACATTCCTTTTTTGGTGTCCCAAAATGTTGTGCCTATTTTTTTTTTTGTCAATTTATTTGGACTAAATTATCCTTAATTTCTATACAAACTTTCCAAAATACCCCTACTTTTCTCTCAAAACATGTGACCCCATTTATTGCTTTACACCAATCCAAGTAATATTTATTACCTTTTGATTTTGTTTAAAGGAAAAAGAAAATAAATAACTAGTTTCAATACAAAAGTATCAAAAAAGCACTTCATTAAATATATTTTTTTGAAAATCCTACCACTCATTTCATTTTCCTTAATTCCCGTGAAAAATGAGAAGTAAGCACTATATTATGGGACGGAGGGAGTACTTCACTTCATAGTTCATAATGTTGTTTAGGATCTTCATGATACGCGTTGCCCGTTGGGTGAAAGTGCATGTGGGAGTAACACTTAATAGGTGGGAGTGGCAGGCAGCACCCTTGGCACGATAAAAAGCAAAACAATTTTTTTTAACCAAAATGTAATCATTAGCAGTAGTAGTTTTCTCCCAAGGACTAGTCCCCGTCCATATTGCTGAATATTTTGACTACAGAAGAATTTTTATATCACAAGTCACATTGCATATTCCATTATTCCTACATAGGAGTAGGGGTCCAAAATCTATATCATGCTTTAAATGCTTTCATTTATTTCTAGCTACTCTTTGGTTTAAGAGTAATCTAGACCAAAGGGCTATCCGAGATAACCCGTATTCTTGCAAATTTCCAATTCCAATTTCGTATCATTATTAAAAAGCAAATTAGGTAAATAATAATCAAATTTATTATCTTTTATTCAGAGGCAAACGGTAAGAAAGATACTTTGATGGTCTACTGTTAATTAGTTAAACAAAAACTAATACTATATGGTATCCCTCTATTTTTTACTATTCCAGAGTAAATTTATAGTAAACCTAGGTATGCTCATGCTTATTGTTATTGATAGTCTCCCTCTAACTCTCTGTTAGGGTTTGAGTGATAGTGGTGGTTCTCCACTCGTTTGGCTTGATTCTAATCCTTTTTGGGATTAGCGTCAGTCTCATGGCTGACGACATTGCTTCACGTGTTTCGAATCTAAGAATAACTACAGAAGAAGAGTTAACTATTGCCCTAGATGGGGTCCCAGGTGACGATATTGCGCACGATATTGACATGGCTTTGGTGGGTAAAGTTTTATCTGTGAGATCATTCAATTTCGAGGCGTTCAAAAGGACCATGAATCAGATTTGGTCCATATCTAAAGGAGCCCTATTTCGTCCAGTTGAAAACGGATTGTTCGTGGTTCAATTCGCCCATGCGAGGGATAAAGCGAATGTTTTGGCGGGTCGACCATGGACTTTTGACCAGAACTTGGTTCTCCTAAATGATATTGATGGAAGCCAGCAACCATCCAATATCTCGATGACTAAGTGCCCGTTTTGGATTCGACTGTACAACTTGCCCTTAGGCTGTCGGTCGACCAAACATGTTCGATTGATTGCAGGCATTATTGGGGAAATCATTGAAGTTGATTCTGATGGAGTGATCTGGGATACATCGGCAAGGGTGCGGGTTCTTGTTGACATCACAAAACCTTTGCGAAGAGTCCAAAAGATCTCATTGAGCAGGGAGGAGTTTGCACTCATTGAGATCAAATATGAGAGACTCCCTACTTTTTGCTATGTTTGTGGCACTATTGGTCACATTGAACGTGATTGTTTGAAGGTTTTGGAGGAGAATAAAGTGAATGAGAAACAGTGGGGATCGTGGCTCCGAGCATCCCCAAGAAGAGGAAGGTTGAAGTTCGAGGAGGAAGCCAAGGCTTTCTTCAGTTGTGCGCGCCGCATACAATTCACCAGTCCTCACAAAGAGCATGATGGTAGTGACATGGAAAAACTCATAATTCCCCCGCAAACACATACCACTCATGCTACCAATACTGATGCAAGGCAAGAGGAGGTTACAGAGGTGGACTCTACTGAAATGTCCACGAAAGAAAGATCCCCTCTGGCCACTGAAAGTGTTGTGACGCACATTCTAGAATCAGGCATGGATGCTATGATCACGCAAGTGGAAAATAATGTGGATGCCCACATTCCTCCTGTAAGTAACTCTCCTTTTTTAGCTTTTTCTGTTGGAGTTCATGACGCGGTGGCTAAGCCCCGTAAAATCAAGATAGGGCATCGTAAGTTTGAAAGACATAAAAAAGTTGTTATGCATGATCCCATGACTGAAGAAGAGGGAGGGGTGGGTGCAAAATGTAAGTTACCAGACTTGATGGTAGTAAATGATGATTCTGCTAATGATGAATGTTAAACTAAAAAATCAAAACTTGATGACTCTATTGATACTGGCAGTGGTCTCAGTAATGTCGAGGCGGAGGTTGGTGGTAACCAACCCCGCCGGGCATTATGAATCTCATGTGTTGGAACTGTCGGGGCTTGGGCAACCCCCATGCAGTTCGGTTACTCCGTAGATGGAGTGTTGTAAATAGCCTAAGCTTGTTATTTGTGTCGGAAACTATGATTGATGGTGACGTAGCAGCAAACTTAAAGCGTCGCCTTGTGTATGATTGCTCTTTCGGTGTTAGTAGTTCGGGAAACTCTGGTGGTCTGTGTGTGTTCTGGAAGACAAATGTTATTGATTTTTATCTGGTTTCTTACTCACCAAACCATATTTGTGGTGACATAAGAGGCTCGGATGGAAAACTATGGCATTTTATTGGTGTGTACGGTTGGCCCGAAGCTGCACAAAAGAGTAAGACTTGGGATTTGATGATTTGATGAAATCTTTTAGTGACTTTGAGGGGCCTATTCTTTATGGAGGCGATTTTAATGAAGTGTTGAGTATGACGGAAATTGAAGGAGGAGCAGGTCATATTAGGAGGAGTGTTAGTGACTTTCAAAATCTTGTGAATGACTTGGAGATTCGTGACTTGGGTTTTAATGGGCTGTGGTATACATGGAAAAGGGGGAAGTCTCCGAGTAAGCGTATCCGTGAACGTTTGGACATATTTCTTGCCTCTCCTACTTGGTGCAATTGTTTTCCTAATGCAGTGGTCGACCATTTAATGCGGCAAAAATCAGATCATACACCTATAATGGTTCGAATCATGGGCCATCATCGCAAGAGAAGGAAGCGCAAAAAGTTGTTCCGCTTTGAAACGGCCTGGCTACTCGATGAGGAATGTGAAGAAAAAGTCCGTACTGCCTGGGGAGGTGCTGGTCCCTATTCGGTCACAGAAAGAGTGAAGAATGTGGCCCTCAAATTGAAGTTGTGGAGCGCGGGTCGGTTTAATAAACTGGAGAAAAAGATCGAAGGATGGAGACTGAAATTAAGAGGGCTCAAAGGAGTGACAATGCAAGGGACCATGAGCTTCTTATTTCTTTGCAAGCGAGCCTTGACGATCTCCTCAAAAAGCAAGAGGCGTATTGGTACCTTAGATCCAGAGTTGCGGAAATAAAAGACGGGGACAAAAATACTCAGTACTTCCACCATAAGGCGAGTCAACGCAAGAAGCGCAACTATATCCACAGTTTATTTGATTCGAGTGGAGTTTGGAAAGAGGAGGAAGATGAAATAGAAGGCGCGGTGTGTGATTATTATACAACTTTGTTTTCTTCCTGCAACCCGTCCCTCAGTGATATGGATGCCATCTTGGAGGCTACTTTTCCAAAAATCACGGCAGGTATGAATGATGAGTTAACTAGAATGTGCACTAAAACTGAAGTTTGGGAGGCTCTGAATCAAATGCACCCTTGTAAGGCTCCGGGCCCGGATGGATTGCATGCGATATTCTACCAGCGATTCTGGCATATTGTTGGAGATGATGTCACTTCTCTGGTGTATGGTATTATTCATGGAACTCGGCCCCCGGATATGTTGAATAAAACAAATGTTGCTCTCATCCCGAAAGTGAAATCTCCTAATCTTGTCTCTGAATTTCGTCCTATAAGTCTCTGCAATGTTATTTATAAACTTGTTTCAAAAGTTATTGCAAACAGATTAAAAATGATATTGCCTGATGTAGAATCTGAAAATCAGAGTGCCTTTGTTCATGGACGGTCTATCACTAATAATGCTCTTATTGCTCTTGAGTTGTTTCATTCAATGAAGCATCGATGTAAGGGGAAGAAAGGTTTTATTGAAATGAAACTAGATATGAGCAAGGCATATGACAGGATTGAGTGGGTTTTTCTCCGGAGATTGATGATGAAACTGGGTTTTGCTGAGTCATGGATTAACGTGTTTATGTCTTGTGTGACTTCTGTGCATTATTCTTTTGTTGTGAATGGTGTTGTGTATGGTGATGTTACCTCTACCCCGGGAATTAGACAGGGAGACCCCATCTCCCCCCATTTGTTTATACTTATTGCAGATGCTTTTTCAGCTCTCCTCAATAAAGCAGTTGCAGACAAAGTTATTCATGGGATGAAGGCTAGCAGAAATGGCCCGGAAATCTCTCATCTCCTCTTTGCTGATGACAGTTTACTCTTTGCTCGAGCTTCCCGACAGGAATGCAAAACAATAGTTGAGATCCTCAACAAATATGAAGCAGCATCCGGTCAGAAAATAAATATTCAGAAATCGGAAATCTCTTTTAGCAAAGGTGTTAGTTATGTGCAGATTGAAGAGTTGACAGATCTACTGGCTATGAAGCATGTTGACAGACACTCGAAGTATTTGGGGATTCCTACTCTCCCGGGTCGCTCCAAAAAACAAGTTTTCAATGATATCAAAGACTGAATCTGGAAGAAGTTGCAGGGGTGGAAGGAAAAGCTCCTTTATAGAGCAGGTAAGGAAGTCATGTTGAAGTCAGTAATTCAAGCTATTCCGACATATCTGATGGGAGTCTATAAATTCCCTTGTGCAATTGTGCAAGCTCTCCATTCTGAGATGTCGAGATTTTGGTGGGGATCTAAAGGTGGTCACAACTCGATGCACTGGAAGAGTTGGAATGCTCTCTGCTCGCCCAAATGCCTTGGAGGTAGGGGTGTAAGTGGATTGGACTTTGTCAAATCCAAATCCAATCCAAAGTTTTTTGGACTCGAGAAATTGAGTCCAAATCCGATCCAAACTTTTTTTGAGTCCAGTCCAGTCCAGTCCGAAACTTTTTTCTTGAGTCCGAATCCAGTCCAGTCCAATCCGATTATTTTATCATATTTTTTTTCCGATTTAGGTTCACAATGTTTTCTAATGATTGAATCATTGAAATTTAAAAAATTGGACATTACATCAATTTCATAAAGTAAGTTACATATATCTTTACATCTTTCAAGTCTTATCAAAATGCAAATTACAGAATACAAAAGTGGATAGAAGAGTCAAAGTAACTTTCGCCTTTTCAATTTTCAATTCTCACTTTGGACTTTCGGATGGTAAAGTGAAAGTTATTACGCCAGGTAAAAGAATTTAGGACATGAATGTTAAAAGTCCAAAATTTTAACAAAATTGTTAAAATTTTTTTTTTTAAAAAGTCCACGTATGCCGCGCCTAGCGCACAGCCTGTGGCAAGCGCACCAGAACTGCCACGTAGACTTCTGTTTCCTGTAGAGTCCTGCGTCAAGGGCAGTTCTCTGCGTGAGACGCGGCTTTTCTTTCTTATCTTTTTCAAAACGCGTACCACGTGTACGCTTTCTATTGGGCATGCCGCGTCATGCGTTTGACACGTCATCCTGCGCCAGACGCAGCTAGCGCGTGAGGCGCAGTGCCGTTTTCTCTATAAATAGGCCTGATTTCCGTATAGATTTCAGAACGGATTTTTCACATAACACTCGACGAATACTTTACGAACACAATTACGAATTCTCTCTACGAACTACAAAATCTTTCTACAAAATTCACACCTTTCAAACACAATTACATTCAATCTACATACATTCATACATTCAGATTTTCAGGCTTCACGATTGCTCGTCCCGAAGGTTGTCAATCTTGCAGACCCAAGCCACGGTATAATCCTGAGGGTCCTTGAATAAATTCTTTTTATATTGAAGTTACTAACTGTTTTCTTTCCTGATGTAGATCTTTAATTTAAAATCGTTCTACTGTATATTCTAAACCTTTTTCTTTCTTTTTATTTATTTTCATACATTATTATATGCTGGCCTAATTAATCTATACATTATTATATGATTGTCCTGCTTTATTGCTTTTATCACCCACATGTTATTTTTGTTAATCAAAGACCTAAAGAACTATTCTAATATTAATCAGATTAATTTGGACAACCTATTAGGTTCCCTGTAATATTGATTGCATAATAACTTGTCACTAAAAGTTAGTCTTTTTATGTGTTTCCTGAACCAACCTAAACTAATTATTTTCAGGGTGTATAAAAATATTATATGATTATTCTTTGGCATAAAATTTGCAATGAATCGATATTTAGTAGAGGCCAACTCTGGACGAATGTGGTTCATTATGACTATATTCGTATCCTCACCCCCGAACTCAATCTTTGGTTCACTTTGACCATCTATGGAGTCAGGACGGGGAAATCTACATTGGATAATTTGTCCCTACGGTTTTCCCATATCCAATTAGGTTTATGATTCTTCCTAAAATGAATTGTTGGCGACTTCTTTCAAAACAATTTTCAATAAAACCTTTACAGTGGGGTAGTCAAATCTAATACGCGCTCACACCGCGTAGGCGAAATAAAAACACGCCTACAATTTGGCGACTTCACTGGGGATGATTTTAAAAAATTAATTTTTTTTAAATGAGTGGGTGAAACTTGAAAAATACGATTCATTCTTATTTTTATGACTTTGAATAATATACTGTTTTGCATATGCATGGCTACTGTTCAGCCACCATAAGGACAATCTACCTTGCCTCATGAGCACATGTTCTATGTGTGAGGTCACCCCCGGAGGGTTTGCGCTTTGTCCTTCCACAAAGCTTCTTGAGTGATAGTGTTGGATCTTAGTCATAAGCAAACCTTCCCAACCATGGCATTGTTCTCTTGTTCCTGACTTGAGATTGGAGTGCGTTTTACACGTGGCCACCTCTTTAAGCAGGTGTACGAAGCGTGGGATCAATCTCTTAGTCATGGACCCTTTTCAGACGGAACCTAAACCTGAGCAATAGTTTCAAACATAGAACTTGACTTTAGGTGGGAACTTTTGCATCCATGTTATATGACATTTGCCTGTGATTGCAATTTTTGCCTGCTATTATTTTGTCAAATTGTCATTATTATGCGTCGTTCCTAAAATCGCGTCTAGCAAACAAGAAAAAATTCGTCAATTGGCAAATTCGTCGCCTAAATCCCCGAAAAACGTGTCGGGGAGTAGTGCGCCAAGCGCATTAAGTTGCGCCTGGCGCACCACTCCCGTGTCAGACGCACGGCTGTGAGCCGCGCGCAGCAATGCTGCGCGGCACGCAGTCTGTGCATCGCGCGCTTTTCGTCGATTTAGTCGCCGTAATGGTCGATCCCACGTTCAGTCTTATGCTTGTCTATGTGCATCCGCGTAATACATAGTCATTCTAGGAGTCTCACCTAATCAAACATTCAAAAGTCAGTCTTTTCATGCAAGGTCGAGTCTGTCCTAAAAAGTGCATCTAAACTGGTCATTGTAGAGTTAAAGTTGTCATGCATGTCTACCTCATCCCATTTTCTCCCTGCTGTTCAACTAATCTTCCCTATCAATCTTACCTTACCATATTCAACAATTTTAAAAACATACATTTTTTTAAAATCAATCTTGCACCCTCTTCTATTCTACCTTTTTAAAAAAACATTTACTAATCATCATCATACCACGACATTTCAAAAAAAAATTATTTTCAAAATTAATCCAACATCTTTTCCTAATAAAAGATAAAAATAAGGGGTTCCTTTCAAAAACGAATTTTAAAAAATTCTAAGCCCAGTCCAAACACCTTCAATTCAATCCAATCCAATCCAATTAATCCAATTCACTTGCATTCATTCTAGGCCCATATGCATTAGAGTCTACTTTGCATTCGTTTAGGCCCATGTGCATTTCAGTCCATACATTTACTAGCATTGAGTCGATCTTAGGCCCATATAAGTCTAGTTCATTTCAAAATCTAGGCCCATCTGCATCTTTATGTGAAGTCTAGTCCAAATCTATTCCTAATCCATTCCAATCTAAGTCTAAGTCTAGTCCAATCCAAATCTTAGGTCCATTTAGGCCCAATTCATTCCCTAGGTCTAGTTTGCATTATATGCAAACCCTAGTCAATCTTTGGACTATAAAAGTCAGTCTTAGGACTATAAAGTCAGTATACGGACTATAAAAGCTCAGTCTACGGACTATAAAAGCTCAGTCTTCGGACTATAAAAGTCGTTCTTAGGACTATAAAGTTAGTCTTTGGACTATAAAGTCAGTCTACGGACTATAAAAGCTCAGTCTTAGGACTATAAAGTCAGTCTACGGACTATAAAAGCTCAGTCTTAGGACTATAAAATCACTCTACGGACTATAAAAGCTCAGTCTTAGGACTATAAAGTCAGTCTACGGACTATAAAAGTCTTAGGACTATAAAATTTCCCTACATCTTGTAATAACCAGCAAAAAAAAAAAATATTTATATTAGTAAGGGATTGAAGGTTAAAGTATTATTATAAGATAAACTAGTCCCTAAGATCTTATATACGTTATTTTATCGTTTATATGATTATTGTAGGTGAAGTTATGTGTTTCCTTGGCTTTGTGCATTTGCTCAGGGCAAGTTATATGTGCATACACATATCATTTATATTAACATTATAGCTTATAAAGTACTTTAAGGGTCAAAGATTAATAAAATTATCAATTACTAGTTTATGAGCTTATAAATATATCTAGTAGGATTTTTAGTAAGTACTGCATAAACCTAGAATGCTCCTAACTAATAAACGGTGAAGCTAATGACCAACGTAATTTAGTTTTTAGAATCGTCACTAATGACTTTACCTAAGGACGGACAGTCGCTACCCATTTTAAGACGATACGTAAAATACAATATTGGTAGGTTTTGGATTTAGTAAATTCATGACACTTGGCCATTGCTAATTAATTTTTACATGGTTATGTGATAAAATCAAGCATACCCATCTATATTTACGTAAGATTGTGATACAAGTAAGTCTCAAGCTTTATTGTAGTTGACTTTGCATTCATGTTTATCATTTTAACCGACTTAAGTCTCAAAAACCAAGTTGATATTTTCCCCCCTAAATCCCTATAAATACCATGCAGTAGTAGGCAATCTTCATATGCGCGACGACAGTAAAATAAAATACATAATAAGATGGAAAAAGAGAGAGGTGTATAGAACAAGAGCAGTAAGTTAAAAATTAGGTATCATTAGTATTATCAGGTACATTCTTGAATACCCCTTCGTAATGTTGGTTTGCTACAATGTATTGTTATATTAACCTTTTTAGATAAACTATTAGTATTAAAAATAGTTTTGCCTTAATAGTAAAGGTATATTGTGATTTGCAAATAATGTGTTTATAATGCAAATGGTATTTGTCACATTATGATTTATATACAAGGTGATTCTAAAGATACTATCATATGTGGTAATAATGATGTTATATAAAAATGTTACTATGATAAAATGAAATGGAGGTTCGTGGTATTATAAAATGGAGGTTCGTGATATTATAAAATGGAGGTTCGTGGTTTGTGTTGGAGGAATAAATTATATATGGAGTGACGTACGTCAATGTAGGGGTGTGCACATGGAAGTATCAGGAGGGGCTAAAGGCCTGAAAATATTATTCGGAGTGACGTACATCATTGTAGGGGCCGGGTGTGCACACGAGATTTGTCGGGAGAAACTATAACAAATAATTTTATATAATCGTAACTGATTATTTTATATAATTATCTGTAAAGTGTTTTTACATGGTATTGGGAATGTACTGGACCCTTTTGGGTTGACTGTTATAAAATATTTTGTTTTCAGGTTCCAGTGATGGGAATGGGTAGAAGTGAGAAATATAAAATATTAGGACTAATATACTATATGTTGTTATCTTATTTTTTTATTTTATTTGTTATATTAGTATCATGTTTTATTTTTGCCTAGTATTTCTATTATTTGGAATACGGCAGTAATGTCCTGCAAACTCTATATTATATAATAATAAATAAAAGATGTAATATTTGGTTCGATCCTGGTACTATCATGTAGTGTTTCATCATTAGAATTATATTAAAATCACAGGGCGTTACAGTTTGGTATCCGAGCCACTTTTAAAATAATTACAAATAGAAAGTAAATGTAATAAAATCTTAATAATTACATTAGTAACCTATTTGAGAGAAAGGGTTGGGGTATTTATGGTTTATTGCTTATTGATGTTATTTCATGATATTTATCATGTGATTTTATTATCTTAAGATGGCAGGGCCAATTGCTCCACGAGCACTAACGATGGATCCTGACTATAGTGTCATGGATCATATCAATCGTTTAGCGAGAGCTATCGATGCGTTTAATACTCACTTCCCTGAATGTGGAATGACTACGCCTTATTTTACTTTTGCTTTAATTGAAACTCTTCCAGTGAATGCTCCGTGGGACTCCTTTAAGAATAAGTATAGTGACCTACTTGTTAATGGTTTTCCAAATTGGGAGATATACTTAAGGTTTGGATTAGGGAGGCCAAGATGGACCCCGACTTTTGAAGAACTATCTGGAGAACTGCTAGCTTATGAGAGGGATCACATGGTATTTGTCTCTGATGATGAGACAGAATCATGTGGAAGTATTGATCTCAATAAGGACCCAGATGCACCAGGAGATGATGATGACGAGTAAGGAAGATATCAAGTTGAAGAAACTCTTTTATATGTTAGGTGTCAACCATTTTTGTCTGTATATATATGTTGACACTTAGCTTAAGGTGATGTAGGGTGTATATTTTGTTGTTTTCACCCTATCGGATGGTTGAATAGGAATAGGTTTAGTTTATGTACTAACTGTGCTATATATATATATATATATATATATATATATATAGGTGTGTGTTTGCTTGTTTATTATGCTTCTATTCATTTCACAAATGCTATACTAACCTAACTACAATTCGATTTTAACTTCAATCTTTTATGTATTTAGGATAATGGAATCTGCAATTAACCAATCTACACAAGAGAACCAACCAGTCCCAAACCATGATAACGGAGAGGGAAATGTTAAGGAGGTCACATCACTTTTATTTGAAATGCTTAAAAACAACAAAAACCATGAAGAAGAAGAAAGTGCAAGGTATTTTAGAAAAATGGCTAGTTATAATCCTAAAACCTATGATGGAAAACCTAACCCTGTAGAGTTTGAGGATTGGGTAAAAAGTATGGATAAATTGTTTGATGCTATAAATTGTCCTGAAAAATGGAAAGTAGGATTTGTTGTTTATTATCTAGTGGGCAAGCAGATCTGTGGTGGGAAACTGTGAAGGAAAGGAGAAATAATGAAGATTTTGGATGGACTCAGTTGAAAGATCTTATGAGAGCAAAATTTTACCCATCAGCCCTGAAAAGACAGAAAGAGGAAGAATTTAATCAATTAGAGCAAGGTAATAGGTCTGTTATGGTGTATGCAGCAAAGTTTATGGAATTGTCTCGATTTGCACCACACCTGGTAGCAACTGAGGATTTAAGAATGAATAAGTTTGAGAGGGGTCTTAATTGGGAACTCCGTGACCGACTTTTCACCCATAGTTGTCATAGCTACCAAGAGATGTATGATAAGGCAGCAAACGCTGATAGAATAATTAAAGAAAGAGAGGTAGAAGATGCAGTGCATAAAATGAAGTGGGAAGGAACACAAACTATAAATAGGAATTTTCAAAAAAGGCCTAACATCGGGAATGCAAAATCCTTTGTACCTCCAATCCACTATCAAAAACCCCCTTGTGCCAAATGTGGATATTTCAACCACCCAACTGAAAAGTGTAGGTTTGCAAATAATCATTGCTATACTTGTGGGAGTACAAGTCACTTAAGAAAGGATTGCCCTTTAGAGAGAGGTAGAATGCCAAATACAAAAGTAACTGCACCTAATCCCTATACCTCAAAACCGACCTCTAAACATCAAGGTGGAGCTATCCAACGTCAAAATCCAACCTCTGGTCGTCTGTTTATGATAAATCCGCAAGAGGTCGAAAACTCAAGTGAAGAAGTTACGGGTAACATTTCTATACACTCTTCCCCGATACATATTTTATTTGATACCGGAGCATCCCATTCGTTTATATCCATTACCATGTATAAAAATCTGCATTTGGATCCTAGTGAGTCAAATTTAGAATTTTGCATTAGCCTCGCTACAGGAAATATTGTCCCGTGTCAAACTATATATAAAAATTGTCCTTTAAGCATAGAGGGAAATATATTTCATGCTGACCTAATTCAATTTGACCTTAAGGGATTTGATGTTATCTTAGGAGTGAATTGGATGAATAAACACAGTGCCATAGTAGACTGTCAAAAGCAATCTGTAACCTTAGTAAATTCTGAAGAAAAGATAGTCACATTTCAGAATAATAAGACAACACCGGAATCTAGAATTATTTCTTTTCTTCAGGCACAAAAAATGTTGAGACAAGGTTGTGAAGGATACCTTTGTGATGTTATTAGTATTGAAAAATCTGAACCTAAAATCTCTGATATCCCTATTGTTAGAAAATTCCAAGATGTCTTTCCTGAGGAAATTGTAAGTATGCCTCCGTAAAGAGAAATTGATTTCACCATTGAGTTAGTACCTGGGGTAGCACCTATCTCAAAAGCACCATATAGAATGGCACCAGCAGAATTAAAGGAATTAAAGATACAACTTGATGAGTTATTAGAAAAAGGATATATTAGACCAAGTCTATCACCATGGGGAGCACCCGTTTTATTTGTAAAGAAAAAAGATGGAACCCTAAGGTTATGTATAGACTACAGAGAACTTAACAAGATAACCATTAAAAATAAATATCCTTTGCCTCGTATTGATGACCTTTTTGACCAATTGCAAGGTGCGTCGGTATTTTCAAAGATAGACTTACGATCTGGATACCATCAATTAAGAATCAGATCTTTAGATGTTCCGAAAACTGCTTTTAGAACTAGGTATATATGGACATTATGAGTTTCTTGTTATGCCCTTTGGTCTTACTAATTCCCCAGCTGTATTTATGGACCTTATGAATAGAGTTTTCAGACCCTATCTAGATCATTTTGTTATTGTGTTTATTGATGATATTTTAGTGTATTCCAAAGATAAGAAAGAGCACGAGGAACATTTGAGAATAGTTCTGGAAACTCTGAGAAAGAACCAGTTATTTGCAAAATTTAAAAAGTGTGAATTTTGGTTAGATAAAATAGCATTTTTAGGGCATGTTGTGTCTAGAGAAGGTGTGCAAGTAGATTCCCAGAAAGTAGAAGCAATCATTAATTGGCCTCGACCCACCAATGTGTCAGAAGTACGAAGATTCCTAGGGTTAGCAGGATATTACCGTCGATTTGTGGAAAACTTCTCCCGAATTGGTCAACCTATTACAAAACTCATAAGAAAAACTACAAAGTTTGAGTGGAGTGACAAATGTGAAGTAGCATTCCAAGAACTGAAACTTCGTCTTACCACAGCTCTAATTCTTACTCTTCCTAGTGGTACCAAAGGTTTAGAAATATATAGTGATGCCTCTAGACAAGGGTTGGGATGTGTGTTGATGCAACATGGGAAAGTGATAGCTTATGCATCTCGTCAGTTAAAACCTCACGAGCAGAATTACCCTACCCATGACCTTGAACTTGCCGCCATTATTTTTGCATTGAAAATTTGGAGACATTATCTATATGGGGTTAAGTGTAAAATTTACACAGATCATAAAAGCCTTAAATACATTTTCACCCAGAAAGATATAAACATGAGACAACGAAGGTGGTTAGAATTTATAAAGGATTATGAACTGGATATTCAATATCACCCTGGAAAGGCCAATGTGGTAGCTGATGCTCTTAGTCGGAAGAATTACGCTACCCTTAACTCACTTACTATTCAGCCTGTTACCCAAAGAGAACTTCTGAGATTAGAAATTGAGTTGATTATAGGTGATCTAGAAGGATGTTTAGCAGCCTTAGAAATCAAACCGACCTTGAGTGAAGAAATTAAAGAGTTCTAGAAAACGGATCCACAATTAGAGAAGATTCATGAAAGAGTGTTGATTGGGAAAGAGACTGGTTTTGTGATACAAGATGATGGATCACTTCGTTTTCAAGGACGATTATGTGTACCGAATCAGATAGATTTAAAAAGGAGAATCTTGAATGAAGCACATAATACCCTTTACTCTGTACATCCAGGTGAAAATAAGATGTATAAAGATCTTTGTGGTATGTTTTGGTGGAGTAACATGAAGCAAGAAATTGCAGAATTCGTTGCCAAATGTCTGACTTGCCCACAAGTAAAAATAGAACATCAGCGCCCTTCAGGACTTTTGCAGCCTTTGGATATACCCACTTGGAAATGGGAATCGATAGCAATGGATTTTGTTATGGGGTTACCAACAAATCCTCAAGGGATGAATTCTATATGGGTTATAGTGGATAGGCTTACAAAAAGTGCTAATTTCTTAGCAATTCATAATACTTGGGATCTTGAGCGATTAGCAAGAAAGTATGTTGAAGAGATTATTAGACTTCATGGAGTACCTAGCTCTATTGTGTCTGATCGAGATTCCCGATATGTGTCTAAGTTTTGGCAAAAGCTACATAAAGCATTGGGTACACAACTGAACATGAGCACCGCCTTTCACCCAGCTACACATGGCCAGACTGAGAGAACAATTCAAACTTTAGAAGACTTGTTACGAGCTTGTGTTTTAGAATTCAAAGGTTCATGGGAAAAGTATTTGCCATTTATAGAATTCTCCTATAACAATAGTTACCATGCTAGCATTGATATGGCACCTTACGAAGCTCTATATGGACGGAAATGTAGAACCCCTTTATGTTGGAGCGACATAGATGAATCGAAGATAATCGGACCTGAAATGATACAAGAAGCATCTGACAAGGTTCGAATCATTCAGGAGAAAATGAGAACTGCACAGAGTCGTCAAAAAAGTTATGCTGACCTTAAAAGAAGACATGTAGAATTTTCTGTAGGTGAGTCAGTATTTCTAAAAGTTTCCCCTACCAGAGGAGTAGTGAGGTTTGGCAAAGCAAGAAAACTTCGTCCTAGATACATTGGGCCATTTGAGATTATCGAGAAAATTGGAAACGTAGCTTACCGATTAGCACTCCCTAGTGAATTTTCTCGAATACATGATGTGTTTCACGTTTCACTTTTACGTCGATATATACCAGACCCAACCCATGTCATTAATATACCCCCTGTTCGAGTTGGAGAAGATTTGACTTATGAAGAGCAACATGTTCAAATTCTAGATCATAAAGATAAGGTACTACGCAACAAAGTAATTCCGTTAGTAAAGGTGTTATGGTCTAATCACGTCGAAACAGAAGCTACATGGGAAGTCGAACAGGATATGCGAGACAAGTACCCACACTTATTTTAAGGTAATTTAACTTTAAGTTTGGAGGACGAAACTTCTTTTAAAGAGGGGACAATGTAATAACCAGGAAAAAAAAATATTTATATTAGTAAGGGATTGAAGGTTAAAGTATTATTATAAGATAAACTAGTCCCTAAGATCTTATATACGTTATTTTGTCGTTTATATGATTATTGTAGGTGAAGTTATGTGTTTCCTTGGCTTTGTGCATTTGCTCAGGGCAAGTTATATGTGCATACACATATCATTTATATTAACATTATAGCTTATAAAGTACTTTAAGGGTCAAAGATTAATAAAATTATCAATTACTAGTTTATGAGCTTATAAATATATCTAGTAGGATTTTTAGTAAGTACTGCATAAACCTAGAATGCTCCTAACTAATAAACGGTGAAGCTAATGACCAACGTAATTTAGTTTTTAGAATCGTTACTAATGACTTTACCTAAGGACGGACAGTCGCTACCCATTTTAAGACGATACACAAAATACAATATTGGTAGGTTTTGGATTTAGTAAATTCATGACACTTGGCCATTGCTAATTGATTTTTACATGGTTATGTGATAAAATCAAGCATACCCATCTATATTTACGTAAGATTGTGATACAAGTAAGTCTCAAGCTTTATTGTAGTTGACTTTGCATTCAAGTTTATCATGTTAACCGACTTAAGTCTCAAAAACCAAATTGATATTTCCCCCCCTAAATCCCTATAAATACCATGCAGTAGTAGGCAATCTTCATATGCGCGACGACAGTAAAATAAAATACATAATAAGAGGGAAAAAGAGAGAAGTGTATAAAACAAGAGCAGTAAGTTAAAAATTAGGTATCATTAGTATTATCAGGTACATTCTTGAATACCTCTTCTTAATGTTGGTTTGCTACAATGTATTGTTATATTAACCTTTTTAGATAAACTATTAGTATTAAAAATAGTTTTGTCTTAATAGTAAAGGTATATTGTGATTTGCAAATAATGTGTTTATAATGCAAATGGTATTTGTCACATTATGATTTATATACAAGGTGATTCTAAAAATACTATCATATGTGGTAATAATGATGTTATATAAAAATGTTACTATGATAAAATGAAATGGAGGTTCGTGGTATTATAAAATGGAGGTTCGTGGTTGGTGTTGGAGGAATGAATTATATATCACGAGTGGAAAAAACGCTATATGTCACAACAAAACCGCTGCGGTCCTTAAGAGAACCGCAGCGGTAAATCGTCGAAAATTTGGGTGGGAAATTTGGCCTAACAAACCGCCGCGGTTATCATAAAACCGCAACGGTTAGTAGTTAACCGCTGCGGTTCTCTATTAACCGTTGCGGTTTTATGAACCGCAGCTGTTTATTTTGTTTTTTTTCGCGTCAAAGAGGCCTGGCTCCCTCTCATCACTGTTAACTCCCTCCTTCCTCTCTTTCAAAAAAACGACCTCCCTCCCTCCTTCGACATTATTTCACGCAAGGGTTCACCACCACCACTGCCACCACTAGGTTCCACCACCATCACTGGGTTCCACCTGCCCCCGACCCCGACGACCACCAGCTACCGGCAACAAACCCACCGCTGCTGCGTCCTCCTCTCCAATTCGGTGGGTTTCAACCACAAACCCCACCGCTGCTCCGTGGCTGCACCTGCGTCCTCCTCCGTGGCTGCACCACCACCGTCGCACCTCCACCGTTCCTAAACACCTACATTCCTTCTCTACCTCTTCTTAGGTACCTAAAATTTCTTAACTTTTATTGTAATCTCATATTTGAAGCTTCAAGTTTATAATTATTTGTACTTTTATGAATAATTGTTAATGAAATTAGGTTGTATAATAGTTAAAGGGTGTAAATTTGATTGATTTGAGTTAATTATTTTATTTAAAGTAGTTAGTTTGATTTTTAGGTTAAAAAAACTAGGGCTTTGTTGTGGTTGCTATTTTTGTGGTTGTTGTTGTACTTGTAGTAGTAGTAGTAGTAGTTATTGTTGTTGTTGTTGTTGTTGTTGTTGTTGTTGTTGTTGTTGTTGTTGTTGTTGTTGTGGTAATTGTAGTACTTACTAACTAGTTAGGTTTGAACTTTAAACGTTGTTGTTGATTATTGGTTTAGATATTTAGTTTAGTTTAGCTTAGTTTAGTTTAGTTTTGTTTGAATTGCTAATTTATACTAATGTTAACTTTTAAACTTTGTTGTTGATTATTGAAGCTAGCTAGGGACGGATTGTTGAGCTCGATTTCCCTATTCACAACCTTGATATTGGTATGCTTTCACTCATATTTAACTTTCTTTCATAGTAAATTGGTTTATATATATATATATATATATATATATATATATATATATATATATATATATATATATATATATATATATATATATATATATGTGCAAATGTGTATATATTTATCGTTGAATTGAGATTAGATGTAAAATGTTTTGTTGTTTTTAAAAACCTATGTTTGCATCATCATATCATATGCCTAGATACCCGTTCGAGACTTACTCATTAGGAGTAAGTCTTGAATAGTCCCCGGTTTGGGACTATTCTTAGATGTTTAATCTCACTTAGGTGGTGAATGTATGTCTTTAGTTCGATTATAGAGGAAAATCTTGGCTCGTCGTTTCCCTACTTTTGTTCTCTGGGTACATATGTAGATATAAATAACTATATATCTACATCGTGTACTTTGAGAACTGTAGGGAAATGCTGCCGGATTTTCCGTAGATTCGAACTGAAGGCAATACATTCACTAGTGAGATTAGACATCTAAGGATGGGTTAGGTTGGAGTGATAAGGACCCTTGGAAAGCATGCCTAATTTCATTAAATATATATATCGGCTTTGCAATGTCATTTTACTTTATTTTTCGCTTTTAGCCGCATGTAATGTCATGTATAGTTCTTATTACTGTATATATATGTATTTCAATCAACTAAACTCGCTTCACATGTATTGAAACCCATTTTGGGTAAGTGAATGTCATTTCGGGCCAATTTCGGCTTTTCAACCTCAATTAACTTAATTTCTCGCTTTTAGCCGCATGTTAGGTCATGTATAGTTCTTATTAGTATATATATATTTATTACAATCAACTAAACTCGCTTCACATGTATTGAAACCCATTTTGGGTAAGTGAATGTCATTTCGGGCCAATTTCGGCTTTTCAACCTCAATTAACTTAATTTCTCGCTTTTAGCCACATGTTAGGTCATGTATAGTTCTTATTAGTATATATATATATGTATTACAATTAACTAAACTCGCTTCACATGTATTGAAACCCATTTTGGGTAAGTGAATGTCATTTCGGGCCAATTTCGGCTTTTCAACCTCAATTAACTTAATTTCTCGCTTTTAGCCGCATGTTAGGTCATGTATAATTCTTATTAGTATATATATATGTATTACAATTAACTAAACTCGCTTCACATGTATTGAAACCCATTTTGGGTAAGTGAATTTCATTTCGGGCCAATTTCGGTTTTTCCACCTCAATTAACTTAATTTTTCGCTTTTAGCCGCATGTTAGGTCATGTATAGTTCTTATTAGTATATATATATATATATATATATGTATTACAATTAACTAAACTCGCTTCACGTGTATTGAAACCCATTTTGGGTAAGTGAATGTCATTTCGGGCCTATTAGAGTCACTTAAAGTCGGGTCACATGATTTGAAAACCGAATTGGGTAGATGAATGTCGTTTAGGGTGTAATTATGGATTGTTTTTTTTTTTGGGGGGGGACTGTGCAAGGGGTGCTGTGCAAGCGGGGTGGGACAGTGAAGGGGGCAATGAAGGGGGGCTGTGGAAGGGGGTGGGACAGTTAAGGGGGTTCGGGGGAGTGTGGGGGGGGGGGCAGGGGGGGTGTGCGGAGCAGTGGGGAAGGAGTGTGCGGGCAAGGGGGAATTTTCGGGGGGGCTATGCGGGGGGGGCATCAATGGGGGGGGAGTGGGGGGGGTGCGGGGGGGTGGCGGGGTGGGGGGAGTGTGCGGTGAGGGTGGGGGTGTGCAAGGGGCCGGTGAAGGGGGCCGTGCGGGGGCGATGAAGGGGGCCGGTGAAAGAGTTGGCTGTGCGGGGGCAGTGAAGGGGGCCGTGCGGGGGCAGTGAAGGGGGCCAGTGAAGGAGTTGGGGCATGCGGGGTGGCAGTGAAGGGGGCCGTGCGGGGGGGGCAATGGAAGGGGGCCAGTGAAGGGGGGTGCGGTGGGGGGCAAGTGAAGGGGGGAGTGTGCGGTTCAGCGAGGGGGGAATGTGCAGCGAGGGTGGGGGGCTGCAGGGGGGGACAGTCAAGGGGGGGCAGTCAAGGGGTGGGGGGAGTGCAGGGGGTTTCTAATCATATGTTTGTTTAATCTTACGCGTTTCTAATATCGTTTTTTAAAATTTCAGGAGTTTCAAACATGGTCCGAGATGATGTGATTGTGGAGGAAGAAACCGATGATGATTATGATAAGTCATTGGATGATGATGATGAGTATGATGCGGAGAAGGAGAACGATAAAGGTGACCCGGAAGACATAGCGCATGATGAGGAGACGCGCTTGCGTGATAGGGAACTTCACTTGGCTGAAATAAATGAGGAGCTAGCCGATAAGGCTCCCCCCATTGACAACAATGCTAGGGAAGATTATCCTTGTACTTCATCCGTCATTGTGCCACAAAAAAATGCGGGGAAAGAGGTTCTTAGTACCAAAACTCCAAGTAAAGTTGCAACAAAGAAGCGGAAAGGAAGGGGTGCGACCAAGGGATTGAATTATAACACCCCTATGACCCTCTAGTATGATGATATGGGTCAACCGTGTGGTCAATGGCGTAAAAAGTATGGGCAGCAATTAGGGTTATGTGTGTGCAAACTGAGCATTTTGGTGGGGTGGAAAGATGTACTGCCCGATGCAATGAAGAAATCATTATGGGAAGACACTTGTGTAAGTTTATTTTTTAACTGAATTACTTTTATTTTCGGCATTTAGGGGCATGTTAGGTCATATATAGTCCCAATAGGTACATATATAACTATAAGAGTCAATTAAACTCCACTTATATGCTTTGAAACCCATTTTGGGTAAATGAAGGCCATTTCGGGCCGATTTTGGCCTTTACACTCCAATTCACTTAGTTTTTTGCATTTAGCCGCATGTTAGGTCATATATAGTCCCAATAGGTACATATATAACTATAAGAGTCAATTAAACTCCACTTATATGCTTTGAAACACATTTTGGGTAAATGAAGGCAATTTCGGGCCGATTTTGGCCTTTACACTCCAATTCACTTAGTTTTTTGCATTTAGCCGCATGTTAGGTCATATATAGTCCCAATAGGTACATATATAACTATAAGAGTCAATTAAACTCCACTTATATGCTTTGAAACACATTTTGGGTAAATGAAGGTAATTTCGGGCCGATTTTGGCCTTTACACTCCAATTCACTTAGTTTTTTGCATTTAGCCGCATGTTAGGTCATATATAGTCCCAATAGGTACATATATAACTATAAGAGTCAATTAAACTCCACTTATATGCTTTGAAACACATTTTGGGTAAATGAAGGCCATTTCGGGCCGATTTTGGCCTTTACACTCCAATTCACTTAGTTTTTTACATTTAGCCGCATGTTAGGTCATATATAGTCCCAATAGGTACATATATAACTATAAGAGTCAATTAAACTCAACTTATATGCTTTGAAACACATTTTGGGTAACTTTTTGTTTGTTTCTTGTTTTTATAGAATACGTTCCATATTACTCATAATGAGGAAAAAAAGGCGGCGTTTCTATCCGCGGTGGCCGAAAGATTTAGAGCTTTCAAAAGCAAACTAGTGAGTGACTGGATCACGAAACGGAGAAAGAGGACTATAAAGAGGAGGAAAATTCAAAAATCAAAGTAAAATGAGGGTGAGACGGACAAGGAGGCCGAAAAAGAAACAGAAAAGGAAGGGGGAGAGCAGGAAGATACATTTCAACCGGATTCTTTGCCTCATCAGATTTGGGGACATATAAAACCAGAAGATTGGGAGGCATTTGTTGCCCAAAATAGATGGTGGTAAGTATTGCACTTTAAACTATATATATTCGACTTTGCATGTTCACTTTCAATATAATTACATGTGTTTTCTAATTGCCCATGTGAATTTATAGGCTAAGCGTGAGAAACATTCACTCAGTGCAAGACAGAGGAAGCACTACCATCATATGGGTTCCCATACTTATGCGAGCGCGAGAAAGTTGTGGATTGACGAGAAATTTACCCTTCTACCGATACAACCACAACGCCGTCTTCTAGCTCTAAGGCCGCGCCGTCTGTCAAAGTTGATCGTGTCGCTGATTAGTGGTGCTCCTTGCATAGGCGTGATATCAACAATCAAATGACCATTTCAGATCCTGGAACCTTGAAGATAGCCAATGCCGTTGTAAGTACATGCACTACCAATCCCCCACCCCCATGCACACTCCCCCACCCCCCTGCACACCCCCCCCCACACCGCCCACACCCCTAACAACCCCCCCACCCCCCGCACACTCCCCCCACGCCCCGCACACTCCCCCCCCACACCGCACACACCCCTAACAATCCCCCCCACCCACCGCACACCGCCCCCCGCACACTTCCACCCCACTACACACCGGCCCGCACACTCCCCCCACCCCTCGCACGGTCCCTCGCACAATGCCCCCCACCCCCGCACACTCCCACCCCAATGCACACTCCCCGCCCTGACCCCCCACCCCCGCACACATCCCCCACTCCCCGCGCTCCCGCGCCGCACACCGCCCCCACCCTCCCGCACACCGCACACCGCCCCCACACCTGCTCCGCCCCGCACAAGTCTTCGCCCCACCCCCCTGCTGCTGCCGCTAATGATGTTGAATTTTTTTTTTAAGCTTACCGTTGTTAATTTCTCTATAGATGGGGCTCAAGCAAAAAGAGGTTAGCGGCGAGTTCACTCCCCAAGGCAACAAAGATGTCCTTTATGAGACTTTGGGAAACGACCATAGTGGACGTTTGAGGGGTTTAGGTGGTATTCGTCTAGGTGTGACAAAAGCGTTTTCTAAAGATTACTCCGTGGGTACAAAATCACGCTCTCAACCACATGATATGGAAGCTATGACACAAGCTATTCGGGAGAAGCTTACCGATGAAATTACGGAGAAAGTCACGGAGAAAGTGACGGAGAAAGTCACGGAGAAACTCACGGAGAGTTTCAACGCGGTCCTCTCATAGTTTGGTTTACCGGCGATACATCAACCTAAACTGGATCGTCTTTTGGAGGACAAAGCTAGCCATCCTAACACACAAAAATCCCCACCATCTATACTTGAGTTAGAGGTAACTATTATCCTTATAATTTTTAAAACTAAGTAACATGTTATATTCTGTAATTGCATGTTCGTAACCTCAATTTCATTTACTTTTTGAAGGAAGAAACGCCTTGCCAGCTTTTACTAGATGTAAAAGATGAGGGTTTGATTGTGGTGGCTGTAGGAAATGCACAACCACGAAGTGAACGAGCAATAGTCCATCATGAGCCTGTGGACAATGAGCACTTGGCGGTTAGTGTAGTCACCATTATTCCTGGTTACGAAGACTTTGCTCTTCCTCTGCCTAAACCGTCAATTGATATAAATGTCTTGACCGACGCTCGTGGTGGTTATGTGTTGTGGCCATCGGCATGGGTGAGGTTTTCAGACGAGGTAAATTGAAGCAACTTAAATCCATATTCATAATGATTTGTTTCATACCTACCTACTAACTAAGTTGAATGTTTTTACCGTTGAATTATTAGGTTTTGGAGAGAATAAACAAGCCCAAGGAAAGCAAGGCGGACTCACCTCCTCTAGAGAAGGCGAAGAAGGGTTCAGAGAAGAAGGGTTCAAGCGGGCTAAAGAAGGCCATTTCGGGCAAAGGAATGCAAGATTCAAGTCACCAAGAAAAACCAACTACATATACTTGGATCGAGAAACCAAAGATCGAGTGTCTCACTAAGGCATGCATATGGCTACATGCAAATGCGCGTGATATGTCGGATGATGCACCTCTCGAGGTGAATTTGGGTACCACGCAATTCAACTACTTTGAGGATACATCGACATGGGTGTCTAAGGGTGATTTGAAAGAGTTCCTTTGCGGAGAGATGCTGAATGTTTCCTTGATTCAAGTCTTCATGAGGTAAAACATTTATACTTTTGAAGTAAATAAAAATGATTTGCAATATACAATAATATATTTATGTTACGAAGTTGGTTGTGCTTTAAAGATTACTCCAAGATGATTGTGGACGCAAGAGCATACAAGAGCAATTTGGGTGGTTATGTCCAAATTTCACCCGAGCCGACAATTGTTTGCAAAACACAAATGAGGTGAAGGAGTATATTTGGCTATGTATCAAAACATCTCTACGTGCACAACATAAGTTCATACTTGCCTCTTGTTTTGAAGAGTATAGTTCTTAACCTTGTATCTATTTTTACCACTTTAATTATCATTATATATACAATAGAAGTACTCACATGATTGCTTCCTAACTTTTTTGGCATTTTAGTCTTCATTGGTCGCTCGTTGTGATTTGTCCTTCAAACAACACAGTATATCATTTTGATTCTGTAGCTCAAGATCCACCACGACACTTATTCCTCAAATCATGCATAAATAGGTATATTTGTTATTTAAAATGCTAATAAGCATTACACTTTTTACTAATTTCATTCTTTGGCCACTTCTCACATGAAATTAACTTAACTACAGTTCTTTGAAGACATTGAAGAGCACGGGAAAAATACCTGAATGGAAAGCAATGAAGGTAATACATATTAGTTAAGCTACGTACTTCTTTCTTTTAGCAAAAAACAACCATGTATGTTAATTACATGATTTTTTATGTAATTCTATGATTAGTGTGCTCAGCAACTAGGGGGAACCGAGTGTGGCTACTATGTGTTGAGGTTCATGTTCGATATAGCCTCAAGTTGCAAGGAAGTCGGGGATATTGAGAAGGTATATATATATATATATATATATATATATATATATATATATATATATATATATATATATATATACATATAAAACTAATATACGTAGCTTAATTTAAAGTCGATTTTGGCCTCTTAAGCTCAATTCACTTAGTTTTGTTTTCTTTCCGCCTTTAGCCGCATGTTAAGTCATATATAGTTCCAATAGGTACATATATAACTACAAGAGTCAATTAAAGTTCACTCATATGCTTTGAAACCCATTTTGGGTAAATGAAGGCCATTTCGGGCCGATTTTGGAATTCGAAGCTCATTTCACTTAGTTTCCCGCATTTAGCCACATGTTAGGTCATATATAGTTCCAATAGGTACATATATAACTATAAGAGTCAATTAAAGTTCACTCATATGCTTTGAAACCCATTTTGGGTAAATGAAGGCCGTTTCGGGCCGATTTTAGCCTTCGAAGCTCATTTCACTTAGTTTCCCGCATTTAGCCACATGTTAGGTCATATATAGTTCCAATAGGTACATATATAACTATAAGAGTCAATTATAGTTCACTCATATGCTTTAAAACCCATTTTGGGTAAATGAAGGTCATTTCGGGCCGATTTTGGCCTTCGAAGCTGATTTCACTTAGTTTCCGGCATTTAGCCACATGTTAGGTCATATATAGTTCCAATAGGTACATATATAACTATAAGAGTCAATTATAGTTCACTCACATGCTTTGAAACCCATTTTGGGTAAATGAAGGCCGTTTTGGGCCGATTTTAGCCTTCGAAGCTCATTTCACTTAGTTTCCCGCATTTAGCCACATGTGAGGTCATATATAGTTCCAATAGGTACATATATAACTATAAGAGTCAATTATAGTTCACTCATATGCTTTGAAACCCATTTTGGGTAAATGAAGGCCGTTTCGGGCCGATTTTGGCCTTCGAAGCTCATTTCACTTAGTTTCCCGCATTTAGCCACATGTTAGGTCATATATAGTTCCAATAGGTACATATATAACTATAAGAGTGAATTAAAGTTCATTCATATGCTTTGAAACCCATTTTGGGTAAATGAAGGCCGTTTCGGGCCGATTTTGGCCTTCGAAGCTCACTTCACTTAGTTTCCCGCATTTATCCACATGTTAGGTCATATATAGTTCCAATAGGTACATATATAACTATAAGAGTCAATTATAGTTCACTCA
Source organism: Beta corolliflora (assembly GCA_947648045.1). NCBI lineage: Eukaryota > Viridiplantae > Streptophyta > Magnoliopsida > Caryophyllales > Amaranthaceae > Beta > Beta corolliflora. The sequence goes on from CANSZD010000853.1 coordinate 640,976, forward strand.
TATGCTTTGAAACCCATTTTGGGTAAATGAAGGTCGTTTCGGGCCGATTTTGGCCTTCGAATTTCATTTCACTTAGTTTCCCGCATTTAGCCATATGTTAGGTCATATATAGTTCCAATAGGTACATATATAACTATAAGAGTCAATTAAAGTTCACTCAGATGCTTTGAAACCCATTTTGGGTAAATGAAGGCCGTTTCGGGCCGATTTTGGCCTTCGAAGCTCACTTCACTTAGTTTCCCGCATTTATCCACATGTTAGGTCATATATAGTTCCAATAGGTACATATATAACTATAAGAGTCAATTATAGTTCACTCATATGCTTTGAAACCCATTTTGGGTAAATGAAGGCCATTTCGGGCCGATTTTGGAATTCGGAGCTCATTTCACTTAGTTTCCCGCATTTAGCCACATGTTTGGTCATATATAGTTCCAATAGGTACATATATAACTATAAGAGTCAATTATCTAAGGTCTTAATCAAACTAAAACTGATATTATTATCTGTGTTTCCTTATGTTTAAGGTATTCAACCAAAGGGAGAGTTCTTTCACCACAACCGAGATAAACGAGGTTCGGTATTTGCTAGCACACTACCTTACCGAAGTTTGCATGTGAAGATGATGCCGCGACTTTGAGTTTAGTTGTTCTTATTGTTCTACTTGCTAGTTATTTAGGTACAATAATATAATTGATGTTTATTTTGGATTTTAGTACTTAGTACAACTTCATTTGTAGTACATTCTCCAAATTTTATATTTATATATATATATATATATATATATATATATATATATATATATATATATATATATATATATTAATTTGACTTGTATACGACACGCTTGTGGGATTTGTGTCAACTATAGCAGGTTAGATATAATAAAATATTATATATATACAAATAATATATATATATATATATATATATATATATATATATATATATATATATTATATAACATTAACTGATGCGGTTTACTAAGAAAACCGCATCAGTTAATGTTCCAATGCATACAAAGAGGTTGGCGGTAAAGAACAAACTGTTGTTGTTCCAAGGCAAAACCAAAGCGGATTTTCCCCATTAACCGCTGCGGTTTTGCCTTGAAACCGCAGCGGTTTGTGCTTTGCCGCTGCGGTTCACAACCGCAGCAGTTTTTTTATGAAAACTGCTGCTAGTCCAACCGTTGCGGGCCAAAACCGCAGCGGCAAGCCCGGTTTTGACCGCAGTGGTTGGACTTTATTCCACTAGTGTATGGAGTGACGTACGTCAATGTAGGGGTGTGCACACGGAAGTATCTGGAGGGGCTAAAGGTCTGAAAATATTATCCGGAGTGACGTACATCATTGTAGGGGTGTGCACACGAGATTTGTCGGGAGAAACTATAACAAATAATTTTATATAATAGTAACTGATTATTTTATATAATTATCTGCAAAGTGTTTTTACATGGTATTGGGAATGTACTGGACCCTTTTGGGTTGACTGTTATAAAATGTTTTGTTTGCAGGTACCAGTGATGGGAATGGGCAAGAGTGAGAAATATAAAATATTAGGACTAATATACTATATGTTGTTATCTCGTTTTTTTTTATTATTTATTTGTTATATTAGTATCATGTTTTATTTTTGCCTAGTATTTCTATTATTAGGAATACGACAGTAATGTCCTATAAACTCTATATTATATAATAATTAATAAAAGATGTAATATTTGGTTCGATCCTGGTACTATAATGTAGTGTTTCATTATTAGAATTATATTAAAATTACAGGGCGTTACACATCTAGTCTGCATTATATGAGTCCAGTCTTAATTAGGACTATAAAATTTCCCTAGGTCTAGTTTGCATTATATGTAAACCCTAGTCAGTCTACGGACGATAAAAGTCATCCCCTAAGTCTAATCATTCAGTTTGCTTGCATAGTCCAGTCCAGTCCATGTCTTCATTTGCATATAGTTATGTCCATGTCTCCATCATAGTCAAGTCCAAGAACCCATAATCATTTCCATTTCCATCTCAAAATCCCTTCGCATCTTCCTCTCCATTTCCATTCTGCAACTTCCCCCATTTCTATTTCTCATCTCCATTTCTCATTTCAAAAACATTATTTCTAAAAATTTACGAGGTCCATCCGATTTCTGTTCAAGATAGGTCGTGAGATTATAACTTGGGAACGTCCAACAGAGAGGCAACAAGGTCGACCTACTCCCAGACTCGTTAAGCGCATCCTAACCTTTTCAGACGAATCCTCTGACTCTTCTGAATCATCATCTGAAATGGGGGACGCTAATGAACAGCTCAGCGCCATTATGGCTCAACTCACACTGATGAACTCTCGTCTTGAGGAACAAGACCAAGAGATTAAGGCACTGAGGGAGAAGCTAATTGAAGAAGACGAGCAAGGCGACACTCCACCACCAATCAAGACCAACACAGAATTGAGGTTTGAAAAACTCGAGCAATTGATCCAGTCAATTCCTGCACTCGACAGTCAGGCTCATGGCCATGACATTATTGATCCTGAACTGAGGGAAAAACTCCCTAAAAAGGTAACATTGGGTGACCTCCCAAAATTCAAGGGGCTTGAAGACCTAGATGACCACTTGAGAGCTTTCTCCAACTCTATGGCTCTCAAGGGCATGAGCAAGGACCTGTTTGCTTATGTCTATCCTTTAACCTTGGATGCACATCCATCCAAGTGGTTCAGATCATTGAACAAAGCTAAGCTGAATGATTGGGACTATATCAGAGAAGAGTTCCACAAACAATACATATACAATACTCAGCTTCCCATTGGCCTTCGTGAATTGGAATTAACTAAACAGAATGCCAATGAAGATTTCGTCATCTTCCTTAACAGATGGAGGGAAAAAGCTGCACAAATGACCAATAGGCCATCTCAGGAGGATCAAGTCCGACTGGTGATCCGTAACCTGCAGCCTAAGTATGGGGATCATATCAAGTTCCAACCAATAGAGTCTTTCACGAAGCTCTATAAGGTAGGCCTGCTGATTGAAGAAGAGGTACATGCCAACAAGAACAAGGGTTCTAACAACAACAACTCTTTCAAGAAGAGTAATAACAACCCTTCTAGCTCTAATGTCAATGCCTTAAATACTGAAAAGGGAGGTTATCAAAAGCCTCAACAAACATTCACTCCATTGGGCATGACTTTAGAAGAAGCCTTCACTAGGCTTCATGCAAAAGGAGCAATACAGCCTATCGGTCCCACTCCAGACCTTGCATCTGAAAATAGATCCAGTAAATGGAACCCTAATGCCTATTGTAAGTACCACCAAGGGAATGGACACCCAACATCTGCGTGTTGGGCAATAAGGAATACTCTACAAGACATGGTTGAAAGTGGCAGACTTCCGATTCCGCCGGCATCAAAAGTCAGTAACAACAACAACCCCTTGGGCATCGTGTCAACAGTGCAGGGGGCTTAGTCATTTAACGTTGGTTTTCTAGGTTAAGTCGGAGAGTCCCTCCCTAGCTCCTTCATTTTCCTTCCTATCGAGTCTATGTCATTTAGGATTTTTCACTAGAGGAAAAAAAATCAAGGGCTGCGGTCCAAGGGCTGCGGTTATTTAAAAAACGCAGCCCTTAACTACAAAGGGCTGCGGTTAGTCGAAAAACCGCAGCCCTTCATTATAAAGGGCTGCGGTTAACCCAAAAACCGCAGCCCTTCATTACAAAGGGCTGCGGTTATTAAACAACGCAGCCCTTCACGTTTTCATTTCCCCCTAAAGCTTCCCTCGCTTGGCAATTCCCGCACTCACACCACACCCTAGTTACGAATACCCGCCTCTCTCTCTCTCTCACTCACGCTCCCCGCCCCTCTCTTTCACACACTCACTCCCCCCCCTCTCTCCAGACCTCCGGGTCGCCGCCGATCTCCTCCTCCTCACATCAATGACTGTCATGACTCCGGCTCCTATTGACGTGCGGTTTTGTTTGTTGTTGCAGCAAGAAGATGGCGAGATGCTTGTCCCTTTCGTCGCTCGACCACCGTTGCTGCGTTTTTGTTTTCGTTTTCCACCTTCTCTCTGTTCGGCGCCGTCAATTTCTCTCACCTGCACTCTCCTCCTCCTTTCGTTTTTGTCGCGCGAACACTTGCTGAGCGTGTCGGTGCCGGAGATCCGTTCTCGACTACCTCGCCGCTGAGGTATTTTCTCTCTCCCCTCTTTTGATTTTAAGTTTTTACCGATTTTCTTTGTTTCTTCAATGATTTTCGTGGATCTAGGGTTCGAAATTGGTTTTGAAATTGTTGTAGTCTTGCAATCGCTTGAGTTTCTCTCTCTTCGTTGGTTTTGGTAGATTCTTGACATTTTTCGCTTCGATTATGTTCAATTTTGTTTATCGCCCGTATGTGCACTATAATCTACGGATAAAGGGTCTATATGCCGACATCTTCGTGGATTCCTAGGCAAGCGACACGAAAATGAGGTCTGCCTTATGGTTTCAATTGCTTCATTTCACTGTTCAGTACTTCACTTTAGTGTAATTATTCCATTTTAATTGGTGAAAACAATACTCTTTCCGTTCTAGAATAGTTGTGTTTTGATGATTACGTGTGTAGATTATGGAGTTAGTTATTGTATTGATATCCATAATTGGTAACTACTACTGATTTGGTATTTCAAATTGAAAAGTAATAGTGTATTGATAATATTAAGTGACAGATAATATGGTATAAGAATGAGATAGTTTAGTATCAAATATGGGAGAAATATATGAAATGCATTCGCTAATGTTTTGACTTAGTAAATTCATTCACATCATTCTCTTGTATGAAATTTTTTGATTAGCACTTGCTGTTTGAATATGTAGGATGATGCCTCTATTTCATGGAGGAAAAGGAAAAAGCATTACTTTATTCTTTGTCAATGTGGGAAGCCTATATATTCCAGGTTCATCTTCTGCCTCGAAGTTGTGAATACTAACTACTGCTAGGTTCGAACATGACAAGCGTTTGTAGAAATCGGGATGAATTTGCTTCTTTAAAATGATTTCGCCGCCTTGTAACAGGTATGGCGATGAACACAAGCTTGCTTGGATTTTTCAAGCAACATTGCAAGCTATAGTTTCTTTTGTTGAGAATGGGTATGTCACTTGGATTGAGTTGGCAAGATCTTGTTTTTCGAGCGCCTCTCCTGAATTTTAGAAGTGCAATTTGTATTTTGTGTATCTGTTTCTTGTTAAGTGTTGACTGCTTTCCATACTTGCCTAAATCTAATGCTTTTCCCTTCATATTATACTTTGTCTGCCAGAGAATCTTATCCTGTATTGCGACTTACGATATTGTTTTACCCTAATCTTGGTTGCTTTGCAGCATTATCAAGGTGATGTTTCAGGATTAGAGTTATGCTTTGTCATTATAAATAATGAATATGGAGAACACACAGAAGATGAATTGATTCCTGGAGGGAAAAATATTCGTGTCATGAATGAGAATGTGATTCCATTTATTCATCTAATAGCTAATCATCTATTGAATTATCAGGTAATACGATCTTATTCGTTATAATGATTGTATGCTTCCACCCAAGTTTCAACTTTAGCTACATACTAATACCTTAGGTATGTCAAACTAATGGATACTACAACTGTCAGATACGTCAGCAAAGTTCGCATTTCCCGAGAGGATTTCAAGTAACTTATACGAAAGGAATGGATTGATATGTTCAATGAACATGAACTTCGGGTATAATCATCTTCTTTAATAGAGTGTATTACTTGTCTATTTTATCTATTTTTCCATCGCTTGCCTTTCACGTGAGAAAGGCTTAAGCTATAGTTTAGAATTTAAGCAGCTTAAAAGCTATTATATTCTGCTAGTGCCTATCGTTTCTTAACCTTTCCTACATAATGGATATTTACCTTGTTGAAGCATTCTTTTTAACCGTTAACACATTATCCACCATCATTGATGTACTTGGTTGATTTTTCATTATTAACAAGGGATTCGTTTGTTAGTGTATTATTCATACTAGGGTACTCATATTGGACAGTTGGATGTAGTAGGAAGAAGGGAAAGAAATGAAAAGACTTTACCATGTTTGTTTTTAAAATAAAAAATTGATTATATAGAAAAGGAGAGGAAGTAATGGGTACGAGAATCTTAAGATTTTTGCAATTTTCTTTCCTCTCATATTTGGAGGAGTTAGAGAGGAAAGGGAAATAAGAATACTTTCCTTTCCCTTCCTTCGATTAAACCGAACTTTACAAAAGTCACTTTCTTTCTTTTCTTCTTTCTTCCTCCCTTTTGTGACAAAAATAATACAAACAATCTTCATATGGCGGTTTCATTGTATCCTTCTCGAACAATGTTAGATTTTTGATTTTTGTGTTTATCAATTTATCTCGCTAACTAAAATATAAAGAAAACTTCAATTTTTATCCGGAATATGGTACCGCATATACTTGACTTGGAAATCGATATATTGATTTCGTATCCGTGGAGGGACCCTGGATACGAATCGAAGAGGAGAGAATTGTTACATATTGACTTGTAATGTATCTTTGGAGTATGAGAAAATGTATGTTTTATTCGAACGCTTTTTTTTGTGCTATCTTTTTTCGAGTTATGTTTTAGAAATTAGAACCCTTTTACCCAGAAGTTGATTGTTCGAGGATGAACCTTATTTATCCCCCTTTCCCCCTTAGTTGAAGATGATTGTTCGAGGAATTAGTATGGGCATTGTAGCCCCCTTTGGGATCATGGTGCTGGTTTGGTTGAATTGTTTTTTTGCCTTTATTTGTGTTGGTGCTGCTTGTTATTGTTATTGATTTGGTGCGTGCCTTCTTCTCTATTTTGTGAATCTAATTTCTTCTTGGTGTTGGTAAATGTTTAACTAGTTTAATTTTGTTTCTATTTATTTGATAAATTAGTCTCTTATGGAATGACTAAGATTTCCGAACTTGGCTATAGCTTCGGCCATTTTTCGTTCGACGAGGATTAATTGCTCTTTGGACTTAGTGGTTTGACCATTTGAGTGCTGATTTTTGTTGGTAAGTGAGTGTTTGATTTCTTTTTTTTTTTTTTTTTGTTACATGGAGCAAAGTGTTTGTTACAAAAACCCGCATCCCCCTCTGTCTCTTCGCATCTCATTCCTTGCGTGCGATTTTCCAGTAGTAGCTATCAATTGCCATATGCTTCTCAAGTAATTTTCTCTCTCCTACTATCAGATCTTCTATATTTATCAATTTGTGTGTATATGTGAATTCATTTGAATATATGGATTTACGATTTGCACAATCTTTAGATTTATGATGCGAATTAAGCTTGATATTCTTCGAATTAGGTTACTCTTATCGAATATTCCGCGCAATGATGCCTTGTTAAACTTGAATCGAGGATCAAAAATCGAAATTAATATAATCATTTCGTTTTGCGATTTGAAACTAGACATGTTAAGCGATAATTTATGGAGATTTCAACTTTTCATCATCTTGCAAGATTCTTATCGATTGGAAAATTGATGTGTTTGTATATGCTTCGCTTGAAAATCCTTCTTGTGTGGTTTGTCTTGCTTATGAGAATATGTTTGATTGATGATCACAATAAATGCTTATGAGAATATGTTTGATTGATGATCACAATAGTATTTTTTGCGTGCTTCTTTTATGGAAGTATGCTTCATGTAGTGTTGATCATCTCCGAGTCTTGAGTATCTTGTTGAGCTCTTTGGTTTACTACTGATTCGGGGCTCGAAAACTTGCCTCGTTATGAAATTATATCGCCCTTGAATTTGAGGACCCGATCTTTTCTGCCTTTATACAATTATATCTGCCCTGCTGCACTCCCCCCGACCGGCCCCCCTCCCCGTTGCACTCCCCCCCCGACTCCCTGCGCCCGCGCCCCCCCTCCCTGCTGCACTCCCCCGCGCCCCCCTCCCTGCTGCACTCCCACGGCCCGGCCCCCCTCCTGTTGCACTCCCCGAGCGCCCCGGCCCCCCCTCCCGCCTGCACTCCCCAGCCCCGACCCCCCCCCCGCTGCACTCCCCCGACCCGCCCCCCTCCCCGCCGCACTCCCCCGACCAAGCCCCCCTCCCTCTGCACTCGCCCCGAGCAGCCCCCCCCCTGCACTCCCCTGCCCGCCCCCCTCCCCGCTGCACTCCCCCGCCCCCCCCCCCCGCTGCACTCCCCCCGACCCGGTCCCCCTCCCTGCTGCACTCCCCACGACCCGCCCCCCCCCTGCCGCACTCCCCCGACCCGGCCCCCCTCCGCTGCACTCGCCCCCGAAGCCCCCCTCCCTGCTGCACTCCCCCCGCCCCCCTCCCCGCACTCCCCTCCCGACCCAGCCCCCCTCCCTGTCGCACTCCCCCGAACCGGCCCCCTCCCCGCCGCACTCCCCCACGACCAACCCCCTCCCTGCTGCACTCCCCCCGAACAGCCCCCTCCCCGCCGCACTCCCCCGCGCCCCCTCCATGCCGCACTCCCTCCCGACCCGCCCCCCCCTGTTGCACTCCCGACCGACCCCCCCCCCCCGCCGCACTCGAGATGATTGGACATTTCTTTATTTGAGCTAGTTGTTTTGGTCTATCTTACATTTCTTATATCTGAGCACTAGAGTTTCATTGTTTTTTTTTGGCGTACTAAAGATAGAATTAGTTTGATTTCTAATCATTGAAGAGCAACATTCTTTCAGTTTCTTTGAAATTTGACATCTCAGTTACATACTGATCTGGATGTCTCATACTGAAGTGATACTGATATGGAATACATAGAGCATACCCATGGCAGCTGGTAGCTCCAACTTGCTGGTTGATTCGGAGATTTTGGTTTTATTTGTCATCTCTAGAGAAGTTCTTTGTGTAATTCAGTTATTATTTTCTCTATATTTGTGTACGAAACATAATTTGTAATGAAAAATAATACTTATATATATATATAACTGTTTGGGAACATTTAGGACAAAAAAAATGCAAAAAAAAAAATTTTTTTTTTTATTTTTTTTGGGTCATAAGGGCTGCGGTTTAGGCCCTTAACCGCAGCCCTTAACCCACCAAGGGCTGCGGTTTAGGCCCTGACCGCAGCCCTTAACGCGCTAAGGGCTGCGGTTAAAAACCGCAGCCCTTCCTAAATGCCAAGGGCTGCTAGTCCAATGGCTGCGGTCGAAAAACGTAGCCCTTGGGCCCTTTTTGACCGCAGCCCTTGGGCTTTTTTCCTCTAGTGTTTATTTCTAATAAGCCTTGTTTCATTCATTTTCAATTAATAAAATAATTGCATTTTCATTTTCATTTTTTATTGGCCTTCCATCATTTAATTTATGCTTCTAATTCAATGATGAAACTTAAATCACCTAATGAACTTGACTAACAATAATAGAAGGAGATCTGAAATAAAATAATAAAGAAAAATAAATAATGGACATCCTTTGGATAAGGAGTTATTCCCTCTTCCTCCATCACCTTCCATAAGCCATCATCCTTAAACCATCATCTTCATGATCATTAGCCAAATAACCTTTCAAAATCAAAGCTCTACAAATAGCCTTCAAGTCTTCCAATGCCCTAAACCAATAACTTGTGCGCAAGCCTTACTATATATATAAAAAAAAAGATCAATGCCAGGCACAAATAAAAAAAGTGAAAGAAGTTCAAAGTGTGAAAAAAGCAAAAGCAAAAGAAACGCACAAGACAAAAATGCAAAAACATTCAAAAAGAAAGAGGCAAAGGCAAAGAAATAAAAAATCAAGCTAGGGGGGCTTGCACACAAGTTCTACCCCTCATTAAAATCCTTCGATCCACCTTTACCTTATCCCAACCAATTCAACCTTTCATCAACCTTAACTCTTTTTTCAAGGTATGTCCAAGCCCGCTAGGTTGAAAACCCGAAAGGGCGGCTTAAGCAAAACTCAGGGCACAAAAAAAAATAACAAAAAAATAATAAATCAGATCCAGAACTACGAATGGTCTAATTCCGCAAGGATACGTAGGAATCCTTATCTCGAGGTCCGACCGCTTCAATAAAATAAATTAGTCAAGGTCTAATGATTTGATTTTCTAGAGTTCAGGAGCATAATCTCTTTTTAGATCCCGACATAGATTCGAGTCTGAACCTAGCCTCGTTAAAGCCTTTTCCCACTTACATTCATTTGAGTCATAAATTTAAACCTTTTTTTTCAATCCAAGCTCTCCTTTTCCCTGAAGGACTCTCCGATAATTCCATGGTTTCTGGCTATATTTGACTTTGCCTATAACAACTTCCCGAAGAAGAATCCCCAGCGACAACTTTCAACGTTCAAGACATGTCAACTACATTTCAATCGAGGCTCATAATGCCTAATTCAAAGCAAGCTCACCCAAAGTGGGGGCTTCCTATACGTGTGGTGGTTCCTCCAAATCAAACTCCCGAAGAGTTGTAATCCGCGGACCTCGTTTACGGACCCCGATTATTTACTAAAAACAGTTTTCGGAAACTATTTATTCTATCTAATTCTGATCATTCTATCTTCTTACATGTCCAGATCATCCTATCCTTGCAAAACCCTGACCTTGCATTGCATTTCATACATTATAGTCTTGCATAACCCTGACCTTGCATGACGTGTCATCCCTTAGCTTTGCATAACCTTAATCCTTGCATAGCGTCTCATGCATCCTTAGAGAGTCTAAGTTTGCATTATTGCATCATTATGTGCTTATCTGAGTGTTTGCACCTATCTGCTAACACCTTCTTCTGCTGGTAATCAGATTGCTTGTAGTTATTGTCCTGCATACTAACTTTGTTTTGCAGAGACCGGCGTATATAGATCAGTTCTAAACTGCAGATTGTTTAGAATCGTTCTCCGTCCCGACACCGTATACTTTGACTTTCAGTTTCCTGAACCTCAGTCAAAGTGGGGGCTTCTGTAGATACATAATCGTGTCTCCCCATTTAAGGATCCGATGATGAAACCAACCGTGGTCTTAATTGGTCCGACCCAAGGGCAGAGCAGTCTAAAAAGTCATGGATTAACGTGGTCATGTCTTGTGTGACTTCTGTGCGTTATTCTGTTGTTGTGAATGGTGTTGTGTGTGGTGATGTTACCCCTACCCGGGGAATTAGACAGGGAGACCCCATCTCCCCCTATATGTTTATACTTGTTGCAGATGCTTTTTCAGCTCTCCTCAATAAAGCAGTTGCAGACAAAGTTATTCATGGGATGAAGGCTAGCAGAAATGGCCCGAAAATCTCTCATCTCCTCTTTGCTGATGAGAGTTTACTCTTTGCTTGAGCTTCCCGACAGGAATGCAAAACAATAGTTGAGATCCTCAACAAATATGAAGCAGCATCCGGTCAGAAAATAAATATTCAGAAATCGGAAATCTCTTTTAGCAAAGGTGTTAGTTCTGTGCAGAAAGAAGAGTTGACAGATCTACTGGCTATGAAGCATGTTGACAGACACTCGAAGTATTTGGGGATTCCTACTCTCCCGGGTCGCTCCAAAAAACAAGTTTTCGATGATATCAAAGACTGAAGCTGGAAGAAGTTGCAGGGGTGGAAGGAAAAGCTCCTTTATAGAGCAGGTAAGGAAGTCATGTTGAAGTCAGTAATTCAAGCTATTCCGACATATCTAATGGGAGTCTATAAATTCCCTTGTGCAATTATGCAAGCTCACCATTCTGAGATGGCGAGATTTTGGTGGGGGTCTAAAGGTGGTCGCAACTCGATGCACTGGAAGAGTTGGAATGCTCTATGCTCGCCCAAATGCCTTGGAGGCCTTGGCTTCCGAGACCTTACTGTTTTTAATGACGCGCTCCTGGGGAGCAATGCTTGGAGATTGATTCAAAATGGCTCCTAACTTCTTAGTAGAGTGATGAAGGCAAAGTACTAATTGGTCCGACCCAAGGGCACAGCAATCTAAAAAACCATGCAAAACCATTTCGAAAAGTGTTAAAGTCCTATTTTAAAGCCCAATTAATTATTCATGATTATTAATTGTATTTTGAGCGCAATTCTTTGAAAAGCCCAATTAATTGTCAAAAGATATTTTTTATAAGATAAAATCAGATTTTATCCCGTAAAATCAGATATCCGTAGATAAAAGATAAAAGAAAATCTTTTAGAACTCGTTTTTATCAAAAATTATCAAAACGTGTCAAAAACAAGCTCTGCGCTGAGTGCAGCTGCCTGCGCCGAGCGCAAGGCCTGCGCCGAGCGCACGTGTCCTGACACGTGGGCTTCCACGTATGCTGCACCTAGCGTACAGCCTGTGCCAAGCACACCAGAACTGCCACGTAGACTTCTGTTTCATGTAGAGTCCTGCGTCAAGGGCAGTTCTCTGCGTGAGACGCGGCTTTTCTTTCTTATCTATTTCAAAACGCATACCACGTGTACGCTTTCTATTGGGCATGCCGCGTCATGCGTTTAACACGTCAGCCTGCGCCAGACGCAGCTAGCGCGTGAGGGCAGTGCCGTTTTCTCTATAAATAGGCCTGATTTCCGTACAGGTTTCAGAACGGATTTTTCACATAACACTCGACGAATACTTTACGAACACAATTACGAATTCTCTCTAAGAACTACAAAATCTTTCTACAAAATTCACACCTTTCAAACACAAATACATTCAATCTACATACATTCATACATTCAGATTTTCAGGCTTCACGATTGCTCGTCCCGAAGGTTGCAATCTTGCAGGCCCAAGCCACGGTATAATCCTGAGGGTCCTTGAATAAATTCTTTTTATATTGAAGTTACTAACTGTTTTCTTTCCTGATGTAGATCTTTAATTTAAAACCGTTCTACTGTATATTTGGTAGGCGTTTTGTCGTGTGCACCTAACCAAAGATAAATTTCTCCTACTCTCTTTTACAATTAAATGTAGAAGGAAAGTAAGGTTCGTATCCACAGGGAAACAGGGACAAGTTTAATATTTAGCATGAATCAGTACCTAGATTAAGCTAAGGGCCGAGAAACCTAATAACAAGAGGGGTTTCAAAAGAGTTATGAATAAACTACAACTAACTAGCATATAAATAAAATGAGAAATCAATATGGAAAGATCTTGAATCTGATTAACATCCACTTCAATTTCATTATCGATCATTGAACCTCAACTCTAATTATTTCCATGATTATCTAATGTCGAGAACTAATCTCGTATTCTCCTTATTCTTAGTTGAATAGCACGATCAGCGTGACTATAAAACCCTAACTAAAGGATAACCTAGTCCGATCAGCGTCTAAGTTCAATCCAATAGCAGCAATAAACACAGAGAACCAATAGACTTGCTAATGTCATACACGCGATAAACATTCAACAGTTGATTCAATTTCCCCAAGAAATAACCAAGACGATCTGCATCTAAGTTACTCCCTAGTTTGCTATAAATAGATAAAAAATAGAACAATCTGATTCTATCCTTAAATCTAGCATTAGATTCATTACACAATCAAACTAGTAACGTTCCTAGCATAATTATGCAAAAATCATAGAACACAATCATAGAAATTAAACCATAATCAAAGAAACTAAATAGAGAGGAAAGATTTCACAATAATGCTTGAAGTTTCATGTTAATCTTCTTCAAGAACAGTTCAAGCTACAATCGGCATAGCAAAAGCCAATTCCATAATTGAAATTTCTAAAACTAAACTAGAAAATGAAAACTAAAAAGAGAAGATAATAAGAGAAGAATGGAGTTTTGGAGACTCTCTCTCCTCAAGTGTGCTGTCCCCTCTCCCCAAAAATAAAGTTTGGTATTTATACTAAAGCCCAAAAATCAGCCGACAACTACACTGAACTAGCAGGTCGCGAGGTGAGAGTCTGGTCGCACCGTGCGATGAGCTACTGCCTCCAACACACGCTGCAGAGCTGGGCCTGGCAAGGAGGTCGCGACTCGCGAAGATTCTCGCGAGGTGCGACCTGCGTGTTAGTTGAGCGCGCTGCTTGACTTGCGATGCTGCTGGGCCGGCGATGCTGCTGGGCTTGGCTTAGGCTTGCGGCGGAGCTTGGTTTAGGCTTGCGGCAGAGCTTGGTTAGAACTTGTGGCGACGCTTGGCTAGTGCAACGATGTTGTGGAGTTGTTCCAACCACTCATGCTTCTAGGAGCTCGGAACTTACAACTTTAACAATAATTAAAGTACAAAATTCCGTACTTCCGCTAAGAGCTAAGTAAAACACAAATGTTAAAAATTACAATCAAACCCCCTAGCAAAATGCACCCAAAACATCATAAAAACATCGTATAACTTGAGCTTATCAAATACCCCCACACTTGAACTTTACTCGACCTCGAGTAAACTCAAAAGTGAGAATTGCCAAACAAATCTTCACCATAGTTATCGACACCAACCTACACTCTTCACCAACTACATTATCATCATCACATCTTAACAAAATCCGCTCAAAACCTAAACGTAAGGGACAATGACTCCCCCACACTTAGATTCAAGCTCACCTAAACCTCAAAAAATGATCTAAAACTACTTCACTAACCTAAACAATCAAGCCATGGAACAATAACAAAATGGGATAAATTCCATGCTTACTCCCAAAACAATCGGCTAACCAATGCAAGTTTAAATCCTTACCGGCTAAGGACTTAAACTTCAACACTGACCTCCAATTCACCAAAAATCATCAAAAGAATGTGAAAGCCAACTTTAAATAGATCTTCACAAAACATAGGATGAATTCACCAACCTTACCCGAAAACGCTTTCCACCTTATGACACCTACTCCGGCAAATGAGTTATCAAAATACATAATTCTCTCATAATCTCTCATTTTGCCTAGGAGCCCTTTCGGGTTTTCATCCTAGCTTCTCACATTTTGTTTTTGCATCTCACCATCTTACCCGCTCAATATAAGCCACTTTTTTGCATAGGTTTCCCTTTCGGGTTTTCAACCTATCCGGGCCCCCATTTTTGCCTGAGTCGCCCGCCCTTGCGGGTTTTCAACTCAGCGGGTTTCATTTCATCACTTTTTTTTTATTTTTTTGTTTTCATTTTGAAAGTAATACATACAACATAGATACATGAGAATGAGAATACCCTCCCCCCTACTTAAACTACACATTGTCCTCAATGTGACGACAATTAGAAGAAAAAGTAAACTGAAAATGGGGGGGAAAATCGAAAATCGGGTAAATCGAAGATCGAAGGCTCAAGACTCATGACAAACAATCCGTCAAACTCAAATTTCTTAACAACACCAACTCGAATCTCATAAATCAACTGACAATCCTCTCCCTCGAATCACTCAAACAAATGGCAAATTCAAATTTTTAAAATTTTTGATATTTGCACCTAGCTTAAGAGATCGAAAAGATACAACAATCTCACCGTTTCAATTTCGCCAACTCCTACCGGTTGAACTCTTCCCAACGGGTTTTCTTTTGTGGATTTTGGCTCAAAGTGGATTAAGATTTGTTGTGGTTCTTTTTAGTGGGTGGGAAGTGGGTGAAAGAAAATTTGTTGTGGTGGTGGAAATTTGATGAGAAATAAAGGAAAAGAAAGAAAATAAGAGGGGTCTCGGGTTGCCTCCCGAGAAGAGCTGTTGTTTAAAGTCGTTTGCTCGACTTAGTACCTTAAGCTCAATAATTGGGCTTGTGCTCCATGTGTGACAATGGTGGCTCCATGTCAACCTCCAATTCAAGTACCTGCAAAACAGATTGAGAAGAACTCTTGCAATGCATCGTTAGTGGTACAGTTTCAAAACAAGGTAAATTAGGAGGCTTTTTTCGCTCTTTCAACTCCGGCACCATAACCTGCACGTTAGTAGGAGACACACAATCCTCAACCAAGACATAATCAACATTCATCGACTCATCAACCTGCTCAATATCAAGAACATCATGCAATAAAGAGTCAACAATGTTAATAGAGCAAAGTGGGTTATCATCCTTAAGTAGAAGCTTAGGATCATTGATATCAAATGCCTCTACCTTCCCCTCAAACTCCAAGATCAAAGAGTCAGCGCAAACATCAATTTTAGTGCAAGATGTTTTCAATAAAGGTCGCCCCAAAAGGATTGGGGCGGCATGCTTATCAGGTTCCATCTCCAAAACATAAAAATCAGTAGGAAATTGCAATTTCCCAACCTTAACTAACACATCCTCTAATTTACCCCTAGGATAAACATTGGATCTATCAGCTAATTGAATCACCACACCAGTTTCATGCAAATTGCCAAGTTTCAAAGACTTATACAATGTATATGGAATCACATTAATTGACGCACCTAAGTCTAACATCGCTTTAGGAAACATGGTGTCACCTATAGTACATGGGATGGTAAACATGCCTGGGTCATTGCACTTTTGAGGTAATTTCTTTTGAAAGATAGCAGAGACATGCTCGCTAGCCTTCACTTTTTGCACTACCTTTTGTTTTTGCTTTCTTTTCGAAGTACACAATTCTTTAAGGAACTTAGCATACCTAGGTACTTGATTTAAAGCATCAAAAAGGGGAATGTTTACCTCACATTTACGAAAGATTTCGTAAATGTCTTTGTTGCGCTCTGCATTGCGGGTTTCTCTCAATACCTCGGGAAATGGTGGCTCTGGTTCATATGGTGGAGGAGGTGATTTTCGGACTTGCTCCTCTTGTTGAGGTGGCAATGATTTACAATCTGTTGTCGGATCATGCTCGATCACCTCTTCCACGATCTCTTTGTCTCGAACCACCAACCTCTCTTTGCTTGCAATTTCCGCTCCACTCCTCAATGTGATAGCACTCACGTTCATTTTAGGGTTGAGTTCTGTTTGGGATGGCAACCTCACCGAATCCCTAGCCTCTATTACAGCTCCTGCAATTTGGCTTACTTGGCTCTCCAAGTTCTTGATGCTCGATCGAGTTTCCTCTTGGAACTGCACCATGTTACCCTGCATGTTAGTCACATTTTTAGTTAAAACATTTAACATTTCTTCAGTGGACATGCTAGAGCTCGAGTCTTGGCCTTGGGGCCTAGGATAAGGGTGTGGTTGTGGCCTGTTATAGTGCTGTTGTTGATGTTGATTGCCAAATCTAAAGTTAGAATGATCTCTCCACCCTTGCTCAGAAGCATAGGAGTAGGGATCATGTCTCTGTAATGCTTGTTGGCCTTGAAAACCTACAGCTTTGACCTCTTCCCTAAATTCTTCTTGTATTTGAGGGCAAACATCAGTATGATGATCTAAAGAACAAATTCTACAAGCTTTTACCTGTTGAACTCTATTGTTCTTTACCATGAACTCACGCATCACTGATCTGAGAGCTTGTACTTGATCCTCGGCCTTTGAAGAGCTAGAACCTGGACTTTCAACATTTGCTCTACGATGATTCGATCTTCTACTGAACTGTCTCGAGCCTTCAGCTAGTTCTTCAATGAGTTCTCTAGCTGCAGTTGGGGTTTTGTTTATGAAAGAACCTCCACTAGCAGCATTCACCATTCGCACATCTTCGTCAGAAGAACCATTGTAAAAGTACAAAATGAGGTCTTCATCAGAATAGCCATGATATGGACAACTAGCACAAAGTCTCTTGAACCTCTCCCAATATTCGTAGAAAGACTCATCGTGTTTCTGCTCAATATTGCTGATTTCCTTCTTTAATGTTGATGACTTAGAAGCTGGAAAGAACTTCTCAAGAAATCGCTTCTTCATTTCAACCCAAGTGGAAATACAACCAGGAGGAAGATAATATAACTAATCTTTAGCTCCATCCTTCAAAGCAAAAGGAAAAGCTCTCAACTTGATTTGTTCATCCTTTGCTCCACTTGGTTTCATGCTAGTACAAACCACGTGAAACTCCGAAAGAAATTTGTTTGGATCTTCTCCATTGAGCCCATGGAACGAAGGAAGCAAGTGTATCAACCCCGACTTCAATTCAAAAGTAGTGCCTTCATCAAGAGCCGGAAATGAGATGCACAATGGTTGTTGATCAAGGTTAGGAGCCATGAGCTCCCTCAAGGTACTAGTTTCAATTCTCGGAGGCATCTCTTCCTCCACTTCAATGTTAAAAGATGATTCTTGAAAATTTTCTCGCAAAATGTTTCTCCTCCTGAAAAGAGTCAATTCTAATTCGGGATCGTAATGCAAAGATTCTTTGTTAGTAGCACGAGTGTTAACCATAAACAAAGAGCACAAGCAATACAATCCAAAAACACACGCTATATACAAACAAGTAACACCGTTTCCCCGGCAACGGCGCCAAAATTTGGTAGGGTTTTGTCGTGTGCACCTAACCAAAGATAAATTTCTCCTACTCTCTTTTACAATTAAATGTAGAAGGGAAGTAAGGTTCGTATCCACAGGGAAACAGGGACAAGTTTAATATTTAGCGTGAATCAGTACCTAGATTAAGCTAAGGGCCGAGAAACCTAATAACAAGGGGGGTTTCAAAAGAGTTATGAATAAACTACAACTAACTAGCATATAAAAAAAATGAGAAATCAATATGGAAAGATCTTGAATCCGATTAATATCCACTTCCATTTCATTATCGATCATTGAACCTCAACTCTAATTATTTCCATGATTATCTAATGTCGAGAACTAATCTCGTATTCTCCTTATTCTTAGTTGAATAGCACGATCAGCGTGACTATAAAACCCTAACTAAAGGATAACCTAGTCCGATCAGCGTCTAAGTTCAATCCAATAGCAACAATAAACACAGAGAACCAATAGACCTGCTAATGTCATACACGCGATAAACATTCAACAGTTGATTCAATTTCCCCAAGAAATAACCAAGACGATCTGCATCTAAGTTACTCCCTAGTTTGCTACAAATAGATAAAAGAATAGAACAATCTGATTCTATCCTTAAATCTAGCATTAGATTCATTACACAATCAAACTAGTAACGTTCCTAGCATAATTATGCAAAAATCATAGAACACAATCATAGAAATTAATTCATAATCAAAGAAACTAAATAGAGAGGAAATATCTCACAATAATGCTTGAAGCTTCATGTTAATCTTCTTCAAGAACAGTTCAAACTACAATCGGCATAGCAAAAGCCAATTCCATAATTGAAATTTCTAAAACTAAACTAGAAAATGAAAACTAAAAAGAGAAGAATGGAGTTTTGGAGACTCTCTCTCCTCAAGTGTGCTGCCCCCTCTCCCCAAAAATAAAGTTTGGTATTTATACTAAAGCCCAAAAATCAGCCGACAACTACACTGACCTAGCAGGTTGCGAGGTGCGAGTCTGGTCGCACCGTGCGGTGAGCTACTGCCTCCAACACACGCTGCAGAGTTAGGCCTGGCAAGGAGGTCGCGACTCGCGAAGATTCTCGCGAGGTGCGACCTGCGTGTTAGCTGAGCGCGCTGCTTGACTTGCGATACTGCTGGGCTTGCGATGCTGCTGGGCTTGGCTTAGGCTTGCGGCGGAGCTTGGTTTAGGCTTGCGGCGGAGCTTGGTTAGAACTTGTGGCGACGCTTGGCTAGTGCAACGATGTTGTGGAGTTGTTCCAACCACTCATGCTTCTAGGAGCTCGGAACTTAGAACTTTAACAATAATTAAAGTACAAAATTCCGAACTTCCGCTAAGAGCTAAGTAAAACACAAATGTTAAAAATTACAATCAAACCCCCTAGCAAAATGCACCCAAAACATCATAAAAACATCGTATAACTTGAGCTTATCAAATACCCCCACACTTGAACTTTACTCGACCTCGAGTAAACTCAAAAGTGAGAATTGCCAAACAAATCTTCACCATAGTTATCAACACCAACCTACACTCTTGACCAACTACATCATCATCATCACATCTTAACAAAATCCGCTCAAAACCTAAACGTAAGGGACAATGACTCCCCCACACTTAGATTCAAGCTCACCTAAACCTCAAAAAATGATATAAAACTACTTCACTAACCTAAAAAAGCAAGCCATGGAACAATAACAAAAAGGGATAAATTTCATGCTTACTCCCAAAACAATCGGCTAACCAATGCAAGTTTAAATCCTTACCGGCTAAGGACTTAAACTTCAACACTGACCTCCCATTCACCAAAAATCATCAAAAGAATGTGAAAGCCAACTTTAAATAGATCTTCACAAAACAAAGGATGAATTCACCAACCTTACCCGAAAACGCTTTCCACCTTATGACACCTACTCCGGCAAATGAGTTATCAAAATACATAATTCTCTCTTAATCTCTCATTTTGCCTAGGAGCCCTTTCGGGTTTTCATCCTAGCTTCTCACATTTTGTTTTTGCATCTCACCATCTTACCCGCTCAATATAAGCCACATTTTTGCATAGGTTGCCCTTTCGGGTTTTCAACCTATCCGGGCCCCCATTTTTGCCCGAGTCGCCCGCCCTTGCGGGTTTTCAACTCAGCAGGTTTCATTTCATCACTTTTTTTATATATTTTTTTTTCATTTTGAAAGTAATACATACAACATAGATACATGAGAATGAGAATACACTCCCCCCTACTTAAACTACACATTGTCCTCAATGTGCTGACAATTAGAAGAAAAAGTAAACTGAAAATGGGGGGGGGGAATCGAAAATCGGGTAAATCGAAGATCGAAGGCTCAAGACTCATGACAAACAATCCGTCAAACTCAAATTTCTTAACAACACCAACTCGAATCTCATAAATCAACTCACAACCCTCTACCTCGAATCACTCAAACAAATGGCAAATTCAAATTTTTAAAATTTTTGATATTTGCACCTAGCTTAAGAGATCGAAAAGATACAACAATCTCACCGTTTCAATTTTGCCAACTCTTAGCGGTTGAACTCTTCCCAACGGGTTTTCTTTTTTGGATTTTGGCTCAAAGTGGATTAAGATTTGTTGTGGTTCAATTTAGTGGGTGGGAAGTGGGTGAAAGAAAATTTGTTGTGGTGGTGGAAATTTGATGAGAAATAAAGGAAAAGAAAGAAAATAAGAGGGGTCTCGGGTTGCCTCCCGAGAAGCGCTGTTGTTTAAAGTCGTTAGCTCGACTTAGTACCTTAAGCTCAATAATTGGGCTTGTGCTCCATGTGTGACAATGGTGGCTCCATGTCAACCTCCAATTCAAGTACCTGCAAAACAGATTGAGAAGAACTCTTGTAATGCATCGTTAGTGGTACAGTTTCAAAACAAGGTAAATTAAGAGGCTTTTTTCGCTCTTTCAACTCCGGCACCATAACCTGCACCATGCGTTTGACACGTCAGCCTGCGCCAGACGCAGCTAGCGCGTGAGGCGCAGTGCCGTTTTCTCTATAAATACGCCTGATTTCCGTACAGATTTCAGAACGGATTTTTCACATAACACTCGACGAATACTTTACGAACACAATTACGAATTCTCTCTACGAACTGCAAATTCTCCCAACAAAATTCACACCTTTCAAACACAAGTACATTCAATCTACATACATTCATACATTCAGATTTTCAGGCTTCACGATTACTCGTCCCGAAGGTTGTCAATCTTGCAGACCCAAGCCACGGTATAATGCTGAGGGTCCTTGAATAAATTCTTTTTATATTGAAGTTACTAATTATTTTCTTTCCTGATGTAAATCTTTAATTTAAAATCGTTCTACTGTATATTCTAAACCTTTTTCTTTCTTTTTATTTATTTTCATACATTATTATATGCTGGCCTGATTAATCTATACATTATTATATGATTGTCCTGCTTTATTGCTTTTATCACCCACATGTTATTTTTGTTAATCAAAGACCTAAAGAACTATTCTAATATTAATCAGATTAATTTGGACAACCTATTAGGTTCCCTGTAATATTGATTGCATAATAACTTGTCACTAAAAGTTAGTCTTTTTATGTGTTTCCTGAACCAACCTAAACTAATTATTTTTAGGGTGTATAAAAATATTATATGATTATTCTTTGGCATAAAATTTGCAATGAATCGATATTTAGTATAGGCCAACTCTGGGCGAATATGGTTCATTATGACTATATTCGTACCCTCACCCCCGAACTCAATCTTTGGTTCACTTTTACCATCTATGGAGTCCGGACGGGGAAATCTACATTGGATAATTTGTCCCTACGGTTTTCCCATATCCAATTAGGTTTATGATTCTTCCTAAAAAGAATTGTTGGCGACTGCTTTCAAAACAATTTTTTATAAAACCTTTACAGTGGGGTAGTCAAATATAATACGCGCTCACACCGCGTAGGCGAAATAAAAACACGCCTACAGTCGGTCTCACCCAAAGTTCGCAATTTCTTATGGCGATTGTGTTCGGGCACCCTACCTGTACGAGCTTTGCTCAAATACCATCACATTGCTAAAGACGATGTATGCCCACTATGCGAAGCAGCCTTGGAGACTTTGTGTCACGCTCTCATTCACTGCCCGGCTGTGAGGGAGGTGTGGGATATGGCTGATTTGGTGAACATGTTACCAGGGGAAGAGAGGACCGACTGGTTGGAGATATGGACTGAGTGGGAGGCGATGGAGGACTCGGCTCTTGTGCGATGGAGTTACCTGGCGTACAATTTGTGGTACAAGCGATGGGGTTCGAAAACTCTTGTCTCGGAAGGAGTGCTATGGAAGGTGGGAAATGGCACGAACATCCGCATTTGGGATGACCCGTTGGTGTGTAACGAGGGGAGTCGCTTTATTTCGGGTGAGCGTGTCGATGGCTTTTCTAACGTTTGTGATCTTATAGATTTTGGAAGTATGGAGTGGGATGCCCAATTAATTCATGATTCATTTGATGAGAGAGATGCACGTGCAATAATGGCGATCCCAATAAGTGAGAGACTCCCGGAAGATTCTATCTCATGGGCTTTCACAAAGAACGGAATGTATTCGGTCAAGACGGCTTACATGGTGCGAAAATCTAGAAATTTAGACCTCTTCCACAAGACTTGTGTGAGAATATGGAATCTGTCGGTGTAGACACATAATCGTGTCTCCCCATTTAAGGATCCGATGATGAAACATATCGTGGTCTTAATTGGTCCGACCCAAGGGCGGAGCAGTCTAAAAAGCCATTCAAAACCATTTCGAAAAGTGTTAAAGTCCTATTTTAAAGTCCAATTAATTATTCATGATTATTAATTGTATTTTGAGCCCAATTCTTTGAAAAGCCCAATTAATTGTTTAACAATAACTAATTAATTTATTTTAATAAATAACTATTTTCAAAAGATATTTTTTTATAAGTTAAAATTAGATTTTATCCCGTAAAATCAGATATCCGTAGTTAAAAGATAAAAGAAAATCTTTTAGAACGCGTTTTTATCAAAAACTGTCAAAACGTGTCAAAAATAAGCTCTGCGCTGAGCGCAGCTGCCTGCGCCGAGCGCACGTGTCCTGACACGTGGGCTTCCACGTATGCCGCACCTAGCGCACAGCCTGTACCAAGCGCCCAAGAACTGCCACGTACACTTATGTTTCATGTAGAGTCATGCGTCAAGCGCAGTTCTCTGCGTGAGACGCGGCTTTTCTTTCTTATCTTTTTCAGAACGCGTTCCACGTGTACGCTTTCTATTGGGCATGCCGCGGTGTCATGCGTTTGACACGTCAGCCTGCCCCTGACGCAGCTAGCGCGTGAGGCGTAGTGCCTTTTTCTCTATAAATAGGCCTGATTTCCGTACAGATTTCAGAACGGATTTTTCACATAACACTCGACGAATACTTTACGAACACAATTACGAATTCTCTCTACGAACTACAAAATCTCCCTACAAAATTCACACCTTTCAAACACAAATACATTCAATCTACATACATTCATACATTCAGATTTTCAGGCTTCACGATTGCTCGTCCCGAAGGTTGTCAATCTTGCAGACCCAAGCCATGATATAATCCTGAGGGTCCTTGAATAAATTCTTTTTATATTGAAGTTACTAACTGTTTTCTTTCCTGGTGTAGATCTTTAATTTAAAATCGTTCTACTGTATATTCTAAACCTTTTTCTTTCTTTTTATTTATTTTCATACATTATTATATGCTGGCCTGATTAATCTATACATTATTATATGATTGTCCTGCTTTATTGCTTTTATCACCCACATGTTATTTTTGTTAATCAAAGACCTAAAGAACTATTCTAATCTTAATCAGATTAATTTGCACAACCTGTTAGGTTCCCTGTAATATTGATTGCATAATAACTTGTCACTAAAAGTTAGTCTTTTTATGTGTTTCCTGAACCAACCTAGACTAATTATTTTTAGGGTGTACAAAAATATTATATGATTATTCTTTGGCATAAAATTTGCAATGAATCGATATTTAGTAGAGGCCAACTCTGGGCGAATGTGGTTCATTATGACTATATTCGTACCCTCACCCCCCAAACTCAATCTTTGGTTCACTTTGACCATCTATGGAGTCAGGACGGGAAAATCTACATTGGATAATTTGTCCCTACGGGTTTCCCATATCCAATTAGGTTTATGATTCTTCCTAAAAAGAATTGTTGGCGACTTCTTTCAAAATAATTTTCAATAAAACTTTTACAGTGGGGTAGTCAAATCTAATACGTGCTCACACCGCGTAGGCGAAATAAAAACACGCCTACAGTCGGTCTCACCCAAAGTTCGCCATTTCTTATGGCGATTGTGTTCGGGCACCCTACCTGTATGAGCTTTGCTCAAATACCGTCACATTGCTGAAGACGATGTATGCCCACTGTGCCAAGCAGCCTCGGAGACTTCGTGTCACACTCTCATTCACTGCCCAGCTGTGAGGGAGGTGTGGGATATGGCTGATTTGGTGAACATGCTACCAGGGTAAGAGAGGACCGACTGGTTGGAGATATGGACTGAGTGGGAGGCGATGGAGGACTCGGCTCTTGTGCGATGGAGTTACCTGGCGTACAATTTGTGGTACAGGAGGAATAAAGTTATTTTCGAGAGTTTTCACCAGCATAATAGACATGTTGTTGACTTTGCCACCAAAGCAGCGAAGGATTATGGGCTCTATTCCACCCGCCTCTACGGTGGTACGAAGAGTACAGCACCAAAAAGCCCCAAGAAATGGCATCCTCCACCTGAGGGATGTATTAAGTTGAACATTGATGGCTCTTTAGTGGACGATGGGTGGGTTGGCCTTGGTGTGGTAGCTAGAAACCACCATGGAGATGTCACTTTTGCTGCAACTCGAAGAGTCCGAGCATTCTGGCCTGCTGAAGTGGCCGAAGGCAAGGCGTTATGCCTCGCTTTGAAGCTGGCTCGTGTCTATGACATACGAGATGTGATTGTGGAGTCGGATTGCCAGATACTTGTGAATCGCCTTTCAAATGGTGCCATTTACTTTTCAGATTTGGATACTATTTTAGAAGATGCTTTTGTGTTTAGTAAGAATTTTAACTCTCTAGTTTGGTCTCATGTGCTACGGGATGGAAATTAGGTTGCCCATCACCTAGCTAGAGTTATCCCTTTCGGTGTTGAACAAAGATGGGTGAGTCATTGTCCTACAGAAGTGACTCCATATGTATTAATGGACAAGTTGTCCATCGATTAATCTATGCACCTTATTATTTCCCCTCAAAAAAAAAAGGTATGCTCATGCTTCACCCAAGACTATTTTTTGCTTATTGCTCATTGCGCATTTTTTAAATGAGCAAAATTCTACTCATATCTAATCAATTCTGCTCATTCGCTCAAATGAGCACACTTTTTAAAATGGGCAAATACTTCTACTTATTTGAGAAAATGAACAAACAATTTTGCCCAAATGAGCAAATTTTTTTTACTAGTTTTCTTAGATGAACATAAGTGTTTGCTCATTTTGAAACTGCAATATTCATTTCAAATGTTAAACTAAGTCCAAGATTACTCCGAAATATTAATGTGTTTTGCCATTCATGAAATCCAACTTTCTCAAATCATATTTTAAACTTCATCAGTCTAATTGGCGACGATGAGAGAGAAAACCATAATGGAGAGAAAATTTGGAGGTGAGGAACAATGGAGTAGAGAGAAATCTTGAGATAAGAGAAACAATGGAGGTAAGAGAAATGTAAAATTAGTGTTGATTTTTAAATCATCTTTTGTATTATTGATCATTAATTCCACCCTTTGATTTTTAAATCATCTTTTGCATTATTAATCATTAATTCACCCTTGAATATTTTTGGAAACTCTAATGTTGATTCTCAAATATGAAATTAATTATGCCATTTATGAAATTCGAAGCTCTAATATTTGATTTTGCCATTTATTAATTTGAATGAAAGTTGCAAATTTGGAGGAGAGATAGAGAGAGAAAATATAAGAGAAAATTTTGGAGGTGATAAACTGTTGAGGAGAGAAAATTTTGGAGGTGGGAAAAATTGAATTAAGAAATTTGGAGATAAAAGAAATAATAGAGGAGAGAGAAAATTGGAAGTAAGACAAACGAGGAAGAAGAAGATATGTAAAGAAGAGGAGGAAAGAAGAGAGAGAAATAATTGATTAGAAATGAGTAAAATTTTCTCATTTGGGAAATTAATTACGTACATAATTGTCCCTGAGTGTACCATGCATGTACTCATTTTTCTATGTAGTACCCTCACATGTTTTAGTATTTTAAATAGTACCCACCCTTTAATTATTGACTTTTCTATATGTTACCTCTTGAAAGTCTAATACTTCCTCTCACCTTTTTGATATCTTGTTAATCGCATTCTATGAGTTCTCACTTAGTAGTGTCAGAAACAGATCTGACCGGTGGGTCAACCTGATACTGACCTGACTTGAACCTGGTTCGACTTGTGAATGTCAGTCCCCAGACCTGACCGAAACCTGACCTGGGATTACCCAGACCTGACCGGCACCCAGCAAGATTATATTCTGACCTGACTACACATACCTGCATTTAAACCAGAATCTGATCATAACCCAACCAGATATTAATATAATATAATATAATTGATTTTGCCTATATCTTTGCCTTTTGTTTTTATAAAAAAAAAAAATTATTTTTATTTGCATTAATGTCTTGCCATAGCTGAATTGCTACAAGTAAACAATAATTTGTACTCTGATAATTCAAGCAATAATTTGTACTCTGATAATTCAAAATAGCCATATCAACAAGAAATAGCTAAAATAACGACGGCTACACAGCGACGGTTAAGAAAACGGTCGGTGATTTAAGATACAGCGACGGCTTTAAACAGACGGTAGTCACCGACTGTTTATTATGTGAAGAACGACGGTTTAACCGTCGCTGACTGGCAACGACGGTTGTAAACCGTCGTTGTTTAGCTTAATGTAAAAAGGAAAAGTTTTCACTTTAGGCGTTGCATTCAGCGACGGTTGTAAGCCGTCGTTGTTTAGGTAAAATTAAACCTGAATTTTTTTTTTTTAGGCGACGGTCTTAAACCGTCGCTGATGTCGGAGGGGGGGGGGTTAAATTAATTAGCCTGTTCCAGTCGGGTTTTATTCGCAAAACCAACGAACGAAGCTGGTATTCCCTCCAACCAACGAAAGCCGACGAAACCGCCTCCCTCCAACCAACGGACGCCGGACGAAGCTTCGCCGCCTGCCTTCTTCGCCGCCGGTGAGCTTCAATTTATTGTATTTTTTTTTCTTATGAAACCAAACCCTAAAAGTTGGGATTTTGGGGTGTAGGTGGCGAAAATCACCGTTGGCCACGGATATTCCAAATCTTTCTCCTCTCGCCGCGGTAATACCTAAATCTATCCTATTTAATAATTTGTTTTTGAATTTTGGCCACTCACTCAAAATCTTTCCCCCAACTTTGGCAATGCCTAAATTCAAGTTTTGGCTCGGAACTCGGTGGAGGACGGTGGACGGACAACCTCCAAGAATCGTGACTCGTGACTAGGTACATCTTAATCTGCTCAATTTTGTTGATTTCTTGTTTTACTTTACATATTAGGGTTTATCAATTTCATGAAAATTGGAAAATAAATTGCAATTTTTTCTTGTTAGGGGTGTTTATATATCAGATTATATAATTTAGAATTGTTAAAAATGTTAATTTTGTTGTTGTACTTTGATTTGGGGTGTTGTTGGTTTGAAAATTGAAATGGCATTATATTTGAATTGGGCATTATCAATGTTAATGCTGATTTTGGTGATTATATTTTATGGTCTATGGCATTATCAATGTAATTACTTTGAAGATTAAGTTACTTTAATTGTATAAGCTTAAGTTACTATATAATTATCACAATAGTTTTTATAATGGTTCGTTTATTAAAGGTTATAAAAGTTAAAAACTATATAATTATGACAATAATTTATTTATTGCACATTCCTTTATTTAGTTTACACTATTTAAATTGTTTATATTGTTTTTGACATATTTGTTTTCGTGGAAATAGTTTGGATGATGTTATAAAAGAAAGTTAAGTGTTTAAATAAATATGTTTGCATCATCATGTGCCTACATACCCGTTCAAGGTATACTCATTAGGAGTATATCTTGAATAGTCCCCGATTGGGACTGTTCTTCGACGTTTGACCTCACTTAGGTGGTGAATGTATGCCTTTTGTTCTATTCTATGTAATTTCCGGTGATGTTGTTTCTCTATGTTGTTCTCTGGGTACATATGTAAGCTTTTACGAAGCTGACATTGTGTACTTGGAGAACTCATGGGAAATGCTGCCGGAATTTACGTAGAAGCGAATAGTTGGCATACATTCACTAGTGGGGTTAGACGTCGAAGAATGGGTTAGGTTGGAGTGATAAGGACCTTTGGACATCATTTTAGTCCTATATGTATTTCACACATATGTTTTAATTGTACGTATGTTGGTTGTTAATGAGTATTGTCATTGAAATGGTTTAGAATTGTAGAATTGGTCACCATGAAACGGAAGGAGCGTTGGTGGATGTATGATGTATATGACAATGTGCGTAACTTGAGGCCCGAGTTCTTGAGGGGGGTTGATGAATTCATTGATTTTTGCAAAGTAAATCCCGAAAACCCAGGTAAGGATGAAGTTAGATGTCCGTGTCCGAAATGCAATAACAGACGTATGCATGATGCAGACACGGTTAAAGTGCATTTGTATAGCAAGGGCTTTATACCTGATTACTACGGTTGGTATTCTCATGGTGAAGAGTTACCTCAACCCACAGAAGAGCTATCTAATCCGTACCGTGAAATGGTTTTCGATGCTCTTGGGAATAACCCGGAACCGTCCACTGTTGAAGAGCCTAGTGGAATGGAGGAGGAGCCTAATCCTCAAGCAAAGGTGTTTCTTGACCTATTAAAGGCTTCTGAGGAACCGTTGTACGACGGGAGCTCCATGTCTGTGTTGGAAATGGCATCTAGAATAGTATCTTTGAAGTGTGAGTACAATTTGCCACATAGGTGTGTTGATGCTTTTGCTTCATTAATGAAAGAAGAAATACCTAGCAACAACAACATGAGTAACACATTTTACGATACGAAGAAGATCTTGGAGGGATTAGAGCTTCCCCACGAGAAGATTCATGCTTGCCCCAAAGGTTGTATGTTGTTTTGGAGAACTGATGCACACTTGGACAGATGTAGAGTGTGCGATAGCGACAGATACAAGAGGACTTCTAAGGGGTCTTTAGTTCCAATGAAAGTTTAATGTATTTATAAGTTTTTTGATTGAAAATACACAAAGTAGGAAAGTTAGAACCAAATGTAGGCTAATATAGGCCATTTTTGGCCTTTTTACTTGAAAATGTTTGAATACGAGTACTTTGATGTTAGTTTAAGTTATAAACACCTCAAACATCATATATATAGTTAGTTTAATGTATTTATAAGTTGTTTTGATTGAAAATACACAAAGTAGGAAAGTTAGAACCAAATGTAGGCTAATATAGGCCATTTTTGGCCTTTTTACTTGAAATTGAATGAATACGAGTAGTTTGATGCTAGTTTAAGTTATAACCACCTCAAACATCATATATATAGTTAGTTTAATGTATTTATAAGTTGTTTTGATTGAAAATACACAAAGTAGGAAAGTTAGAACCAAATGTAGGCTAATCTAGGCCATTTTAGGCCTTTTTACTTGAAATTGAATGAATACGAGTAGTTTGATGCTAGTTTAAGTTATAACCACCTTAAACATCATATATATAGTTAGTTTAATGTATTTATAAGTTGTTTTGATTGAAAATACACAAAGTAGGAAAGTTAGAACCAAATGTAGGCTAATCTAGGCCATTTTAGGCCTTTTTACTTGAAATTGATTCCAATACGAGTAGTTTGATGCTAGTTTAAGTTATAACCACCTTAAACATCATATATATAGTTAGTTTAATGTATTTATAAGTTGTTTTGATTGAAAATACACAAAGTAGGAAAGTTAGAACCAAATGTAGGCTAATATATGCAATTTTTGGCCTTTTTACTTGAAAATGTTTGAATACGAGTACTTTGATGTTAGTTTAAGTTATAAACACCTCAAACATCATATATATAGTTAGTTTAATGTATTTATAAGTTGTTTTGATTGAACCAAATGCAGGAGACGTACAAGAAGAAGCTGGATCATTGTACCACTCAAGGGTCACAGCCGAACCCTGATCTGTTGTATTGGGAGACAGTTGGGGGGAGGAACCGAGGAAAAGTTCAGGGGTTGGGTCAGGGAGATCATTTGTACTACAACTCTTCATCAGGGCGAGGAGATGGCGGCTCTTCACAACCATATGAGCCGTCCATTTTTTCTCAGATTGAGTCGCAGGTGGAGGCAAAGGTCGCTGCGCGGATGGAAGAGGTGGAGGCAATGGTCGCAGCACGGGTGGAAGCGTCAAGTCGGACCATCGTTGAGGAAATGATGAGGAACATGTCTAGTTTCGGCCACATGTCCTCAGGTTGCAACCCAGCCCCCTCCACATCGCGCACCGCACGATGACCCGGGGGTTTGGTGGTGGCGGTAGTGCTACAGAGACACCCTTGACAGTGTAGTGTTTTTGGTTTTGGCAACTAGGTAACTAACTTTTATGCATTTAGTGTCAATATTTATCGGCATCTCGCTTTGTTTCTAGATGTGTCGGGTTATTTTTTTTGGAACCCGACTTCTACTTTATTTCTCGACACCGGGATCTATTTTGCGTACATATATTTAATCTAGGTAGTTTGTCTAACTATAGACATTTAGTGTCTATATTTATCGGCATCTAGCTTAGTAGTTTCTAGCTTTGTCGATATATATTTTTTGTAAACACCGACTTCTACTTTATTTCCCGACATCGGGATCTATTTTGTGTACATAATTATAATCTATTTCATGTAATTATACAAGTATCAATGCAAATTGTAATATATATCAAAATTGCATATTTTTGTAATTGAAAAAATTGAATGCGATGGAGGAACAACTTTAGTGTGGTCCACAAGCATGCAGTTGTGCTGGTACAGGTTTAATTATTGTTAACAACAAAAATATTCTAAATAATATTATTTCAAAACAACGACGGCTAAACATTAAACCAACGACGGCTAGGCAGTCGTTGTAAGGTATACTATGCATCCAAGGACTTCCACTTCAACGACTGCTTTTACATAATAGCGACGGTTTATAACAGACGTTGATGTGGCCCAAACAACGACTGTTTATAACCGATGGTGAATCACCGACGGTTGGTAACGGTCGGTAAATCAACGACGGTTAAAAACCGTCGTTGATTTACCGGCTGTTTAAAACAGTCGTTGGTTTGGTGCCAACGTCGGTTTTTGAAAACGGTCGTTAATTATCAGTAAACCGTCGTTAAATTATTTACCGACGGCTTAGCGGTCGTTGATTCCAATATCAGCGACCACCTATGCACCGACTGCCTTTTAACGACTGCTAGTCGTCGGTGATGTTTTAGCGACGGTTTTACTTAAAATAACGACGGCTTTTAGCCGTCGTTAAATACCACCTTTCTCGCATGTTCCAAATGAATAGAAGTATATAATTACACATGGATTAGATTCGTGACAACTTACATCAAAATTTATAAAAATAAAAGATCTAAGAGTAAATTTACAATAAAGAAGAATATAACTGATGAAACTAAAAGTATCTCTTATTCATATTTCTCATTTTCTCTTGCAGTATCTTCGGTAAATCTTCATCTTGTGCAAATAATTGCTACAATAAAAAAAAAGAAATTAGAGAAAGTTGAAAATAGGAAACAAAATATATGATTAGAATACTAAATACAATGGAATGAGATGAAACAAATTCTGAAAACAAGTAATCCTCAATTCCAGTTTCACTTAACTGCTAAAAGAAAGTTGAAAATAGGAAACAAAAAAATTTATTAGAATAATAAGTACAATGGAATGAGATGAAACAAGTAATCCTCACTTCAAGTTTCACAAAATTTAAACTTTGCGTTCATCAAAACCTCTGAAATTTTAAAACCACTCCTCCAATCGATTAACAATGGCACTACAATAACTGGAAAATAAAAATCAATACAAACACATTATAAGAAAAATAAATAACCAACACGAAGACAGAAAAATTAGCACCAGAAAGATATAGAATCAAAAGAAATTTTACAAAAGGAGTGTGGAAATTTGTCAGCAATTATCAAATTTGAAAACTAGAGTGAAACACAGACAAGGAGAAAGAGTGAGAAGAGAGAAGAGACCTTGAACTTATAACAATGGAGATTCAAATTTTTCGCAAATTAATCTTCGAAACCGCAGGTTGTCGCCGCCGATTTGCCGGTTGTAGGTGGTCGTCGTGAGACCAGGAGAGCTGCCTAAGGAATAGGAGGTGGGCGGATGAGAGAGGGATGGGGATTAGGGTTTTAGAGAGGAGAGATGGAAGAGAGAAGTAGGAAATGGGAGATGGGTTTGAGAGATTGATGGTTAGATTTTGATCCTTCTCAAATCAAGGGTTCTAATTCATGATCCATGATATTATTTTTTGGCCAATAGGAAAAGAGAATGACCTAGCACATGGATTGATAACCTATCACATGATTGGTAATCTTATATTCTTATAATCTTACTAATTCTTGTCTTGGTTTAGTAACTTACTAACTTAAATAATTAGTCAATTATTTTATTAATTTAAAATTTTGGTTATTTTTATTGAAATTGTTATGATTAGTGTTTAAGTATAACTATCATTTATTAATTAGAGTTACGAATTGAGTTTCTAAATTTTAATTAGACTCCTATAGCGTTACATATACAACTATCAGTCTATTACTCAATTAAGTAATAGTATAATTATATTTACTTAAGTAAACTTATATATAGTGTTACATTGACTTAGATTATCGACTTACAATGATACATTCATTGATCTCGTCCAATAACAACTTGTTTCAATCCAAATACATGTTTTTAGTTTCGAAATGCATTTCACATGAAGACTATTAGCTAAAATAGTGTATTATTCTTGAATTAGCTTATAATCTATATTGATACATTCATTAATTTTATCTAGTAACAACTTCTTTCAATTATCTTGGAACAAGTTAGTGAGTTATCGAGTTGGTATAAGTCTAAGTGAGTAACTGAGTAAATGCTAAGTTAACATATGGTTGTTAACAAGTTACTAACTAGTAAGTACTTGTTAACTTATTGACTTATGGTTGTTATGTTTACTATCATTTATATAAATTGTTGTTATAATTATTATTATTATTGTACAGCATATGAACTATCGTTATAATCACTTATGCCTCATATGAACCGTTGTTGCAAACATATGATTGTCATTTGTTATAATATTATATACCACGTTATGTTTGTTATTGTTATTGCTATTATTAGCATTGTTGCTACTATTACTATTACTATTAGTATTTATATTGTTATTGTTATTGTTAGTATTCCTGTTCTTATTTGTATTACTATTGCTATTGTTAACGTTGTTACTATTACTGTTATTATTTGTATTATTATTATTGTCATCATGGCTTTATGTTTATTATTATTATTATTATTATATCTCATTATCATCACAGCTATTTACAAACTTATATATCAATCTACTCGTTATTATTGTCGTTGGTTATAATATATAATATTAGAACATATGAAGAGTCGTTCTACTCGTTTACTCATTAGAGTGGTTTTACGTAGTTGATTAGTCGAAATAAGAGTTGACTAAGAGAATACACTAAACATCACGGTAATCAATATAGTGTTTTTATTGGTTTTTCGTTGTCATCCATATATTTATCGCACACACACATATGTATATATATGTCGATCTTAATACTTTTATTAATATGATTCGTTTACAAAATCCATAACAAAATCAAGATGGCTCGATCAGGAGTTACCCGAAGTTGAATTGACGTTCAATAGCGAATGGACCCGATGTTTCACAATGATCGAACTAAGGTCATTACTAATTCAACCTGAGTACATTTGACTTAACTCAACCGTACATGAAACCTAAATATGACCTGCGCAAACCCGGCAAAAAAAAATGTCAACGGGCGATCATACCCGGGAATGGATCGACTTGTAAATGGAACGCTCAGACCTGTCCGGCACCCGGGAATCCCATGATTCAAATGTGTTCGACCCAGTTGAACAAAACCTGACCAATCATGACCTGAGGCACTGACAATCAGAATCCTGACCTGTCCGGGTCTGACCTGGTTCACCATGGGTATACCCAGAACCTGTTTGAGAACCTGTTTTGACACCACTATCCTCACTACTATTATGGCTATACTCACTAACTCCCTTTTTTGCAACACATGACCCTTTATAAACAATGATGTTAACTATTATATAGTACCATCAAAATGAGTAGAAAAGATGTGAAGGGGGAATGTGTCGGGTCTAGGTGATGGCAGTAATTTTTTTTTTGACATGGGGTAAATACACAAAGCATTATGAGAAACATTATACAAACTACATGTGGCCTAATATCTAACATTTCCTAATTCCTACTGCTAACCTATGTGCTTCTTCTACATGTCTCCTGTCTACCTTATGAATTTCAACACCAATACATAAAGAGGCCCAGACCGTTACATCATACAGAATATTCTGAATTCCTGTGGGAGCATTATATGGATTTCTAGGAAGGAGATGACGCTAGCAACATCTGTGCTAATTTTCACAACTGGTCCCATCTTGCATCCTTGTATTAGCCCTTGTAGGGTAGACTAGACTCTCTGCTGAGCTATGATGCATGGGTACGCCTCCCAGGCACCGTTTCCCGTACCGGGTACGGGTACGTCCTGGGTACGGTACGGATTCGCCTGGGATTCGTACCCAGAACGAATCTAGTGGGTCGGGTACGTGGGTTGCTTTTGGGGACGGATGGGCTGACTTTGGGTACGGGTTGGGTACGTTTTTGAGGGGAAAGCCACGTACCCAACCTGTTTTAATGAAATTCGAAACCCCCAAATTCAGATTCTAGGGTTCAAAATTCTCAATTCTTTCTCAACTCACTGAGCTTCGAAAGTGCGAAGTCACCTGGACTTCTTCTCGCCGCCTCGTCGGTCACCGGTGGCTTCGTCGGTCGTCCTCTCAACCTCCTTCGAAGTAAGTCTCGACTTCTTATCTGAGTTCGAAGCAAGTCTCGACTTGTGGTACAGTGGTACTCTGGTTTATTTTGAATGTGGGGAACTCAGGGAAGGGGAAGGGTACTCCCTAAAGAAGTCACGTGAAAGTGAAAGTGAAAGTGAGAAGAAATAGTGCTGTAGATGTGTGATACATCTGTTCAATAATTTTAAAAAAAAAAAATAAAGTTGTAGTCTTTCCATTTGCACCACTTTGTCAGTTTCTCTTTCTTTGAAGTTACTGCTTTTCTTCTTCTTTTCCTTTTTTTTAACTAAATCAAATTATTAACCCTAGATATATTTTTATATTCCAAGAAGAAAAGCTTATTCTTTATATGTTTATATTTATATCTTTTAATTTTTTTGTACAAAAATTTAATGGAGATTTTATGTAGGAAAAATTACGTATTATTTTTCATTAAAGTGTATTACATTTTTTTTGCCGAATCCAAGCCGTACCCGTTTTTGGAAATTTTGATTTTGCCGTTTTCCGTCCCCGTACCCGTACCCGTATCCGTCTCCGTACCCGTATCGGTGCTACCTAGCTGCTGAGTGTGCCCATACCTTAGTGCTCCCTTGAATTATCTTGGCTTTGTAACTGCAGACCCAGACTACCCTTGTTGGCTTCTTGGAGATATTCTTTAGTAGCTTTCTTCTTCCAAGAGTTGTTTGTTTGAACTTCTACTACATCAGTGGGTTTCATCAAAATTATCGAGGGTCCATATATTGTGTTCGCCTACCCGATCTGACATATTTGGATCCTGATTCTAAGAATATGTCAACCCAGTGTTCTTATGTTGCATAGCTGTTAACCATCTTGCATATTATCTCGAATGAGTTGGAAAATTCTTAAAGGTTTGCAAACAGTGCGCTGGAAGGTGACTTCATTTCGATGACACCATACACTCCATAATATGGATGTAAATAAAACATACCTATCCTCGCTTCCCTGATCCTTTAGTTTTTCTTTACATAAGAATACGAAATTATTCCTCACCCAATCTTGTATTGGTATGTAGTGTTGGGAGCTAACTCTCAATCCCAACGAAGATGATGCCCATATATGTTTTGAAACCTCACAATCTCTAAATAGATGACATAAGAAGGTCTTCTTAACCGGTGGTTATTAATCCCTAACATCAATGCTGATTAAGAATATTTAGCATTCAAGACACGACTCACAAGTAAATTTGGGTCTTTGCGTCGTCTCCAAAATAAGGGTTTTATTTAAAGCATGTAGATCCCTGAATCTTAGTCCTCCATCTTTTTGATGCTTGATAATTCTCTCATATTTCATCCAGTAAATTGGTCTATTCTTAGTTACACAAGCCCACCAAAAATTCAATAAAAATGACGTCATCTTCTTTAAAATATTTCTGGGCAGCATGTATATAGCCATGACATGAGATGTTGTTGCCATAAGCACTGAATTTATTAGCAAGAATCTCCTCATTGGCTAGAGGGTAACAAAGTTCCATGAACTCACAAATTTTAATAATTTTTGCACTATAGACTAGAATTTAATTACTTGAATACCTACCATTAATGTTTCGGTGTTGAAACGGTTGGCGGTCTTGGGAGAAGTCCGCCAAAGATTGGGGTGAGACTCCGCTAGTGAATAACTGCACAAGAAGCAAACGTGAACTACCCTCGGGGGGGATGCGAGGAAACCCCCTCCGACGCTCAAGTCAGCACGTGTCCAAATAGGATTTAGAGAGAGAAAGTAGAGAGAGAGAGATCAGAATTCTGAGTGTGAGAGAATGTACCTGCAGAATAGTACTAGTGGGGTATTTATAGAAGTACTATTCCTCTGACAGGGTGTGTAATCCTTTTACACGTGTACGGTTGTGGTGCACCTGACACTTGGGAAGATTCCCTTATTTTGTCTTGTTGGGCGACCGCCAACGTTGTCGGACCACATCAATGAACTGACTTGTTAGAGCATTAGGCGACACTTACAATATTCGCATCCGTCATTGTGCTCGCGGACTCCTCATGGGGGTGCGCTAACATACTTGGGTTATACCCATAAAACTAGCCCTCCCCAGCATCTTTTGGGGTCTTGACCGCTAAGGATGTTGTCGGTGGACGTGAATCATTGTTGCCGTATTCAATTTTTCGGAGAGGTTGGTTCGTTGGGTGCCACGTGTCGTCGTAGGGAGTTGAAAAGTTTTGAAAAGTTAATCATTGTCTTTCCGAAAATCCCGCCCAATTCTTTATTAGGGTTTAACCTCGCTGTGACACTTGGCATAAATCTGGAGAGAAGTTGGAGGGTCCTTATAATCTCAGCCGTTCATTCGCTATATATATGGACAACAGTTGTCCTTTTTCTGGATTTCTCCATCATTCTCAAGCTTTCCTTCTTCCTTTTCCATTTCCTTTTTCACGAACCTCCATACCCGCAGCTTCATTTGCTCAGAAACTGATTTTTTCTTGCTCAAATTGCTTCGAAAAGTTACTCAATCCTCTACTTTTCATTTTCCGGTTCTGGTGCACTGAAAATTTCGTCTTTTCTTGACGAACATTTTCTGGGTTTTTTCTGGGTTTGAAGATTTGTCTTTCGCCGGTGCTTTTTCTATCTTTCCGGTGATTCCTTGGCTCAAGCTCAAGCTTTTCGGTGCGATTTCGCTGTTCGGGGACTTTATTTACCTTTTCTGGCGTCTTTCACTTACCACTTTACTTTTCTCCGACGACCTTTCGTTTCCAGGTATTTCTTCAATTTCTCTCCGCGTTTATTAAGTTTCTTTGCATTTTCATCATGTCGGATCAGTCTGATAACCAGAATACCCCTAGTGAGGCGTTAATGACCGAGAGTGACCCTTCTTCTCCCCTGGCCGATAGCGAGCCCTCTTCCCCTTTGGCCGATAGTGAGCCTGCTTCTGGCTCAAGCCCAGTGGGGAGGACCAGGTTGTTAGCGGACATACCTCTTACCGTTGAGAGAGAAAAAGAGTTAAGGTCAAAGTTTCTAAACGATCCTGCTACCCCTGAGGAGCATAGCCTGACTAGGAGGTATCTATCCGCTAGTCAGAGTGGTGACCGACAAACGCTTAGAGAGCTTAGGCACCAGATTCTTGCTAGGCGATCCGTTAGGCATCCTCCGGCCGATGCCGTTCCCGGCCTTGATGTAGCACCTCTTAGAGAGCATGCTTGGTTGGATAGTTTGGCGGATGCTGGGGTGGAGGTAACGGCCAACTTTTTCGACCGTTTACAGCAATCTGCGGCTCCTAACCCTCATATTATTGATTTAGGTGACGACAGCGACTCCATTGCTACCGTTATGGTCTGCCAGGAGACTGTCTACCACCGTCACAACACTCCTGCGAGTCCTGCTGTACGTGTTACTGAGGACGCGGCTGATTCTGTGCCTTTGTCGGCACACACGATTGGGGAAAGTTCCCGCGTTGCCGAATTAAGGGTTGACGACTCCAATCAAATGGAGGATGAGACTGAGGTTGGACCGGGCCTGATGCTCTTTGGTTGCCTGCTGATTATAGTGCTGGTCCTCTTAGTGTAGAGATTGACGGGCCGTGGCGTCAGGACACCAATGATTTTTCCTATCCCAGGGTTGGTCGGGATTTATATTATTTTCCCGAGGGTTACCGGCTGGTAGTTCCACCAGAGGGGGCTATTGTGACAGAGTGTCCTCCCGGTCACGTGGCCGTGTATACTCATCACTTCGAGTTTGGCCTCCGCCTTCCTCTAGATTCTTTTTTGGTAAGGATCTTGAACGCGTTCAACGTGTGCTTGGCTCAATTGACTCCTTTGGCGGTCCGGAATTTGATAGCGTACATCTGGGTTATCCGTTTTTTGGATTTTCCGCAAACGCTAAATTTGTTCCGCCACATCCATTGGCTGAAGAAGAATGGATCTTCTAGGCAGGCAGGTTGGTGGTCGCTAACTACAGCCGACAAGAAGATGACCGTCCAACCTAGAATGACTGGTTTAAAAGGTTGGCAGGATGCCTTCTTTTGGTTGCAGGTTCCTGAAGATTATCCTGTGCGTCGCCATTTCACCGAACCTCGTCCTCATATGGAGCATTTACCCATTATTCCGTTAACTGGAGAGGAGTTAGCGGCCTTTGATTATTTTGACACGGAGGATTATTTAGTTACGTATGAGGACGGGAAGGAGGCAAGGGTTAAGGAGCCCAAATATTGGATTCCTCATTCCAAGTACATCCTGGGGAACGAGCCCTTGTCGGCCATGTTGCTCTGCCCTACTCATGAAAATGGTAAGTGTTGTTGTCGGACTGGTCCGTCTGATGAAAATAGTTATTATTATTATTTTTTTTTTTTTAATTGTTTCCTGTTTGTCTGCAGGCTTTGACCATCTTGATCTCGACGCCCTTGGCGTTGACGAGAACCTCAGGCCGCTAACCAATTTGCCGCCTGCTCCATCCCACGAGTACGAAACCATGCATGGGACTACTAGTGGTCGCCGGGGAGGAACCACCACGGCCCTCAAAATATTCGCCGTGGTCGTGGCGGGGTGACCGTCGCTCACGTCCCTGTTCCGGCTGCCAGCACTGTTGTTGCCGGCTCTGGTGGGCAGCCTGCTGCTGTCCCTCTGAGGTCTTCTACTTCCCGGCCTGTGGCCAGGGGAGGCGTGACTAGGAGACGGCCGCGAGAACAGACTGCGGCGGACTCCTCCGCTAACAAGCGGCCGACCTTGGCAGGTCCTGGCACTTCTACTCCCGCTGATGAAATCGTCCATATAGAAAACCAGGACGTGAATGCTCCCGGGAGTCAAAGGCACGTGGAGGTCGCGGCCACGGATCCCGGTCTCCCGAGCGGTGGTACTTGATTGTCTGGCTCCTTTTCCACCATTCGTCAAAAGATCCGGGAGATGATTACTTCTCAAAGTTTTCTATCTAACTTATCTCCTGGCATTTTCTCTCGATTTGGTGAGTGGATTGAGAAGAAAGAAGTGCCGCTGAGTGATTCAATGGTGGCCTCCTTTGCCGGCCGTCCTATCGTCCCAGGCAAGATCTACCAACCTGATTGGGACGTTAGAGAGGATGAGTCACTGTATGCTGATATTCCAGAGAACGGTGGCGTTCTCGCTTACCGGATTTTGAAAGGCATGCAACTGCCTATTGACAGGCCGGCAGGGTCCTTGGTGACTCCAGCTGCTAGGTTGGCTCACGACCAACTTGTGGTATGCTTCTTCCTCCATTCGTTACTGTTATTTATTTTTGCATTTGTATTGACGTCCTTCTTTCTTCTCCTCAGGCCAACAATGCTGCTCTTGAGCTGATTGAGCAGTATGTTGAGTACCAGAAGTTGTCGGACAGCCATAAACAGTCGCTGGAGACTTGCCAGGACTTGGTTAAGGATGCTGAGGACAAACTGGCAACCAAGACTGCTGCCTTGCAGCCCCTCGAGGATGAGCTGCAAACCTTGAGGCCGCGAGCTGCTTTATTGGAAGAGACTGAGGAAAATGTCAACACATTGACCAAAGCTCTGGAGGCCGCTAACACTGAGAAGGAGGTTGCCGTACTGGACGCTGCGGCCGAAACGGAGGCCAGGGGGGTCGCCAAGGCTGTTGCTGAGTTCAAACAGTCTGATGAATATGCTGCGGCCCTCCATAAGAGGTATGACGGTGGGTGGGCGGCCGCTATGAGATGTGTTTGCAAGACCATTCCAGGATTTGACTGGAATATGATCGAGGAGGCTCATGCTGCCGGCCAACATCTGTCGCCATTCGAGGGGGATCCAAAATTTGCCGACGAGGATGCCATAGCGGATGCGGATCCTCGGGATGTGGTGGAACAAACAGAACGGGATCCCCCCCTTCTTGAAGTTTTTGGCGGCCTCCTCTCAGCTCTTCTTGCTCCTCCAATAGTTTATAGCTTGTAATATTTTGAATATTTTGACCAACACTTTATTCGGCCCATGTTGGCATTTATAAACATTAAGTTTACGTCTTTAATTCTACAAGTATGATTCCAACTGAAAGCCTTTTATTTGGCCGCCATCTTTTTCTCCTGTTAGTTGGCCGCCAAGCCAGTAGCTTTTATTATATGGAACAGTATTTTTGTCATATCTTGTGCTGCTATTGCTTTAATTTTCATCTGACTTCACGACCGCTAACTTTTATTTGCCGGTCGATAATTATCATCTGGTCTCTTATGTGACCGTTAACGCACTTGAGCCTGTCATATGGCTTGTTTTTTGTGCTTGGTCAGTCATGTGACCGTTAATGCACTTGAGCCTGTCATATGGCTTTTGTTTTTTGTGCTTGGTCTGTCATGTGACCGTTAGCGCACTTGAGCCTGTCATATGGCTTTTGTTTTTTGTGCTTGGTCTGTCATGTGACCGTTAACGCACTTGAGCCTGTCATATGGCTTTTGTTTTTTGTGCTTGGTCTGTCATGTGACCGTTAGCGCACTTGAGCCTGTCATATGGCTTTTGTTTTTTGTGCTTGGTCTGTCATGTGACCGTTAGCGCACTTGTGCTTTTATTATATATATTTTTTTTTTATATATGTATGAAAATAACAAGACAATTGATGAACTGCTAACATAAACTTGTATTATTTACGTAATTAAGGGTGGTTCTCGGCCTATTACATTAAATAACTTCAAACATAGTATTTCTTTAGGACGCTAGCATTCCAACAATTTTTAAGCTCCTTGCCATCCATGTTCTTTAAAATGAAAGAACCGAGAGCAATCTTCTTGGCTATGATGTAGGGACCTTCCCAGTTAGCAGTCAGCTTTCCCTCAATATGCGCCTTGCCAGTGGCCGCTGTTCTGCGTAGGACCAGGTCACCAACATCTAATGGCCTCTCCATGACTTTTTTATTGTAAGCCTTGCTGATCCTATCTTTGTAAGCTGCTGCTCTCAGTTCTGCCATGAGCCTTGTTTCCGGCAGGAAGTCTAGGTCTTCCCTAAGTGCCTGGTCATTCCTTTGCAGGTCTTGGTGCTTGATCCGGTAAGAGGGTAACCCCACCTCTACTGGCAACACCGCTTCTGCGCCGAAGGCTAACTTGAATGGGCTCTCTCCCGTTGCTTCCTTCTCCGTTGTTCTGTTTGACCATAGCACTGCCGGTACCATATCAGCCCATCCTCCTTTGAATTCATCTAGCTTTTTCTTTAAGGCGTTTAGGATCTGCTTGTTCGCGGCCTCTGCTTGTCCGTTGCTCTGAGGGTGGCAAACAGCTGAGTATGCAAATTTTACCCGAAATTCCGTTAAGAAGGCCTGTATAGGACGACAATCGAATTGGACGCCATGATAAAAAACGATAGCCATGGGGATCCCAAATCTTGTCATAATGTTTTGCCAGATGAATTTCTTGACCTGAT
The DNA here is from genome assembly GCA_947648045.1 of Beta corolliflora. Taxonomy (NCBI): domain Eukaryota; kingdom Viridiplantae; phylum Streptophyta; class Magnoliopsida; order Caryophyllales; family Amaranthaceae; genus Beta; species Beta corolliflora. The sequence continues at coordinate 683,636 of CANSZD010000853.1, forward strand.
TTGCCTTGATTTTTGCTGTCGGCTCTGCCTCTATCCACTTGGTAAAGTAATCAATTCCCACTATCGGGGAACTTTCTCCCCAGGTTCTTTGTGGTGAATGGTCCCAAGATGTCCATTCCCCACTGAGCGAACGGAATCGGGCATAGGATAGGCTGCAAATCGTTGGCTGACCTGTTAATGACGGGAGCGTATCTCTGGCACTTATCACATCTCTTAACGTAGCTCTGGGCATCCGCCAGCATACTTGGCCAATAGAACCTCGCTCTCAATGCCTTAAGTGCCAAAGCCTTTCCGCCAATATGGTTGCCGCATATACCTTCATGTATTTCTTCAAGGATCTTCGCGGATTCCCATGCGGTTGCGCATTTAAGCAGAGGTAAACTGAATGATTTCTTGTATAGCTCATTCTGGTACATGACATACCAACTTGCTTGTCGCTTCAATTTCTTGGCAGACGAAGGATTATTGGGAAGCGTCCCAGTCAACTTGTACGCCACCAGCTCACTAAACCATTCCCCCTGCTGGTTTATACTATTGACGGTTACGACTTTTTCTGTGATGCTCTTTTCCTTCAAGATGTCCACCGTGACGGTTCTTTCAATGCTAAATGAGTCAGAGCTTGCCAACTTGGACAATGCGTCCGCTTTCGTGTTCTCGGCCCTAGGTATCGCTTGAATCTCAAAATGATTCAATTGAGCTATCAACTCCTTGGCCTTTTCGACGTACTTTAGCATGTTGGCCTCTCTGACTTCAAATTCTCCTCTCAGCTGACCGCTCACCAACTGTGAGTCCATTTTTAAAAACACTTTCTTAGCACCCGCTGCCAAACACATTCTCAATCCGGCAATTGCCGCTTCATATTCTGCTTCGTTGTTTGACGCCGGGAAGGCGAACTTGATGGTGTACTGGTAAGAATTTCCTTCAGGGCTAGTCATCACTATACCCGCCCCAGATCCGCTAACAGCGGACGATCCGTCGACTTCCAGAGAGCGACTTCCTTTTGCTCCACTTCTTCTTCCTCATATGAGGCTTCCACGATAAAATCCGCGGGGCTGCGCTTTGATAGCGGCCCCGGGCTTGTATCCGTATATCATACTCCGATAGTTCAACGGCCCATTTCAAAGAAGCAAAGGAACTATCCATCTTTTGCAACGCTTTTTCTAGCGACTGATTGGTTAAAACTTGAATGGGATGGCAGTCGAAGTATGGCCTGAGCTTCCTGGCGGCGATTATCACGGCCAAAGCCATTTTCTCAACCAACTGGTAACGGCTCTCTGGCCCGTTAAGGATGTGGCTGACGAAGTATATTGGCTGCTGCCTCTTCTCTTTTTCCACCAATAACACGGCCGCGACTATCTTCGGCGAGGCCGAGATATATAGTTGTTATACGTCTCCAGTCCCGGGCCTTGTAATGGTGGGTAGCTTCTTCAAGTGCTCTTTTACCGCCAGGAATGCTTTGCTTTGCTCCTCTCCCCACTCGAACTTCTTATTCCCCATTTGCAGTGCAAAGAAAGGCAAAGCTTTGTCTGCTGATTTTGAAATGAATCGAGTGAGGGTCGCCATTCGCCCTGTTAGCCGCTGAATATCCTTGACGCTTTTTGGCTCAGGCAGGTCGACAATGGCTTGGACTTTGTCTGGGTTTGCATCAATCCCCCTTTTGCTTACCAAAAAGCCTAAAAACTTCCCTACTCTCACCCCAAAGACACATTTCTTTGGGTTGAGCTTTATCTTATACTTCCTCAAAGTTCTGAAGGTCTCTTCCAGATCGTCCAAATGTTCACTGTCAGTTTTACTCTTGACGATGGAGTCGTCAACATATGCTTCGATATTCCTCCCCCTCTGACCCGCGAACACTTTGTCGACCAGTTTTTGATAGGTCTCCCCCGCATTACGGAGCCCAAACGGCATTGCCTTATAATTATATACTCCACAATCGGTGATGAACGCAGCTTTTTTCCTATCGGCATCGAGCAAGCTGATCTGATGATAGCCCGAGAAGGCATCCATAAAGCTTAATAATGCATGACCGCTAGTAGAGTCTACTAGCTGGTCTATTCTCGGTAGCGGATAGCAATCCTTTGGGCAAGCTCTGTTGAGGTATGTGAAGTCCACACACATCCTCCATTGGCCGTTAGCTTTCTTTACCATGACTACATTGGCCAACCACTCTGGGTAATCGCATGGCTCAATGAAGTCAGCTGCCAATAGCTTATCAACCTCCTCTTTTATGGCCTTGTTCTTTTCGGCCGAAAAATTTCGCTTCTTTTGCTTTACCGGACGGATAGCGCTGTCAAAATTTAGACGATGTACCATTACGGACGGATCTATTCCCGGCATCTCATTCGCCGAGAACGCGAAGACATCCGCGTTTTCTCTTAGGAGAGTCACCAGGTTGACCCTGACCTTTGGGTCCATGTCCATTCCGACAGCCACTGTCCTTACCGGATCCTCCGCTAGCATCTCCTACTTTGTTTCTCCATCCGGTTTGGGCCTTGGCATATCGGCAGGCCTTGATTCCAACTCTTCCATTGAAACTTCCATCGTCTCTTCATCCGCTTTCTCGGATTTTTCCTCATCTGCTAGAGCTCTCCTCTGAGCTCGCCTTTGCTTCCGGTTTGGCGGACTGAGGTCTTCTACCGGAACCCTTCTTGCCGGCTGTTTTAGTGCTGTCAGATAACATGATTTTGCCATCTCCTGATTCCCTCTTAACTTCACTGTCGTCCCGAAATTGGAAACGTATAGCATAGTAAGATGGTATGTTGACACAACCCCTTGGACGTCATGAATAAGAGGGCGTCCGATAATTGCGTTATAAGCTCCAGGCACGTCAACCACCAAAAATTCCGCCATCACATCCCTGACGCTCTCATCCTCCCCTACTCTGACCGGTAAGGTTATCAGGCCTTCTGGAATCACTGACGCCCCCGTGAAACCTATCACTGGGTAACGTACAGGCTTCAGATGTTCCCGACCAATCATCAATTTTTCAAAGGTTGAGAAGTACAGTATGTTCGCGGAACTACCTCCATCTACCAGAATTCTATGGATTAGACAGTTTGATACTTTCAGCGTGACCACCAGAGGGTCATCATGAGGATAAACGACGTGCTTCGCGTCCTCTATAGTGAATGACATGGCCGGCATTACAGGCGGCCTCTTCCACTGCATACTTTCATTGAAATTGACTTGGTGTCTGAATTCTTTTAAGCTGGCCTTTGCCCCACTCACGCTACCGCCATGAATCGGACCGCCGCTTATAACATGAATTTCCGAGATTCGTGATTGCACATTCTGATTATTCGGTTGTACCACGTCTCCTTCTTTTGCCTGAGCCTTGTACTGAGTGAAGTAACCCCGTCTTATCAGATCCTCCAGGTTATCTTTCAAATGCCGACAGTACTCAGTGGTATGACCATGATCCCCATGAAAGTCGCACCATTTGCTCTTATCACGGTTTTTGTGAAACATTGGCTTTGGACGTTGCCATTTATCATTGTCTTTGTTCATCTGATATATCTGAGCTCTTGAGGTCGTGAGCTGCGTATATGCATCGAACTTATTTTTGTACTCGAACCTTTCGCGGTCATTTTTCTCGCGGTCATTCCCCTTCTTGACCACATTTAACTCTTGCTTCCTTTCATCCCGACCGCGATCATTCTCGCGACCCTTTTCTTTCTTCTGCTTATCATCCTTCTTCTTTTCTAACTCACGACTTTGGCTGCTCGCGGCCTTATCAAACTCTTCCCCCCTGATGAAGTCGTTTGCCTTCCTCAAGACTGGCTCAAGAGATGTGAAGGTTTTACGGCCCAGATAACTTCTAAACGCGGACCCTTCTCTCAGCCCGGTCATCAAAGCTAAGACGGCCACGTCCTGCTGAAGGCGGGGAATGGTGACCGCCTCAGCATTGAAACGGCCGACGAAATCTCGTAGGCTCTCATTTTCCCTCTGCTTGATAGATAACAACTCGCCAGTTGTGCGCTCGTGGCGCCTATTACTCACGAAGTGAGTGCTGAACATAGATGAAAGCTGAGAAAAACTAGAAACATTACCAGCCTTGATGCTTTTAAACCATGTCTGGGCAATCCCAGTCAAGGTAGATGGGAAAACCTTACACCAGATAGCGTCCACCTGGGTGTATAAATACATGTGCCCCTCATAAGCGGCCACATGATCGTCTGGGTCTGAGGTGCCATCATACTTGCAGGACGGCATCTTGATTCGCGGCATGGGGTGGTTCAAGATTTCTGGAATGAAAGGGGACTGCTTAGGCTTGATCAATAAGTGCCCGCCAGCAGAATAATTGCTTGCGCCACTGATGCTGTGTTCCCGGTGAGAACAACTTTGATTCTCATCTTCAGAATTGTTGAGATCCTCAGTTTCTAGGATGACTTCCTCATATTCTGGGTCCTCAATTTGCCTTTCCATCTGGCGTCCCTCCTGATTGAAGGTCCGCATTCTTCTCACGGGGGTGCCATCGACGTTACGACCATTCATGGTCGACATACGCCTACGAAGCTGACCAACCCTCGCATTAGGAGTGGGGGTGTTGTTAGGCTGAGTACCCGCCTGTAACATTTGGATGAAAGACGCTACAGTTTGTAGCTGCTCAGGGGAGAATCGACTTAATTGAGCCAGGTTAAATGATCCGCTACCAGTGTTTACCTGAGACACATTGTTCCCAGGAGTTTGCTGTTCATTGACGTTCCCAATGTCTAACTCTGATGGATCACGGCCGTCATTGTTTGCTCTTTCCATGATAGCGTTCACAAAGATGGGAGGCCCCCTCCTTCTAGCGCCAAGTTGTTTCGGTGTTGAAACGGTTGGCGGTCTTGGGAGAAGTCCGCCAAAGATTGGGGTGAGACTCCGCTAGTGAATAACTGCACAAGAAGCAAACGTGAACTACCCTCGGGGGGATGCGAGGAAACCCCCTTCGACGCTCAAGTCAGCACGTGTCCAAATAGGATTTAGAGAGAGAAAGTAGAGAGAGATATCAGAATTCTGAGTGTGAGAGAATGTACCTGCAGAATAGTACTAGTGGGGTATTTATAGAAGTACTATTCCTCTGACAGGGTGTGTAATCCTTTTACACGTGTACGGTTGTGGTGCACCTGACACTTGGGAAGACTCCCTTATTTTGTCTTGTTGGGCGACCGCCAATGTTGTCGGACCACATCAATGAACTGACTTGTTAGAGCATCAGGCGACACTTACAATATTCGCGTCCGTCATTGTGCTCGCGGACTCCTCATGGGGGTCCGCTAACATACTTGGGTTATACCCATACAATTAATATTCATGGGACACCCCAAATAATTTTCAAAGTCATCTATATTCCAAGAGGCTGTTTGAAGGCCGCTATTATATTTGAGGGGGTATTCGATGAGAATCTTATAATGGATTTTCCAAAACTAATCAATTCACCTGAGATAACGCAGAAGGTGTCCAAGGTGTGCCTTATTGTTGCACATGCTAATTTGTCAACTTTGAGGAAGAAGAGATCATCAGCAAAAAAAAAAACAGTGCGTAATTGATGGAGATAATCTGACAATCTTGATCCCTCTCAACTTCTTTGAGGCTTCTGGTAAAAGGTGGTGAAAATAATGAATGTAAGGATTGTAGGAAGGTATTTGTGGGTGGTTAAGATGACAAGATATTGAATTGGTTTTTTGAAAGTGATACCATATAGAAATGTTAATAGTCGAAGGATATCATGTAAAATCTGTAAATTTAAGGGGTAATAAATAGAAAACTAAAAAATGGAGGGGCACCATACCATATAGAATAATATCCCTAAGCTATATATCTTCACACATTTCTTTAGAAGTCAAGTAGTTAAAGAAAATCTCAAAGTTAAGAAAAATGGACTGACCAAAGATATTTGGTTAGCTCATTTGACACAAGACAAGCGGTTTTCCCAAAAGAACAAATTAATTTCAGCTAAAGAATTTGCGGAAATAATATGAAAAACCTATGCGCATAATCTAGTAAATCATATAGCAAGGTGCTTCAATGTATCTATTACATTATACTAAAAAAAAAAACAAAAAGTCACTTGTCACTCTCTCATAAACAAATTTTCCCTCTTGATCATGTGTCAGATATTTTCATAAATAAACTATAATTTGAAAAACAAAGTTATCTTCATTTAACGAGAAATAATAGATACACTTTCTAAAACTATATATACTATATATAAACTAATCTTGTTAAGATTTTAAATTAGTTATCAATATCTTTCAATTAAAATATTAAAATTTCAACAAGAAAAAAATATTATCAATGTAGTACATGCCGAGCCAAAAAGCTTCTTTAAAATATTTGAGAAAGTTCGATCAATTATTTCGTAAGATTATAAAATTTGTGAAACTTAGTTATTGCAATACTAAGCTTGTTATTTATATATTGAACTAAAAGTAAACATATAAAAAGTTGTTCTCTTTCAAAATCTTTAAAACAAAATAACACTCAACTCCATTTTGTTAGTCGTAAATCCATATGATGCTCTTTAACTCGCTTAATTATGATGGAAAATGTTTGACAGCTCTTTTAATATGTTCATTTATATACATATATGTATATATTCAAGTTTAAAGGTTTTAGAGCTTTCATCTTATACGTGAATTAAAGTAAATGATATATTTTCTTAAGTTAAAAGGTGATAGGTTGATAGCTTTTAATTTTCTTTACGCATCTTAAAAGAAATTTTTTTGAGCAACTAGAAATTTTTTAATGTTTATGTTTTAAAGAAATTATATTGTATTATATTTATTGCAAATTTTAATAATTTTTGAGTTAAAGTAAACGATATATTTTCTTAAGTAAATGATATATTTTCTTAAGTTAAAAGGTGATAGGCTGATAGCTTTTAGTTTTCTTTACGCATTGTAAAAGAATTTTTTTTGAACATATAGAAAAATTTCTAATGTTTATGTTTTGAAGAAATTATATTTATTGCGAATTTTAATAATTTTTGATATGCCAAAAAGTAATTGATGATAAATTCTCAAATATTTTGATGTGGTTGAGACGGATGGTAGATTGTGCGGATATATTATATTTTGTACAGTATTATTCTGCATTATTTATGTATTTATTGCAATCATTTTTACATATAGGCAATAATTGAGATTACTTTTCACAAATTTTCCTTTTACAAATTTATATGATGCTGAAATAGGGTCCTTAAAGCTATGAATAACGAACTATTCTCTTGGCATTTCTAAAATTTGTTGATGTTAATTAGTTTTTTTTTGGTTTATATTTGTGTGGAGATAATACCCACTTCATCATGTCCCCATCAAAATGTCCCGTGACTTACAAGACTTTAAGATATTTACAATAACCTAATCATCCTATAACTTGAATTCTTTTGAAAATAATATATACCTTAAACCAGAATCCAAACACTCATATCTTGATTTTTTTTCTCACCATGCACACTCTACTATATATATATAAGATCACATGAGAATGTTTCTTACATGAGAAATGAGAATGAATCTCAACCACACGATTGGATTAGAGTTACAACACTTGTTCATTAGAGTTATACCTCCGAAAAAATTTTGAGCCCAAACAAAAAAAAAAATTTTGATTCTTTTTTCTAATATTCTTTTTTTGGAGTTACATCACTTTTTCATTAGAGTTACATCACTTGTTCATTAGAGTTATAGCGCGTAAAATCCATTCTCATTTCTCGTGTAAGTATGCATTCTCATATGAACTCACTTCTATATATATATATATATATATATATATATATATATATATATATATATATATATATATATATATATATATATATATATATATATATATATTCTTTTTTGGGGCTCCCTATCGGAAACCCCTTGGTAAGAAGAATTTACTCTAACTTGCTCTCGCACAGGGCCACTCATCCAGAGACCCAACAAGAATCCCAACCCCTCCCCCCACAACATTGAAATTTGCTTTCACCAAAATTTGAATCTTGGTCTCCCATGTGGTAAATAGGAAGCCATACTATTGTACCCAAAGGTCCTTGGTCCTTGACTTATATATGGAGTTAATAAAAATAACCTTAATAATACTAGTAGTATACAACTTGCTTCGCAAGCATACGTAGAATCATGGTTAAATGAGAAGGATGAAACATGAATTGGGTTGGTGAAGGAATATGTCCTTAAACATCCCGGCAATTACTAAATATAAATAGGAAAAATATTATGAAGATAATAAAGTTCATTATTTTGGTAATCGTATTTTCTTGCTAGAGAATAAATATGATTAATAGGACAATATTGATTGGGCCTATAACTAAAATAGATTAATCCAATGAGGTCACACATTCTAGCACAAGTTGGACAAAGCAATCCAAATCCATTTAGGATTTGGGTTGGGCCGACCATAAAGGGAGTAGGAGGAGAATTAGTTCTCCTAACTAGCCTATGACTCTTCAATTATATATATGATATAATATTAGGGTTTAGGTGATCAACTTCATTAAGCAGGTTCTTTTCATAAGAGAGAAAAAGTGAAACCCTAAACTATTCCTTCTAAACCGGCGCCTATACCATCAAGAGCAAAAGAATTTATTCTCTTCTATTCTAGCAAACGTTGCTATTCAACTGGTGCTCATGAACTGATTAGAGGAGCAACACTTGGGGCTCTCGGATCTTCAAAGCTTGCATACAACAGGGAAATTACGCTACAAAGGTTTTATATCTAATCCCTATTGAATGATTCATGTGTTTGATTATGTTTGCGATCCTATGATAGATATTAGGAAATTGTTTCCTGAAATTCCGCTATCAGCATCTATATGTTCTTACAGTGGTATCAGTTTTGCCTAATTCATAATATTCATATGATCATGTAATTGTATGCAAAGTTATTATTTTTATTCAATTAAGGGAGGATTTATTTATGGCTTGAATTTGCATAATTGATATTTGATATTAATTAATTGAAAATTGCAAATAATTGATTTAATTATGATTTATGCCCAAATAATTTTATAAAGTTCTGAATTTTTTATATTATGGACGAAATAAATTGGTTAATCACTCCAAAATTTTCGGATTTTTATAAATATATTTATTAGATTTAAAATTATTTAATGTTTAATTTGATTAATCATTGAAATAAGAATAAATGTTAATAAATTATTTCAATGATTAATCAAATTAAACATTAAATAATTTTTTAATCAAGAATTTAATCTATATTCTTACAGTTGGCTTAAATGGTGAGCTTTCTCATCTTTTCTAACAAAGTCTATGACTTAATTTCTACTTCAAGCATTTACTTGGGATATAAGGGGAGGGGGGAATTGGGAGTATATATGGTTGTAATGGGCCTTTAAATAAGGCTCCGTACAAGAGCAACCCAAAAGATTTCTTCTTATCTATTAAAAAAATGAGAAGGATGAAACAAATGTGAAGTAATTTATGCTTAGTTTTTTGCTCCAAATAAAATATTTCCCCTTGCTATGATTGCATGTTAGTGTCTCGTGCATTGTGTAATACCACATATTTTTGCCAGCTTTCCTATGCTCATTTAACACATAACAAGGGAAGCCTTTTTATTAAGAAAAGTGAAAGTGAAAAATTTAGGGTCAACTGCTTTCCAAGAATTACAAAAGGTTGGTGAGATGAAACCAGAAAAGGGAAGATCGACATAAAGAGGTTAGCTCAACTTGTTGGCATTCAGCCATTCAACATTTTTGATGATGTTTCTCTTTCGACTACATCACATATTTGCTTTTCGAAATGCATTTAATTTTGGTTTTCCTATATCTATAGTTGGGAAAAAGGGAAAAAAAATGCTAATGCTAAGGGAGTATTACTAAAGGCAGCAGTTAGTAATATTGACAAGTTGGAAAACAACTTGCTGAATTATGAACATTGAAAGTTATGCGTTGGTCAATATTTATAGGAGTTATAAATAGATTAGTCTTAACTAAATTCAAATTTTCTAGCCTATTTGTTTTTTATAATTTTTTTTTTTAAGACAAAAGATCACTTAGATATTATTATGGCTCAAACAAAAATCCGAAGCAATTACATCTTCTATAATGCTAGGACAACCACCCAACATACTCTTGTTGAAAAATCAAGCGGGGAAAGATGAGCCATAGCATGAGCCGCACAATTGGCTTCCCTAAAAATATGCGAAAAACTAATCACATCAAAATAACTAGTGAGAGAGATAATCTCCCTAATAATAACTCCAAGAGGAGATCCATCTAATTGCTTACTATTGATCAAATTCACCACATGAAGACAATCACACTCGACTACAATTCTTTTTTCATTGCATTGTAACGCCATCCTCAACCCAAGCACAATTGCTTTTGCTTCTGTAACATTCACATCCCACTTCACCCTTGCTTGTTGGCATGCACTTCTAAGCACTGCACCAGCTTCATCTCTAAGCACCACACCAATTCCCACCCCAACATCTTTAAAAATAGCACCATCCACATTCACCTTAATAAACCCCGACGCCGGCAGACACCACCTAGCTTCAGCACGCCCCAATCCACCTCCACTGCACTTCATTCTGTCATCATCACATGTTTGCACATATGCTGCCAGTAATGACGTTGCAGCTGCCACCACTTCAGCCGGATGACGAGGGAGACTACCATGGGTCACTGCATTGCGTTCATTCCACACACTCCATGCCAACATAGCCACAACATTACTGTCATCTTCCTTCATGTTATTCAGCCACCAATGGACCCAATCTGTTGCACACCCAACCTCTGGACACTCACTCATAATGTCGAGCCCAGAAGCATCCCACACACTCCCTGCAAAACTGCATTTCCACACAGCATGTAACTCGCATTCTACTTCACGTAAACACCGAGAGCACATAGGAGAAATGATGTCAATCCTTTTATGAAGACCTTTAAGTGTAGGCAACGCACCACTACAAACTCTCCAAATAAACATACGAACTTTAGGGGGTACAGTGAGCTTCCATATCTTTCTCCAGAAAACTGACACATCAGAGGAACCAGTATTCTCGTTATCTAAGCTCCTGTAGAAAGTCAACATCATTAGATTTAAACAAATTTCTTTTTTAAAAAAAATGAATAAGGCAAAGAATAATTGAACAACCAATAAGATTGTATTATTGCACAGATAATGGTACAAATAAGTGGGACAAAAGATTTTTTTCCGTCTCAATTGTGTTAGGAAACCTGCATAACAAAATTTTATATATATATATATATATATATATATATATATATATATATATATATATATATATATTAATATATTAATTATTACAATTTACATCCTCGTAGTTATTGCGAGACGAGGTCGTACTATAAGATTGGATCGGAAGGCCAAAAGTAGTTGCCGCAATAGGCTCTTATTCGTGACGATGTCAACGACAACCCTTAAATCACTGGCGACGTTCATTGTGCTTTCTTTCTTAGGCTAGGGTTAGGGAAAGAGGAAAGAGGAAAGAGGGATATGGGAGATCATATACGATGAGATATATAGAAGAAGATGCATGGGAGGACAAAAGGAACAAATGCCCCGGTTTTACTATATAGACCGAAGCATATTATGGTCTTTTTATTATTTTTAAAACCACTTTATTTGCTTTGCTTTTCAATAGATCGTAATATTATGGTATTGTAGTAAAAGCATTTTTCCCACTAGTGAAAGAGTAGGATTCCCTACAAGATGACATAAATCGACACTAAGTTTGCACTTAGTCTCCATATAATCAACAGCAAGTTTACAAGTACATGTACTTGCATGCTCTAAAATGTCCTCATGAGCATATTTTCACAGAGAGAGGATGATCATTCTTGAGGAAGATCATGTAATAACAATACCCAAAAAGTAGTTAATTGGACCCAAAGCAGACATGGGGAACTCAAATTTCAATTGAGAGATGAGATGTTAGTGAAGCTCATCAAAAGAAGTGACTAGTACAATATCATCAATGTAAAGAAGAAGATAAGTCGTGTTGGAGCCTGATATGTCGTCAAGCCTAGCAAAGATAAAAACCTAACTTGGTCTCTCTAATAGGTAGAAAGGGCAAGAAAAGGTGGATTCTACAAGGACTAAGGGGAGCATCGAAAAGTACTGATTTGTGATAAGTTAAGTCAAGTAAGTCATTCACAAACCAAACAATCACTATGAAAAAGCGACAATGGGGATCAATTGAGGGGAATAGTTCATTCAATGGTACTGTAACCACTCTTTCGAGCTAGCTAGATCAGATTGGCCTAATTTTCCTACTAAAGACCTATTCTCATAGCTAAGGCATTCAACCAAGCATATCTATAAGCATGATGAATATTAACAACCAAATAGAGTCTTTTAGGCTAGGTAGTCCCTATTCTCATGGTCCTTCAAGCCTAATAATTGATTTGAGGCAACCCCTTAATTTCATATTTCAATTCTCTAATAAGGATACCTAAATTATGCTCCTATGATGGCCAATCACACAAATATTTATGAAAAATACCAAATTAAAATTATCCCAAGTCAAATCCAATATCAGATTTAGAGGTTCATGAACACATCAATGGTTTCAAACCTTTTCCAAATAAAAGAACTACTCACAAATCATGATAATTTTATAAAACAAAAACGTTAACAACTAAAAACATCAAATCAAACACTAATCTAAGATAGACAAGTAATTAAAGTGAAAATGAAGATAAGTAAATAGAGAAAAAAAAATATGACAGAGAGTAAGAAATTCTCACTGAAATTTCAAGGAGCCTCCAAATATTCAAGTTTCCTTCTTAAAATTTTCAAATTCTAAACTTTCTACAAGTTTCTCCTACTAGAAGATTAGAGTTTTTCTATCCAAAAATCCTAACTAAAGCCTCTAACTAAGTTTTTCTTGAAGGCTAGCCCTCCTTCCTCTTTGAAAAGTTAGGGAAACTATCTTTTTAATGGTCCAAATATTAAATTTAAAAGTGGGTCAAGATTTCGCAGAGGTAAAGCGTAGAAAAAGCTCCTAGCTAATATAAAGCGCATGCTCCGATCCATCTAGTTTACCACAGGCATAAGTAATCCAGGGCTTTTGGAATGGACGCTATATTCAAATATGGAGCGAGCGCTTCGTTCTACCAGAGTATAACTTCAAATGATGATATCTCCCTCGTCTTTAATTGGATTTACGCTTATGACCATTCATTAGAAAGCTCGCTAGCTAAATTTTCATCTCCAACTTGAACTGCCCAGAAATATTAAGTATGCTGAAAGATATGCTCATTAGAAATTGATCCTTGTGTACAAACCCTTTCAGAAGGTCAACTGAACCAAGATGTTGACGCATATGCATAGTCTCATGCATGTCACCATGATGGAATACAATATTTACATGTAGTTGATAAAAGGACCATTTTCAAGCAAGAGCCAAACTCAAGACAATATGTATAGTAGCTAGTCGGACAATCGGGCTAGAGCCTTCATCATAGTTGATAAGTGGGTTTTATGCACACTTTTACAGGTTATTTTAGGTGCGCTTTCAGATAATTTTAGGTCATCTTAATTGCAATTTATGACATTTTGCATATATTCTCTTCGCTTTGCCTTGGTTGCTCATTTTGCAAGATATTATGGAATCCCAATTAAGCTAGAGAACTCCCAATAATCCAAAGAGAATGGAGTGCTCAAATCCGATCATAACTATCCAATCTCTGCACCAACAATGCCATCACCTTATCAAAGCTACACGGACAACATCATCCTTGTCATAGAGAAGCCCCTCTCAATATGTCGTGCAATCAGTAGAAAGAAGAAGTTGAAACCCTAATCATGGTCCACAACATAGACTACGCAAGGCGCTTGCAGACTATGCAATGAAAAGCTTATTAAAAGAAGCCACAAAGCATTCAGAGACCATTAAAAACAGAGCACCAACCGCGCTTAAAGTTGCACAAACCGTGCACTAGGAACAGATTCCAGGCGGCTACTTCTCTTTTGTCATACTTTTCCCCCCTCCTACATACATCTCATTTGCTATTATGTTAGGGGTCAAAGATTCTAGGACTAGCCCTAGTTTATCTAGTACTTTAATTACTCTTAAACAATTGTTTAGTTTTTTTTATTAGTATAAGTAGTAGTATTTTGGGATTGAGGATGAAGAACTTCACCTTCAAATCCTTTATTGTAAGAACTTCATTATTTTTTGCCTATTTTTTATGATAATTTAAAGTCCCTTAAGTACTTGCTTGCTCAATTATTACTAGGGATGACAACGGGTCGGATCTAGACCAGGTCCAAGTGAACCCGGATCTATTTTCAGTCGCTGGATCCAGATCCATCCCGGATCCACGGGTCTGAACAAGTTGGACCCGGGACCAAAACGGGTCCAATGCATGTTCTGCAATTTTACCTACTTTTTGATATTAACATAATAACAAAGCGATAAAACCTAATAAAACAACAATAATGTCTACACAATGAAGACGTGGATGGTGCACTGCACTGGTTTATGGTGGAAATACCTTGCCGAAAATTCAACAATGAAGACGTGGACGATGCAGTTGGACGGTGGATGGTGGTGCGCTCGTACAGACGTGGATGGTCGTACACTCGTACAGACGTGGACGGTGGACGGTGCGGGATGTCGCCGCCTCGCTGGAAAGAGGACTGTGTGTGGAGTTTGAAAAGGGGGAGTGAAAGGGATGAGTGAAGGGGAGGTGTGAAGGTTAGCTACTGAGCTAGGGTTTAGAGAGTGTGGAATGAAATGTTCAGAGAGAGTAAAGAGTTAGAGCGGACAAGTTTAATAGCCCAGTAGCCCAACTATTTTTTTCAAAAAAACGGGTCTGCGGATCCGGATCTTGGAACAGATCAGGACCCGGATCCCCATATAAACGGATCCTGGTCCAGGATCCATTGCCATCCCTAATTATGACTATGCTTTCTTTTTCTGTGTCTAGTGTTACTATGATAATGTATGTGCAGTGAGTAGTTGTCTTAGGCCTAGTGACCGAAAAACCCCTAACATATTCACCATGTAGAAATAGTTCTCACTATGTTATTAGCATGTAATAATATTTGTTGATTATGCTAGACTCAAGATAGTGCATCAACCTTTATGTTTGGTAGTTAATTCTTTAATATATTTGATTTTTTTAAATTATTAGGTATATAGTGACACTGCCCTCAATGACAAAGGTTTAATATGTTGAGCTTTGATTACTACTTATAGAGGAGATCTTTTGTAACATAGAACTACTAACTCTAGTATCTAGGTAATTCTAAGTAGTTACAACAGACATATCCCATAGTGGCATCGGTTGGCGAGAGCCTTTGACAAAATAGCACTAGAAGAAAAACGTTAATTTGTGGTTGATGTTTTGTGTCGAATAACCATGAAACCGACGCAAAAGCTCTAGCGGAAATGCATCTGTCGGATCCGCTACTTAATCGACGCAAATGATGAAGAATCTGCGTCGGATTGACAGCGAAACCGACGCAAAACCTTTTAGCATATGACGCAATATTTAATTTGCATCGATTTGTGTTTCGTGTTCGATGCAAATGTTCGGTAGCCCAGCCAAAAGGTGAGCTTGCGGTATGCGTCGGTTGGGCCTCAACAACCGATACAAATCGTTGGTTTGAGTGATTTGCGTCGGGCTGGACATTGTACGCGAAGCAAATCCTTTCCCAACCCTTTCCTTTTTTCGACTCACCAGCGCTCACTACTCATTCTCTCACTCTCTTTCCGGCTTATCCCCTAACTCCGAACGCCGGAGAACCATCCCTCACTACTCATTCTCTCACTCTCACTTCTTTCACTCTCTCTCCGGCGAATCCCCTAACTCTGAATGTCATCGACTTATCCGACGAATCCCTTCACTCCAAAGGCCACCCACTTCTCCGGCGAATGACCTTTTTTTGTCGAAATCCTACAGGCCACTCTCCCATTCTCCCAGTCTCAACGGTGAAAGAACACCACTCACCACTCACCGGCGAACGAACACCACTCACCACTCACCGACAAACCCGAAGAAATCGATGGTCGTTCTCACCATTCGCTGCACTCGGCTCTCTCTTTTCGCTGCACTCGCCTCTCTCTCACCGCTGCAATCTCCTTTCTCACTCTCTCTCTCTCACATCGCCTGTCTCTCACTCTTCGCTGGACGTCGCTGCCCCTCTCCGTTGCCGCAAGTGGGCCGCAGTTAGGGTGGTGCAGTGGGTTAAGTTTTGGGTTAAATTTCAGAAATTTCAAGGGTTTCTGGAAGTTAGGCCATTATTCCAGTGGTCGGCTAGTGGATTCTAGTGTGGCAGATTAGTTTGCTTTAACTTTTTTCAAAATTTCTTTAATTACTCTTTAATTATTGTATTTGGTTGTGAATTTTGGATTTGTGATTGTGAAGTTCCTTACAATTTGGGTAATTAAATTTTGCTTTGGATATTTTTGGATTTGCTATTGTTAAGTTGTAGGTTTAATTGTTGAACTCTAATATGTGAATTATGAACTTTTGATATTATTATGTTAGTTTTCTTAAAGTTGAAATATGGACATACCTATATAGGGGGGCAGTAGATCTAAGAATGGATTGGTTTTATGATTGTAAACATGTGGGTTTGGTTATTATTGAATTCTAATACATGATGTGGGTTTCTAATACATGGATTGGTTATTATTGATTTCTAATATTATGGATTAGTTTTGTGATTATAAAGATGAAATCAAGTTAGGTTATTGCTATCTTGTTATATATAAGTTATATGAATTTACGGATTGTTGTGTTAGTTTCTCAATTGAAATATGGATATACCTTAATGGGGGTGGCTTGGGAAATCCAAGGAATGCTTTGGTTTGTGCTATTTAATTGCAATGTGCATCATTGGCCTAGATACTCGTTCGAGGCTTACTCATTAGGAATAAGTCTTGAATAGTCCCCGGTTTGGGACTGTCTTATCTCACTTAGGCTGTGAATGAATGTTTGGTTTTCGATTATAAGAAAGATCTAGCTCATTTCCCTAAGCGTTCTCTGGGTACATATGTTGATAGTTTACCTACTATCTTCATCGTGTACTTGGAGAACTGTAGGGAAGTGCTGCTGGATTTTTATTAGAATTTAACCAAACATTCATCCCTTAGTGATATGAGAAACTCAAGGATGGGTTAGCTTGGAGTGATAAAGACCCCAATTGTTCATGACTGCACTTTGTTGATGTGATCGAATATGATGGAATGTGACTATAAGATTTGTGGATGTGATCGAATGTGTTCTTGTTTGGTGTCTCTAGTTTATGAATATGGATTGAAACTGGATGTATGTTAATCGAATTCGACGACATTTCTATTAGAGGTTGATTAATTTATCAGGGTTGCTTTTGGCCATCAATCGTAGAATGGGTCAAAGTTATTAATCCTTTGTCCTTGTTGTGATTGCAACAACTCTAGGGGGTATCGTGATGTGGATCAAATTAAGGACATTTGATTCGTCGTTGGTTTAAGAGTAATTATACTAGGTGGACATGGCATGGAGAGTTTTATGATCATGGTATGAGCTCCACTAGCTTTTGTGATGATTTGCATGAAGATCCCATTGATGATGTCGGCGTTGAAATTGAGAAAGTAGAGGTTGATATTGAGAATGATAGAGTAGATGTGATGTTGCACAATTTGGAGGATGAAGGAACCGATCGTCCTCATATGTATGATAGTTTTTTAGTGCAGCGGAAAAACCGATGTATTCGGGGTGTAAGAATTTCACTAAACTTTCTGGGGTCCTCATATTATTCAACATGAAATCGAAGCATAGTTGGACAGATAAAAGTCTAACTGAGTTGTTCACCTTTTTAGAAGAATTTCTACCCGAATAGAATGATATTCCCCACTCTAATTATAAGGTAAAGAAATTGTTGTGTCCCTTTGTGTAGACACATAATTGTGTTCCCCATTTAAGGATCCGATGATGAAACATACCGTGGTCTTAATTGGTCCGACCCAAGGGCAGAGCAGTCTGAAAAGCCATTCAAAACCATTTCGAAAAGTGTAGTCCTATTTTAAAGCCCAATTAATTATTCATGAGAATTAATTATATTTTGAGCCCAATCCTTTGAAAAGCCCAATTAATTGTTTAATAATAATTAATTGTTTTTATTTTAATAAATAAATATTTTTAAAGATAATTTTTATAGTTAAAATCAGATTTTATCCCGAAAAATCAGATTCCGGAATTAAAGGATAAAAGAAAATCTTTTAAAACGCGTTTTAAAAAGGCTGGCAAAGGCGTGTCAAAAGCCAGGCTGGTGCGCCTGGCGCACCACCGTGCGCTTGGCGCACAGCCTTGCACCTAACGCACCTTGCTGTGTCAGGCGCAGCTTTTCCTAACACGTGGCACTGTGCCACACACTGTGCCACACAATGTGCCGTGTGCCTGGCGCACAGCTCTGCGTGAAGCGCATGTTTCTTTCTTATCTTTTTCAAAACGTGTACCACGTGTACGCTTTTAACTGGTCATGCCGCGTCATCCGCTTGCCACGTCAGCTGTGCCTGGCGCAGTCAACACGTGAGGCGCAATGTCGTTTTCCCTATAAATAGGCCTGATTTCCGAACAGATTTCAGGACGGATTTTTACATATAACACTCGACGAATACTTACGAATTCTCTCTACGAACTACAAACTTCCCTACAAAATTCATACCTTTCAAACACAAAATACATTAAATCTACATACTTTCAGACATTCAGATTTTCAGGCTTCACGATTGCTCGTCCCGAAGGTTGTTAATCTCGCAGACCCAAGCCACGGTATAATCTTGAGTGTCCTTAAATAAATTATTTTTATGTTGAAGTTACTAACAGTATTCTTTCCTGATGTAGATCTTTAATGTAAAATCGCTATATTGTATATTCTAACCCTTTTTCTATACTTTCTTTTATTTTATTTTATTATTATTCATGCCTTTGTATATTATATGCCTGCCTGATCATTATATGCCTATTATATGATTGTCCTGTTTCAATGCTTTTATCACACACATGTTATTTTTGCTAATCAAAGACCTAAAGAACTGTTCTAATATTAATCAGATTAATTTGGACAACCTGCTAGGTTCCCTGTAAACTGATTGCCTAAATAACATATCACTAAAAAATAGTATTTTTATGTGTTTCCTTGAACCAACCTAGACTAATTATTTTTAGGGTGTATAAAAATATTATATGATTATTCTCTGGCATAAAATCTGCAATGAATCGATATTTAGTAGAGGTCAACTTTGGGCGAATGTGGTTCATTATGACTATATTCGTACCCTCACCCCCGAACTCAATCTTTGGTTCACTTTGACCATCTATGGAGTCAGGATGGGGAAATCTACATTGGATAATTTGTCCCTAAGTTTTTCCCATATCCAATTAGGTTTATGATTCTTCCTAAAAAGAATTGTTGGCGACTTCTTTCAAAACAATTTTCAATAAAACCTTTACAGTGGGGTAGTCAAATCTAATACGTGCTCACACCGCGTAGGCGAAATAAAAACACGCCTACACTTAGGTATGAAATATGAGAAGATACATGCTTGTCAAAATTATTGCGTGCTGTATCGAAATTAGTACAAGGATTTGCGTGAGTGTCCGAGGTGTGGAGTTTCTCGTTACACGATAAAGGAGAACGATGCGGGGGTGAGAAAGAAAGAAACTCCAGTGAAGGTTCTTTGGTATCTTCCAATTCTTCCGAGATTTAGGCTTTTATTTTCGGATGAGAATGACGCTAAATTATTGATGTGACATGCAGATGAGAGGAAGAAAGATGGGATGCTTAGGCTCAGACTTTGTACAGATGGGATGAACCCATTTGACACACTAGGTACCCAACATAGCACTTGACCGATTTTACTGACGATTTATAAGTTGCCCCCATGGTTATGTATGAAGCATAAATTTATTATGTTGTCGCTTCTTATTTCGGGTCCTAAACAACTCAGAAATGACATAGATGTGTATCTTGACCCGCTATTTCAAGATCTAAAATTATTGTGGGATGAAGGTTTCTCGGTCTTCGATGTGTATGCGAAAACCGACTTCACATTACACGCCATGATATTTTGTACGATCAATGATTTCCCGACTTATGGGAATTTGTCAAGATACACAGTTAAAGGAGGAAAGGCATGCTCGGTTTGTGATGAGGATATGATTAATGATAAGTTAGATCACGGGGAAGAATGTATACCTGCATTATCGTACATAGCTTCCTTTAGATC
This sequence comes from Beta corolliflora, assembly GCA_947648045.1. Classification (NCBI taxonomy): domain Eukaryota; kingdom Viridiplantae; phylum Streptophyta; class Magnoliopsida; order Caryophyllales; family Amaranthaceae; genus Beta; species Beta corolliflora. Next base: position 703,838 of record CANSZD010000853.1, read on the forward strand.
ATCCCTTTCGTAAGAAGAAAAAGGTGTTGAACGGGAAAGTGGATATGAGATAAGCCTTTTTACCCTTACAGAGGTTTATAAGCGTGTAAAAGATATTGAGACACTGTTTGGTAAGCCCTTTAAATATGAATCAAAGAACTTATACAAGAAAAGATCTAAGTTCCGGGATCTCCCATATTGGGAATGTTTAGAAGTTAGACATTGTCTTGATCTTATGCACATTGAGGAAAAAGTTTGTGATGCCATTGTTGGGACATTATTGAATATGCCGGGAAGACGAAGGATGGACTTAAAGCTAGGAAAGACATGGCTGAAAGAGGTAGACCCGAACTTGCACCTTAGGAACGGGGACAACGCTATTATCTTCCACCAGCTTGCTACAAGTTTTTGTGAGTCTTTGAATAGGCTAAAGGTCTCCGCTGGATACTCGTCCAATTTTCGTATCCTTGTTTCACTGAAGGACTTGAAACTTGTTTGTTTGAAATCTCATGATTATCATATCTTGATGCAGTATTCATTACATGTTGCAATCCGAGGAATTTTGTATGTCCAAGTAAGATACACGATTACGAAACTTTGTTTCTTCATTCGAACCATCTCTAGGAAGGTGATTGATCCTCAGACTCTAGATAACTTGCAAGCCAATGTAATTGAGACGATGTGTCAATTTGAAATATACTTTCCACCATCGTTCTTTGACATCACGCCTCATTTGATAATTCATCTTGTCCGAGAAATTAAACTTTGTGGGCCTATGTGTATGAGGTATATGTGGCCTTTTGAAAGACATATGAGTACTCTAAACGGAAAAGTGATGAATCCAGCCAGATCAGAAGCTAGTATTGTCCAAAGAACAGTTGCGGAGGAAGTATCTGAATATATAAATCAGTACTTAGTACGTGCACAACAAAATCTAGACATAGAAGTCTTGATGTTATGGTACCATTGGGAGAAACAAATTGTGCCGAGTTGAAAAGAAAAGCAGAATTGTTTGTGTTAGAAAATCTCATACAAGTGCATCCTAACTTAGATGAGCACATGACTGTTCTTAGAGTTTCATATTCATCGAAAAAATGAACGTCAGTTGATGATCGAGCATAATCGGTCATTCGTGGATTGGTTTGAAAAACGAGTTATGACCCAATTATCTAACACTCCAAATGACGTATCAGATACGTTGAGATGGTTGGCATATGGGTCAAAGATGCAAGTTTGTTCTTTCGTATGAAGGGTATGACATCAATGGTTATTCATTTTAAACCAAGCGGCAGGATTCCAAATCCACGATGAAAAACAATGGCATTACGTTGGGAGCTTTGTCATCAAAGTATAAATGTGGAAATGATAGAATGATTGTTGAGACAATGAAGTCTTATTACGGGTTCATTGAAGAGATATCAGAACTTGACTAAGTTGACTTCAAGATTCCGATGTTTCAATGCAAGTGGGTTGATATCCTCGTGGTGTGACGAAGGATGAACATGACTTTCTTACGTTAGTCAATTTCATGGTTAGGGCATCATGAAGATATTTTCATCTTGGCATCACAAGTAGAACAAGTTTTCTACATGGTTGACCCCGCCGATTCTAAATGGTTTGTTGTTATTGAAGGAAATAGGAGAATACTTGGAATTGATGATGTACACGATGAAGAAGAATACGATAAACGGTTTAATGAAGTCCCGACTTCGTCAATAGTCATTCAAAGTACACTAGGATAAGATCTTGACACGAATTACATGCGTTGAGACCATGATGAGGGGATTATACATGGTCAAAGAAAAGAATGATGAATACGTAAAACAATGCTTTGCTAAGATGATTTTATAATATTTCATTTATAAAACTAACATGTCTTCGTTGATGTTTGTATTAGTTTACGGGTGTAGTACATATTCTCTCTCGTTGGGCTGACTGATGGAGGATCATACTATGCATGATGCAGAAGATCATGACATGCATGACCATAGTGAGCAGCCATGTTCTGAGCCCAAGGTACTGATGGAGTTAATATGAATAAAAAAGTGAGCAAGCCAAAAGGTCCTTCAAAAGAAATACGTTCCAAACCGAGGTCCAAAGAGTACTTCAGTGGGATGATTTGTATCGTCCGGTTGGGGACCATGCTAAAGATTACAAGATACATTGCGGCGAAATCAGTAGAAGCAAAGTGTCTATCTTGTACGAGAGTTGGGGAACATGTTCCATAAGGCATAAAAAATACTTTATGGGAAGATGTTAAAGTAAGTATCCTATGTATTTTAAAAGCTATTCTTTTAAATTAATTGGTATCTTGTTTAATGAATGCATTAATCGTGTTTGATCGGTACATTTTGCATATTGAAGAGAGATTTTGGAATACAAGAGGATGCGAGGAAGAAACTAGAGGTCTTATCTACTTGTGATAAGCGGTGGACATATTTCAAGACAAAATTGGTGAACCGATGGATCACACGTACAAGGAAGAAGCCTAACAATTCAAGAAAACTATACGAGTTTTATCCATTCATCATTGAAGAGAGATGGAATCGATTTGCGACAAGTTGTAGCTCTGAGGAGTTTAAGGTATATTTTATGTTACAGTCATTTGTAATTAAGTCTTCAATTTAATTTTTGTAAATATTGACTACTTATTTGTTTTCATATTAGGATAAAAGTGAAAGAGGAAGAAAGTGTCAGACTTTCAACAAGCATCCTCATTTTATGGGTCAGAAATCATATGTTGAGATGACGAAGTTTTGCCGTAGCAAAGGGTATATCACTTCAAATACAACATCACCTGTTGGCTCTTCTACATCAACAGTAGTTTCCTCCTTGCCGGAACGAACTTTGCCATGGCTTCTCGCAAGACCGAAAGAAGATAAGCAAGGAAATCTTTTCTTGCCTAATGAAGAAACACAAAAAATAAAAGAATCCATTGTAAGCATTCTTCAAATTTTAGGATCACTAAGTACTTCTATTATTCGTATATAAATAACTATAATTAGACGGTAACCTACTAATCACATGGATTTTTCTAATTGGACACAAGATGAGTGGAAAAGAAAAGAAAAGGAATGAGTGATTGTTCCAGGTCGGATGGATGATGCTCTATCACGTCTTCTACAGAAGAAAGACCATCTTGAGCATGTGTTAACAACTGGGAATAGCATTGGTATTACAACTGTTTGAGGAGATCCTGATCGGAGTAGTACTACTCGAAAGAGTAGGGGCATGATTCACTATTTCTATTACTTTTGAAAAATAATCTTTCATTAATTCCCCTTCTTTCATTTTTATGTTTTCAAATTCTCTTCTTAAAGACTAGAGTTTGATACTTCTCACTTTGCTATCTTCCTGAAATTCTTGTTGTAAGATCTCCCAAGCCCCTATGTCGTGTTAGACCTCAATATTCTTGGGAGTATTGCACCATTAACTGCATTTTGTATGAGATACAATGCCTTAGCATCCTTCATTAGATCTTCATCGAGTTATTTTTTTATTTTGTGATGCGGTTAAATTAATCTCATCCTCATACTCCGTATATCCATTGGTAGCATATCTCCATAAACCATATGACCTCAACATTCTCTTCATCTTACTCTTCCAGACATCATAATTTTCTCCCTCGAAAATTAAAATTGGGAAAGTTGGATTGTTGCTGAGTGCCATTATAATATATATTATTTTCGAGCTGTATGTGTTTTGGCTATAGTAGTGAGGCTTTGGGAATTTTGGCTCTAATACCAAATGTAGGATTTTTGGTTACTTAATAGAAGTGTTGTTTTCATATTTGTGGTACTCTAACAATAACAAGCGTAACGGGTAGAAGATATAATCACAAGGTGAGATATTAGTGTTGAATAAAGAAAAGAGAGATTAGTATATGAGAAAATACTTGTATTCAAAAACTTGGATTTCTCTAACTTGCATCACATAGTGTACTTAGCTATTTATCGAGGAAAGATGCCGGTTACTTTCCTTCCAGCAATATCCTTTTAGTAATCTCCTAATGCTTAGGATAATTCTAGATACATCTTCTTTTTCTTATATTTCCTTAGCTTAGATTTTTCTAGACTTTCTAGGTGTTTCTATCCTATATTTTTCTAGCTACTCTAATGACACATATATTACAAGATTTTTTATTATTCTAATAAGTGAGTGGTCTGGATTGGAGGTATGCCACAAGAAGTGGGCGTATATAGCTTCAGGGTTTGAGTAGAACACTCAGGGAGAGGAGAATGAGGGTCGCTAGTTTGTTGGGTGAGAGAAGTTGTACCAAATGGAGGAAGGTTTGGGTTGACAGGGCGTTGGACAATGAGGCTGGTAGGAATAACATGCAATGGAGGACATGGGTCAGCTGAGAGGACGACTCCTGTTGGCCTTAAAAAATTATAATTCCCAAATTTGAATTTACGTAAAATTTGGAAATAAAAAAAAATTGTTTCATGAAATGTCACATGTCTTGACGAAATGATCTTATTGGTGCATAAGTTAAGATATTTGAAAGAAGGATGATTGGTAGGTTTTTTTCGTTTTTTTTTTATTTATTTTCGTTCTCTCAAGATCCGTGCAATTTAGGTTTTTTTCCGTTATTTCTGTGGAGATTTATTGTGTAATTTATTTTTGTAATTCTTTTGTTATTAAATTAGCTTTTTCCTCTCTACTTCTCCCTATTCAGCTAACGTGAATTTATTTGTGTTTTTGTGTTTTTTTTGTGTAATTTTGTTTGTAATTTGTTTGATTAATTTGATTTTTGTGTAATTCGATTAATTCATAGCTTTGGAACTAATTTATGTTTTCGTAGAATGATTTATGTTGGTTAAATGGTCAGCAAGAGGTCTTTTTTATTCAATTAATTCCTCAATCGGTCCGGTTGCATACAAAAATCAGATCAGTAAAATTCACCAACTGATTCGGTTTTTGTATTGAAATAAGATTTGTTTTGGTTTATCTACTGTTCCGCCCTTATCCATCCCGGTCCATTTCCGGATCAATTTGGCCAATTTTGACCGAATTAATTGACGTTTTTTCCGCTAGTGTGAAAATAGTTAGTAATTCTATCCCCATCTATAGTTTCATTAGCACGGGCACGAGTATGCCAATATAGTTCCTTTAACCTATGTAATTCATCCATTCCGGAGATAATGACTTACATTAGTTAGAAGTGGTAGCATCGAAAGGGAGTCGTTGAAGATCTTGCAACTTCTAGAGCGCGACTTTTTTTCCGTATTTTTATGCACCCAATAGTTTCTGAAGCCCACTTAGAAAGTTTCTCAGAGACAAATGATAACATGCAAGTATTATTTGCATCAGTAGCACTAGACCAAGCTTTTTTAACCACTTTCTCACAATTATCACCTGATAGCCTTATTTGAAAGTTTGTTCCATCGCCTGTATGACAAATTAACACTTGTTTTCAGGAGTAGAGGAGTATGATATGAGCGATAGGAAGTTAAATGTAGGACCTCCTAGGAAGGGAGGATGTTGCACTAGCCTAATTAGATCAAGATGTTCACGAACTAAAGTTTCGAGAGAGTTCCCACGTTGCCAAGTGAAGCGACTGCCTTTAAAACCCAAGTCATGTATTGAACACTCATCCAAGCAAATTTGAAAAGCATCCATGAGCTTTTCCCATAAATAGCTCCACCTTCCTTCTCCAAAAGACTAAGAATCTCATTGAAGTCCCCAAACACCTGAATGAGGAGATCACAATTTTGCATTAAGTTCCTCATAAGCTGCCACGTTAAAGGTTTCTCTGACACACTTGCCCAACCATAGATTCCCATCGTACACCAAGAAGGATCACCATTGTCATTTAGAACTATAGCTTCAATGTGGTGTTCCGAGAAAGATTTAATTTCCACAATCATATCTCTCCACCATAATCCCAATCCTCCAGACAGCCCATGACTACTCAAACAAAGATTGATGATAAAAAAGCATTAATTGTTCAAGGTTTGCAAAAACCTTAACACTTCCAACTCAATCATGTCATTGTTCTTCGCAAGATTGTCAATACCAATCTCCGCTACTTGGTTCATGATTGGAACCGGAACAACATAAAATTTTGTTTTTTTAGCACTTGCATCAGTATCAGGCATATCAACATCATCACAATCACAACTAGTTTTCCTTAAAATACGGATTTAAAATGTCATCGACATTCACTTGTGAAAAGGAGGAGATGTTTTCGAAGATGAACTTCAGTTGGACTTTTGTAACTAAGAGGACCTTATGACTAAATCTAATTGCATCAATTTCTTCCTTATGTCGTCGTTTCCCTCTTAAAGGAGACCCTCTAAGCCAGACGCCCCAACCCAAATCTCTGTCATCATCTTCATCCGAGTTGTTCTTGCATTCTTTGTCATGATGCCCCATGATTCCAAATAATAAAGCAAAAACGTAGGAGTCTTTCATACTTGTACTCAATAGTAGCCAAGCCACCATCTATTCGTCTGATTTGTTGTTTATGTCGCAAGGTTTTCGTCACATCCACCATAACTTTCACTCTACAGGAGCTTTCAATTCCAAAGTCGTCATAATCTAACTCTAAAACTGAACCCACTTAGAAAGTTTTTTCCGAATTAATTGACGTTTTTTCCGCTAGTGTGAAAATAGTTAGTATTTTTATCCCAATCTATAGTTTCATTAGCACGGGCACGAGTATGCCAATATAGTTCCTCTAACCTATGTAATTCATCCATTCCAGAGATAAGGACTTACATTAGTTAGAAGTGGTAGCATCGAAAGGGAGCTGTTGAAGATCTTGCAACTTCTAGAGCGCGACTTTTATCCGTATTTTTATGCACCCAATAGTTTCTGAAGCCCACTTAGAAAGTTTCTCAGAGACAAATGATAACATGCAAGTAGTCGCTGCATCAGTAGCACTAGACTAAGCTTTTTTAACCACTTTCTCACAATTATCACCTGATAGCCTAATTTGAAAGTTTTTTCCATCGCCTGTATGACAAATTAACACTTGTTTTCAGGAGTAGAGGAGTATGATATGAGCGATAGGAAGTTAAATGTAGGACCTCCTAGGAAGGGAGGATGTTGCACTAGCCTAATTAGATCAAGATGTTCACGAACTAAAGTTTCGAGAGAGTTCCCACGTTGCCAAGTGAAGCGACTGCCTTTAAAACCCAAGTCATGTATTGAACACTCATCCAAGCAAATTTGAAAAGCAACCATGAGCTTTTCCCATAAATAGCTCCACCTTCCTTCTCTAAAAGACTAAGAATCTCATTGAAGTCCCCAAACACCTGAATGAGGAGATCACAATTTTGCATTGAGTTCCTCATAAGCTGCCACGTTAAAGGTTTCTCTGACGCACCTGCCCAACCATAGATTCCCATCGTACACCAAGAAGGATCACCATTGTCATTTAGAACTATAGCTTCAATGTGGTCTTCCGAGAAAGATTTAATTTCCACAATCATATCTCTCCACCATAATCCTAATCCTCCAGACAGCCCATGACTACTCAAACAAAGATTGATGATAAAATAGCATTAATTGTTCTAGGTTTGCAAAAACCTTGGCACTTCCAACTCAATCATGTCATTGTTCTTCGCAAGATTGTCAATACCAATCTCCGCTACTTGGTTCATAATTGGAACCAAAACAACATAAAATTTTGTTTTTTTAGCACTTGCATCAGTATCAGGCATATCAACATCATCACAATCACAAACTAGTTTTCCTTCAAATACGGATTTAAAATGTCATTGACATTCACTTGTGAAAAGGAGGAGATGTTTTCGAAGATGAACTTCAATTGGACTTTTGTAACTAAGAGGGCCTTATGACTAAATCTAATAGCATCAATTTCTTCCTTATGTCGTCGTCTCCCTCTTAAAGGAGACCCTCTAAGCCAGATGCCCCAACCCAAATCTCTGTCATCATCTTCATCCGAGTTGTTCTTGCATTATTCTTTGTCATGATGCCCCATGATTCCAAATAATAAAGCAAAAACGTAGGAGTCTTTCATACTTGTACTCAATAGTAGCCAAGCCACCATCTATTCGTCTGAATTGTTGTTTATGTTGCAAGGTTTTCGTCACATCCACCATAACTTTCACTCTACGAAGCTTTCATATCCAAAGTCGTCATAATCTAACTCTAAAACCGAACCCATACATTAAGCAATAGGGATAAGCCACAAACATCAGTAGATGAATGACAATTAAAGCGCGAGTTGTATAAGCGAACCCAAAAAGGAGTCAAGAGTAATTTGCAATCGTTGTTCATCTACTCGGATCTCATTGAGAAGTAAAAGCTTATGTTCAAAACACCCAATTAAATCAAAAACCTTGTATTAGTCAGCCAATTCGATAATTAGGTGTCTGTTGAGTGTAATACTATTAAGATATTTGTTAGACTTTAGGACAGAGAGGCTTAATGAGATGCAATAAGACAATTTCCATAATAATTACTTTAGCTAAGATGCAAATCAATTCACTTAAGTAGTAACGTATCTTGGATAAGATACTGTCGGGAAAAGAGAGAATCAAGCTACATGCCAGAAATTCTTAGAACGTTATAATTGATTAATTGCCCAATAAGCTGGCATAAGTCAGCGTTCGTGATGGATTTCAACCACCATTTAGCACAACAATGCTACAATTTACAACTGCTATCATCTTTCATACCTTCCTCCCCCTCCTTTTTCCTTGTTACCACCCTTTAAATATAATCTGAAAAAGAAAAAATTTGAAACTAGGAGCAGAACAATATACTATTCAGATTATAATTGAAAATAGAAAAGTTCATAAGGTAAAATCTCGCTAATGCCCTCTCATACGATCCCTGTACAATAATACAACCTACCCTCCCTTCAACCCTCTCGATCGGGTTTGATGCATGGAAGAGGAGGCAGCTACCAATTAATCTACCATCAACCTTATTTTACAAGTTATAAAGGACGACTACTAGCTAGACTTAATAGCTAAGCGCACTCGTACAATACATAGACGGGGAAATGAAGCATCTGGTTTTTTGACAAGCTTTTTCGATTAGTTCTACTGTTAAATTATCATGAGAATAAAACCTTAATAGTTGAGATTATTCTGAATCAATTTTGAAGGTGGTAATAATATGGAAAAGATGGTCAAAGAAACTCCATATTATTCATGTTATTTTTAGTTGTCTTTAATCCACACAGCATATCTATGACCAGAAGTTGCAAGTTTCCATTCCTTGCCTACTGGGCACCATGAACCATCTCCAATCTTCATACTTACCTTCTCTCCTATGATTGCGGAGTAGAGACTTGGTTGAGCTTCAAGTATCCTAATAGACGACCGACTATGAATATCCTGCCGCTTTCGGATGTCGATCTGTAAAAGTAGATTCAGACAATTACACATGAATTAGTCGTTATATTTTCTTCAAATGTGTGTAATTTAAAATGGCCGAATAACTAGCATCATACCAGCTTCACAATCTGGTCATGGATGGAGCTACCCCAGTCATAGAAATGGTCGTAGAACACAGTTGGTATCCCTGGGTGTGTGAGAATATATGCATAGCCCTGCAAAATTTTTACAATGTGTGAACAAAAATCTCCAGGAATTCTGTAAATTAACAATAGTTTATGCAAGGATGCGACTCTCAAAATCCCATCTGCATTTGCTTAATTCAACATTCTATGTTATTTATTTTTGTGTACATAGTTAATTGGTCCGAGGAAAGCCCCAAAATATAAGTTACAAATCCAGATCAGATTCCATGTCAATCAGAATAGTATTAGCAGAATTTGTTGGACTAAAAAGAGTATAAGAAAGTTTATACCTCCATAATGTGCTTTGCCGGGAAGGGCCAATGTTCCTGCAGAAAGATATTATCCCATAAATTAAAAAGTTCGCTGAGAACAATATAATTTTCAGAGAAAGAATGATCAACCATCCCAGCGTAGGGTAAATCTTTAGTATTTCATTCACTCTAAAATCTTACCGCAAACTCTAGAAACAAATATAATGAGTAAAATTTGGTCATGGAGAGTCCGTAAAATTCTGCTTGCTTATAAGTTCGGAGTATTAACTAAAATACCATTACCCATACAAAGATAACACTCCTATACTTAACAATGTGTTTACTTATGAGAAATGCAGAATATCAAATTGTTAGATATCTAAGTCTGAACTAGAGAAAATAGTCGGTTCCATGTCCAGGTCTTTTACAGAACCTCATAGACTCGTATCCCAAAATTTGGACATCTAAGAATCAGCTATTTAGCCACTCTTTACTTATAAGGACTCTGACCTAAAAAAGACGAAGTGCAGGAAGTAGCGCACAAATTACCTTTTTTTTTCTTTTGATAGGGAGCACAAATGACCCTGGTGCAGGCCTAGCTACTTAAGGGAAACAACCTAGTCATATAAACTTTTCATGTTAATAGAAAACAGGAGTCATCAACTCAATCGCTTTCCGGCTTCTTTACCGGTTTTTTTGGATTTTTTAAAAAGAATAATAAAATTTTTTCTCTTTAATTAATACAAACTTTTGATTATTTTTTAATAATACAAACTTTTGATCAAAATTCCTCAGTGGGACAATACCGGTTTTTAACTTGTTGTAGGAGGTAACTAGGTGAGGTGGTTCGGGTGGGTGGGGGGTTGGGGGAGGAGGAACAAAGAAGAAAGATCATTTTGTAATTTTTTTTTGATTTTTTTACCGTTATAAGTCAACTTGACCTCTTGGAGGATTTTTAATCAAAAGTTTGTATTATTAAAAAAAAATATGTATTAAGCGAGAGAACGGGCAAAAGTTTGTATTATTTATGTTAAAAAAATCCTTTTTTTTTTTCTCTCTCCTCCCCCCCCAATTAGGTTCCCAACTGGCCAAATTTTCTCATATAACAAAGTTGCAAGGTTTGCTTGTAATGCAATTCGATTATCCTTATTTACATAAAGAGTGTAACAGTCTAACAGATCCAGGGTTCTATTACATACAGAAACTATTGTTTTCATTGCTTAATATTGTGTTAAGATACCTCCATGTTCCAGTTGAAAAACATACATCATAAATGGACAGGAAAATCAAGCAGCAACTGCTTGCAAAGATAAGAATTTATGAATCTTCTATTCCTTGGGTTGTCTTTCATGAAGTATATGATTTTATGGTTTTCCTTCATGCAAGAAATTCTAATAAGACACATACGCAACAAGTAGGAATTACAGTTCATGCATAAACATTTGACTAATTGTTGCATCAATATACTGTGGAAGAGTACCTGCGTTGAGCCCGTGTCATGATTGTCCAGGAATGTAACAGCCCTTGAAGGCCACCACCCCATGACACCAGGTGGCTTTCCCTGAGCATCTCGAAGACGCCAGTATTCTCCCTTAACAGCTTCCTGATTATGAAGGTAAGAAAGAATCAGCTTACTCTTGTTATTATTATTTTAATTCTGTGAAAAACTCAACAGCATCAAAAAAAGTATATATTGCAAATCGTTTCCAAAAGATAATAACAAAGCAACCATAAGAGGTAAATCATATAATGATGATGTGATTTTCTCAGCTAACTATGGAAGTTACAAGATAATGACAAACTACATTTTAATGTAAAATCATCCATAAGGAAACATGCTTATTTGTTCAGCATTCAGAATATATACCAATAATTGTGCAAATACCTGCAAAATTCCTTTTGTCGTGAAGTCAAATGCAGTGGCAAGTTGTCCTGTAGCATCGATCCAATTGATGATCCGTTGTCTATGACTATCTGAAAAATAAGAAATTGAAGATGCTGAGAAAACCATCCCTCATCTGTCAAGACAACACACATTGAAGTTCACCAATTAACAAGATCGAGTTGTCAAATTAATGGCACAAGTTGGTAGATAACGATTTTTCGTCAACACTAAACTGAATATGTTAACAATAGACATGCTGATTAGACGGGTTTTCCAGAACTTAAATGTACTAGATATTCAGAATTCTATTTTTGCAGAAAATCCCCATCTATTGGGAAGAAGGTGGCCCTCAGGAATTGAATCACTCAGAAGAAGGTCAGGATGCCCAGTCCATAATTTGCTGTAGCATAGGAACAAAACTTTGCCACTTTGGTTAAAACAGCACCTCCCCTGCGAGGCAGTTGGCACTTCACATAGAATTCTATTTCCCCCATAATTGTTATAGTAATTGCCTACGATTACTAGATGTCGTAGAAGTTAGCAAAAAGAGACTCCAAATAGGATTTTTAACTCAATAGATCTTCAAGCATCCTAGTTTTCCACCTTCATGTCTCTAAGTTGTCCCCAATAGAAAATCATCTAACATGCCAAGTTCCTGGCTGCTTTCGATTCAAGGTGCTATCTGCTATGCATAATAACCGTCAACTAGCTAGTAGGATAATTAATATCAAAACAATGTCAACACATCTGTCACATAAAGTATTCAGAAGGGAAACAAACAGGTATATTCCTGCAATATTTCTATATCAATATAGATATTATCTGCTAGAGATAATGATGATCAAGTAGAAGAAGAAAGCCTAGAAATGTACTCCCTCCGTCCCATAATATAGTGCTTGTTTCTCTCTCTTGAGGTCAAACTTTAAAATCTTTGACCAAATATTCTCATGAATATATATAAAAAAACATACTCATGTGGGATCTTGTTGAATTCGCCTCAACGTGTAGTTTCACAATATCAACTTTTTATATTTTTTATTAAGAAGGAATTGAAAATATCGAAGGTCAAAGGTTCATCTTGGAGATCGTGTAAAAAAGATATAAGCACTTTATTATGGGACGGAGGGAGTATAATATATAAAAGACACTTCAGTAGAGCCAAAGCAAGCCATTTGGATTGTTTGTTATTCAGAGCGTGTCATTTGCTTTTTCCTCTTTTAGTGGTTCAGATTACATCAAAGGTCTTTCAATTAACAAAGATGAAAAAAAATTCATACTGTAGTATGGATAATTACAATGCTACAGCTCTTTCAATAGTTCCAAAATATTAAGAGAAAATATATGTTGAGATTTAACATATATGTACCTTGGTTGTAGGCCAAACGACCATTATGGTAATTACAAGAATCCCAAAATTCTCCAACAGAAAACACCGGCTTTGCACCCTCAATGTATTCCTTCACGTATTTTGCTGCATAACTAACCAAGAATTGAAGATTCAAGCTCGTTTCGAGGACACAAATTAAAACTAGATTAGCAAATGTGTACAGTTCCGAGAAGATATTCTACCCTCTTGCAAAATCAAACCGCGTGTCTTGGAAGCCAACCTTGTTCTGCAGCCACCTCAGCCATTCAATAATATCTTTCCGAACAAAGGATTGTGTATGATCAACATTTGGAACACCATTAAAACTGTCACCAGTACTTCGATTGCCCTGAAATTGAGTATGTTAGAACCAGAGTTACTTGTATCAGGCTATCAGCCTATCACAACCGCAGGACCTCCCCTACAGTATCGTCACCGCAGTAGAGTTTAACCACCAAGTTCGGGATAGATTGGTCTGGTTCCTCTACGCCTAGGACACCAGAATATTCAATAACAACAAATGTATATGATGCATACAATATTAAAATATTAAACAATATGTTTGACACCTAATCTTGAAGTTAGCCAGCCAGAAAACCTTAATATTAGAAAATATTGGCACAACTTGGTTGGCAGTTATGTAATTATGTTGTTAATAATGCCTGTTTTGGAGACACAATTGCTTTGGCTCATGACCCTTTTATTTAATATACCAGCAGTCTAGGTTTGATCTAGTACTGCACCTTTACTTTCTATTCTATTTAGGGTCAACTCTTATGGGAAAAAACAAATCTAGCATTAGCAGTTTATGTATTTTTAAGATGACCTCACTAGCAAGAGATTCTTTGGCATATAATTAATAAATCCTACTCCATATTAATATTTATTGGAGTTTCCTCTATTCTTACGGACAGGCCTGCCAACATCGTATGCAACCTGGGTTGTTATCATAATTCTTGCAAAGGGAGGAGGAGGTAGTCTCTCATATGAAAGTCCACTATGTCTTTTCTAATAGCCATGATGAGATTCAACTGATAAAGCTTTCTTAACCAAGCTGACATAAATTGCAAAACTCTATGCGGCAGAATCAGTCCTAAGAATGAGGAGAACCACTGAAGAAACAGCGATCAACAGCTAAACCAATGGTTGACTTATGCATAACTTACCAATCCACCAGTACAAGATGTTACAGCATGTTCATCCCATGGTAATGGAATTCCATCATAACGGTTGTACATCCCTCCATGACCCTTAGTAGTCCCAACACGATGATTGATTACAATGTCAGCCATGGCTCTGACTTTGAGCTGCTTCATTTTTTGAAGTAAAGCTTTCAGTAGGTGCTCAGAACCATATGCAGATTTAAGTGAATACAGATTCTGTGGAAGGTAACCTACAAACAGAAAAATTCTTAAAGATAAATAAACAAGGCATCATATCATGTATACATGGAATCTTCAGCTCGATAAGGGGCAGATTTTTTTCCTCTTACCTTCAGGAGACAGGGATTGAGATGCAGGTGGCAACCACGCAGATGTGAACCCAGATTTGGCAATATCAGGCATCTTTCGCTCTAAGTTACTCCACCAGTCATATTTATGGGACTCCCAATTGAAAGCCTGTTAATCATAGAGTAAATTAAGGTAGAAATGGCCATAGAGATCAACATCCATAAGTTTCGAACGGGAATTGTAACAGCAATGAAAGCTTTTTAGCCTTAAAAAGGATGGGGGGGAGTGGGGCATGGGAATTGGCAATCTGCTCTTTGAGCACTCCCTGCATTCATAAATAATTTTACTAGAGGAAAATATTTTTGTTCAAAAGCAAGTGAAACCTTAGCAAGCCATTGCAAAATGTTTAGGGGATCAAAGTTTACCCTAAGGCCAATCCGTAATTAAAATGAGTTACTTCTCTTAAATTTATCAGATATAAGAGTTCTATATTCATCTTTGAGGGATATTGTTGTTACCTTAAGAAATGTATACCTAACCTAGATGATACATTTTACAGGAGAGTACATCAATAATTGCAAAGAAGCAAAAAATATCTTCCTTCTAGACCATACAATTGAGCTTGTGACAAGTACCTGAAGAATGATTTCTCTTCCTTTTCTGGTTGCCAAACCTGCAACATAACCCAGCAAGTGTATAAGTCAGATTAACACATCTAAATTGAAAGTATAGACGTTCTGTTCAACTGGTAACTATAAACGATATACTGCAGTAACTATTGGTCACAACAAAATCACTAATGCTGCTTGTACATAAAGTGATCAGATCTAGTATAAAAAAAGCTCAATATGAACATGATTGCAGAGCTTCCATCAAGTTCTACAAGCAACTTCATCTAGTGAACTCTTTCAAAGTTGGTCCTCGGATCATAAGAATAAAGAAAAAAATTCATGAAGTTATAAGTCGAAAATTTCAAATGCCTATCCGACTGCAACATAAGTTATCATAATTTACTTCACAACCTAGATCACGAAAGTTCTCCTTCATACATAGAACTACAACAAACCCTTTTGAATATAAAAACTAAATAAAAAGAAAACGTTAAACAAAGAGTGATAAAATTTTAGGGTTGTACAGCCAGAAACAAGAGATATGCATGCTGACATGTCATATAAATTTGTTTTACACAATTCTGGCAGAACAAGCGCATTCTATTTCAAGGATATAAATTCTGATTACTTGTAGGAAAATCAAAAAAGAATAAAAGGAGTTCGTACGAGTATCAGTCTGCTGAATGTTTTCATCGGCAACCTGCGTATCGGAAAAGACAGAGAAAACATAAAATGAGTCTAGACTTTGTTCAAAGTATAACGACATCAGTTTTTAACAAAGACAAATGGGTATGACTCTGATAGTAAACAAGGCAGGCACTGAGACATACATGTATGTAACCCATGCTGGATTATCCAATAGCCAAAAATTCAGGGTTGCTTAATGAATCAGGCTAGATGCTCAACAAATAATCCTGTAAGGAGAATGGAACACCGAAAATTACGAAGTTACGAGGGATATTAAAATGGACCAAATAGCTCATTAGTAGAATTAGTGAACAACTGAAATGCAGGTACAAATAAAATGATATAATTCTAAGTGTTTAGCTCATGCTATTGGAACTCTAACTATTTGACAGTAGAGTAATGAAATCTACAACCTCCATTTTTCACTTCAAATGATTCAGGAAATTAGTATTATGTTACAATTTGTCAACTTGTAAACATCCCCAGGTTACTTAAGCAGAAATCTTTTCTTTTTCGTGTTAGAGAGGGCAACTAAGCGTAGTGATGTAAAGAGGACTCGGTCCTTAGTACATCCCCCACAAGACAATTGAGCAGAAATCTGAACACTACCTATCATTTAAGGGAAAGTAATGCACAAAACCCAAAACATAATTTAAGAAGAGATGAAGAAAAAAACAAACCCAGAATAGAGCTAATTTGACTAGAAACTGCTACACTCTTCTGGCCAACTCCACTTATACCCCTTCTATCTATATCTATCTATAATATATATAATATTTATACATCATTAACACTAAAAAGCAAGTAGAATCACTAGCTAGAACAACCCAAAAAAAAAAAAAAAAAGAGGGTTTAATATGAAAAGCAAAAGATAAAAATGGGTGATTGCAATTTGGAATATATTCAATAAAATGGGCAATTTGCTTCTCTCAGTCTCTCAGAAGAATTTCATCGAACACCTGGTGTGCAATGAACGGTCAACAGAGGAAATAGTTGAAATTCGAGCCCTTTTTCTTCAAATTGGTTCCCAGTTCAGCAGATTCATATCCAACTTCATAATTTAAAAGGGTGGATTTAATATGGAGGTCGGAGGATAATGGAGTTAGATTTGATGTTGAAATTTAGGGATTTTGATTGATTAGTGACTGATGAAGACATTTCAAAGTTTTAGACGGCTAAGATTGTGCTGATGCCAGGAATCGTCGAGATTCTGGCGCGTACGAGTTTTTCTTTTCTAGTTTTTGCAAGTGCGTCTAAATTTAGACTCTTGGTTAACAAGTACTAAAAATATAGAATCGACTACATGACGAAAATGGAGTCGGTAACGACTTCCAACGGATAAGGGACATTCTCTGTTTTTGGCTTCACTAATTGGTAATAGTACTTCAGAGGGTGTGAAAAGACGAGTGGAAAACTTTGAACCATAATTTCATTTTTATGTTGCAATAAGAAGCCTTAATAATCCATAAAAAAAAGCCTTAACAAAGAAGCAAAAATTTTTGTGTAATGAGGATATTACACATGTTTGATGGCAAAGATGAGGATTTTTGTAATCTGCCGTCAAATTCTATTGTTTAGGACGAGAAGCAAATGAGTGATTTTTTGAAAAAACTAAAAGGAAATAGACTAAAATGTTGGCATAGTAATCTTACTCCTAATCAACCAATTCCTTTCTGTGAGTATGTGAGGTATCCTCATGATTATAGTTCTTGTGAGTTTTGTAAATGATTTTGTCGTAGGGTTATGAAATTATACACCAACATGCAGTGTCTACATGGTAAATTGTTAATTATGTTCTTGATTTACTTCTTATATTGGAGGGACTAAACGAGAAGAAAATAATAGTGTTATGTGTACCATATGACATATGTCATGTTAATTACATTTAGTGGAGTTATATATATTAGGGGATTTGTCAAATGTAGTGAAAAGTTATTATTTGCAAGATCAAAATCGGTAAAACTGCCTTTACAAATAAACAATTTGCTAATGAACAGAGAAAAACAAAGACTAGACATTGCATAAATGGAGATGAAAGGGTGAGAAGGGAAAATACGCGCTAGTGCAGAGCTTGAGATTGAAGGTGAATAGAGTAGGGGTATACATTGGATGGACTGGATTGGACTTTGCCAAATTCAAATACAGTCCAACTTTTTTTGGACTTGAGAAATTGAGTCCAAATCCAACCCGAACTTTGTTTTTGAGTCCAATTCAGTCCAGTCCAAAAAAATTATTCTTGACTCCAAATCCAAGTTCGATCCAAATCCAAATTATACATGATTTTTTTTCCACAAATTAGGTTGACACTGTTTTCTCATGATTGAAATTTGAAAAATGGAACTCATTATTGCAAGATTAAGTTTTGAAGCAAAATGGAGTATGTACATATTAAACTAATAACACCATTCCATAAAAATAACTACCTTTATTTCAAAAGAGTTCTAAAGTATATAACAATTGCACTATGCAATTATATAAAAAACTCGAGTGCCAAAATAATTATAAAAAACTCTTTAACAATTTGTAATAACTAAGCACCTATATGCAATAGTCTACACACGCACACAAAAACCCATCTAGGGTAACTTTAGGCTATTTAGGGTTGGAGATTTATGTAGCAAGAGGATAAGTGTAGTACCAAGATAAGACTGTAAACTATTTAGGGTTGAAGATTTATTTAGCAAGAGGTTAACTTTGGACTCTCTCTGTCTCACTCTCTCTCCCTATATATATATATATATATATATATATATATATATATATATATATATATATATATATATATATATATATATATATATATTGGACCTAAAAATTTGAGTCCGAGTCCAGTCCAACAAAATTCGATCCCAGTCAGGTTAATTCAGGTTTGATTGACTCTAAAACTTTTCACGCTACACTGTAGAAGAAAGGGACACACAAAGACTTGAGTAAAAATTTTAATTTCTTTTCCAGGGTAATTTTTCCTTTTTTAATTTTTCATCTGGTAACTTTTCGTTGAATTTATTAACTATACGGATCGATCTACTCGTCGATGGATGTAAATTCACGACGACTTATAGGAGAAATGACAAATTGCCACATGCAACAATATCGGATTAGATTATCCTAATGAGAGTCAAGGGTCGTCACAACACTATTTTTTTTTATAAATGACAAGTTTCTATTATACAAAATATACAATATATAAGATATACAAATAAGAGAAATCTTGTAAATAATAATAAAAATGTAAACTTAAGAGAATTAACACACCTACTCGGTATCATCAATAACATAGCCACAGAGGGTCATATAAATATGAGTCAACACTAACACTCTGTCTTCTTAGCTAGTTAAGACAAGTAGACAACATCAAATTTCTTATCTCCGACCATTAATATCGAATATCTATGGCAATGCAATACGAGTCAGGATCATCTCCAGTGCACTGGATGTCCAGTGCTACTCTTTGAGAGGAAAAATTTGGAATGGAATCTCCAAATCACCCCTAACCCTTGGTGTAATCACTGGAGAGGATCCTCACTCATGCAATACATTGTTATGAATTTATATATACTAGAGGACATGTTATATTTATAACGTAGAACATATTTAATATGCTTTTCTTTTTTTAAAGGGGTGTATCTACCAAAACCCCGACTCTTACAAAGTACCTGACGATATATATTAATCCATGTCATAAACTACCAAAACCTAGTGTATTACTCCCTCCGGTCTTTATTAGTTTACCCCTTTTGACTTTTGACACTATTCACATACATGACTTTGACTATCTCTTGTGATTTGTACTTAAGGAAAAATATAGTCATGTGAGATCTTGTTAGATTCATCTCAATGTGTAGTATCCAAATATCAAATTTTTGTAATTTTTGCTTATTAATAATTAGAGATATTAAGGTTCAAATTAGTGTATCGGCAAATGTGCCCCATAGAAAGGGGTAAACTAATAAAGACCGGAGGGAGTACTATAAATCATTTAAAACTTATCAAAGTTTTTTTTTCTCCTTAAAACAAATCAAAATTAGTTGAAAATTGCCCTACCTTAGCCAAAATGATAAACCAAAAACTTGATCTATTGAATTCGATCACTATAAAATTGATCAGAACTCCATCACATTATTATATATATACCCTTTTAATATCTTTTGTATATTATTCCTGGTCAAAGCTTTAGTTTCTTGAGAGAAAAGAAAAACCTAAACACCATGTTGAAACTATATATAATTCTTCATTTGCAATGACACATGAGTTAGTCACCTTGCGCCTACAGTAACGAGTAATGATAAACATATAACCGGTAAATATATCTAACAAAATTTGTGTATATAAAAAATAGTGTATGCGTATGTAACAAATAATACTCCCTCCGTATTTTTATTTCTTTTACCCACTTGTAATATTGACACTATTCACCATTAAAGAGAATATTCAAAATTTTGTTATATAAACAAATTTTGTTACATACATCTAACGATTAGATGTTTATCATTCCTCCTACAGTGACGTACCCCTGGTACTCTTCACTTAATTATATATTAAATCCTCCCTTTTTTAACAATTTATTTACTGTTATATGGTGACATATAGTATAATACTATATAATACCAGATCAACTTAATTACTTGTTCATCAAGGATTTTACTTTATCTTATGATCAAAATACTACTACTATATATATCGATCTTATAGTCAATCAATCTTGCATATACAACAAAGTGTTAGGATTATATTAATTGATCTGAATCTCTTGAGAGCAAAAAACAGAAGAATCGTTCAAAACATGAATATATACTTGTGTTATATACCAATAATAATCTTAGCTTTCTACTACTTGTTTAACTCTCTCGTCCGAAGAAATTCACAAACATTCCCACCAAGCCCTGCCACATGTCTTCCTATTATTGGTCATTTCCACATCTTAAAAGAACCATTCCACCACACTCTAGCCAACCTCGCGGACCGGTTCGGTCCAATTCTCTCCCTCCGGTTCGGTTCACGTCCGGTTCTCCTAGTCTCCTCCCCGTCAGCCGCCGAGGAATGCCTTAACAAAAACGACGTCGTCTTCTGCAACCGTCCTAGTGGATTTCTCACCGCAAAACACCTTACTTTTAACTATACCAGCCTCATTTGGGCCCCTTATGGACCTCACTGGCGAAACCTACGTAGGATCACCACCGTAGAAATCCTCTCGTCTAACCGTCTTAAATCACTCGCCGGCATACGGTCCGATGAAGTGAAGCTAATGATCCAACGGCTGCGTGAACTTTGCGGATCATCATCATCCGAGGTAGTAATGAAGCCATTAGTGTATGATCTTTCTATGAACGTTATGACTAGGATGATATTCGGGAAGAGGTATTATGGAGTGGAAGGTGAAAAAAATTGTGAGAAATTTAGGGAGATGTTGGCAAAGATGTTGACTTTGTTTAATGATGCTTGTATTGGAGATATGATCCCATGTCTAAGGTGGTTAGACTGGTGGAAAGAGAGGAGGCTAAGGAAATTCGACGTCGAACGACGGATGATTTTGAAGGAGTTGGTTGAGGAACATAAAGAGAAGATGATGGTGGTGGATGATGGAAATGAAGAGTTTAAGGTGAAGCCGTTGATTCAGGTTTTGTTGAAGTTGCAAGAGTTGGAGCCTGAGTATTACAACGATGAAATTATCTTCGGCATTATTTTGGTACGTTTTCTATTTCTTACACTATATGCATTTTTAACTTAGAGTTGACTTTTTGTTGAGTAAAGTAGGGTTTTTATCCCCCTAATATCGTAAATCGTAAGATGCACGATTTTGTGTTTTTTGGAGACTTTTATTAAGATTATTTTGGAAACCTCCTTATATATGTTGATGGTATTATACATCAAGCCATCCAATATCTTTAGCCTAAAACTCTAACCTTTAGGTACATAAACGAAACATAAAAAGGTAGGATCGTTTATGGTTGATCGGAATTAATAAAGATATTTTACTCCTTTTACTTCCTTTATCTTTAATTTAGTGACTTTCATACTTATCAATATACAATATTGACCTTTAATATCTCTAACTATCGATTATTTCCTGCATCTCAAATTAGTTTGAACACTTTTATTTTTCAATTTTTCAAAGACAGATTGAACACGTCTATACTAATATTGTGAATGATCTTACTAATATTTCTAGTACTTCTCTGGTACTCCTTTGATCCATCACACTATCTCTTTTAATAAAACAAACCACTTTATTTCCCCTTCAATAAAAATACCCAATTATTCTAATAAAATAACAAGTAATAACCATTCAACAACTTGTTACTTAGAACTATATGACATGATAAGTGTTTTAATTAATTTGAGACGGATGGGGTAATAAATTTTTTAAAAAGTTGATGTTATGATAATATGAATTGAATTATTTGTTTTTTATATGATAATATTTGTTTCTTATATACTAGTTAAAAAATATGGTGAAAGTGGATTACATAAATAATACAAAAGTCAAAGTGGAATAAAAATTAAAAATGGAGAGAGTAGTAGATAGGTAAATAACACAATTGTAAATAAGAAAAACTAGAATACTCATAAACAAGTTCTAGCTGGACAAAATCACCTATAATATGCAAAAAATAAGTTTTATGCTTTAGAAACAACTAATCTATATCTAGCAAACATCATAAAGGTAAGTTTATAAAAAAAAAAAAAAACATCATAAAGGTAAGAAAGGGCCTTTGTTTCCAAATGTGAGCTAGTTTCTTGTTCTTACTCCTATATATACTTTAAATATTCTTGTAACAAGATAGAAACTTCATTGATTTCTGTGTACATATGCTCAGGATCTCTTAATAGGATCATCAGATACATCTGCAGAAACCATGGAATGGGCATTATCACTCTTACTCAACCATCCCCAAGTTCTGAACAAAGCCAAAACCGAAATCCACAATCATGTTGGCTATGAAAGATTACTTAACGAATCCGATCTCAACCACCTTCCTTATCTTCGGTGCATCATCAATGAAACACTCCGAATGTATCCACCTGCACCACATCTAGTTCCCCACGAATCGTCCGAAAATTGCATGGTCGAAGGATACCATATTCCCCGTGGTACAATGCTCCAGATCAACTTATGGGCTATACAAAATACCCCGAAGATTTGGGATGATCCAAAAAGTTTTCGACCCGACAGATTTGAAAGAGTGGAGGGTCACAAGATAGGGTACAAAATGATGCCATTTGGGTCTGGTAGAAGAAGTTGTCCTGGAGAAGGGTTAGCTAGCCGTGTCATTGGGCTAAGCCTTGGCTCCATAATTCAGTGTTTTGAGTTAGAGAGGATTAATTTTATGTTGGTTGATATGACCAAAGCGGCTGGGTTTAACTTACAGAGAGCCAAACCATTGCAAGCTTTGGTTCGCCCATGTCCAGCCATGATGAACCTACTGGATTAAATAATTAATGTGAGCCGGTGTATTGTTCATACATGAAATACATTGCCGTGAGTTTTTTAAAAAATCTAATTTCCTTGCAATCCTATATTGGAAATGATTTTTATGTCTTAATTTTGGGTTCTTTCTGGTGTTATAAACACTCAATATTTATTTAAGCAATTAAAAGGTAATCTATTTCGCTACATATTGCTTCTGCTAAAAACGGTAATGTGATTGTGGATAGCAAGTTGGGCTTTGCTAAATGGGCCGGGTATGATTTTGAGGAATGTGATGTCGAATCTTTGAATGGGCCGTCACATGCAAAACAAGAAAATTAACCCGAGAGGTTTCCGTGCGAACCCTCTCTGATGCTTAAGTCAGTCGGCTGAGCAATAGGAAGCAAGAGAGTGGAGGGAATTGCCAAATGGACTATATATAATGGAAGATAGGTTTAGGGGTCTTGGGCCGGCGCAATATGCACCTTTTCTGCCACCTTTCCTATCTTGAGTTGTCTTAGGCCCAACGTATTTTTGGGCCGGTATTTAGACCCCAACAAATACATCTTATCAAAAAGTGTAGGCAAATATTATAACCCGCCTCGGGTGGCCACCCTTTTAACTTGGTGCCATGTATATCCGCCAAATGACATTTCTCACTCATGCAAAAACTTTTGCCTTACATGCATCAACAGCAAATTTCATTGTAATAGGATTTGCACCTAAGACCTTGTATAGAAAATAGAGAGCTTCTACCAATGAGCTAACATATCAATGATGCTCATTTACTCCTAAGAAAACTTATTAATATATTAACTTAACATAATAAGGTTAGATCATACTAAACTATAATGTTTTACATACATATATAATATGAATCAAATGACTTATTCATTTTCTTATACTCCCTCCTTTCCATATTGATGTGCTTAGTTTGACTTGCACATTTGCCAATGCACATATTTGACTATTAATTATATATGATTCCTCCGTTTCTTTTTTACTTGCAACACTTTGATTTTTACACTATTTAAAAATTCTACTTAATTTATCTTTGGTGATTTATTATTAAGGAAAAACATATTCATGTGGGATCTTGTTAGATTCGTCTTAATGTATATTTTTCTAATATCTACTTTTTATAATTTTTAGTTATCCGTAATCAAAAATATGAATGGTTAAAATTATGCATTGGTAAGCGTGAAAATTAAAATATTGCAACTTGCAAGTAAAAAGAAATAGAGGAAGTAAGTAATTACGTCTTAGTAAAAAAATTATTAAAATTTGATATTATTAAAGTACTCATTGAGACGAATTATATAACACCCTACATGACTATATTTTTCATATATATCGGAATTTTTTAAAAAGATTTTATGTAATTTTGGATAACGCTAATCGTAGACACATAATCGTGTCTCCCCATTTAAGGGTCCAATGATGAAACATACCGCAGTATTAGTTGGCACGACCCAACGGAAGAGCAATCCAAAGAACCAATCTAAAATTGTGTTTTGAAATGATATTCTAAAGCCCAATTAATTGTTCATGATGATTAATTGTATTTTAAGCCCATAAAATATTTTAAGTCCATTGAAGAGCCCAATTAAATATTTATTATTTTAATAAATATTTTTTATCAATATTTTTATTATCTTTGATAAATATTTTAAATACAAATCACATTTTTATTCCGTAAAATTCAATCTTCGGATTTTTAGGGATAAAAAATTATCTTCAAAAGACGCGTTTGATAAAAAATCGGAATATGCTGGAATATGCGCCGGACGCGGGGGCCGCGCTCAGTGCGCCACGTGCGTCCAGCACATTAGCCAGAATGCGTCAGGCGCGCTAATGAGCGCCTGACACGTGGACTTGTGACTCACACAGAGTCCTGCGCCTGGCGCAGTGTGAGACGCAAGTTTCTTTATTATTTTTTTAAATACGCGTATACACGTGTATGAATTTGATTAGGCTGGCCGCGTCAGGCACACCAATGTGCGCCTGACGCGTGGACGTGCGCCTGACACGTAGGCTTGCGCCAGGCGCAGGTTGCCACGTGAAGCGCACGCTCCTTTTTCCTATAAATACTTGTGATTTCCCGAATTATGGGGGGCTTTTCATGGTTATTTTTACGAACACAAAATCCTTACTAATACTTCCGAATACTATTACGAATCTCAAAATACTTCAATCCTTTCAAATCAATTTCAATTACTGATCATATCACATTCATGGTTCCACGATTGCTCTGCCTAAAGATCGTTGCACTCTTCAATCTAAGCCGCATAGGTATAATTCCTGAGGATTTTTGAATAATCAATTATATTTACTGCCTTGAAGTTAGTAACAATTTATTTCATGATGTAGATCTTTAAGTAATAATCGTTCTACTGTATATTCTAATCCCTTTTCTATTCTTTATTTTATATTCATATTATTGTTATTCATGTTTATATATTATCATATGCTTGCCTGATCACTCTGTTCATATTATATGATTGTCCTGCTTTACGGCTTTTATCACCCACATGTTATTATTGCTAAATAAGACCTAAGAAATTGTTCCAACTAATTCAGATAAATTGGACAACCTACTAGGTACCTTAGCTTGTAATATTGATTGCTATTTTTAGGTTGTTTAAAATATTATATGATTATTCTTGGGCATAAAATTTGTAATAAATCGATATTTAGTAGAGGCCAACTTTGGGCGAATGTGGTTCATTATGACCATATTCGTACCCTCACCCCCGAAATCAATCTTTGGTTCATGTTGACCATCTATGGAGTCAGGACGGCGAAATAAAAACCCGCCTACACTAATATTCCAAGTAGCAACATCAATAAAGAACGGAAGGAGTAATACAATTAGAAAAAAAGAAAAAAAATTGAGGTACCGTCACTTGTCGTCCCCATTGTTCCAAAAATGTCTATAAGAGGTCTCAAACTTTTGATTCCTTAATGTACAAGTTATTAGCCATTCATCAAGTTACAATTTATACTAGTGACTAAATGACTATTATATTGTCAATCCAAATAATTTTTATCATAGAATCTTATCAAATAACTCGAGGTATAGTCAAACACCATTTTTCCTTAGTTAAAAACAACTTGTTTCATTTTAAGTTGATGAGGAGAGAAAGAAGAAGAAAGTGAAACATAAGATGATGGTAAGACGGAATATATATGAGAACTTAACAGGAATATTAATGACATAATTACAAATGAGAAAAACTAGAAAATTCACAAAATAATATGCGAAAACAATAATGTTTATACTTTACAAACAACTAATCTCTATTATATAAGCCAAGAGGGGGAGCTATGGTGTTCCCTCTTGAAAAGACTTATATACCCTTAATCTCACAAAAAATAATAAAGAAAAGATTTTCTTAATTTTTTCCTCATTTACAAATATGGGTAATAAGGAAAGTTCTACATTACCAACAAGAAATACATACAAATGTGTAAAAAGAGGAAACTCACAGTTGAAAATATAAACTGATGACTAAGGGCTTGTTCTCTTCGGCATAAAACAACTGAACTGAACTGAACCGAACTGAACTGAATTGAACCGAGCTCAACTGAACTGAACTGAATTAAATTATAACTAATAGTAATGATAATAATTTAGCTATCATTAATTAATAAATATAAATTAATAAATAAATAATAGTAATAACAATATTAATATAATATAATATTAATAGTAATAATAATAGTAAAAGCAATAGTAATAGGAGTAATAATAACAATAATAATAATAATAATATAATAGTAATTGTAATAATAATATTAAAATAGTAATAGTCGTAATAATAATAATAATACTAATAATAATAATAATATTATTATTAATGATAAAATAATCGTAATTGTAATAATAATTATTATTATTATCATTGTCTTATTATCAGCAAAATAAATTAGGAACTGAACTAAACTGATTGGAACTTAACTTAACTGAACTGAATTGAACTGAACTGAACTGAACTGCAACTGAACTAAACTGATTGGAACTTAACTAAACTGAACTGAATTGAACTGAACTGCAACTGAACTGAACTGAACTGAAAATAAGCTGACATGCCCTAAATCAATTTTTCAAACAATTATAAAAGCAAAGATTTATAGAGATTCTTACTATCTAAACTCTTAGTTGCAATAACAATTTCAAATAGCATGCATAAACAAACCATAAAAGAATTAAGAAACTTAGAGAATATTCATTTTTTTATTTTTTGGGGCTCACAATCAGTTGAGATAATAAATAATTAAAGAGATAAACATACATCATTAGATAATATCAATTTATAATTTTTTTTTATTTAAGCACTACACCATAGTATGCCTAAAAACCTCAATTACCCAGCGAAATTAAATTGAACTACTACTGATAAAATGCGCCTATAAAATATATGTATATTTAAATAAATAAAAAACACAACCTAGATCATTGTTTAAAAGGAGAGAAGATAACATATCCTACCTCGGCATAGTCCTTTCTGGAAAACATTACTCTTTACACTAGAGTAATGTAAATAAAAAATCATAACGCTCATCAATATTCACCATAAATATTACACTTTTAAATTAGCTTTTAGTCACTTTTTGATGTTAATATTAATATACTGTCGCACGCATCGCGTGCATATAATGCTAGTCTAAATTAAGCAAACATCATGAAGGAAAGAAAAAGCCTTAATTTTTTTCTTTTTTGAATGGAGCCTTAATCAAATGTGAATGCAGGGCATCTGAGAGGTAATCATCTTCGTTAGTGTGCTCCGTTTGTGTGCTGTGTGCATACGCTCTACGAGCAGCACTTCTTTCATCCACTAAATCATTGTGAGCATATTTAAAAATAAAAAGAAAGATATAGCATGATTATTACCCGTATCAATTTCTTATAAGATACATGTGCTATAAAATCTATATATCAAAATCAAAATAAAAAACTTTAAGAAATAAGAAAGGGTAGAATTGTATATCAGGAGATTAGGATCGGAAATAATATCTTTGAGATTATTTAGGAAATAACTTATTTTTCCTAATTTGAGTCATTTATTCCTAATTTGAGTCATTGTTGTACTCTAGTATTATATACTAACCTTATATGTACGCTATGCGTGCAAAATTGTTCTCAAAATTAAATTAATTAGCACCATGATTACATTTAACTCCGCCTGTGAGTGTCTGTGTGACATTCACTGCCGGTCTCAAGCCCGGATAAAGGAGGAGAGTTGCGGTAGGTTTGGGGCGGCCAGCATAAAACATAGTCCCATATCATGACATGAATCGACAAATGAAAAACGTGGGGGCGTCCCCTACTCGGCGGCCGCGCACTTCATAGACCGGGTGTAGTGATAAGTATGCAAGGGTTGCTAGGTCGTCGCCGGAAGCGGCGCGCCATCCCGGCGTCCGGGGGTGGTGTCAAATATGCAAGGGTTCTCGCATCAGGGACGGGTGCGGGTAAAGAAGTTAGTCCAGGGTAGTGGCAGTGGTAGGGGTAGTAGGTTGCGCTTTGGAACATGGAACATTGGCTCTTTGACGGGAAGATCGGCGGAGGTGGTGGAGGTTATGAGGAGGCGAAAGATTCACATAATGTGCCTTCAAGAGACTAAGTGGGTTGGTGGAAAAGCAAGAGAACTAGCCCCGTGGGGTTATAAGCTTTGGTACTCCGGAAAGGATAAGTGTAGGAATGGAGTAGGCATCATTATTGATAAGGAATATATTGATGATGTGGTGGAAGTTTCGAGGAAGAGTGACCGCATTATGAGTATCAGGCTAGTATTAGGGAGTAAGACGGTGACTATCATAAGCGCATATGCGCCCGCAAAGTAGGATTGGAAGCATTTATTAAACAACAATTTTGGGAGGATTTGGAGGAGGTTGTGCAACGAGTGCCTATTAATGAAAAATTGATCATTGGTGGGGATCTTAACGGACATGTGGGCACTAGTGGAGTTGGCTTTGAGAGCATTCATGGAGGTTTTGGGTATGGGGAGAGAAATGAAGCTGGAAGTGATATCTTGGATTTCGCATTAGCCTATGGTCTTAGTATTATGAACACTTGGTTTGAGAAAAGAGAATCTCACCTTGTGACGTATAGGAGTGGAAGTAACGCGAGTCAGATTGACCTCTTTTTAGTAAGGAATGGTTGGCGGAAGAGTTATACAAACTGCAAGGTGATACCGGGTGAGAGCGCGACCACCCAACATAGACTAGTCGTGCTTGATTTTCGGGGTAGGGAGTCTTTAAGAAAGCGAAAACCCAATGTGGAGCCGCGAATCAAGTGGTGGAAGCTCCAAGGGGAGCACAAAGAGAACTTCTTAGCTAAGATGGCTAGTAAAGATATTTGGGCTTGTAACACGGAAATGGATGTAGATTCGACTTGGACAAAGATAGAACTTGGTATAAAGGAAGTGGCGAAAGAGGCCCTTGGAGAATCTAAAGGAACTATACCATCAAGTAAGGACACATCTTGGTGGAACGAGGAGGTGAGACAAGCGATAAAAAACAAACGAGAAAGTTATAAACTTTTGGGAAAAGATAGCGACGATGTGAACTATGAGAAGTACAAAGAGGCTAGAAAAGAAGCCAAGAAGGCGAAGACGGGAAGCTAAAGCACGGGTAAACAAAGAGCTTTATGCAAGATTGGATACGACGGAGAAGGTGAAAAAGACATTTATAGAATTCGCGTATGAGGGACAAGAAGACAAGAGACATAAGAAAGGTAAAATGTGTCAAGGGTGTGGACCAAAGAGTGCTTGTGGAGGATGAAGAGATAAAGGATAGAAGGAGGTCGTACTTTGATACCTTGTTCAACGGTGATAAAGCACAAGACATCGGGGATGTACACATTCCGCCAAGTATGTTAAATCGAGAGTTTATGAGGAGGATTCAAAAGGGAGAAGTCGTTGCAGCATTAAAAAAGATGGGATTGAAGAAAGCTACGGGGCCAGATGGCATACCTATCGAAGTTTGGAGGTGTTTAGGGGGGAGAGGAATCGAATGGCTGACAACATTCTTCAACATGATTTGGAGACACAACAAAATGCCATTAGAATGGAGGAAGAGTACTTTGATTCCTTTGTATAAGAACAAAGACGATGTACAAGATTGTACCAACTACCGAGGAATCAAACTAATGAGTCATACGATGAAACTCTGGGAAAGGGTGATTGAGCAAAGACTTAGGAAACATGTGAAGATATCGGAGAACCAATTTGGATTTATGCCCGGAAGATCGACTATAGAGGCCATCCACCTCTTAAGACAAACAATGGAACATTACCGTGATAGGAAGAAGGATCTACATATGGTTTTCATTGATTTGGAGAAGGCATATGATAGAGTACCAAGAGAAATACTTTGGTGGGCGTTGGCAAGGAAAGGTGTTCCACAAAAATATATAGATATCATCAAGGATATGTATGAGGGGGCAACTACGAGTGTGCGGACTACGGTGGGGAGGACGAAGAGTTTCCTATTACGATCGGAGTGCATCAAGGTTTCGCACTTAGTCCCTTTCTCTTTGCCCTAGTCATGGATGAACTAACGAGGTCAATTCAAGATGATATACCATGGTGTATGATGTTTGCGGATGATATTGTGTTGATTGATGAGACAAAGGAAGGTATTGAGAGAAAGTTGGAATTGTGGAGACATACATTAGAAGCCCG
Source organism: Beta corolliflora (assembly GCA_947648045.1). Lineage (NCBI taxonomy): Eukaryota > Viridiplantae > Streptophyta > Magnoliopsida > Caryophyllales > Amaranthaceae > Beta > Beta corolliflora. The sequence continues at coordinate 734,663 of CANSZD010000853.1, forward strand.
GGGTTTTAGATTGAGCAGAAGTAAGACGGAGTATATGGAGTGCAAGTTCAGTGGGGTTACAAGCAGCGAGGCGAGGGCGGTCACTTTGGATAGCAAAGTGGTTCAAGGATCGAACGTCTTCCGTTACCTAGGATCCATTCTCCAAAAGGATGGAGAACCGGATGGAGACGTGGCTCATAGAATTAACAGGGGTTGGTTAAAGTGGAAAAGCGCCACCGGATTCCTTTGTGATTAGGCATTCCCAAAGCTTGAAGGGAAAGTTCTACCGTACGGCAATTAGGCTCGCTTTGTTATATGGCACCGAATGTTGGGCGGTGAAACAATGCCACGTTCATAAGATGAACGTGGCGGAGATGCGTATGTTGCGGTGGATGTGTGGCCACACAAGGAAGGACCGATTAAGAAATGAAGTGATTCGGGAAAAAGTAGGAGTTGCATCCATTGAAGAAAAGATGAGGGAGAATCGGTTAAGATGGTTTGGTCATGTGAAAAGGAGATCAGGTGATGCACCGGTGAGAAGAATTGAAGAATGGAGGAGTAACCAAATTGTAAGGGGTAGGGGAAGACCTAAGATGACTTGGATGAAAGTAATTGAAAGTGATATGAGGTTACTTGGGATTGAGGAGAGCATGACGTTGGATAGAAGTGGGTGGAGGGGCAGTATCCATGTGGAGGAAGGGGTGTGATTACTGCATTTATTTGTTTTTCTCAATTGTGTTGGTATTAAAACCTTTTGTTGAAAACCTCTTTTAAAACTTGTTGGTGTAAACCTTGCTTTAAAAAAAACTTCTTTAAAAATTCAAAAAAAAAAAAACCTTTTTATCACTCTTGTCGAGGCCATCTCCTCTGGTAACGGTTTCAGTTGACGATTCATGTTAGCCGACCCCAAATCACTTTGGGAATAAGGCTTAGTTGTTGTTGTTGTTGTTGTAGCACCATGATTACATTTAATTTAGTTTGAGGCTTTGAGCAAGAACATGGATACTCGCTAGATTGATATCAGAAGAGGAAGAAGATCAGGGTAGTTTCCTATAATGTTGTTGTTGCACTTATTCTTTTAAATATAATAAGGGATTTTTTAAAATAAAAAATCAGATGAGGATTGTAGAAACAGATAACTTCGGCAGTTTTTTTTATTTTACCTTTTTAAAAATGAAGTAATTAGTTTCCTTTTATTTATTTTTATTTGTTTATTTTTCGGTGTCCCACCCCTCTTGCCTAATAGAATAGAGATTTGTATATATATCTCCTTTCCATCATTAAAAAAAATTTGAGTCTTACCCTAATTATTAGCATGATATCAAGAGCTACCTAATTTTTGTAACCCTAAAATACCACCAACCGCACGACTATGACAGGGGATGATACACCTCCACCGCTGCCGCCGCCAACACCTACCAAATTCGAACCTCTTCTCCTTACTTCCTTGGGCCGCGGGACCGCCTAGGGGTTTTTATCACCACAATCTAACTCTACTTGGATAACTTTGATGCTTGCACTCATGCTATTTGTGTTGCACTTTGTTCTCGTCGGAAATTCGATTTCCTAGATGGCACCTACAAGTTTCCAGGGCCGCCATGTACGAAGGAATTGGATTACTATCCATTGTATGTTTGTCTCATGGTTAACCAATACCATTCACCCTGAGGCCAGAGGTAAGGTCCATGCTCTCTATATGATAACACAAAGCCTTATGAAATGATTTACATGAACGCTTTTATGTTGTCAATGGACCTTGTATTCGACAGTTGAAATCTGACATTAATAAATGCGAACAAAATGAAACCATGGCCGTTGCAACCTACTTTTGTAAATTAAAAGTCTTGTCAGATGAATTGAGTCATCATGAACCTATATTATTGTAGACACCAAATTTTGAATCCATTTTTCGGATAAATAAAGATTTTGAAAAGAAATAAAAATAACAAAAACCGTCATGCATCGTGGAGCGCGTGCCTCGTCAAAATACATGTTTCGTCCCGGAGCGCGAGTTTCATTCCATCGTACGGTTTTCCATTTTTGCGGTTTCGGCTTAGAAATAAAATTTTCCGTGAGTCCGTTTTAATAAAATGATTCGTAGTATATATAATCACACTCGTTTTTACTAATTTGACGAGTTTTCGTTAATTGTTTTCAGTTAGTTTTTCGAAAAACAGAAAAAAACGAGTCGCGATTAGGCGCCGGAATTTTAATCGTCTCCCAAAACCGGTAATAATCAGTTTTCTTGATGGTCAAGTCATTGTTCATTGGATAAAGAATAAGAATATATTCTTTAACCACTAATCACATCATTTACCCATTAGTTAGATAATAAGAATCATGAAAAGAAGTGAGAATAAGAATCAAATCCCATGTGTAAGAAGGCAAGAATCCGGATCTTTTCCGGAAGAATCGAGTGTGCGCCAAACACACGATCATGCGCTAGACGCATGATCGTGCGCCTAGCGTACAACATGACCTGCGCCAGACGCAAAGCCTTGCGCCTAACGCACGGCGTTGTGCCTAGCGCAGGCTCATGCGTTTGGCGCAGCGTTCTAATCAACTTTGTTTTGCACGTTTTTCAATGCACTTTTTACGTATTAGGGTGTATTTTGGGAAAAATATTTTCTGAAAATCTGATTTTGCTTCATTGATGAGAAAATCCAAAAAGAATAAGAATATTTGTATTTCCAAAGAGATTTGATGATGTCATTATTAGGATGAGGTCATTAGAGTGATGTCATTAGGGTGATTAAGGATGGGCAAAATCAGATTTTTTGGGTTAAAAATCTGATTTTCTACTTCTTTGAAACCCTAGTTCATTTCCCTCATTTCTCTATAAATACCCTCCTTTTTTTACTTCAAAACCAAGTTGAGCTAAAATCATCTTAATTTCACTACTTCTCAATACTACTCTCATCTTCTCTACTCTAAGAAATCTCATTCAAAGAAAATAAAGTAAAAGTTAGGAAAATAATTAGTAAGTAAAGAAGTTCATCAAAAGAAAAACAAAAAAAAGGATTTAAGTTAGTAATTAAGTAGATTTAGAAACTCACTTAGAAATTAAGAAAATCACAAAAAGGTAGAAAACTTTGCAAAAGGAAGTGCATCATTGAGCTAGCAAGGTAAAGTTGAAGCTCTTGTTATTTTTCTTGATTATCTTCTTAATCATTTATTAACTCTCTCCTTGTTTCTTCTTATTATTTTTTAATTTTTGGAGTGATTTGGGTATGAGGAAGTCCTAATAGGTTCCCAACCTTAAATCACCCCACTTAGAATAGTCAACTCTAATGGGGAGACTCTTAGGAAATAATGTATTTATGTGATTTTCCTTAATCAATTAGTTGTTCATCACCAAAAAATATTTTCATAAAAAAATTCAAGAAGAGTTGTGCATAAACATCTCCATAAAAAAAATGTGATGCTGTAATTATAATCAGTTTTAATTTTGTACTTTATTTTATTTTTCGTCTGCATTAAATAAATATTTGATAGGATGTAATATTTTTCCTATGAAGTGCAAGATGTTTATAGCAACTGGACTTTGGAATTTCTAATAAACGAATTTTATATAAATAATTAAAAATCATACAACTTTGTTATGCAAAACTGATTTTGTCCAGTACCACATAAGCTTGTCTTGTTAATAAAGTTGAAAATAAAATCATTTAGATAAAACTAAAAACATCAAGTTTGAAGAAAACATCAAGTTTGAAGAAAACATCAGTAGATTTCCAAAAATATAAAAATTATGTTCATATGAATTTTATACAATTTTATATCATTTTTATAAAAACGTTCATGTAAATCACTAAGGGCCCGTTCGTTATCGTTTTTTGTTTTCAGTTTTCAGTTTTTTTTGAAAACTAAAAACCAAAAACAGGAAACCAGAAAAAGTGGTTTTCACTTTTTAGTTGTCGGTTTTCAAAATCATCATGTTCCCAATAAATTTGATTAATTTTTTATTCATTATAGGACATATATCATATGACTTTGAAAATCAAAAAACCAAAAAACAGAAAACCACAGTAATACCGAACGGGCCCTAAATTTCAGAAAACTGATTTTCTTTTCAGTTAAGAAAATAAATAAAAAATGGTCTTAAATGTGTCCAATTTAAGTAAAAATTTCCAGTATAATTCTTCAAAGTTTCTAGAATGTTTTACCAAAATTCACTTCAAACTAAGTTCAATAAGTGCAATCTGGAATATCAAAAAAAAATTGTAATAGGAACAACTTTATTTATCCCCTTTTCCCCCGTAGTTGAAGATGATTGTTTGAGGACTAATATGGGCATTGTAGCCCCCTTTGGGATCATGGTGTTGGTTTTGTTCAATTGTTTTTGGCCGTTATTGCTTGCTTCATGCTTAAAGTTGGTGAATTTAGTGAGTTATTGATATTTGTGGGATTTCTTGGCCTAATATGCATCTAAGTGATTGTTTTAGGGCTTTAATTGTTTGATCCATGGTTAAGTGATTGTTTTTTAGACTTTAATTGCTTGATCATCTATCTTAAACTCTATACTATTGCAAAATTAATTATATTACATTGAGACTAAACACCCAGTCTTTCAAGCTAAAAAAACGAATAGCTGTTTTTTGAGCTCAAAAAATAAAAAAAATGTAATGTGACAATCATACTCATAATTGTAGCTTCCAGGATTGATTGCAGTCATGCTCCTTCGAAGTTATGCACACTTCCTTCACCAGCCTACACAATCCTACATTGCAGTTTTCTTAGTACCTACTGTTGTTCTGGTGACACAAGTATGGTTCCAAGATTGCTATGGTGCTACTGCTACCTGCTCAAATATATCAGTTTAAATGATTTTTTTTCAAAGGGAACTGACTTGTTGCTTCTTTGATCCTCAATGTATTGGGTGTGTTTGTAGCTTCTTACTGAACTACTTTTTTTTTTGTCACATGGCAATATATGGCCTATATTTTGAGTTTTAAGGTGTATTACCTATTTGACTAACTCTATATCAGCAAGTGGGCTGGCATCAGATTTACTAATATTGTTATAAAGATTATTCTGCAGTGCATAAGAGCCACCAGTTAGGTCTTTTTTCCCAGGAGTAGCTTTTGATTATTGTTGTTGTTCCTGTTAGACAGTTTCTAGTTCTGTATCCTTTTTTTTATATTCTAGTTTTCTACCTAATTGGCTTATGATTTGGTTCTTAGTTGCCATTTGCCACTGAGGTAACTTGTCAAGTTACTATCATTGCAATTAAGGGTCTGATTGTCATATTGTTGTCTATATTCTCCTTTATTGTTTTATTTCTTCAGATCTAACTTTCAGCAATTTTTATCGAGTTTTTAGTGCGATTGATATTGAGTTTTTTTGACATTATTGTATAGATCTGAAACAAAGACTCTTCTAACATAATTGAGATTTTATCGAATTGTGTGTTTTCTTTGTGAAAGTCTATGTGTTGAGATTTTTTCAGCTGAATCTGGATGTCTATTTGGGAGGAGGAATTGTTTTGAGGGTAAATCACAAAGTTAAGGATAATTTCATAGTAAAAACTTAGCTTGATAGTTCTATATGCTGCTTCTTGTTGGTTAATTCATAAAATTAGTTTATTATTCCATGAGGGACTAATATTCAAGGTTGGCTTATCACTTATGATATCATGAAGTTTGGAGGTGTTTAGGGGGGAGAGGAATCGAATGGCTGACAACATTCTTCAACATGATTTGGAGACACAACAAAATGCCATTAGAATGGAGGAAGAGTACTTTGATTCCTTTGTATAAGAACAAAGGCGATGTACAAGATTGTACCAACTACCGAGGAATCAAACTAATGAGTCATACGATGAAACTCTGGGAAAGGGTGATTGAGCAAAGACTTAGGAAACATGTGAAGATATCGGAGAACCAATTTGGATTTATGCCTGGAAGATCGACTATAGAGGCCATCCACCTCTTAAGACAAACAATGGAACATTACCGTGATAGGAAGAAGGATCTACATATGGTTTTCATTGATTTGGAGAAGGCATATGATAGAGTACCAAGAGAAATACTTTGGTGGGCGTTGGCAAGGAAAGGTGTTCCACAAAAATATATAGATATCATCAAGGATATGTATGAGGGGGCAACTACGAGTGTGCGGACTACGGTGGGGAGGACAGAAGAGTTTCTTATTACGATCGGAGTGCATCAAGGTTCTGCACTTAGTCCCTTTCTCTTTGCCCTAGTCATGGACGAACTAACGAGGTCAATTCAATAGTTCAAACAGTTGGATTTCAAAGAACAAATTTAATAAAGGTCCTGTTTTTTTTTTTTGAGGGGAATAAAGCTCCTGTTTTGACCGATTTTAGAATAAAATTCACCATAATTTATTTTATCACTAAAAGCTTGTGAAATTTTGACACAACATAAAGAACTCACTGACCTATCCATAGGTGTATCACATGCTTAATTTTACGCTTTCTATAGAAAGTTATGAATTTTAAAAGTCAGTACAAGAACAAAAGTGCAATCTGGAATATCAAAAAAAAAAATGATTAACTCAAGTTTCATAAAAAATTGTTTCCTTCATACGAAAATGTTAATTAAAAATCATGAAATATTAAGTTTCTCTTAAAATGAAATTTTAAGTTTCTCTTAAAATGACTCATTTTATCATGTAAATAAAAATCAAGAAAAATCATCATAAAAAGTCAAAATCAAAGAAGTTAATTAATCTTTAACTTTCACAAATTCACAAATAAACATGAATTCCAAAGCCCATTCTAGGAGGTGAAGATCAAGGAGCATCATGGTGAAGATCAAGATTGAAGATTTGTATAGATCATAGATTTTGTACACATTGTTGTAATAATAATTTCTTTGTAAATAGTTATTACATCACTCATTAATAAAAAAAACATGGAGATATTTATGCATAATTTTCATAAATAATTCCACAATTCTTTTTAATAAAATGAGCAACCAATGTTACAAATTTTGCATGTTGGGCCAATATATCATAGTATATGAATTAAATGACCCAATCTCAATTAAGAGGAAAAATTACAAATCTAACTAATTAAATTGTATGATGATCCATCCTACATTTTAAAATTTGTTCTCCATCTTCAAATGGATTAATCATATCATATAATTTGACATAATTAGATTGGTAATTATGATCTGCAAATTGATTTTAGACCGTTTCACGTGTCTCGCTTTAAATGACCAAATCCCAATTTGCCAAACACAAATTACCAAATTCGATATCAAATTGATCATTTCTCTCTAAATGACTTAATAATCTTCAATTAAGATTATTTCTCAAAAGCCTTCAATTAGGAAGCAAACCTCTTCTTCTAAGACCTCTTAAAAATCATAAACATGATCACTAATTAAGGTGGTCATTTCAATCCTCGATTAATCGTTAATTAGAGCAGTTAACTCAAACTTTTCATTTAATCACTAATTAGGGTGATTAGCTTAACCTTTCATCATATCTAATCACTAATTAGAGTAATTTTCTTAAACCTTAATAATCGTTAATTAGGGCGATTATTTTTCTCATATAATCACTAATTAGAGTGATTATCTTAAACCCTAATAATCGTTAATTAGGACGATTATTTTTCTCATTTAATCACTAATTAGAGTGATTAATCTAAACCTTGAATAATTACTAATTAGGGTGATTATTTCCTAACCTTCATTTTAATCATTAATTAAGGTGATTAATTTAACCCCTTCATATTTAATCACTAATTAGAGTGATTATCTTAAACCTTAATGATCGTTAATTAGGACAATTATTTTTCTCATTTAATCACTAATTAGAGTGATTATCTTAAACCTTGAATAATCATTAATTAGGGTGATTACTTCCTAATCTTCATTGTTAATCACTAATCAAGGTGATTATCTTTCCATTTAAGCTTACTCACTAATTAAAGTGATTATCTTAACCCCATTTCAATCACTAATTGGAGTGATTAACAATTTCCTAATAGATTTGTCTAATTCTAAAAGGTGAGTTATTCATAATCTATTTCCTCTTCTTCCCCAATGAAATTGGTCATTTAGGATGAGACATAAGATCGAACTACGATGGTTTTAATCCATGAGTGGATTCTAATCCCGCAATGATTGGTACGTAGTGCAACTTCAGTGCTCAAACCTACCATGTACAAATGATATATTGGTCCTAAATAAAAATGGTTGATGTGTATATGTGCAAACTATGTGATTTTCTTTCTTTTTAATAGCCATGATTACTTTAAAATGGAAAATAACACATTTAGTAAGAGCCCGTTCTGTAGAACGGAAGAGGAGACGAGTTCCAGACGTTCGCACCTCTTAACCTAAACCCCGAACCCTATCTCATGGTATGAAATACCAATTTTCAAAAAAGCTTTATCCATATGAAGTCATCATCGTTTTAAATGATATTTCTTGAAATTGATTTTAAAATGATTTATTAAATAAATATGTCCCTATTCAGATATTAATAGGATGTCGACTTCAAAGTTTTCTAAAACTCATAGTCCAATGAGAGACTTTCGTGGGATTCAGACCGTTAATTAAGACAGTCAAAAATCGGATACCACAATTATCATGTAATTGTGGAAAATGCTCTTGCAATCTAGGCCTTGCTCATGAGAAACATCGTGAAAAGGATTGTCTTCATCAATTTTTATTATGCCCTTATTCCCAATATTATGGTTCTTTGAGATCAAGTGTCCTAGCCCAAGATCTCCTTCCCACTCTAAATCACGCTTTTCAACAAGCGGTGCAAGAAGAGAGTGTAAGGGGGATCACTCGCGACAAGGTACCCAGCCGGAGCTTCTCGGCTTTGCTGTTCGTGGCGAACCACGAGGGCGAGGGTCCTACCCACGTGTTGATTAATCTATCCTTGTGTGGTCTTATTGTCACAAAACCAATCATGACAATACTATGTGTTTTGCAATTCATGGCACACCAGATTAGTGGGTTGAAAATATGGTAAAGCAGACGAAGGCCAACCACCGGCTCCACGCGATCATGGGCGTGGTGCATGCTAACGCCACGACTACTGGCGCTCCTCCTACATCACATACTGGGTCCACCATTGCGCCACCTCCGGCTATCAATGAGGAACAATGGCAAGCCTTCTTTTCTGCATTTGGTAATTTCTCCACTCCTCTGAACAGATTGAATGATAAGTGTGCTCTTACTTCCTGGATCATTGATATGGGATTCTCGCATCATATGGCCGGAGATTATATTGCTTCGAGTGATGTTCAATCTATTGTTGCTTGTCCTGTTGGTCTGCTGGATGGACAACAAATTGTTGCCACTCAAGAAGGCACTGTTTATTTGACAGACACTATTTCTCTTCATCATGTCTTATATGTACTTGAGCTACATTGTCACTTGATTTTTGTAACGCAACTTAGTGATTATTTAGATTGCTTTGTCCATTTTTCTACTAACATTTGTGCTATTGAGCCCAACGTTTGAGGGAGATGATTGGAACGGGTGAGAGACGGAATGGACTTTACTACCTCCGGAAGCTGATCTCAATTCAGGCAATTTCCATTGATAGCTCTTCTATTTTGGAGTTGTGGCACAAATGTTTGGTTCATCGTCGTAGTAAAAATTACTTCCCTTTGCTCATAGGTGTCAGTCACATTTTTAAATAAAGGGTGTGAAGTTTGTCATAAGGCTAAACATCATTGTTCTCGTTTTTCTGTAAGTGACAATAAGGCCTCTCGCAAATTTGAGTTGGTACATTGTGATTTATGGGTCCGTAAAAGACACCTTCTTCTTGTGGATCTCGTTATTTTATGACTTTGGTGGATGATTATTCTCATGTTGGGTGGGTATATACTTTTTGATTCATAAAACTGATGTGTTTCCAATGTTTATGTCTTTTGTTGCGATGATTGACTGTCAATTTTCACATAAAATTAAAATCGTGTGTAGTGGCAATGGTATGGAGTTTTGTTGCTTGAAACCTTATTGTGATCTCAATGGCATTATTTTACAAACTACTTGTGTCACTCTCCTCAAAAAAGGGAAAATTGATGATATGTTGTCATACACTTGACAAAAATAAAATACTAAAAAGCCTCTGAACAATGTACTAGGGTGAGTAGAGTCGAATCCGTAGAGAGATGGTTGTTTTAATCTAACTTCTATAATATGGAGAAACTAAACAAGGTCATTATTAAGGGGTAAAAGCTTTTAAAATAATAAATAAGGAAAATCAAAATAAAAGGATATGGGAAAAGGTTCACCATGAATGCATTTTAGGGTTGAAAACATGAATCAGACAACGATTAACTGAACAAAACTATCTAGGGCAAACAAGTTCTCTTGAATTAAAGTCTCCCTTAGAACACCAATCTGACATGCTTTTACAATTTACTAGAAATAGTCCTAACTTTTGTTGTAAGCCTAAACATTAGATTTATACCTCTCGACGCATAATCTATCATTGCAGATTTAATCAATCAGGTTTGTCCAAACAAAATTGACAAGCAATAATAACGAACAATGGGAATTAATAAAATCAAGCAATTGCTGGAACATCACAAATCAATCGCTTTCATATATTAATGAATCCCCTTAAACCCCAAAAAGAAAACTACTCCATCACCAAATAAAGAATTTGATATGATTTAATTGGTGGTTTTGGTTCTTTTTGTGGTTTTTTCAAGTTCACGAATTAACAATGAAATAAATGATAGATTACTCTCAAGTCACAGTTAAGAATATGACCAAACACTTCTCGGTTGTTTGATTGAGCTTTACTGATCGGAAACCAATTTCGTTAGCTTCGCTCAACTCAAGACTTTTTGTCATTTTACGCAAAATCAGAACTTGTTTTTATTGAATATATGTCAAACTATATATAACCTAAGATATCCTAAAGTAACTATAACTAGGTATAAAATCGGTAAACTAAAGATAATGCCACGCCTATAAATCTAAAACAAAAAGATAATTAAAGCTAAGACTTTTAATGTGCTTAAAGTAAGAAAAAACTATTCTATGTAGAATAGTAAAAAATTACAAGCAAAATACTTCTACTACTACTATAACTCTAACTAAACTATAATTCTTATCCATTTAGGAATTCGAATCCAACTAGGACTTGGACTTCTAATTAATATAACCTAACTAGAATGAGGATTACAACTTATACTTCTAGCAGAACTAGGAGTTCTAATTCTACTAGAACTAGGATTACATGAGTCCTACTCCTATTAGAACTAGAAAAACTAGCAATACTCCTAACAAAACGAGGAGTATTTTACAACCTTCATTTATAAGAGGAATTAAACATTTTAAGCACTCCATTATACATCAGAATAAAAACTAGATCTATAAAGCAAAACTTAATTAAGTAAAATAAATAAAAGAAAGAAATAAGTAAAATAAAATAAACTAGTTATAACTTTGGACTTAGTCCTATATTGGTTTGAAGTTAGACTTGGAGATGCACATGGGCTTGACATTGAAAATGGACTAGGATTGGACATAGATTGGAATGGACTGGGATTAGACTTAGACTGGGCTTAACATAGACTAGAGTTCACATAAAGATGTAAATGGGCCTAGATTTTGACATGGGCTAGACTTATATGGGCCTAAGACCGACTTTAACGCTAGTGGGCCTAATATGAATGCATTGACTCAAATGGGCCTAATATGAATATAATGTAAGTGGATTCTAATGCACATGGGCCTAAAATGAATGCAAGGACTCAAACTTAGATGGGCCTAGGATGAATGCAAATGGACTCTAATGCACATGGGCCTGAAATCAATGCAAATGGATTGGAATTGGATTCATGGTATTAGATTGGAGATATTTGGTTGGTTGGATTGGATTGGATGAAGGTGTTTGGACTAGGCTTAGAATTTTCAAGATTCATTTTTGAAGGTGACCCCTTTATTTTTATCTTTTATTGGGAAAAGATGATGGATTAATAAAAAAATTGATTAAATTTTTTTAAAAAACTTTTTTTTGTACATGTGGTAGGATGATGATTAGTAAATATTTTTGAAAAAGATAGAATAAAAGAGGGTGTAGGATGATAAATTTTGAAATAAATATGTTTTTACAAGATATGGAATATAATAGGGTAGGATTGATAGGGAAGATTAGTTGGACAGAAAGGATCAAATGGGAGGAGGTAGACATGCATGACAACTCTAACTCTACCATGATCACTTTTGTAGATGTCCTTTTTAGGATAGACTCGACCTTATGTTTGAATTGGTGAGTTTTGTTTGAAAAAGATGTACTAAAAGTGATCATGAACGACAATGCGCATATAGATCGAAATCCGGCAAATAAACCGATGAAACCATAAAACCGCACGGTGTTATTGCACAGATAAAAGTTGCGTGCCACGCAAGCATTGTGCGCCACACGCAACAAGCTTGCGTGCCACTCAAGCTTTTGCGTCAGGCGCAAGCTTCTTGCGTGAAATTCAAGAAACTTGCGTTTGGCGCACTGCTCTAGCGATGCGTTTTTTCGTTTTTGACGATGTATTGGTCGTTTTTCGATGATTTTAGCCTAATTCGAGGGCAAATTCGAGGGGAAAGCATGTTGAACATAGCAAACAAGCAATCAATAATGTCATATTGGCAAGAATTGTATGTTATTCCAACCTAAAGTCATGATCTATGTTTAATACTATGGTCAGACTTTGGTTAAGGCTCAAAAGGGTCCATGACTAAGAGATTGATCCCATGCTTCGTACCTTTGCCTAAAAAGGTGGCCACGTGTAAGACGCATTCCAGTACTCAAGTCAGAGATAAGAGAACAGTGCCAAGGTTGGGTAGGTTTGCTTATGACTAACTAACATTATCGCTCAGGAAGCTTTTGGAAGGACAAAGCACAAACCCCCTGGGGGTGACCTCACGCACAGAACATGTGCTAATGAGGCAGGGACGATTGTCCTTATAGTGGCTTAAATCAATAGCCATGCATATGCAAAACTGTAATGTTATTTAAAAGCATAACACAAGTGTGAATCCTATTTTTCGAGTTTCACCCACTCATTTAAAAAAAATGATTTTTTTTTCAAATCCTCCCAGTGAAGTCGCCAAATTGTAGACGTTTTTTGTTCGTCAGTGCGGGATGAGCGCATGTTTGACTACTTCATTGTAAAGCTTTTATTGAAAACATTTTTGAAATACAGAGAAGTCGTCAACAAGTCTTTAAAGAAAAGTCATAAACCTAATTGGATATTGGAAAATCGCAGGGACATCTTAAGGACTTATCCAATGTAGATTTCTTGGTCATGACTCCATTAATGGTCAATGAACCATAGATTGAGTTAAGAGGTGAGGGTACGAATAAGATCAGGGATCAAATTCGCCTATTGATGGCCTCTACTTAATATCGATTAATATCTATATTTATGCAAATAAATAACCACATAATATTTTAATGCAATCTAATAATTAATCTATGTCAGTTCATTAAACAAACAAAAGACTAATTTTTGGTGACATATTATTATGAAATCAAATTACTAGGATCCTAATCAAATTGTGCAATTTTCTTATTAGGCATTAGAACAGTTCTTTAGGTCTTGATCAGCAAAAATAATCATGTAAGGTGATGAAAGCATTAAAAAATACAATCATGCGTATGAATACTGAGTTTGAGTGTTTGATATTAAGGATGTCGAGGTATTAAGGCGTAGGGAAGCATTGTGAAAAGTCGTTCGAAGAAACGAGATATTTATAGGCAAAGGAAACCATAAATGGAGTGAAAAAAATAAAATTGTGCACCTGGCGCACAGCTTTGCGCCACACACACTTGCTTTCTGGCCGGTTTTTTTTTTGTTTTAAGATTTTTTTTATCCTCTGATAAAATCTATCATTTGAAATCTGAAATCAGCTATATTTAGGAGTAAATATATGATTTTCTAAACATCCTTTAAAAATTAATTATCAAGAATAATTAATATTAAAATATTTAAAATACCAATTAATTATCAGGAATAATTAATTGGGCTTTAAAATTGGTCTTGAATTTTAAACCAATGAATATAGTTTATATTTTCGAAATGCTTTTGTGCTTAGCTTGTTCGATTACTCTTCCTTTAGACCGGACCAATTAGGACGACGGTATGTTTCATCATTGGGTACTCAATAGGGAGACACAATTTTGTGTCTACAAGTTATATTAAGAGAAGATTTTGTGAGGTCGCTCATTTTTCACCCTAGGGGCTAGCAATTTAGGATCATGATTCAATTCTTATGGTGTGGGGTGAAGTGGAGTGGTGTGGATTCGCGAAATGGTTTGAGCCTAGCTTGAAATAGTGGCTATAGGTTAGATTGACCGTGTCTCTGCAAAATAAACGAAAATAGAGCTGGAAAAATATGACATACACGTGAAAACTACGTTTTTAACGTACTTATTGGACCTTTTTAGGCTACTATTTATCCTCTTTCTCCCCTATTTTTCCCTCTTTCTTCTTCCTTCTCATTTTATTTCATTCACTTGATTAACCTTTATCATAGTGATATTTTGATAGATTCTCGGTCATTTTGACCCGTTTTCAAGCAGGATTACTTTCATTCTATGTGGTCATGTTTCAAATGTTGGTGGGACCCCTCGTAAATCAATTACAAGTACAAAAGATGTAAAGAAAGCAATAGAATAAGCTTGAGTCGAGCTATGGTAGACCTGCACCTTCTTCACCATTTGGCCCACACATGAACAGAGAAACCAAGTCAAGGCAACGAGTTAGGTGCACCCGCACCTATTGATCTGCTGAACATTACAAAAGTCAGGAAGATTGGTGCGCCTGCACCTCTTCCTATGATGCTCCCGAACCGTCCTATTCTACGGAAACTCTGTTAGGCACTTAGTGCCGTTTTAAAACAATACTTTGACTATTTTTCAAGTTATGCTTTATTATTTAACACCCAGGATTTATTAGGGTTTATCATTAGAGAGAAAACCACTTGGATGCTTTTAGATCTTGGATTTTAGATTGAAGATTGTTGATTTCTACAACATCGAGGTATTGATTATTAATATAGTTTGAATTTTGTTTTCAATTATTCATCTTTGTATTGTTCTTCTCTCCTTTATTCATAGTTAGATTAGGGGGTGTTCATTTTGGATAATCCGATCCGGATTTTCGGATATCTGAAAATTTTGTATCGGGGAGAATGTAATCCAAAAAAATCAGAATTCCGAAATTTGGAATCAGTCAGTCGGATATCAGATAACTAAAATACATTGGTTTTTCAAAGAAAAGTTCAAAAAATAAGTTTTAGATCGGATCAGATCACCAAATATTTTTGGATATCCGGTCATGAACTTGGATATTTATTAGGTATTCGACCAGATATCCGAAAATGAAAAATCCTGATCCATATCCGATCCAAAAAATTTCGGATGTCCGATCCGAAATATCCGAACACCAAAAAACCGGATCGAATCGACCGGATCACGGATCGGATCAACCAAATCAGATATTTATGTACACCTCTAGATTATACAACCTCTCTATCTTTTAGTTTACTTATATTCTTGACTCTATTCATATTTGCAGGGAATCTTCGAAATTTTTCTCAATATATGAGATAAAATATAGTCATATGACGTCTTGTTTGATTCGTCTCAACGAGTACTTTATAATTTATGATTGTTAAAAAAGTGCATTGTTAAACGCGCACAATCAAAACAAGCTAACTAAAAAAACAAAGAGAGAGTATTGATTAGGGTTTGATAATTATTCGTTTTTATTCCCTTAATCTTTCATTAATCATGTTTAGCTCTAAATTATTTATAATTCCATATTTTTATGCTTAGAATCCATGATTAGTGATTAGTTCTCTATCTAGAATTTGGGTGAAATTATGAATTAGGGGATTTCTTTGGTCGTTGTTAATGTAATTGTGGTTTATAATGATGATTATGCATTGATCTTGATGTTTTGAGACCTAAGGGTATATTTTGGTCACATTTACTCTTTGGTATTTTGGTTACAAACACTTTTAATCAAATTTTAAACTCAAATCTCATCCCCATTAATCATCTTAGGGGATCCCTTTGTTAGGGGTTTTCTGTGCTTATTTGATCTCGAACGATTAATTAAAGACCATTCAAGAGAGGATTTAGTTGATTGATTAAGCGTTTAACTTGAGGAACATTCGGAAGAGAACTTGAGTAATTTTGAGGAGAGCTAAACCTTACATAATTATTGATTTTAATCCTCATTGCATTGATAATTAATCTTCCAACATTTGTTTCATATTAACCTTGGCTCTAGTGTTTTCTTATTGATTTATTTACCCCTTATTTCTTGATTTGCTTTCTTAGTCTTAATTTAGTTCATCATAACCTTTTTCAAACCTTCAAATATCTTTCAACCTAGTAATTAAACTTGTTTAGATTTCAATTACTCTCAAATATTCTATATGGATCGACCATTGACTTGACTCTACTACATTCTTAATAATTGCTTGTTTAGAAGTTAGAAATATAGTTTGGAAAGCGATTTTTGGTTCCTTTACGACACACAAAAAGACCTCTTATCAACACGATACAAACCGGACACGAAAAAGCTGGTTAGTTGTGAAAGATTTACGACATGCTTAACTAAAGGAGTTAACATGACAAAACTTACATGACTTAACGCGATTAAGGAAAACAACTAAGATTTTAAGGGAAATTATCTCAAATGATCTTGACCTTTAGGTCATTTTCCAAAGTAACCCTGACTTTTTCACCTCAGTCTCAGATAACCCTAAATTTGTAAAGCATCATTAAACTTGACGGAATAGATAACGATGTTAACAATTTTAAAAGAAAAATAATTAGTACTTTTAAAAAATAAAAGTCCACATCATCTCTCTCCTCTTTCTCTTTCTTTGTTCTTCAGTTTCTCTCTCCCATGTCTTATATTAATCCTAAATTACTTCTAGCAACATACCATAAAAAAGAGAATAGGAGAAAAGGGGAGGTTATGAGTGGTTGGTTGGTTGTGGCCTTATTGACGGATTACTTCTAATTACGAAGAGAGCGTGGCGGCAATACCTGGCAGCGTTCGCAGCTGGGTGGACTTACTAGCGGGTTGTGACGCTAATTTTGTCGGAGATTATATGAGAACGACGGACGAGGTTCGACGCACTTGCCGAAATTCCAGCTGCCTAGATACTATGTTTAGTCTTCTTCCTCATCTTCAACAATATCAGTTGGACTCCCCAAAACATCATTAGGTGGCGGAGGTGGAGGAAGAGAGGTTTTGCTGGTAAGGCGAGGTTTGTGGGTGAGATTTGAAGGAGAATTTGGAAAATAAGAGGAGTATCATGGCTGGTTTATGAGGAGGAAAAGAGGGTTTAGAGGTGGTGGTCGTTTTTAGGGTTGAGGGGAAAATGAGGAAGAAGAAGAACTGGAAGGGTTTCAGGATTATTATGGGATGAGAGAAAAGCTAGGGTGAGATTCTTAGGCGAAGAAGAGTAGTGTGTGGTGGAGGAAAAAAAGTGCAGATAACTCCATTTTTTCGCGGGATTTCTGTAAGCGAAGAGAAGCGTTTGACTGATTGAGTAGTAAAGAGAGAAACTCAATAACAAGTGAGATAAAGAGGATAGATATAGATTTATTTAAATATTGTTTTGTTTTAAAATATCAAATTGTTAAACATTGTTGGTCATTCCATCAAGTTTCATGACATTTTACATGTTTAATGTTATCCAAGACAAAGGTGAGAGCTCAAGGTTATTTGGAAAAATGGCTTAAAGGTCAGAGTCATATGAGATAGTTTCACATAATGTAATGTATTTGTATTATAATGTTGTAGTGAGATCAACTTTATTAAACAAACACGACAACATGATACGAATCGTACATGAAAAAGCGGGTTGGTGTCAAGGGTTCCCGACTCGTTTGATTAAGCGGGTCAACATGACACTTTAGTTAGACGAGTCAGATTAGTGTTGAGGTATTCCAATCCACTTATATTTGACATGACACAAGATGTTTGCCTGGAAACAATTGCAAGGTATGAAAATATCAATCGGTATGTGTCCAAAACCGGCAACTGAATACCAGCTTTAGAGTTTGATTTTGTAGGAACTTTGAAGTTTTAATATGTAAGATGAAGTACATCCATGACTATAGATTTAGAGGCATTTTAACTTAACTTTACATTCCAATTATGAAATAAACTTTTCGTCACATTGACTCCATTTTCTCTCCATTTTTTTTTGCATGTGAGATAATCTAAATACTTCTCTACTCCCCCTTGTTTTAAAACTACTTTGACCTTTTACACTATTGATACCTCCTCAATTCCAATATTTTTACACCATTTACATTTTAAAACAGTTTCACAAAGATTGCACCATTTCCATTAGTTACTTTCCCACTAACATAATATAATAATACTGGAACGGAGGAAGTATAATAACTTTGACAACTATTTTACTAATAGACGGTTCAGGGGTTTCACAATTCAAACAAGTGTAATAATACCTACATTCGGAAGGATAGCTAGCAATAAGTGCAGTATTACAAAACTTAATAATAGTACCATAACTAGCTTCATGAAAGTTATCAGGCATTAATTAAGACCTTGCAATTTACATTAGGGTTAAAACCAATTTGTTCTACTCACGAACAAATATATACTATCTGAAAACTAATTGCATCTGCTTATCCTTCATCAGAGCAAAGATATTGACACAAACTTATGTTCTGCATTCAAAAAATTCCCAATCGCATATATGACCTGGAAATAGAAGAACTAAAGCTTGATGATATAGCAAATGACAACGAAAAGCGACAACAATTACCAAGTTTTAAATAAACACGACATAACAAACTTTAAACCCAATAACAAATGTGGAAGCAACATCTGAAAAATTATCAGGATCTGTGTGGCACTTGAGTAAAGCTAGCAATTACTAGTCTGAAACACTATATCTATGCCATCCACAAAACGGTTGCAACCTTGTTTTATTTAACCGAAAAATATATTATCTCAAAAAAAATGTTAATGCATCTAAAAAAGGAGTGGGTGAGAATCAAACCCTGTACATTCCACATATGGTTGAGGCCCTTTAGGGGAAATTTTCTTCTCACAAAAGCTACTACTACATCATTGGAGGCGTGGAGCAACAAATGTTCAGCAAAGATGTCTTTGTTCAACCAAGTAACAATGAAAAATCATGTATGTGTGTGAGACATGCGCCAAATTATTAGCCAGATGACAATTTATTGTGGAAAGCATTACCTTAAATTTAATATACCTCTATTTCACAATGTTCTACTGTTATACTCACTTACTGTAGACTCTTTTTTCTAGGTAAATATGGAAAAGGTGAGTGGGTGTGAGAAAAAAACTGAATAAAGAGAGATGTAGTAAAAAGGTGATTACATGTAAGAAAACTATTAATAAAGTACGAGAGAGTCAATGCGAAGGTGTAAATATGCGGGGAAAGAGTGTAAAGTGGTTTCACAATTATGTCAACATCAACTCTCGTCATACACCCAAATATGTCAACATGTTCCTAAATCTAGCATGCTCCCTCACCGTCACCACTATATGGGTTTTGATATTGGCTAATATTCGGAAGATCTGGTATTGCAAAACGCACCAGTGAGGAGATCAATACCCTTTTCCTCTTCCAAATAAAATAAAATGTGTAGCTAAGGAGTTTTGGCATCTTTTTTCCTTTCATCTTCACGCAATCCAAACGACCCGTAGGATGCATAATCCTATTTCAGAAGGAATCTTTTAAAGGATTTTCCTTCATAACTAAAATAACAATGCCGATCAAGACTAAGTCACTAAGTACATTATCTTTGCGACTTTACCTCAAAAAGCCTCAATTTGCTAATCATAAAAAAGGCCCAACAGATGCACCCTTTTATTTGTCAAATGCTTCACAAATGTTGAGTTAGAAGTGCAACTGGGCTAACAACTAAATTCTTTAGCATGCCTTGGGCAAAATTAACAGTATCCCCGCATGTGAAGAAGACAACGGGGATAAGTAGCTATTGAGCTTTACTACTTAAAGTAATACTCCTCCCCCTCCCCCTCCCCCTCCCCCTCCCCCTCCCTCTCCCCCTCCATCTTTATCATTAAATATGCATAAAAGAGTGATAATTATATAGAGCAGTCAAATTGGCAAATAATTTGCATTTTCTTTCATCCTGGACCTAACATTAGATAACTAAAAATACATTTGTAACCTCAGTTATATAAATCAAGATGAGATGTTACAATTTACCTACAATATTTACTACTGTGATTCATGGTTTTGCTTGAAGTTAATCATCATTACTCCCAAAACGGGCAACTGATGAACAAATGAGATAGTAGAAAAACAAAAATATGCAGAGTATGGAAATATAAATGCACGGAAGTAATTACCATGGTCAAAGTTCAAGCCACTCTTATTTACATGTTATTTGGTAGCAATATGAGAATAAGGTTTTGTTGCGTTAAATGCACGTTGCATGTTAGAGAGCGCATTTATGGGAGTTAATAAGCAAGGAAGCTCCTTCATTACACTATGACTATGCAATTAGATGGCATAAGAGTACAAGTTGTAAGAGTAACCACTAGCTTCAAACTCTCATAAGCAAAGGCATGGAAG
This sequence comes from Beta corolliflora, assembly GCA_947648045.1. Lineage (NCBI taxonomy): Eukaryota > Viridiplantae > Streptophyta > Magnoliopsida > Caryophyllales > Amaranthaceae > Beta > Beta corolliflora. The sequence goes on from CANSZD010000853.1 coordinate 755,224, forward strand.
AAAAAATCAACCAATAACATGAATAGTTGTGACTGAATTCAATGAATTACCTTTCATAATTCAAGGTATGTTCTTCTTCTTCTTTTTTTTCTTAGAAAGACCCTATACAATGGAAGATAGTAGGAGGTAAATATGAAAGATTTATCAAAATATAATTACATACAAGTTGATATACAAACCTTAGTACTAGAAACGACTTTTGAATTTTCTTTTCCGATCAAGTTTCAGTGATTGGTTTTCATTCAATGCGATTTTCAAAAATTATTTAAGCAATGAAACATGAACTCCAATCTCATAACCATCAGCCGATCGAATCAACTTCCCCACTATTTTTCCTTCCCTGTTGAATATTAGGCCACCTGAACATCCTTGCATTGAAATAAATTCTGCACATTGAATAATCGAATGCATATCCTCAGTATCACCTTCCCTGTGCAACCTGTCTACCTTAGTCTTATTCATAACATGTCCTCATTGGCGGTATCGTGGCGTGCTAGTCAAGGAAGTAGGAAATTTCGAACAATCAAGATATTCTCCATCAGTTGGGAGAGTAACATCATCAACACAGGGATATGCACAATAGCTAATAAATAAAGGATCCAACAAAGTCTTGTGGATTTCCTATGTGCAATAAAGTTTGGTCCACAACTAAAGCTCCATCATCTACAAATTCCCCAGTTTTGCAATCATCCAACCCTTGTATCTGTAGCAAAACAAGATCCCATTTGGGGCACTGACAAACTAATATAGCAATGTGATAAAACTGATCCTCATCAATTGTCCTAGCCTCAATTTTTAAGCATGATGTATCATCAATAACATGAGCATAAGTCATCACTAACCCATTGCTACTCACTGAAAATCTTGTCCAACTGAAATCATATTCATCGGTTGACCCCTTCAAAACCCAAATTGTAGGTTTCAATTATTGGCTTAATTTTACCAACTCTGAAGGAGAAATAGAATCCTACTATTGTGATTTTGTTGGTTAATAATGAACTGTAAACTTACACAAATATTAGAAAAACAAAAAGATGCAAAAAGTAGGTGCACACCTAATTCCAAGTCGAGAAGATAAGATGTAAAAAAATATCGGCAATATAGTTCGGATTTGATGCTCTTAACTAAGAAATCCGACCGTGGACGAGAGAGAGACCATTGGGGCTGCTCCATTGAAAACGTGGACTTAAGCTAATTGCTACATAAAGTCTTGCATGTCATCCGAATTAATACAGATTTCTTGCATTGCTAGGAATTCGAACGTTTTCTGCTATACGAAAATTGGGTACTTCAATTCTCTTGTCCATGAAGACATTTTAGGTCGGCCCCTAGTTAGAGGTGTTTCCTAATTTTTCTTTCCTTGGTAAAACAAAAACATATAAGGTGCTTTTTGAAAAAATTATCTATTGTTCAACTTAATGTAACTTATTTTAAGACAAAAATTAATCCAGATAAGAATTTGTTTTTCACATCTGGTTCAATTGAGTTTAGATAAGTTCTATAATATAAAAATAAGTAAAGTTAAGGTTTAATATATTAAAAAAAGGCGAAATTGGCCTCAACACCCTGAACTATAGCTCAGGTACACTAAACAGCCCCAACTACGGCTTATAGCCAGAACACCCCAAAGTACGGACCTGTGTGCAGCCCATACCATAAATGAGGTCGGTGCCCATAATTCTCACTGGATTCTCTCCCCTTTATTATTTTCTTCTTTTTTAACCCTAATTTTTTTAACTTAAACAAAAAAAGGCGCGTGCCTTCATTTTCTCCTTCCTCAACTGAACAAAAAGACTTTCTTTCTCAAATTTCCTCTTACTTCCCCAAATTCCCTCTTTCTTCCCAAATGAACCCTGAATTATGAAAGAGTGAAATATGCATAACAACAATGATCTCAGCTTCATCTTCAAGTTTAAAGAAGAATCCGAAATACCAGTTTAGGTAATGGTAGGGTTTACTGTCGACGTCGATTACCTGCAGTAGTCCAAACTACTTGGAAGTTCAACCACAATCATGGAAAACGTTTATATGACTGCCCAATATCTAGCACTTGACTTATAGCCAATGAGAATTCCGATCACCGACCTCATTTATGGTACGGACTGCACCCAGGTCCGTAGTTTGGGGTGTTCTAGCTATAAGTCGTAGTTGGGGCTGTTTGGTGCACCCGCGCTATAGTTCAGGGTGTTTAGGCCAATTTTGCCTTAAAAAAAGGTCTAACAAGTTTAGATAAACTCAGATACGTTCTAATAATGACTAACAAGATGTAATAAGTGCAGATAAGTTCAAGTAAGTTCCTATAAGTTCAAATAAGTACAGTGAAGTTTACACGTGCAAAAATAAGTTGAAAAGAACAAGGCCAACAATAATATTTTGGATATTACAATGTGATTCTTTCTCCTTTTCTAAAGGCTTTTCCGTGCAATTTGCATGGTTATAATATTTATTCCATTTCTATGATATTGCCAGGGACAGTTCATGTTAGATCTTAGAAAACATATTCTTATTTCTTTTTATGAAGACAAGTCATAGTGAAACTATATAGTGTTTACCCCATAAATCGTAGAAGCTAAAGCTCTAGTGATGGCGCTCAAACTCGGAAGAAAGTATAAGCTGGAGGATGTCATCCTCGAAACGGGTTGCCAACTGTTGATAAATATGCTCTCAAAAAAGGCCATTTTCCTCTCTAACTTAGATTCAGTGTTAAGTAATACTTAGATGTTAAGTTCTTAGAACATTGTTAACAATAAAACCCAAAAAATGGTTCATCCTTCTCTCTGCTCTTTTCTCTCCCCTCCACATCATTTTCACAAACCATTTCTAATTTCACTCTTACCTTTACATTCCAATTGAGAAATCAACTTTTCGGCACATTGACTCCATTTTCTCTCTATTATTTTTTTTGCATGTGAGATAATCTAAATACTTCTCTACTCCCCTTTGTTTTAAAACTACTTTGACCTTTTACACTATTCAAACCTCCTCAGTTCCAATATTATTACACCATTTACATTTTAAGGAAGTTTCACAAAGATTGCACCATTTCCATTAGTTGATTTCCCACTAACATAATATAATAATAGCGGAACGGAGGAAGTATAATAAGTTTGACAATTATTTTACTAATAGACGGTTCAGGGGTTTCACAATTCAAATAAGTGTAATAATACCTATATTCGAAAGGATAGCTAGCAACAAGTGCAGTATTACAAAACTTAATAATAGTACCATAACTAGGTTCATGAAAGTTATCAGGCGTTAATTAAGACCTTGTAATTTACATTAGGGTTAAAACCAATTTGTTCTACTCACGAACAAATATATATACTATCTGAAAACTATTGGCTTCTGCTTATCCTTCATCTGAGCAAAGATATTGACACTAACTTATGTTCTGCATTCAAAAAATTCCCAATAGCATATATGACCAGGAAATAGAAGAACTAAAGCTTGATGATATAGCAAACGATGCCGAAAAGCGGATAACAATTGCCAAGATTTGAATAAACACGACATAACAAACTTTAAACTCAATAACAAATGTGGAAGCAACATTTGAAAAATTATCAGGATCTGTGTGGCACTTGAGTAAAGCTAGCAAATACTAGTCGGAAACAATATATCTATGCCATCCACAAAACGGTTGCAACCTTATTTTATTTAACCGAAAATATACCATCTCAAAAAAATGTTAATGCATTTAAAAAAAAGAGTGGGTGAGAATTAAACCCAGTAAATTCCAGAGATGGTTGAGGGCCTTTAGGGGAAAACTTTCTTCTCGCATAAGCTACTACTACATCATTGGAGGCATGGAGCACCAAATGTTCAGCAAAGATGTCTTTGTTCAACCAAGTAACAATGAAAAATCATGTATGTGTGTGACATGCGTAAAATCATTAGCTAGATGACAATTTTTTATGAAAAGCATTACCATAAATTTTATATACCTCTATTTCACAATGTTCTACTGTTATACTCACTTACTTTAGACTCTTTTTTCTAGGTAAATATGGAAAAGGTGAGTGGGTGTAAGAAAAAACTGAATAAAGAGAGATGTAGTAAATTTATGATTACATATAAGAAAACTATTAATAAAGTACGAGAGAGTCAATGCGAAGGTGTAAATATGTGGGGAAAGAGTGTAAAGTGGTAAAATTTGTCGGCTAAAAATAGAATAAAGTAAAGGTGAGTAGAACTTTAAAAAATACCCCAAATTGGAAAGTGAGAAGAACACTGTGAAATAAAGGGAGAGTAGTAAAGTATAGACTTTTGAGAAACTCTTGGTAAGTAATTTCATTACTCTGGTACCTCCTCTCTACGAAATTACTTTGGTAACCTTGTTGGAGTTTTTCAGGGACTCCAACAGTGAGATATTAAACCAAGCTCTAGACTTTTGACATCTTCACTTCATTCCCACAACCCTACCTCATCATCACCACACTCCTGCCTAACCCCACCAAGCACCACATTACTTTCTCTTACCACCACCACAACCAAAGGCCACTATGCTTGCCTAATCCCCAAGAAAGCAAAAGAACTCGACATCAACTCTGGTCATACACACAAATATGTCAGCATGTTCCTAAATCTAGTATGCTCCCTCACGATCACCACTATATGGGCTTTGATATTGGGTAAGATTTGGAAGTTCTGGTATTGCAAAACGCACCAATGAGAAGACCAAGCAAGAAGAAGGAGATCAGTACCCCTTTCCACTTCCAAATGAAAGAAAATGCATAGCTAAGGACTTTTGGCATATTTTTTCCTTTCATCTTCACGCAATCCAAACGACTCCTAGGATGCATAATCCTATTTCAGAAGGATTCCTTTAAAGGATTTTCCTTCCTAACTAAAAAAACAATGCCGATCAAGATTAAGTCACTTAGTACATTATCTTCGCGAATTTACCTCAATAAGCTTCAATTTGCTAATCATAAAAAAGGCCCAACAGATGCAGCCTTTTATTTGTCAAATGCTTCATAAATGTAGAGTCATAAGTGCAACTGAGCTAACAACTAAAATCTTTAGCATGCCTTGGGCAACATTAACAGTATCCCTGCATGTGAAGAAGACAAGAAGGATAAGTAGCTATTGAGCTTTACTGCTTAAAGTAATACTCCTCCCCCTTCCCATCCATCTTTATAAATAAATATGCATAAAAGAGTGATAATTATATAGAGGAGTCAAATTGAGCAAATAATTTGCATTTTCTTTGTTCGTGGACCTAACATTAGATAACTGAAAATACAGATAGAACCTTAGTTATATTAATCAAGATGAGATGTTACAATTTACCAACAATATTTACCACTGTGATTCATGGTTTTGCTTGAAGTTAATCACCATTACTCCCAAAACCGTCAACTGATGAACAAATGAGATAGTAGAAAAACACAAAAATGCAGAGTATGGAAATATAAATGTGTGGAAGTAGTTACCATGGTTAAAGTTCAAGTCACTTTATTTACATGTTATTTGGTCGCAATGTGAGAATAAGGTTTTGTTGCGTCAAATGCACGTTGCATGTTAGAGAGTGCATTTGTGGGAGTCATTAAGCAAGAAAGCTCCTTCATTACACTATGACTATGCAATTAAATGGCACAAGAATACAAGTTACAAGAGTAACCAGCAGTTTCAAACTCTCATAAGCAAAGCCACGGAAGCTAAAATCAACTAATAAAATAAAGGCAAAATTGGCCTCAACACCGTGAACTATAGCTCGGGTGCACCCAATACCACCAACTACGACTAGTAGCCTAAGCACCACCAACTATGGGGTGGGGTGCATTCCGTACCATAAATGAGGCCGGAAGCCTAAAATGTTGCCGAAGACGGTGGGTTTTTATGGTACAGACTGCACCGCACCCCGTAGTTGGTGGTACAGACTGCACCCCACCCCGTAGTTGGTGGTGTTTAGGCTACTAGTCATAGTTGGGGGTGTTGGGTGCACCCGAGCTATAGTTCAGGGTGTTGAGGCCAATTTTGCCTAAAATAAATAGTTGTGACTGAATTTAATGAATTACCTTTCATAATTCAGTGAAGATTCTTCTTCTTCTTCTTCTTTTTCTTAGAAAGACCGTACACAATGGAAGATGATATGAGGTAAATATGAAAGATTTATCAAAATATAATTTCATACAAGTTGATACAATCCTTAGTTTTAGAAAGGACTTTTGATTTTCTTTTCGGATCAAGCCTCGGTGATTGGTTTTCTTTCAATGTGATTTTCGAAATTCTTTAAGCAATGAAACATGAACTCCAATCTCATAACCATCGACTGATCGAATCAACTTCCCCACTATTTTTCCTTCCCTGTTTAATATCGTGCCACCTGAACATCCTTGCATTGAAATAAATTCTGCACATTGAATAATGGGAACTAATAAATCGTAATCCAGATCCTCAGTCTCACCTTCCCTGTGCACCATGTCTACCTTAGTATTATTCATAGCATGTCCAAATTGGCGGTATTGTGGCGTGCTAGTCAAGGAAGTAACAAATTCCGAACAAGCAATATATTCTCCATGAGTTGGGAGAGTAACGTCATCAACACAGGGATATGCACAATAGCCAATAAAAAAGGATCCAACAAAGTCATGTGGATATCCTATGTACAATAAAGTTTGGGCCTCAACTAAAGCTCCATCATCGACAAATTCCCCAGTTTTGCATGCCTTGGGAAACAATAACAGTATCCCCGCATGTGAATAAGACAAGAAGGATAATTAGTTATTGAGCTTTACTGCTTAAAATGATACTCCTCCCCCTCCTCCATTTTATCATTAAATATGCATAAAAGAGTGATAATTATATAGACGAGTCAAATTGGGCTAATGATTTGCATTTTCTTTCCTCTTGGACCTAAGATTAGATAACTAAAAATACAAATATAACCAAAGTATATAAATCAAGATGAGATGTTACAATTTACCTATAATATTTACCACAGTGATTCATGGTTTTGCTTGAAGTTAATGACCATTACTCCCAAAACGGCCAATTGATGAACAAGTGAGATAGTAGAAAAACACAAGTATGCAGAGTATGGAAATATAAATGTCTGGAAGTAATTACAATGGTCAAAGTTCAAGTCTTTTTATTTACATGTTATTTGGTAGCAATATGAGAATAAGGTTTTGTTGCGTTAAATGCACGTTGCAAGTTAGAGAGCGCATTTATGGGATTTAATAAGCAAGGAAGCTCCTTCAATACACTATGACTATGCAATTAGATGGCACAAAATACAAGTTGCAAGAGTAACCAGTATCTTCAAACTCTCATAAGCAATACCACGCAAGCAAAAATCAACCAATAACATAAATAGTTGTGACTGAATTCGATGAATTACCTTTCATAATTGAGGGAAGATTATTCTTCTTCATCTTCTTCTTGACCCTACACAATAAAGATGATAGGAGGTAAATATGAAATATTTATCAATATATAATTACATACAAGTTGATATACAAACCTTAGTACTAGAAAGGACTTTTGATTTTCTTTTCGGATCAAGCTTCAGTGATTGGTTTTCTTTTAATGCGATTTTCAAAAATTATTTAAGCAATGAAACATGAACTCCAATCTCATAACCATCGGTCGATCGAATCAACATCCCCACTATTTTTCCTTCCCTGTTGAATATCATGCCACCTGAACATCTTTGCATTGAAATAAATTCTGCACATTGAATAATCGAATCCATATCATTAGTTTCACCTTCCCTGTGCAACCTGTCTACCTTAGTCTTATTCATAACATGTCCTCATTCGCGGTACCGTGGCTTGCTAGTCAAGGAAGTAGCAAATTCCGAACAAGCAAGATATTCTCCATCAATTGGGAGAGTAACAACATCAACGCATGGATATGCACAATAGTCAATAAAAAAGGATCCAACAAAGTCATGTAGATTTCCTATGTGCAATAAAGTTTGGCCCACAACTAAAGCTCCATCATCTACAAATTCCCCGGTTTTGCAATCATCCAACCCTTATATATGTACCAAAACAAGATCCCATTTGGGGCGCTGACAAACTAATATAGCAATGTGATTAAACTCACCCTCATCAATTGTCCTAGCTTAAAATTTTAAGCATGATATATCATCACTAACATGAGCACAAGTCATCACTTACCCATTGCTATTCACTGAAAATTCTGTCCAACTAAAATCATAATCATCGGTTGACTCCTTCAAAACCCAAATTGTAGGTTTTAATTCTTGGCTTAATTTTACCAACTCTGAAGGAGAAATATAATCCAACAATTGTGATAATAATTTTGTTGGTTAATAATGAGTTCTAAACTTACACAAACATTAGAAAAACGAAAAGACAGTACTAAATGAGATAAAAACGAGAATTAATCCTTACCATAGAAGCCAAATATAATGTTGTTGATGAAAAGTAGGTACACACCTAATTGCTATATAAATTCTTGCATGTCATCCGAATTAATACAGATTTCTTGAATTGTTAGGAATTCGAACCTTTTCTGCTGTACGAAAATTGGGTACTTCAATTCTCTTGTCCATGAAGACATTTTTGGTCGGCCCCTAGTTAGAGGTCTTTCCTAATTTTTCTTTCCTTGGCCAAAAAATAATGTAAGGTGTTTTCTGAAAAAATTATGTATTGTTCAACTTAATGTAAGTTATTTTAAGACAAAAATTAATCCAGATAAGAATAAGGTCTAACAAGTTTTGATAAGTTCAGATACGGTCTAATAATGACTAACAAGATGTAATAAGTGCAGATAAGTTCCAGTAAGTTCATATAAGTTCAAATAAGTACACGTAAGTTTACACATGCAAAATAAGTTGAAATGAACAAGGCCAACCATAATATTTTTTATATTACAATGGGATTCTTTCTCCTTTTTAAAGGGCTTTTCCGTGCAAATTCCATAGTTGTAATATTTATTCCATTTATATGTTATTATCGAGGATTGTTCATGTTAGATCATACAAAAAATATTTTTATTTATTTTTATAAAGAAAAGTTATAGTGAAACTATATAGTATTTACCTCATAAATCGCAGAAGCTAAAGCTCTAGTGATGGCGCTCAGACTCGGAAGAAAGTATAAGCTGGAGGATGTCATCTTCGAAACAGGTTGCCAACTGTTGATAAATAAGCTCTCAAAAGGGGCCGTTTTCCTCTCTAACTTAGTTTCAATGTTAAGTGATACTTTGATGTTAATTTCTTAGAGCATTGTTAACAATAAACCCAAAAAATGGTTCATCCTTCTCTCTCCTCTTTTCTCTCCCCTCCACATCATTTTCACAAACCATTTCCAATTTCACTCTTAACCATGAACCAATAAATAATGGTTCATCACTCTCTCATCCTTTTTCCTACCCCAAATTTTCTCTCTCTTCAATTAATTCTATGGAGTTGTCTTGATTAGTGTAAATTCAATTTACGCTAATTAATTGTAATTAACTCTTATAATTATTAATTCGCAATTACTAATCTTTTTATTTAATAATTATCAGTGACTAATTAATTATCATAAACTAATTAATTAATAATTTTTGTAAATCAAATACTAGATTACAAATGGTAAAAAGAGGCATCCATTTAAAATATAATACCCATATAGAATGGAAACAAGACATGGAAATTAAATATAATGCTAAAACAAAACAATAAAATGGACAATATTCCAGTATTTTAGTTCCCATTCGTCCTGAACTTTACCCATATATGTTCGATGAAATCGTCTGTTAAGGATAAATGAATTTATTGATCTTCGATTTGTGCTACAAATACGTGTTGATGTCGACAATTCGCTCGTTATGATATTCAAAGTGGCCTTCTTGCTCTTCATTGTTTCTCTGAGCAGAACGACGTTGAGGTGTGCCTACATCGAACTTTGATGTATCCATGTAATTTTGGTAGATTTCTCGTTCATATTCAACTATCATGTTGTGCATAATTATACACGCCAACATAATCTTATGAAATATATTGACACCCCAAGCAAGGGATGGCATCCGAATAATAGCAAATCGAGCTTGTAGCACTCCAAATGTTCGTTCCATGTCTTTCCTTGCCGCTTTTTGATGTCTTGCAAAGAGTCTGTCTTTATGAGATCGTGGACTCGTTATGGACTTCACGAAAGTAGCCTATTTGGGATAGATACCATCAGTAAAGTAACATCCCTTGTTATATTGATGGTTTTTTACGACGAAATTAATAGCTGGAGCTCGACATCTAATACATCTTCAAACACAAGAGATCTATGAATCACGTACAGATTGTTGCAACTTCCCGACATTCCGAAAAAAGAATGCCAAATCCACAAGTCCCTATCAGCTACAGCTTTAAGCACAAGTTTAGCTACCCCTGCCCTTCCTTGATATTATCTTTTCCATGCTGTAGGAAAATTCTTCCACTCCCAATGCATACAATTAATGCTACCAATCATGCCAAGAAATCCACGTTCTTCTCTAATTTGTAACAGCCTCTCCAGATCGACCTCATTCGGTCGTCTTAAGTACACATTACTTAATTAGTTGATCACGTACGTCATCAATGAATCTCTGAAGTGCTAATCTTGTAGTTCTATCGCTAATACGTTTGTATTCATCGCAAGCGTCAGAAGCACACCCATAAGCTAATATTCGAATTGCCTTTACGACACACACAAAAATCTCTTATCAACACGAGAGAACCCGAACACAAAAATCCTGGATAGTGTGAATGATTTACGGCATGCTTAACTAAAGGAGTTAGCATGACAAAACTTACACGACTTAACGCGATTAAGGAAAACAACTAAAATTTTAAGGGAATTTATCTCAAATGATCCCGACCTTTAGGTCATTTTCCAAAGTAACTCTGACTTTTTCACCTCTGTCTCAGATAACCCTGAATTTGTAAAACATCATTAAACTTGACGGAATAGATAACGATGTTAACTATTTTAAAAGAAAAATAATTAGTACTTTTAAAAAATAAAAGCCACATCATCTCTCTCCTCTTTCTCTCTCTTTGTTCTTCAGTTTCTCTCCCCCATGTCTTATCTTAATTCTAAATTACTTCTAGCAGCATACCATGAAAAAGAGAATAGGAGAAAAGGGGGAGGTTACGGGCAAGGAGGGGAAAGGGTGGTTGGTTGTGGACTTATTGGCGGATTACTTCTAATTGCGAAGAGAGGGAGGCGGCAAGACCTGGCTGTGTTTGTAGTTGGGTGGACTTACTAGCAGGTTGTGAAGCCAATTTTGTCGGAGATTATATGAGAACGACGAATGATGTTCGACGCACTTGCCGAAATTCCAGCTGCCTAGATACTATTCTTAGTCTTCTTTGTCTTCTTCATCAATATCAGTTGGACTCCCCAAAATGTCATTAGGTGGCGGATGTGGAGGAAGAGAGATTTTGCTGGTAAGGTGAGGTTTGTGGGTGAGATTTGGAGGAGTATTTTGGAAAATAATAGGAGTATCATGGCTGGTTTATGAGGAGGAAAAGAGGGTTTAGAGTTGGTGGTGGTTTTTAGGGTTGAGGGGAAGATGAGGAAGAAGAAGAACGGGAAGGGTTTCAGAATTATTATGGGATGAGAGAAAAGGTAGGGTGAGATTCTTCGGCGAAGAGAGAGAAAGATAAGGTGGGCGAAGAAGAGTATTGTGTGGTGGAGGAAAAAAAAGTGCAGATAACTCCATTTTTTCGCGGGGATTTCTATAAGCGAAGATAAGCGTTTGACTGATTGAGTAGTAAAGAGAGAAACTCAATAACAAGTGAGATAAAGAGGATAGATATAGATTTATTTAAATATTGTTTTATTTTAATATTTGAAATAGTTAAACATTGTTAGTCATTCAGTCAAGTTTCATGACGGTTTACATGTTTAATGTTATCCAAGACAGAGGTGAGAGCTCAAGGTTATTTGGAAAAATGGCTTAAAGGTCAGAGTCATATGAGATAGTTTCACATAATGTAATGTATTTGTATTATAATGTTATAGTGAGATCAACTTTATTAAACAAACACGACAACATGATACGAATCGTACATGAAAAAGCGGGTTGGTGTCAAGGGTTCCCGACTCGTTTGATTAAGCGGGTCAACATGACACTTTAGTTAGACGAGTCAGATTAGTGTTGAGGTATTCCAATCCACTTATATTTGACATGACACAAGACGTTTGCCTGGAAACAATTGCAAGGTTTGAAAATATCAATCGGTATGTGTCCAAAACCGGCAACTGAATACCAGCTTTAGAGTTTGATTTTGTAGGAACTTCGTAGTTTTATTATGTAAGATGAAGTACATCCATGACTATAGATTTTAGAGGCATTTTAACTTAACTTTACATTCCAATTGAGAAATAAACTTTTCGGCACATTGACTCCATTTTCACTCCATTTTTTTTTGCATGTGAGATAATCTAAATACTTCTCTACTTCCCTTTGTTTTAAAACTACTTTGACCTTTTACACTATTGATACCTCCTCAATTCCAATATTATTTCACCATTTACATTTTAAAGAAGTTTGACAAAGATTGCACCATTTCCATTAGTTGCTTTCCCACTAGCATAATATAATAATACTGGAACGGAGGAAGTATAATAACTTTGACAACTATTTTACTAATAGACGGTTCAGGGGTTTCACAATTCAAAGAAGTGTAATAATACCTACATTCGGAAGGATAGCTAGTAATAAGTGCAGTATTACAAAACTTAATAATAGTACCATAACTAGCTTCTTGAAAGTTATCAGGCATTAATTAAGACCTTGCAATTTACATTAGGGTTAAAACCAATTTGTTCTACTCACGAACAAATATATACTATCTGAAAACTAATTGCTTCTGCTTATCCTTCATCAGAGCAAAGATATTGACACAAACTTATCTTATGCATTCAAAAAATTCCCAATAGCATATATGACCTGGAAATAGAAGAACTAAAGCTTGATGATATAGCAAACGACACCGAAAAGCGGACAACAATTGCCAAGTTTTAAATAAACACGACATAACAAACTTTAAACTCAATAACAAATGTGGAAGCAACATGTGAAAAATTATCAGGATCTGTGTGGCACTTGAGTAAAGCTAGCAATTACTAGTCTGAAACACTATATCTATGCCATCCACAAAACGGTTGCAACCTTGTTTTATTTAACCGAAAAATATATTATCCCAAAAAAAATGTTAATGCATCTAAAAAAGGAGTGGGTGAGAATCAAACCCTGTACATTCCACATATGGTTGAGGCCCTTTAGGGGACATTTTCTTCTCACAAAAGCTACTACTACATCATTGGAGGCGTGGAGCAACAAATGTTCAGCAAATATGTCTTTGTTCAACCAAGTAACAATGACAAATCATGTATGTGTGTGAGATATGGGCCAAATTATTAGCCAGATGACAATTTATTGTGGAAAGCATTACCTTAAATTTAATATACCTCTATTTCACAATGTTCTCTTTGTTATACTCACTTACTTGTAGACTCTTTTTTTCTAGGTAAATATGGAAAAGGTGAGTGGGTGTGAGAAAAACCGAATAAAGAGAGATGTAGTTAAAATGTCATTACATGTAAGAAAACTATTAATAAAGTACGAGAGAGTCAATGCGAAGGTGTAAATATGTGGGGAAAGAGTGTAAAGTGGTAAAATTTGTAGGCTAAAAATAGAATAAAGCAAAAGTGAGTAGAACACTATGAAATAGAGGGCGAGTAGTAAAGTATAGACTTTTGATAAAGTGATGGTAAGTAATTTCATTACTCTGGTACCTCTTCCCTACGAAATTACGTTGGTATCCTTGTTGGAGTCTCTTAGGGACTCTAATAGTGAGATATCAAACCAAGCTCTAGACTTTTGACATCTCCACTTCATTCCCAACAACCCTACATCATCATCACCACACTCCTGCCTAACCCCACCAATCACCACATTACTTTCTCTTACCACCACCACAACCAAAGACCACTATGCCTGCCCAATCCCCAAGAAAGCAGAAGAATTCGACATCAACTCTCGTCATACACCCAAATCTGTCAACATGTTCCTAAATCTAGCATGCTCCTTCACCGTCACCACTATATGGGTTTTGATATTGGCTAATATTCGGAAGTTCTGGTATTGCAAAACGCACCAGTGAGGAGATCAATACCTTTATCCTCTTCCAAATAAAATAAAATGTGTAGCTAAGGAGTTTTGGCATCTTTTTTCCTTTCATCTTCACACAATCCAAACGACCCGTAGGATGCCTAATCCTATTTCAGAAGGATTCTTTTAAAGGATTTTCCATCCTAACTAACTTAACAATGCCGATCAAGACTAAGTCACTAACTACATTATCTTTGCGACTTTGACTCAAAAAGCCTCAATTTGCTAATCATAAAAAAGGCCCAACAGATGCACCCTTTTATTTGTCAAATGCTTCACAAATGTTGAGTTAGAAGTGCAACTGAGCTAACAACTAAATTCTTTAGCATGCCTTGCGCAAATTTAACAGTATCCCCACATGTGAAGAAGACAACAAGGATAAGTAGCTATTGAGCTTTACTGCTTAAAGTAATACTCCTCCCCTTCCCCATCCATCTTTATCATTAAATATGCATAAAAGAGTGATAATTATATAGAGCAGTCAAATTGAGCAAATAATTTGTATTTTCTTTCATCCTGGACCTAACATTAGATAACTAAAAATACATATGTAACCTCAGTTATATAAATCAAGATGAGATGTTACAATTTACCTACAATATTTACTACTGTGATTGATGGTTTTGCTTGAAGTTAATCACCATTACTCCCAAAACGGGCAACTGATGAACAAATGAGATAGTAGGAAAACACAAATACGCAGAGTATGCAAATATAAATGCGTGGAAGTAATTACCATGGTCAAAGTTCAAGTCACTCTTATTTACATGTTATTTGGTAGCAATATGAGAATAAGGTTTTGTTGCGTTAAATGCACGTTGCATGTTAGAGAGCGCATTTGTGAGAGTTAATAAGCAAGGAAGCTCCTTCATTACACTATGACTATGCAATTAGATGGCACAAGAATACAAGCTGTAAGAGTAACCACTAGCTTCAAACTCTCATAAGCAAAGGCACGGAAGAAAAAATCAACCAATAACATGAATAGTTGTGACTGAATTCAATGAATTACCTTTCATAATTCAGGAAATGTTCTTCTTCTTCTTCTTTTTCTTAGAAAGACCCTATACAATGGAAGATGGTACAAGGTAAATATGAAAGATTTATCAAAATATAATTACATACAAGTTGATATACAAACCTTAGTACTAGAAACGACTTTTGATTTTCTTTTCCGATCAAGTTTCAGTGATTGGTTTTCTTTCAATGCGATTTTCAAAAATTATTTAAGCAATGAAACATGAACTCCAATCTCATAACCATCAGCCGATCGAATCAACTTCCCCATTATTTTTCCTTCCCTGTTGAATATTAGGCCACCTGAACATCCTTGCATTGAAATAAATTCTGCACATTGAATAATCGAATGCATATCCTCAGTTTCACCTTCCCTGTGCAACCTGTCTACCTTAGTCTTATTCATAACATGTCCTCATTGGCGGTACCGTGGCGTGCTAGTCAAGGAAGTAGGAAATTTCGAACAAGCAAGATATTCTCCATCAGTTGGGAGAGTAACATCATCAACACAGGGATATGCACAATAGCTAATAAATAAAGGATCCAACAAAGTCTTGTGGATTTCCTATGTGCAATAAAGTTTGGTCCACAACTAAAGCTCCATCATCTACAAATTCCCTAGTTTTGCAATCATCCAACCCTTGTATCTGTAGCAAAACAAGATCTCATTTGGGGCGCTAACAAACTAATATAGCAATGTGATAAAACTGATCCTCATCAATTGTCCTAGCCTCAATTTTTAAGCATGATGTATCATCAATAACATGAGCACAAGTCATCACTAACCCATTGCTACTCACTGAAAATCTTTTCCAACTGAAATCATATTCATCGATTAACCCCTTCAAAACCCAAATTGTAGGTTTTAATTATTGGCTTAATTTTACCAACTCTGAAGGAGAAATATAATCATGCTATTGTGATTTTGTTGCTTAATAATGAACACAAATATTAGAAAAACGAAAAGATGTAAAAAGTTGGTGCACACCTAATTCCAAGTCGAGATGATAAGATGTAAAAAAATATCGGCAATATAGTTCGGATTTGATGCTCATAACTAAGAAATCCGACCGCGGATGAGAGAGAGACCATTGGGGCTGCTCCATTGAAAACGTGAACTTAAGCTAATTGCTACATAAATTCTTGCATGTCATCCTAATTAATACAAATTTCTTGCATTGCTAGGAATTCGAACCTTTTCTGCTATACGAAAATTGGGTACTTCAATTCTCTTGTCCATGAAGACATTTTAGGTCGGCCCCTAGTTAGAGGTGCTTCCTAATTTTTCTTTCCTTGGTAAAACAAAAACATATAAGGTGCTTTTTGAAAAAATTATCTATTGTTCAACTTAATGTAACTTATTTTAAGACAAATATTAATCGAGATAAGAATTTGTTTTTTCACATCTGGTTCAATTGAGTTCAGATAAGTTCTATAATATAAAAATAAGTAAAGTTAAGGTTTAATATATTAAAAAAAAGGTCTAACAAGTTTTGATAAGCTCAGATACGTTCTAATAATGACTAACAAGATGTAATAAGTGCAGATTAGTTCAAGTAAGTTCCTATAAGTTCAAATAAGTACAGTGAAGTTCACGCATGCAAAAATAAGTTGAAAAGAACTGGGCCAACAATAATATTTTGGATATTACAATGTGATTCTTTCTCCTTTTCTAAAGGCTTTTCCGTGCAATTTGCATGGTTATAATATTTATTCCATTTATATGTTATTGCCAGGGACAGTTCATGTTAGATCTTAGAAAAAATATTCTTATTTCTTTTTATGACGACAAGTCATAGTGAGACTATATAGTATTTACCCCATAAATCGTAGAAGCTAAAGCTCTAGTGATGGCGCTCAGACTCGGAAGAAAGTATAAGCTGGAGGATGCCATCCTCGAAACGGGTTGCCAACTGTTGATAAATATGCTCTCAAAAGAGGCCATTTTCCTCTCTAACTTAGATTCAGTGTTAAGTAATACTTAGATGTTAAGTTCTTAGAACATTGTTAACAATAAACCCAAAAAATGGTTCATGCTTCTCTCTGCTCTATTCTCTCCCCTCCACATCATTTTCACAAACCATTTCAAATTTCACTCTAACCTTTACATTCCAATTGAGAAATCAACTTTTCGGCACATTGACTCCATTTTCACTCCATTATTTTTTTTTGCATGTGAGATAATCTAAATACTTCTCTACTCCCCTTTGTTTTAAAACTACTTTGACCTTTTACACTATTCAAACCTCCTCAGTTCCAATATTATTACATCATTTACATTTTAAGGAAGTTTCACAAAGATGGCACCATTTCCATTAGTTGCTTTCCCACTAACATAATATAATAATACCGGAATGGAGGAAGTAAAATAAGTTTGACAACTATTTTACTAATAAACGGTTCAGGGGTTTCACAATTCAAATAAGTGTAATAATACCTATATTCGAAAGGATAGCTAGCAACAAGTGCAGTATTACAAAACTTAAGACCTTGCAATTTACATTAGGGTTCTTGAAAGTTATTAGGCGTTAATTAAGACCTTGCAATTTACATTAGGGTTAAAACCAATTTGTTCTACTCACGAACAAATATATACTATCTGAAAACTATTGGCTTCTGCTTATCCTTCATCTGAGCAAAGATATTGACACTAACTTATGTTCTGCATTCAAAGAATTCCCACTAGCATATATTACCTGGAAATAGAAGAACTAAAGCTTGATGATATAGCAAACGACGCCGAAAAGCGGACAACAATTGCCAAGTTTTGAATAAACACGACATAACAAACTTTAAACTCAATAACAAACGTGGAAGCAACATTTGAAAAATTATAAGGATCTGTGTGGCACTTGAGTAAAGCTAGCAATTACTAGTTGGAAACACTATATCTATGCCATCCACAAAACGGTTGCAACCTTATTTTATTTAACCAAAAATATACCATCTCAAAAAAATGTTAATGCATTTAAAAAAAGGAGTGGGTGAGAATTAAACCCAGTAAATTCCAGAGATGGTTGAGGCCCTTTAGGGGAAAACTTTCTTCTCGCATAAGCTACTACTACATCATTGGAGGCGTGGAGCAACAAATGTTCAGCAAAGATGTCTTTGTTCAACCAAGTAACAATGAAAAATCATGTATGTTTGTGACATGCGCAAAATCATTAGCTAGATGACAATTTTTTTGTGAAAAGCATTACCATAAATTTAATATACCTCTATTTCACAATGTTCTACTGTTATACTCACTTGCTTTAGACTCTTTTTTCTAGGTAAATATGGAAAAGGTGAGTGGGTGTAAGAAAAAACTGAGTAAAGAGAGATGTAGTAAATTTATGATTACATGTAAGAAAACTATTAATAAAGTACGTGAGAGTCAATGCGAAGGTGTAAATATGTGGGAAAAAAGTGTAAATTGGTAAAATTTGTAGGCTAAAAATAGTTTAAAGCAAAGGTGAGTAGAACTTTAAAAAACACCCCAAATTGGAAAGTGAGAAGAACATTGTGAAATAAAGGGAGAGTAGTAAAGTATAGACTTTTGAGAAACTCTTGGTAAGTAATTTCATTGGATGTTTCTAACATGGTCTTAAAAAAAACATGACCATGGAGCCAAATGAATGTGAGCCACACATTCTTGTTAGTGGTGCCCCCATTTGTTTTCTTTTCCCTTTTCTTTTAATTGCCAAAACTATTTTCTTTTGATTTTGTTTATTTACCAAAACTTATGAAATTAATTTCTGAAAATCGAAAAAATAATTAAAATTTTTTTTTTTGAAAAAATCCGAATTTTTTTTTCAGCTTCCAAACAGTAATTCATGCTTGGAAAAAAAATTTGAGCAAATTTTTTTTACCCATTTTCTCTCTCCTCCTTGTTCTTGGTGTTCTTCACCAAAAATTCAAGAACACTTCCTCTTCCACCATTCTCAACCGAAATCCTTCCAAATTCGACCCATTCTTCCACCTTCTCCCTCAATTTCAACCCTATCTTCCATCTTCTTCCTCCATTTCAACCCATTCTTCACCTCCATTTCGCCCCAAACCCTCACCTCCATTGTTGAACTTCACCTCCATGGATTTCGATCTAAACTCTTCACCCGTAGATGAAATGGATGTAAGTTGACTTGAATATTTCGCATATAGTAACGAATTAATAATTTTCTATCTTCATTTGTGTGTTTGAGTAAGATAAAACTTGCAATTTATGAACATTTCCCCAAAAAAAATCTAGGGTTTTAGGGAAAATAAAATGCCGGTATTGGTGATTAAATTGCTCTAAAACAATGCACATCACACTTTTATGCGACAATTTGTGGTTACATTTGAGTAGTTCATACTTTGGTTTAGCTATGATGCAAAAAAAAATCAGATTTTTCGCGACCTCTATGGGAGGTTGAGCTGGTTTTCTGTCTAACTTAATGCAGTGATTTGGTAATTACTAAAGATATTTTGGACATGACCAAACATAAAGAAATATTGGTAATTACTAAACATATTTTGGACATGACCAAAAATAAAATTAAGGTGTGAGATAATTGCAATAAATCAATGCACTTCATACTTTTATTGGGTTATATTTGATGCAAAGATCATACTTTAGTTTAACAATTAGATGAAACAAATTTGCAGCATTTTCGGGACCTACATAGCAATGGAATGTCACTGGTTTTTTGGCAAGTTAGTACAGGGTTTAGGTAATTACTAAAGATATTTTGGTCATTACCTAACATCACCACTATATATGTTAGGTAATCACCTAATTAGATTAGGATATTACCAAAACTTTCAGGTCATTACCTAAATAATTTTAAGGCATTACCTAAAATAATAATTATCTTGGGCAATGACCTCAAATCATGTGACTATAACATATATATGATGAGAGAATTGTATGGTTAAGATGTGTGTTATTGATAACCTAATCTATGAGATTTTATGTGGTTTAAATGATAAGATTGCATCGGGCTAAAACGTTGCATTTTTTCCTTTTTTTTTGCTTTCAAATGATTGAATTGAATGACTTTCGTAATATGAAAGGTTCATCGATCGAATGTTTATGTGAACAATAGATTGAAATGGTCGAACAATCTCTCAAAAGAATCATCTCCGTTGTAGTGGAATTTCACTTGTTTTTTGTGTAAGTTAATGCATGGTTTAGGAAATTACTAAATATATTTTGGTCATGACCTAATACAACCACTACATATGTTAGGTAATCACCTAATTCGATTAGGATATTACCAAAACTTTAAGATCATTACCTAAACCATTTTAAGGCATTACCTAAAATAATAATTTTCTTGGGTAATGGCCTCAAATCATGTGACTATAACATATA
The DNA here is from genome assembly GCA_947648045.1 of Beta corolliflora. Classification (NCBI taxonomy): domain Eukaryota; kingdom Viridiplantae; phylum Streptophyta; class Magnoliopsida; order Caryophyllales; family Amaranthaceae; genus Beta; species Beta corolliflora. The sequence goes on from CANSZD010000853.1 coordinate 775,691, forward strand.
TGATGGGGGAATTATATGGTTAAGATGTGGGTTATTGATAACTTAATCCGTGAGGTTTTAAGTGGTTTATATGATAAGATTGCATCGGGCTAAAACGTTGCATTTTTTTCCTTTTTCTTTTGCTTTCAAATGATAGAATTGAATGACTTTGGTGATATAAAAGGTTCATCGATAGAATGTTTATGTGAACAGCATATTGAAATGGTCGAACAATCTCTAAAAAGAATCCTCTCCATTGTAGTGGAATGTCACTTGTTTTTTGTGCAAGTTAATGCAGAGTTTAGGTAATCACTATACATATTTTGGTCATGACCTAATACAACCACTACATATGTTAGGTAATCACCTAAATAGATTTGGATATTACCAAAACTTTAAGGTCATTACCTAAACCATTTTAGGGCATTACCTAAAATAATAATTGTCCTGGGCAATGGCCTCAAATCATGTGACTATAACATATATTATGGGGAAATTATATGGTTAAGATGTGGGTTTTTGATAACTTAATCCATTAGGTTTTAAGTGGTTTATATGATAAGATTGCATCGGGCTAAAACGTTGCATTTTTTTCCTTTTTATTTTGCTTTCAAATGATAGAATTGAATGTCTTTCGTGATATGAAAGGTTCATCGATCGAATGTTTATGTGAACAGCGGATTGAAATGGTCGAACAATCTCTAAAAAGAATCCTCTCCATTGTAGTGGAATGTCACTTGTTTTTTGTGCAAGTTAATGCATGGTTTAGGAAATTACTAAATATATTTTGGTCATGACCTAATACAACCACTACATATGTTAGGTAATCACCTAATTCGATTAGGATATTACCAAAACTTTAAGATCATTACCTAAGCCATTTTAAGACATTACCTAAAATAATAATTGTCTTGGACAAAGGCCTCAAATCATGTGACTATAACATATATGAGGGGGGAATTATATGGTTAAGATGTGGGTTATTGATAACTTCATCCATGAGGTTTTAAGTGGTTTATATGATAAGATTGCATCGGAGTAAAAACGTTGCATTTTTTTCCTTTTTCTTTTGCTTTAAAATGATTGAATTAACGACTTTGGTGATATGAAAGGTTCATCGATCGAATGTTTATGTGAACAGCGGATTGAAATGGTCGAACAATCTCTCAAAAGAATCATCTTCATTGTATTGGAATGTCAATTATTTTTTGTGCAAGTTAATGCAGGGTTTAGGTAATTACTAAAGATATTTTGGTCATGACCTAATATAACCACTATATATGTTAGGTAATCACCTAATTAGATTAGGATATTACCAAACCTTTTAGGTCATTACCAAAACTATTTTAGGGCATTACCTAAAATAATAATTATCTTGGACAATGGCCTCAAATCATGTGACTATAACATATATGATGGGGGGATTATACGGTTAAGATGTAGGTTATTGATAACTTAATCCATGAGATTTTAAGTGGTTTATATGATAAGATTACATCGGGGTAAAACGTTACATTTTTCCTTTTTTCTTTTGCTTTAAAATGATTGAATTGAATGACTTTCGTATTATGAAAGGTTCATCGATCGAATGTTTATGTGAACAACGGGATGAAATGGTCGAACAATCTCTCAAAAGAATCCTCTCCTTTGTAGTGGAATGTCACTTGTTTTTTGTGAAAGTTAATGCAGGATTTATGTAATTACTCCACATATTTTGGTCATGACCTAACATAACCACAATATATGTTAGGTAATCACCCAATTAGATTAGGATATTACCAAACATTTAAGGTCATTATCTAAACCATTTTAGGGCATTACCTAAAATTATAATTTTGTTGGGTAATGGCCTCAAATCATGTGACTATAACATAAATGATGAGGGAATTCTATGGTTAAGATATGGGATATTGATAACCTAATCCATGAGATTTTATATGGTTTAAATGATAAGATTGCATCAGGCTAAAACGTTGCATTTTTTCCTTTTTTTTTGCTATTAAATGCTTGAATTGAATGACTTTCATAATATGAAAGGTTCATCGATAGAATGTTTATGTGAACAGCGGATTGAAATGGTGGAACAATCTCTCAAAAGAATTCTCTCCATTGTAGTGGAATGTCAATTGTTTTTTGTGCAAGTTAATGCAATGTTTAGATAATTGCTAAAGATATTTTGGTCATGACCTAACATAACAACTAAATATGTTAGGTAATCACCTAATTAGATTAGGATACTACCAAACATTTTAGGTCATTACCTAAACCATTTTAGTGCATTACCTAAAATAATATTTTTCTTGGGTAATGGCCTCAAATCATAATTTTCTTAGGCCCAATACCTCACCAAAGCCCATGTACATGAGTTTTGGGCCCCCATTGTCCCTCCTTGTACTAAAAAGTCCAAATTAACCCAATCAAATGCTTTAAGGTAACTACCAAACATGTTCAGGGGATTACCAAACCCACTAAGTGGAGGATGTTCTCCCAATCTCAATCCTTTATCATTACTCATCAAAGCTATCCTATAGGGATTTGACAAGCATGCCACTGTGTCCATTAGGCCCAATACCTCACACAACCCTATTGACTTGAGTTTTGGGCCCCCATTGTCCCTCATTGTACTAAAAAGCCCAAATTGAACCCAGATCATATGTTTTTAGGTAATCACCAATCAAGGTTTGGGCATTACCAAAGCTACCCAATCACAATCCATTCCCATTACACATCAAACCCATCCTATGGGGATTGGACAATCAAGAACCTGGGTCCATTAGGCCCAATACCTCACTAATGCCCATGAACTTGAGTTTTGGGCCGCCATTGTCCCTCCTTGTGATAAAAAGCCCAAATTAACCCAAATCATATGCTTTAAGGTAACTACCAAACATGTTTAGGGGATTACTAAACCCACTAAGTGGAGGATGTTCTCCCAATCTCAATCGTTTATCATTACTCATCAAAGTTATCCAATGGGGATTGGACAAGCATGCCATTGCGTCCATTAGGCCCAATACCTCACACAACCCTATTGACTTGAGTTTTGGGCCCCCATTGTCCCTCCTTGTACTAAAAACCCCAAATTAACCCCAAATCATATGCTTTTAGGTAATTACCAAACATGGTTTGGGCATGACCAAACTTATCCAATCACAATCCATTCCCATTACACATCAAACCCATCCTATGGGGATTGGATAATCCTGCCTCTTGTTCCATTAGGCCCAAATACCTCACTAAAGCCCATGGACTTGACTTTTGGGCCCCCATTGTCCCTCCTTGTAATAAAAAGCCCAAATTAACCCAAATCATATGCTTTAAGGTAACTACCAAACATGTTTAGGGGATTACCAAACCCACTAAGTGGAGGATGTTCTCCCAATCTCAATCCTTTATCATTACTCATCAAAGTTATCCTATGAGCATTGGACAAGCATGCCATTGGGTCCATTAGGCCCAATACCTCACACAACCTTATTGACTTGAGTTTTGGGCCCCCATTGTCCCTCCTTGTACTAAAAACCACAAATTAAACCCAGATCATATGCTTTTAGGTAATTACCAAATAAAATTTGGGCATTACCAAACTTACCCAATCATAGTCCATTCCCATTGCTCATCAAAGCAATCTTATGGGGATTGGATAATCATGCTCCTTGGTCCATTAGGTCCAATACCTCACTAAAGCCCATGGACTTGACTTTTGGGCCCCCATTGTCCCTCCTTGTAATATAAAGCCTAAATTAACCCTAATCATATGCTTTAAGATAACTACCAAACTTGTTTAGGGGATTACCAAACTTGTTTAGGGGATTACCAAACCCACTAAGTGGAGGATGTTCTCCCAACCTCAATCCTTTATCATTACTCATCAAAGCTATCCTATGGGGATTGGACAAGCATGCCATTGGGTCCATTAGGCCCAATACCTCACACAACCCTATTGACTTGAGTTTTGGGCCCCCATTGTCCCTCCTTGAACTAAAAACCTCAAATTAACCCCAGATCATATACTTTTAGGTCATTACCAAACATGACTTGGGCATGACCAAACTTATCCAATCACAATCCATTCCCATTACACATCAAACCCATCCTATGGGGATTGGACAATCATGCCCCTTGGTCCATTAGACCCAATACCTCACTAAAGCCCATGGACTTGACTTTTCGGCCCCCATTGTCCCTCCTTGTAATAAAAATTCCAAATTAACCCCAATCATATGCTTTAAGATAACTACCAATCTTGTTTAGGGGATTACCAAACCAACTAAGTGGAGGATGTTCTCCCAATCTCAATCCTTTATCATTACTCATCAAAGCTATCCTATGGGGATTGGACAAGCATGCCATTGGGTCCATTAGGCCCAATACCTCCCACAACCCTATTGACTTGAGTTTTGGGCCCCCAGTGTCCCTCCTTGTACTAAAAAGCCCAAATTAACCCCACATCAAATGCTTTTAGGTAATTACCAAACATGGTTTGGGCATGACCAAACTTATCCAATCACAATCCATTCCCATTACACATCAAACCCATCCTATGGGGATTGGACAAGCATGCCATTGGGTCCATTAGGCCCAATACCTCACACAACCCTATTGACTTGAGTATTGGGCCCCCATTGTCCCTCCTTGAACTAAAAAGCCCAAATTAACCCCAGATCATATGCTTTTTAGGTAATTACCAAACATGGTTTGGGCATGACCAAACTTATTCAATCACAATCCATTCCCATTACATATCAAACCCATCCTATGGGGATTGGACAATCATGACCCTGGGTCCATAGGCCTAATACCTCACCAGAGCCCATGGACTTGAGTTTTGGGCCTCCATTATCCTTCCTTGTACTAAAAAGCCAAAATTAACCCCAGATCATATACTTTTAGGTCATTACCAAATAAAGTTTGGGCATTACCAAACCTATCCAATCACAGTCCATTCCCATTGCTCATCAAACCCATCCAATAGGAATTGGACAATCATGCCTCTTGGTCCATTAGGCCCAATACCTCACACAACCCTATTGACTTGAGTTTTGGATCCCCATTGTCCCTCCTTGTACAAAAAAGCCCAAATTAACCCAGATCATATGCTTTTAGGTAATTACCAAATATGGTTTGCATATTACCAAACTTATCCAATCTCAATCATTTATCATTACTCATCAATGCTATCCAATGGGGATTGGACAAGCATGCCACCTGGGTCCATTTGGCTCAATACCCCACACAACTCTATTGACTTGAGTTTTGGGCCCCTATTGTCCCTCTTTGTACAAAAAAACCCAATTAACCCCAGATCATATGCTTTTAGGTCATTACCAAACATGATTTGGGCATTACCAAACCTATTCAATCACAATCCATTCTCATTACTCATCAAAGCAATCCTATGGGGATTGGGCAATAATGCCACTGGGTCCATTAGTCACAATACATCACCAGACTCCTTGACTTGAGTTTTGGGCCTCCGTTATCTCTCCTTGTACTAGAAAACCCAAATTAACCCCAGATCATATGCTTTTAGGTAATTACCAAATACAGTTTGGGCATTACCAAACTTACTCAATCACAGTCCATTCCCATTGCTCATCAAAGCCATCCTATGGGAATTGGACAATCATGCCTCTTGTTCCATTAGGCCCAATACCTCACTAAAGCCCATGAACTTGACTTTTAGGCCCCCATTGTCCCTCCTTCTGATAAAAAGCCCAAATTAACCCAAATCATATGCTTTAAGGTAACTACCAAACATGTTTAGGGGATTACCAAACCCACTAAGTGGAGGATGTTCTCCCAATCTCAATCCTTTATCATTACTCATCAAAGTAATCCTATGGGGATTGGACTAGCATGCCATTGGGTCCATTAGGCCCAATACCTCACACAACCTTATTGACTTGAGTTTTGGGTCCCCATTGTCCCTCCTTGTACTAAAAAGCTCAAATTAACCCCAGATCATATGCTTTTAGGTAATTACCAAACATGGTTTGGATATTACCAAACTTATCCAATCTCAATCCTTTATCATTACTCATCAAAGCTATCCTATGGGGATTGGACAAGTATGCCATTGGGTCCATTAGGCCCAATACCTCACACAATCCTATTGACTTGAATTTTGAGCCCCCATTGTCCCTCCTTGTACTAAAAAGCCCAAATTAACCACATATCTTATGCTTTTAGGTAATTACCAAATAAGGTTTGAGCATTACCAAACTTATCCAATCTCAATCCTTTATCATTACTCATCAAAGCTATCCTATGGGGATTGGACAAGCATGCCACTGGGTCCATTAGGTCCAATACCTCTCATAATCCTATTGACTTGAGTTTTGGGCCCCCATTGTCCCTCCTTGTACTAAAAAGCCCAAATTAAACCCAGATCATATGATTTTAGGTAATTACCAAACATGGCTTGGGCATTACCAAACTTATCCAATCACAATCCATTTCCATTACACATCAAACCCATTCTATGGGGATTGGACAATCCTGACCTTGGGTCCATTATGCCCCAAACCTCACCAAATCCCATGGACTTGAGTTTTGGGCCCCATTGTCCCTCAATGTACTAAAAAGCCCAAATTAACCACATATCATATGCTTTTAGGTAATTACCAAACATGGTTTGGGCATGACCAAACTTATCCAATCACAATCCATTCCCATTACACATCAAACCAATCCAATGGGGATTGGACAATCATGACCCTGGGTCCATTAGGCCCAATAACTCATCAAAGCCCATGGACTTGAGTTTTGGGCCATATTGTCCCTCATTGTACTAAAAAGCCCAAATTAACCCCAGATCATATGTTTTTAGGTAATTACCAAACATGGTTTGGGCATGACCAAACTTATCCAATCACAATCCATTCCCATTACATATCAAACCCATCCTATGGGGTTTGGACAATCATGCCCCTTGGTCCATTAGGCCCAATACCTCGACTAAAGCCCATGGACTTGACTTTTGGGCCTCCATTGCCCCTCCTTGTAATAAAAAGCCTAAATTAACCCCAATCATATGCTTTAAGGTAACTACCAAACTTGTTTAGGGGATTACCAAACTCAATAAGTGGAGGATGTTCTCTAAATCTCAATCCTTTATCATTACTCATCAAAGCTATCCTATGGGGATTGGACAAGCATGCCATTGGGTCCATTAGGCCCAATACCTCACACAACCCGATTGACTTGAGTTTTGGGTCCCCATTGTCCCTCCTTGTACTAAAAAGCTCAAATTAACCCCAGATCATATACTTTTAGGTAATTACCAAACATGGTTTGGATATTACCAAACTTATCCAATCTTAATCCTTTATCATTACTCATCAAAGCTATCCTATGGGGATTGGACAAGTATGCCATTGGGTCCATTAGGCCCAATACCTCACACAATCCTATTGACTTGAATTTTGAGCCCCCATTATCCCTCCTTGTACTAAAAAGCCAAAATTAACCCTAGATCATATGCTTTTAGATAATTACCAAATAAAGTTTGGGCATTACCAAACCTATCCAATCACAGTCCATTCCAATTGCTCATTAAAGTCATCCTATGGAAATTGGACAATCATGCCCCTTGGTCCATTAGGCACAATACCTCACACAACCCTATTGACTTGAGTTTTGGGTCCTAATTAATTGTCCCTCCTTGTACTAAAAAGCCCAAATTAACCCCAAATCATGCATTTAGGTAATTACCAAACATGGTTTGGATATTACCAAACGTATCCAATCTCAATCCTTTATTATTACTCATCAAAGCTATCCTATGGGGATTGGACAAGCATGCCACTAGGTCCATTAGGCCCAATACCTCACATAACTCTATTAATTTGAGTGTTGGGCCCCCATTGTCCCTCCTTGTACTTAAAAACCCAAATTAACCCCAGCTCATATGCTTTTAGGTAATTACCAAACATGATTTGGGCATTACCAAACCTATTCAAACACAATCTATTCTCATTACTCATCAAATCAATCCTATGGGGATTGGACAATAATGCCACTGGGTCCATTAGGCCCAATACATCACCAAACCCCTTGAATTGAGTTTTGGGCCCCCATTATATCTCCTTGTACTAGAAAGCCCAAATTAACCCCATATCATATGCTTTTAGGTAATTATCAAACATGCTTTGGGCATTACCAAAATTATTTTGGATATTACCAAACCTATTATGACATTCTTATCTCTTACATGTTGTGACTTTATAATTCTATTTGGCTTATTTGGATTAACACATTTATATCATATTGAGTAATTTGTACTTAGTATTGTTTAGTTCAATTGTTTATTTTTCAATACACTTTGGAATTGGAGGTTTTAAGACTTCTCTTAGTTTCTGTTACGTTTTGGTACCCATTTTAATAATTACCTAAAATGTCCGTTCCAAATCCCATTTTAGTAATTACCTAAAGTGTATGTTCAGTCATCTTCTCCCAACTTCATCTTCAACCTTTCGTTTCTCTCTCCTCTGAAATTCTTCATCTAGTTTGACAATGGTAATCAATACTCAAAAAACGCACAAATCGGTCCCAATTCAGCGGTTTTCCAACATCTTACAAAAATTCAAACCATTTTTTTTAAAATTCATAATGACCTAGAATTTTGATTTTGAGTTTCTTCATTTTGAAACTCAAACCTTAATTTCCATGGATATTCGGGCGTTCATGGTGTGCATATGATTATCAATTTTATGTTTGTTCATCTATTTAATGGATTTACAAATATGAAAGAGAGGAAAGTGAAAAAAAAATTCCCCAAAAATCGAAAATTAAAACTTCGATTTCACAACTTCTTCATCACAAATTCATGATTTCTTCATGAATTCTTACCATTTCATGGAAAGAGAAGGGTCCAAGTTAGAGATCTACTGAAAATTCGAGAAGATTCGAAGATCCATGGAAGATTTGAGGGAGGAAGGGGTAGAGGAGAGGAGAGAGAAAATCTGGTAAAAAAAAAAATTCCCAAATTTTTTTTTTGGCCGAAATTAATTTTCGGATTTTTCAGAATTTTTTCAGTTTTTTTTTTTTGTATTTTTCGAAATTATTTCAAACATTTTCAGAAATTAGAATAAATGATTTTGATATTTTCTAAAATAATTTCAAAGCAAAAAAGAAAAGGTAAAAGAAAGCTTAGGTGGGTGGCTCACAATGAATGTGGCCCCACATTTTCCATGGTCATGTTCCAAAAAAGACCATCTTAGAATTTTCAAATTTCATTACTCTGGTACCTCCTCCCTACGAAATTACTTTGGTAACCTTGTTGGAGTTTTTTAGGGACCCCAACAGTGATATATCAAACCAAGCTCTAGACTTTTGACATCTCCACTTCATTCCCACAATCCTACCTCATCATCACCACACTCCTGCCTAACCCCACCAAGCACCACATTACTTTCTCTTACCACCACCGCAACCAAAGGCCACTATGCTTGCCTAATCCCCAAGAAAGCAAAAGAACTCGACATCAACTATGTTCATACACACAAATATGTCATCATGTTCCTAAATCTAGTATGCTCCCTCACGATCACCACTATATGGGATTTGATATTGGGTAAGATTTGGAAGTTATGGTATTACAAAACGCACCAATGAGGAGACCAAACAAGAAGAAGGAGATCAGTACCCCTTTCCTCTTCCAAATAAAAGAAAATGCGTAGCTAAGGAGTTTTGGCATCTTTTTTTCCTTTCATCTTCACGCAATCCAAACGACTCCTAGGATACATAATCCTATTTCAGAAGGATTCTTTTAAAGGATTTTCCTTGCTAACTAAAAAAACATTGCCGATCAAGATTAAGTCACTAAGTACATTATCTTCGCGAATTTGCCTCAATAAGCTTCAATTTGATAATGATAAAAAAGGCCCAACAGATGCAGCCTTTTATTTGTCAAATGCTTCATAAATGTAGAGTCATAAGTGCAACTGAGCTAACAACTAAAATCTTTAGTATGCCTTGGGCAACATTAACAGTATCCCCGCATGTGAAGAAGACAAGAAGGATAAGTAGCTATTGAGCTTTACTGCTTAAAGTAATACTCCTCCCGCTTCCCATCCATCTTTATCATTAAATATGCATAAAAGAGTGATAATTATATAGAGGAGTCAAATTGAGCAAATAATTTGCATTTTCTTTTTTCTTAGACCTAACATTAGATAACAAAAAATATAGATAGAACCTCCGTTATATTAATCAAGATGAGATGTTACAATTTACCTATAATATTTACCTTTGTGATTCATGGTTTTGCTTGAAGTTTACCACCATTACTCCCTAAACGGCCAACTGATGAACAAATGAATTTGTAGAAAAAACACAAATATGCAGAGTATGAAATATACATGTGTGGAAGTAATTACCATGGTCAAAGTTCAAGTCACTCTTATTTACATGTTATTTGGTAGCAATATGAGAATAAGGTTTTGTTGCGTTAAATGCACGTTGCATGTTAGAGAGCGCATTTGTGGGAGTTAATAAACAAGGAAGCTCCTTCATTACACTATGACTTTACAATTATATGGCACACGAATACCATTTGCAAGAGTAACCAGTAGCTTCAAACTCTCATAAGCAAAGCCACTGAAGAAAAAATCAACCAATAACATAAATAGTTGTGACTGAATTCAATGAATTACCTTTTATAATTCAAGGAAGATTCTTCTTGATCTTCTTCTTTTTCTTAGAAAGACCCTACACAATGGAAGATGATAGGAGGTAAGTATAAAATATTTATCAAAATATAATTCCATACAAGTTGATATACAAACCTTAGTACTAGAAATGACTTTTGATTTTCTTTTCCGTTCAAGCTTCAGTGATTGGTTTTCTTTCAATGCGATTTTCAAAAATTCTTTAAGCAATGAAACATGAATTCCAATCTCTTAACCGTCGACCGATCGAATCAACATCCCCACTATTTTTCCTTCTCTGTTGAATATCGGGCCACTTGAACATCCTTGCATTGAAATAAATTCTGCACATTGAATAAATGGAACTAACACATCGTAATCCATATCCTCAGTCTCACCTTCCCTGTGCAACCTGTCTACCTTAGTCTTATTCATAACATGTTCTAATTGGTGGTACTGTGGTGTGCTAGTAAAGGAAGTAGCAAATTTCGAACAAGCAAGATATTCTCCATCAGTTGGGAGAGTAACATCATCAATACAGGGATATGCACAATAGCCAATAAAAAAGGTTCCAACAAAGTCATGTGGTTTTCCTATGTGCAATAAAGTTTAGCCCACAACTAAAGCTCCATCATCTACAAATTCCCCGGTTTTGCAATCATCAAACCCTTGTATCTGTAGCAAAACAAGATCCCAATTGGGGCGCTGACAAACCAATATAACAATGTGATCAAACTCATCCTCATCAATTATCCTAGCCTCAATTTTTAATGATGATATATCATCAATAACATGATCACAAGTCATCACTAACCCATTGCTACTCACTGAAAATCCTGTCCAACTGAAATCATATTTATCGGTTGACCCCTTCAAAACCCAAATTGTAGGTTTTAATTCTTAGCTTAATTTTATCAACTCTGAAGGAGAAATAGAATCCTACAATTGTGATAATAATTTTGTTGGTTAATAATGAATTCAAAACTTACACAACCATTAGAAAAACGAAAAGACATACTAAATGAGATAAAAACTAGGGAATTAATCCTTACCATAGAAGCGAAATTTAATGTTGTTGATGAAAAGTAGGTACACACTTAATTCCAAGTCGAGATGATAAGATGTACACAAATATCAACAATATAGTTCTGATTTGCTGCTCTTAACTAAGAACTTCGACCGCGGATGAAAGAGAGACCATTGGAGCTACTCCATTGAAAACATGAACTTATGCTAATTGCTACAACAATTCTTGCATGCCATCCGAATTAATAGAGATTTCTTGCATTGCTAGGAATTCAAACCTTTTCTGATGTACGAGAATTGGGTACTTTAATTCTCTTGGCCATGAAGACATTTTAGGTTGGCCCCTAGTTAGAGGTCCTTAATTTTTCTTTCATTGGTTTTAAAAAAAAAACATCTAAGGTGTTTTCTGAAGAAATAATTTGTTGTTCAACTTAATGTAAGTTATTTTAAGACAAGAATTAATCCAGATAAGTAATTTCTTTTCACATCCGGTTCAATCGAGTTCAGATAAGTTCTATAATATAAAAATAAGTAAAGTTAAGGTTTAATATATTAAAAAAAATTAGGTCTAACAAGTTTAGATAAGTGCAGCTATGGTCTAATAATGACTAACAAGATGTAATTGTTGGAACATTTATAGTTTAAATGTGTCCGTTGATGTTATGTGATGAGAAAGAAGGACTAACGAAAATAGGAGGGGTTGGAATTGTGCATTTTCCCGAGCGCACGGTTATAATATTTTGGATATTACAATGTGATTCTTTCTCCCTTTTTAAAGGATTTTCCGTGCAATTTGCATATAAGTTCAAGTAAGTTCATATAAGTTTAAAACAGTATAGGGAAGTGCACACATGCAAAAATAAGTTGAAAAGAACTGGGCCAACAATAATATTTTGGATATTACAATGTGATTCTTTCTCCCTTTTTAAAGGCTTTTCCGTGCAATTTGCATGGTTATAATATTTATTCCATTTTGTATGTTATTGCCGGGGACAGTTCATGTTAGATCTTACATAAAATATTCTTATTTCTTTTTATAAAGACAAGTTCTAGTGAAACTATATAGTATTTACCCCATAAATCGTAGAAGCTAAAGCTCTAGTGATGACGCTCAAACTCGGAAGAAAGTATAAGCTGGAGGATGTCATGCATTGCCAACTGTTGATAAATAAGCTCTCAAAAGGGGCTATTTTCCTCTCTAACTTAGATTCAATGTTAAGTGATACTTTGATGTTAAGTTCTTAGAGCATTGTTAACAATAAACTCAAAACAATGGTTCATCCTTCTCTCTCCTCTTTTATCTCCCCTCCACATCATTTTTACAAACCATTTCCAATTTCACTTTTGACCATGAACCAATAAATAATAGTTCATCACTCTCTCTCATCCTTTTTTCCTACCCCACATTTTCTGTCTCTTCAATTAATTCTATGGAGTTGTCTTGATTAGTGTAAATTCAATTTTCGCTAATTAATTATAATTAACTCTTATAATTATTAATTCGCAATTACTAATCTTTTTATTTAGTAATTATCAGTGACTTATTAATTATCGTAAACTATTTAATTATTAATTTTTAGAAATTAAATACTAGTTGACAAATGGTAAGAAAGAGGCATCTATTTAAAATATAATACCCTTCTTGCACTTTGTTGTTTCTTTGAGCAGAACGACGTTGAGGTCTGCCTGCATCGAACACCATGTAATTTTGGTAGGTGTCTCGTTCATCTTGTAGCACTCTAAATGTTCATTCCATGGCTTTCCTTGCTGCTTCCTGATATCTTGCAAATAGTCTATCTTTATGAGATTGTGGACTCGTTATGGACTTCACGAAAGTAGCCCATTTGGGATAGATACCATCAGTAAAGTAATATCCCTTTTTATATTGATGGTCATTTACGATGAAATTAACAGCTGGAGCTCGACCTTGTAAAACAAACTGCTAATGAGGAGATATATGAATCACGTACCAATCGTTGCAACTTCCCAACATTTTGAAAAAAGAATGCCAAATCCACAAGTCCCTATCAGCTACAGCTTTAAGCACAAGTTTAGCTACCCCTGCCCTTCTTTGATATTGTCCTTTACATGCTGTAGGACAATTCATCCACTCCTAATGCATAGAATCGATGCTACCAATCATGCCAGGAAATCCACGTTCTTCTCCAATTCGTAACAGCCTCTCCAGATCGGCCTCCTTCGGTCGTCTTAAGTACACATGACGTAATTGGTTGATCACGCCATCAATATTTACCACTGTGATTCATGGTTTTGCTTGAAGTTAATCACCATTACTCCCAAAACGGTCAACTGATGAACAAATGAGATAGTAGAAAAACACAAATATGCAGAGTATGAAAATTTAAATGTGTGGAAGTAGTTACCATGGTTAAAGTTCAAGTCAGTTTATTTACATGTTATTTGGTCGCAATGTGAGAATAAGGTTTTGTTGCGTCAAATGCACGTTGCATGTTAGAGAGCGCATTTGTGGGAGTCATTAAGCAAGGAAGCTCCTTCATTACACTATGACTATGCAATTAGATGGCACAAGAATACAAGTTGTAAGAGTAACCAGTAGCTTCAAACTCTCATAAGCAAAGCCACGGAAGCCAAAATCAACCAACAATAAAATAAATAGTTGTGACTGAATTTAATGAATTATCTTTCATAATTCAGTGAAGATTCTTCTTGTTATTTGTGACTTGAAATCTTGTGAATGGCATAAGGCTGAGTTTGAATGCACATATATCTGCACATTGAATAATCGAATCCATATCATTAGTTTCACCTTCCCTGTGCAACCTGTCTAACTTAGTCTTATTCATAACATGTCCTCATTGGCGGTACAGTGGCTTGCTTGTCAAGGAAGTAGCAAATTCCGAACAAGCAAGATATTCTCCATCAGTTGGGAGAGTAACAACATCAACAGATGGATATGCACAATAGTCAATAAAAAAGGATCCAGCAAAGTCATGTGGATTTCCTATGTGCAATAAAGTTTGGCCCACAACTAAAGCTCCATCATCTACAAATTCCCCGGTTTTGCAATCATCCAACCCTTATATCTGTACCAAAACAAGATCCCATTTGGGGCGCTGACAAACTAATATAGCAATGTGATTAAACTCACCCTCATCAATTAACCTAGCTTCAATTTTTAAGCATGATATATCATCAATAACATGAGCAGAAGTCATCACTTACCCATTGCTATTCACTGAAAATTCTGTCCAACTAAAATCATATTCATCGGTTGACCCCTTCAAAACCCAAATTGTAGGTTTCAATTCTTGGCTTAATTTTACCAACTCTGAAGGAGAAATATAATCCTACAATTGTGATAATAATTTTGTTGGTTAATAATGAATTCTAAACTTACACAAACATTAGAAAAACGAAAAGACAGTACTAAATGAGATAAAAACGGGAATTAATCCTTACCATAGAAGCCAAATTTAATGTTGTTGATGAAAAGTAGGTACACACCTAATTCCAAGTCGAGATGATAAGATGTAAAAAATTATCAACAATATAGTTCGGATTTGCTGCCCTTAACTAAGAAATCCGACCGCGGATGAGAGAGAGATCATTGGGGCTGCTCGATTGAAAACGTGAACTTAAGCTAATTGCTATATAAATTCTTACATGTCATCCGAATTAATACAGATTTCTTGCATTGTTAGGAATTCGAACCTTTTCTGCTGTACGAAAATTGGGTACTTCAATTCTCTTGTCCATGAAGACATTTTTGGTCGGCCCCCTAGTTAGAGGTATTTCCTAATTTTTCTTTCCTTGGCCAAAAAAAACATATAAGGTGTTTTCTGAAAAAATTATGTATTGTTCAACTTAATGTAAGTTATTTTAAGACAAAAATTAATCCAGATAAGAATAAGGTCTAACAAGTTTTGATAAGTTCAGATACGGTCTAATAATGACTAACAAGATGTAATAAGTGCAGATAAGTTCCCGTAAGTTCATATAAGTTCAAATAAGTACACGTAAGTTTACGCATGCAAAAATAAGTTGGAATGAACAAGGTCAACCATAATATTTTTTATATTACAATGTGATTCTTTCTCCTTTTTAAAGGGCTTTTCCGTGCAAATTCCATGGTTATAATATTTATTCCATTTATATGTTATTATCGAGGATTGTTCATGTTAGATCATACAAAAAATATTCTTATTTCTTTTTATAAAGAAAAATTATAGTGAAACTATATACTTCCTCTGTTTTTTTAGTTGCAACATTTACCTTTTTACATTTACCGAGACACTTATTTGAACGTTAATATCTCATATTGGGTGTAAGTAAAAATTATAAAAATTTGATATTTGGAATCATCGCATTGAGACGAATCTAACAAGACCCCACTTGACTATGTTTTCTCTTATATAATGGTGCGAGATTACTTAACAAAGTTGGTTGATGAATAGTGCCAAAAAGCAAATGTTGCAACTAAAGAAAAATAGAGGTAGTAGTATTTATCTCAGACTCGGAAGAAAGTATAAGCTGGAGGATGTCATCCTCGAAACGGGTTGCCAACTGTTGATAAATAAGCTCTCAAAAGGGGCGTTTTCCTCTCTAACTTAGATTCAATGTTAAGTGATACTTTGATGTTAATTTTTTAGAGCATTGTTAACAATAAACCCAAAAAATGGTTCATCCTTCTCTCTCCTCTTTTCTCTCCCCTCCACATCATTTTCACAAACCATTTCCAATTTCACTCTTAACCGTGAACCAATAAATAATGGTTCATCACTCTCTCATCCTTTTTCCTACCCCAAATTTTCTCTCTCTTTAATTAGTTCTATGGAGTTATCTTGATTAGTGTAAATTCAATTTACGCTAATTAATTGTAATTAACTCTTATAATTATTAATTCACAATTACTAATCTTTTTATTTAATAATTATCAGTGACTAATTAATTATCATAAACTAATTAATTATTAATTTTTGTAAATTTAATATTAGATTACAAATGGTAAAAAGAGGCATCCATTTAAAATATAATACCATATAGAATGGAAACAAGACATGGAAATTAGATATAATGCTAAAACAAAACAATAAAATGGACAATATTCCAGTATTTTAGTTCCCATTCCTCCCGAACTTTACCCATATATGTTCGATGAAATCGTCTTTTAAGGATAAATGAATTTATTGATCTTCGATTTGTGCTTTGTGCTGCAAATACGTGTTGTTGTCGACAATTCGCTCGTTATGATATTCAAAGTGGCCTTCT
This sequence comes from Beta corolliflora, assembly GCA_947648045.1. Taxonomy (NCBI): domain Eukaryota; kingdom Viridiplantae; phylum Streptophyta; class Magnoliopsida; order Caryophyllales; family Amaranthaceae; genus Beta; species Beta corolliflora. Next base: position 792,598 of record CANSZD010000853.1, read on the forward strand.
TGCTCTTCATTGTTTCTCTGAGCAGAACGACGTTGAGGTCTGCCTACATCGAACATTGATGTATCCATGTAATTTTGGTAGCTTTCTCGTTCATATTCAACTATCATGTTGTGCATAATTATACACGCCAACATAATCTTATGAAATATATTGACATCCCAAGCAAGGGATGGCATCCGAATAATAGCAAATCGAGCTTGTATCACTCCAAATGTTCGTTCCATGTCTTTCCTTGCCGCTTTTTGATGTCTTGCAAAGATCTGTCTTTATGAGATTGTGGACTCGTTATGGACTTCACGAAAGTAGCCCATTTGGGATAGATACCATTAGTAAAGTAACATCCCTTGTTATATTGATGGTCATTTACGACGAAATTAACAGCTGGAGCTCGACATCTAATACATCTTCAAACACAAGAGATCTATGAATCACGTACAAATTGTTGCAACTTCCCGACATTCAGAAAAAAGAATGCCAAATCCACAAGTCCCTATCAGCTACAACTTTAAGCACAAGTTTAGCTACCCCTGCCCTTCCTTGATATTATCTTTTCCATGATGTAGGAAAATTCTTCCACCCCCAATGCATACAATTGATGCTACCAATCATGCCAGGAAATCCACGTTCTTCTCCAATTTGTAACAGCCTCTCCAGATCGGCCTCATTCGGTCGTCTTAAGTACACATTACTTAATTAGTTGATCACGCCATCAATGAATCCCTCAAGTGCTAATCTTGTAGTACTATCGCTAATACGTTTGTATTCATCGCAAGCGTCAGAAGCACACCCATAAGCTAATATTCGAATTGCCTTTACGACACACAAAAAAACCTCTTATCAACACGAGACAACCCGAACACGAAAAACTGGTTTGTGTGAAAGATTTACGACATGCTTAACTAAAGGAGTTAGCATGACAAAACTTACACGACTTAACGCCATTAAGGAAAACAACCAAAATTTTAAGGGAATTTATCTCAAATGATCCCGACCTTTAGGTCTTTTTCCAAAGTAACTCTTACTTTTTCACCTCTGTCTCAGATAACCCTGAATTTGTAAAACATAATTAAACTTGATGGAGTAGATAACGATGTTAACTATTTTAAAAGAAAAATAATTTGTACTTTAAAAAAATAAAAGCCACATTATCTCTCTCCTCTTTCTCTCTCTTTGTTCTTTAGTTTCTCTCTCCCATGTCTTATCTTAATTCTAAATTACTTCTAGCAACATACCATAAAAAAGAGAATAGGAGAAAATGGGAGGTTACGGGCAAGGAGGGGAAAGGGTGGTTGGTTGTGGACTTTTTGGCGGATTACTTCTAATTGCGAAGAGAGGGAGGCGGCAAGACCTGGCAGTGTTTGGAGTTGGGTGGACTTACTAGTAGGTTGTGACACTAATTTTGTCGGAGATTATATGAGAACGACGAATGATGTTCGACGCACTTGCCGAAATTTCAGCTGCTTAGATACTATTCTTAGTCTTCTCTGTCTTCTTCATCAATATCAGTTGGACTCCCCAAAATGTCATTAGGTGGCGGAGGTGGAGGAAGAGAGATTTTACTGGTAAGGCGAGGTTTGTGGGTGAGATTTGGAGGAGTATTTTGGAAAATAATAGGAGTATCATGGTGGTTTATGAGGAGGAAAAGAGGGTTTAGAGGTGGTGGTGGTTTTTAGGGTTGAGGGGAAGATGAGGAAGAAGAATAACGGGAAGGGTTTCAGAATTATTATGGGATGAGAGAAAAGGTAGGGTGAGATTCTTCGGCGAAGAGAGAGAAATATAAGGTGGGCGAAGAAGAGTAGTGTGTGGTGGAGGAAAAAAAAGTGCAGATAACTCCATTTTTTCGCGGGGATTTCTGTAAGCGAAGATAAGCGTTTGACTGATTGAGTAGTAAAGAGAGAAACTCAATAACAAGTGAGATAAAGAGGATAGATATAGATTTATTTAAATATTATTTTGTTTTAAAATTTCAAATAGTTAAACATTGTTAGTCATTCAGTCAAGTTTCATGACGGTTTACATGTTTAATGTTATCCAAGACAGAGGTGAGAGCTCAAGGTTATTTGGAAAAATGGCTTAAAGGTCAGAGTCATATGAGATAGTTTCACATAATGTAATGTATTTGTATTATAATGTTATAGTGAGATCAACTTTATTAAACAAACACGACAACATGAGTCAAGGGTTCCCGACTCGTTTGATTAAGCGAGTCAACATGACACTTTAGTTAGATGAGTCAGATTAGTGTTGAGGTATTCCAATCCACTTATATTTGACATGACACAAGACGTTTGCCTGGAAACAATTGCAAGGTATGAAAATATCAATCGGTATGTGTCTAAAACCGGCAACTGAATACCAGCTTTAGAGTTTGATTTTATAGGAACTTCGAAGTTTTAATATGTAAGATGAAGTACATCCATGATTATAGATTTTAGAGGTATTTTAACTTAACTTTACATTTCAATTGAGAAATCAACTTTTCGGCACATTGACTCCATTTTCTCTCCTTTTTTTTTTACATGTGAGATAATCTAAATACTTCTCTAATCCCCTTTGTTTTAAAACTACTTTGACCTTTTACACTATTGATACCTCCTCAATTCCAATATTATTACACCATTTACATTTTAAAGAAGTTTCACAAAGATTGCACCATTTCCATTAGTTGCTTTCCCACTAACATAATATAATAATACTGGAATGGAGGAAGTATAATAACTTTGACAACTATTTTACTAATAGACGGTTCAGGGGTTTCACAATTCAAACAAGTGTAATAATACCTACATTCGGAAGGATAGCTAGCAATAAGTGCAGTATTACAAAACTTAATAATTGTACCATAACTAGCTTCTTGAAAGTTATCAGGCATTAATTAAGACCTTGCAATTTACATTAGGGTTAAAACCAATTTGTTCTACTCACGAACAAATATATATTATCTGAAAACTAATTGCTTCTGCTTATCCTTCATCAAAGCAAAGATATTGACACAAACTTAAGTTCTGCATTCAAAAAATTCCCAATAGCATATATGACCTGGAAATAGAAGAACTAAAGCTTGATGATATAGCAAACGACACCGAAAAGCGGACAACAATTGCCAAGTTTTAAATAAACACGACATAACAAACTTTAAACTCAATAACAAATGTGGAAGCAACATCTGAAAAATTATCAGGATCTGTGTGGCACTTGAGTAAAGCTAGCAATTACTAGTCTGAAACACTATATTTATGCCATCCACAAAACGGTTGCAACCTTGTTTTATTTAACCGAAAAATATATTATCTTAAAAAAAATGTTAATGCATCTGAAAATGGAGTGGGTGAGAATCAAACCATGTACATTCCACATATGGTTGAGGCCCTTTTGGGGAAATTTTCTTCTCACAAAAGCTACTACTACATCATTGGAGGCGTGGAGCAACAAATGTTCAGCAAAGCTGTCTTTGTTCAACCAAGTAACAATGACAAATCATGTATGTGTGTGAGACATGCGCCAAATGATTAGCCAGATGACAATTTATTGTGGAAAGCATTACCTTAAATTTAATATACCTCTATTTCACAATGTTCTACTGTTATACTCACTTACTGTAGACTCTTTTTTCTCGGTAAATATAGAAAAGGTGAGTGGGTGTGAGAAAAAACTGAATAAAGAGAGATGTAGTAAAAATGTGATTACATGTAAGAAAACTATTAATAAAGTACGAGAGAGTCACTGCGAAGGTGTAAATATGTGGGGAAAGAGTGTAAAGTGGTAACATTTATAGGCTAAAAATAGAATAAAGCAAAAAGTGAGTTGAACACTATGAAATAGAGGGAGAGTAGTAAAGTATAAACTTTTGATAAAGTGATGGTAAGTAATTTCATTACTCTGGTACCTCTTCCCTACAAAATTACTTTGGTATCCTTGTTGGAGTCTCTCAGGGACTCTAATAGTGAGATATCAAACCAAGCTCTAGACTTTTGACATATCCACTTCATTCCCAACAACCCTACATCATCATCACCACACTCCTGCCAAACCCCACCAATCACCACATTACTTTCTCTTACCACCACCACAATGAAAGGCCACTATGCTTGCCCAATCCCCAAGAAAGCAGAAGAATTCAACATCAACTCTCGTCATACACCCAAATCTGTCAACATGTTCCTAAATCTAGCATGCTCCCTCACCGTCACCCCTATAAGGGTTTTGATATTGGCTAATATTCGGAAGTTCTGGTATTGCAAAACGCACCAGTGATGAGATCAATACCCTTTTCCTCTTCCAAATAAAATAAAATGTGTAGCTAAGGAGTTTTGGCATCTTTTTTTCTTTCATCTTCACGCAATCCTAACGACCCGTAGGATGCATAATCCTATTTCAGAAGGATTCTTTTAAAGGATTTTCCTTCCTAACTAAATTAACAATGCCGATCAAGACTAAGTCACTAAGTACATTATCTTTGCGACTTTGACTCAAAAAGCCTCAATTTGCTAATCATAAAAAAGCTCCAACAGATGCACCCTTTTATTTGTCAAATGTTTCACAAATGTTGAGTTAGAAGTGCAACTGAGCTAACAACTAAATTCTTTAGCATGCCTTGGGCAAAATTAGCAGTATCCCCGCATGTGAAGAAGACAACAAGGATAAGTAGCTATTGAGCTTTACTGCTTAAAGTAATACTCCTCCCCCTCCCCCTCCATCTTTATCATTAAATATGCATAAAAGAGTTATAATTATATTAAGCAGTCAAATTGAGCAAATAATTTGCATTTTCTTTCAACCTGGACCTAACATTAGATAACTAAAAATACATATGTAACCTCAATTATATAAATCAAGATGTGATGTTACAATTTACCTACAATATTTACTACTGTTATTCATGGTTTTGCTTGAAGTTAATCACCATTACTCCCAAAACGGGCAACTGATGAACTCCAATCTCATAACCATCAGCCGATCGAATCAACTTCCCCACTATTTTTCCTTCCCTGTTGAATATTAGGGCACCTGAACATCCTTGCATTGAAATAAATTCTGCACATTGAATAATCGAATGCATATCCTCAGTCTCACCTTCCGTGTGCAACCTGTCTACCTTAGTTTTATTCATAACATGTCCTCATTGGTGGTACCGTGGCGTGCTAGTCAAGGAAGTAGCAAATTCCGAACAAGTAAGATATTCTCCATCAGTTGGGAGAGTAACATCATCAACACAGGGATATGCACAATAGCCAATAAAAAAGGATCCAACAAAGTCTTGTGGATTTCCTATGTGCAATAAAGTTTGGTCCACAACTAAAGCTCCATCATCAACAAATTCCCCAATTTCGCAATCATCCAACCCTTGTATCTGTAGCAAAACAAGATCCCATTTGGGGCGCTGACAAACTAATATAGCAATGTGATAAAACTGATCCTCATCAATTGTCCTAGCCTCAATTTTAAGCATGATGTATCATCAATAACATGAGCACAAGTCATCACTAACCCATTGCTACTCACTGAAAATCTTGTCCAACTGAAATCATATTCATCGGTTGACCCCTTCAAAACCCAAATTGTAGGTTTTAATTATTGGCTTAATTTTACCAACTCTGAAGGAGAAATAGAATCCTACTATTGTGATTTTGTTGGTTAATAATGAACTCTAAACTTACACAAATATTAGAAAAACGAAAAGATGTAAAAAGTAGGTGCACACCTAATTCCAAGTCGAGATGATAAGATGTAAAAAAATATCGGCAATATAGTTCTGATTTGATGCTCTTAACTAAGAAATCTGACCGCGGATGAGAGAGAGACCATTGGGGCTACTCCATTGAAAATTTGAACTTAAGCTTATTGCTACATAAATTCTTGCATGTCATCCGAATGAATACAGATTTCTTGCATTGCTAGGAATTCGAACCTTTTCTGCTATACGAAAATTAGGTAATGCAATTCTCTTGTCCATGAAGACATTTTAGGTCGGCCCCTAGTTAGAGGTGTTTCCTAATTTTTCTTTCCTTGGTAAAACAAAAACATATAAGGTGCTTTTTGAAAAAATTATCTATTGTTCAACTTAATGTAACTTATTTTAAGACAAAAATTAATCGGATTAAGAATTTTTGTTCACATCTGGTTCAATTGAGTTCAGATAAGTTCTATAATATAAAAATAAGTAAAGTTAAGGTTTAATATATTAAAAAAAAGGTCTAACAAGTTTAGATAAGCTCAGATACGTTCTAATAATGACTAACAAGATGTAATAAGTGTAGATTAGTTCAAGTAAGTTCCTATAAGTACAGTGAAGTTCACGCATGCAAAAATAAGTTGAAAAGAACAAGGCCAACAATAATATTTTGGATATTACAATGTGATTATTTCTCCTTTTCTAAAGGCTTTTCCGTGCAATTTGCATGGTTATAATATTTATTCGATTTATATGTTATTGCCAGGGACAGTTCATGTTAGATCTTAGAAAAAATATTCTTATTTCTTTTTATGAAGACAAGTCATAGTGAAACTATATAGTATTTACCCCATAAATTGTAGAAGCTAAAGCTCTAGTGATGGCGCTCAGACTCGGAAGAAAGTATAAGCTGGAGGATGTCATCCTCGAAACGGGTTGCCAACTGTTGATAAATATGCTCTCAAAAGAGGCCATTTTCCTCTCTAACTTAGATTCAGTGTTAAGTAATACTTAGATGTTAAGTTCTTAGAACATTGTTAACAATAAACCCCAAAAAATAGTTCATCCTTCTCTCTCGCTCTTTTCTCTCCCATCACATCATTTTCACAAACCATTTATAATTTCACTCTTAACCATAAACCAATAAATAATGGTTCATCACTCTCTCTCATCCTTTTTTCCTACCCCACATTTTCTCTCTCTTCAATTAATTCGATGGAGTTGTCTTGATTAGTGTAAATTCAATTTACGCTAATTAATTGTAATTAACTCTCATAATTATTTATTTACAATTACTAATTTTTTTATTTAATAATTATAGTGACTAATTAATTATCGTAAACTATTTAATTATTAATTTTTGGAAATTAAATACTAGTTGACAAATGGTAAAAAAGAGGCATCCATTTAATATATAATACCCATATTAAATGGAAAGTAGACATGGAAATTAGATACAACGCTAAAACAAAACAATAAAATGGACAATATTCTAGTATTATAGTTCCCATTCCTCCCGAACTTTACCCATATATGTTCGGTCAAACCGTCTTTTAAGGATAAATGATTATGTTGATCTTCGATTTGTGCTTTGTGCTGCAAATACGTGTTGATGTCAACAATCCGCTTGTTATGATATTCAACGTGGCCTTCTTGCTCTTCGTTGTTTCTCTGAGCAGAACGACGTTGAGGTCTGCCTGCATCGAACTTTGATGTATCCATGTAATTTTGGTAGGTTTCTCGTTCATCTTGTAGCACTCCAAATGTTCGTTCCATGTCTTTCCTTGCTGCTTCCTGATGTCTTGCAAAGAGTTTGTCTTTAGTTGATTGTGGACTCGTTATGTATGTACTTCACGAATGTAGCCCATTTGGTATAAATAACATCAGTAAAGTAATATCCCTTATTATATTGATGGTCATTTACGACGAAATTAACATCTAGAGCTTGACCTTCTAAAACATCTTCAAACACAGGAGATCTATGAATCACGTACAGATCGTTGTAACTTCCCGACATTCTGAAAAAAGAATGCCAAATTCACAAGTCCCTATCAGCTACAGTTTCAAAGCACAAGTTTAGCTACCCGTGCCCTTCCTTGATATTGTCCTTTCCATGTTGTAGGACAATTCTTCCACTCCCAATGCATACAATCGATGCTACCAATCATGCCAGGAAATCCACGTTCTTCTCTAATTTGTAACAACCTCTCCAGATCGGCCTCATTCGGTCGTCTTAAGTACACATTACGTAATTGGTTGATCACACCATCAATATTCACCACTGTGTTTCATGGTTTTGATGGAAGTTAATCACTATTACTCCCAAAACGGCCAACTGATGAACAAATGAGATAGTATAAAAACACAAATATGCAGAGTATGGAAATATAAATGTGTGAAAGTAATTACCATGGTCAAAGATCAAGTCACTTTATTTAAATGTTATTTGGTCGCAATGTGAGAATAAGGTTTTGTTGCGTTAAATGCACGTTGAATGTTAGAGAGCGCATTTGTGGGACTCAATAAGCAAGGAAGCTCCTTTATTACACCATGACTATGCAATTAGATGGCACAAGAATACAAGTTGCAAGATTAACCAGTAGCTTCAAACTCTCATAAGCAAAGCCACGAAGCAAAAATCAACCAATAACATAAATAGTTGTGGATCGAATTCAATGATTTACCTTTCATACACTAGTGGAAAAAATGCTATATGTCACAAAACAATCGATCCAGTTGTGTCCTAAACCGGATCGGTTAAGTCGGCATTTTTGCGCGCAAAATAAATGGCAATTGAACCGGATTAGTTTAGTTAAGCGATCCGGGTTCGTTTTGTCAATCGATCCGGTCCCAGTGATCGGATCGGTTAACATTTATAAGAGGCCCATTCAACCGCTCATTTCCCCCAATTCACCAAGCCCATTTCCCCTAATTCACCAGCCCATTTCCCATTCAAGTATAAAAGCCCCCCCAAAACTAAACCCCCCATTTCTCACCCTTTCACCTGCCTCTTTTTCCTCCTAACCCTCTAATGTCTCTAACTCCTCTCATCCTCCTAACCCTAAACCAAACAACACCAACACCACCATTATCACCACCATTATTCACCAACACCCTTCATTCTCCTCACGAACCTCCTTTCTCTCTTCTCTCTTTCCTCTCTTTCAACCCTAAAGCTTCGACTGAACCCCACCACCACGTATGGTCATTGATCCGCACGAAGCTCCGATCGAACCCATGAAGTCGTGGATCCGCACGAAGCTCCGATCGAACCACGAAGTAGCGAGTCGCACGAAGCTCTCATCACCGCCAACAAGTCATTGATTCGCGAGATCCGTCGTCGCAGATCCGTCTTCTCTCACCCTCCTCGTTGTTTCGCTCGTCATCATCTTTACTCCTCGATGATCTTGAAGCTCTCATCACCGCCGCGTTCAAGTCTCCTCGATGATCTCGAAGCTCTCATCTCGTCGCCGCCATCCCATTCGTCTAGTTAGGGTTAGGGTTTATGTTTTTTTTAATTTATTTGTAATTCAGTTTTACTTAAGTTTTGATTTTAGGTATTTTTTACTTAGATCTGATTTTTCATTTTAGTGTTTGGAATAAATTCAATATTAGGGTTTTGTTTTTTCAGTTTAGTTTTGTAATTAGGCTTTTCTTTTTTTTTTCAAATATTGTAAGCATTTTGTTTTAGTTTCATTTTTGTATTTAGTTTGTCTTAATTTCATATCTCATATATTTCTACTTTTGCTTGGCTGGGATAAATTAGTTTTGACGTTTTATTTGCTGGCATCAGTTGAGTTTGGCTTTGATTTTTCAGATCCAATATTTTTTTTAATTTGTTATGAGGTAAAACTGATCCGGTTTTTTGTGAAAACCGGATCAGTTTCACAACTTACTGATCCGGTTTTCACAAAAAACTGGATCACTTAGTTGTGAACCGATCGGAGTTTTCAAAAAAACCAGATCAGAAAGTATTCAACTGATCTGGTTTTCATCCGGATCAGTCTTTTTTTGCCAGCCGCTATGGGCCCACCCGATCCGAACAAAAATCGGATGTGTAAGCCCGGTTTTGATCGGATCGGATGAGCTTTTTTCCACTAGTGATAATTCAGGGAAGATTGTTCTTCTTCTTCTTCTTCTTCTTAGAAAGACCGTACACAATGGAAGATGATAGGAGGTAAATATCAAAGATTTATCAAAATATAATTACATACAAGTTGATATACAAACCTTAATACTAGAAAGGACTTTTGATTTTCTTTTCCGACCAAGCTTCAGCGATTGGTTTTCTTTCCATGCAATTTTCAAAATTCTTTAACCAATGAAACATGAACTCCAATCTCATAAACATCAGTTGATCGAATCCACATCCCCACTATTTTTCCTTCCTTGTTTAATATCGCGCCACCTGAACATCCTTGCATTGAATAGTTGGAACTAACACATCATAATCCATATCCTCAGTCTCACGTTCCCTGTGCAACATGTCTACCTTAGTCTTATTCATAACATGTCCTAATTGGCGGTATCGTGGCGTGCTAGTCAAGGAAGTAGCAAACTCCGAATAAGCAATATATTCTCCATCGGTTGGGAGAGTAACATCATCAACATAGGGATATGCATAATAGCCAATAAAAATGGATCCAATAAAGTCATGTGGATATCCTATGTGCAATAAAGTTTGGCCCACAACTAAAGCTCCATCATCGACACATTCCCCGGTTTTGCATGCCTTGGGCAACATTAACAGTATCCCTACATGTGAAGAAGAAAAGAAGGATAAGTTGCTATTGAGCTTTACTGCTTAAAGTAATACTCCCCCTCCCCCTCCATCTTTATCATTAAATATGCAAAAAAGAGTGAAAATTATATAGAGGAGTCAAATTGAGCAAATAATTTGCATTTTCTTTCGTCCTGGACCTAACATTAGATAACTAAAAATACAGATAGAACCTCAGTTATATAAATCAAGATGAGATGTTACAATTTACCTACAATATTTACCACTGTGATTCATGGTTTTACTTGAAGTTAATCACCATTATTCCCAAAATGGCCAACTGATGAATATATGAGATAGTAGAAAAACACAAATACACATAGTATGGAAATATAAGTGTGTGGAAGTAATTACCATGGTCAAAGTTCAAGTCACTCTTATTTACATGTTATTTGGTAGCAATATGAGAATAAGGTTTTGTTACGTTAAATGCACGTTGCATGTTAGAGAGCGCATTTGTGGGAGTTAATAAGCAAGGAACCCCCTTCATTGCACTATGACTAAGCAATTAGATGGCACAAGAATACAAGTTGCAAGAGTAACCAGTAGCTTTAAACTCTCATAAGAAAAGCCACGGAAGCAAAAATCAACCAATAACATAAATAGTTGTGACTGAATTCAATGAACATCCTTGCATTGAATAGTTCGAACTAACACATCATAATCCATATCCTCAGTCTCACGTTCCCTGTGCAACCTGTCTACCTTAGTTTTATTCATAACATGTCCTAATTGGCGGTACCCTGGCGTGCTAGTCAAGGAAGTAGCAAATTCCGAACAAGCAAGATATTATTCTCCATCAGTTGGGAGAGTAACATCATCAACACAGGGATATGCACAATAGCCATTAAAAAAGGATCCAACAAAGTCATGTTGATTTACTATGTGCAATTAAGTTTGGCCCACAACTAAAGCTCCATCATCTACAAATGCCCCAGTTTTCCAATCATCCAACACTTTTATCTATAGCAAAACAAGATCCCATCTGGGCACTGACAAACTAATATAGCAATGTGCTTAAACTCATCCTCATCAATTGTACTAGCCTCAATTTTTAAGCATGATATATCATCAATAAAATGAGCACAAGTCATCACTAACCCATTGTTATTCACTAAAAATCCTGCCCAACTAAAATCATATTCGTTGGTTGACCCCTTCAAAACCCAAATTGTAGGTTTCAATTCTTGGCTTAATTTTACCAACTCTGAAGGAGAAATAGAATCCTACTATTGTGATAATAATTTTGTTGGTTAATAATGAATTCTAAACTTACGCAAATATTAGAAAAACAAAAAGACATTACTAAATGAGATAAAAACAAGTGAATTAATCCTTACCATAGAAGCCAAATTTAATGTTGTTGATGAAAAGTAGGTACACACCTAATTCCAAGTCGAGATGATAAGATATAAAAAAATATGAGCAATATAGTTCAGATTTGCAGCTCTTAACTTAGAAATCCGACCGCGGATAAGAAAGAAACCATTGGAGCTGCTCCATTGAAAACGTGAACTTAAGCTAATTACTACATAAATTCTTGCATGTCATTCGAATTAAAAGAGATTTCTTGCATTGCTAGGAATTCGAAGCTTTTCTACTGTACGACAATTGGGTACTTCAATTCTCTTGTCCATGAAGACATTTTAGGCCGGCCACTAGTTAGAGGTTTTTCCTAATTTTTCTTTCCTTGGTAAAAAAAAACATATAAGGTGTTTTCTGAAAAAATTGTCTATTGTTCAACTTAATGTAAGTGACTTTAAGACAAAAATTAATCCAGATAAGAATTTTTTTTTTCACATCCGGTTCAATTGAGTTCAAATGAGTTCTTAATATAAAAATAAGTAAAGTTAAGGTTTAATATATTAAAAAAAAATTAGTTCTAACAAGTTTAGATAAATTTAGATACGGTCTAATAATGACTAACAAGATGTAAAAAGTGCAGATAAGTTCAAGTAGGTGCATATAAGTTCAAATAAGTACAGGGAAGTTCACGCATGTAAACATAAGTTGAAAAGAACAGGGCCAACAATAATATTTTGGATATTACAATGTGATTATTTCTCCATTTTTAAAGGCTTTTTCGTGCAATTTGCATGGTTATAATATTTTTTCCATTTATATGTTATTGCCGGGGACAGTCATGTTTGATCTTACAAAAAATATTCTTATTTCTTTTTAGAAAGACAAGTTACAGTGAAACTATATAGTATTTACCCCATAAATCGCAGAAGCTAAAGCTCTAGTGATGGCGCTCAAACTTGGAAGAAAGTATAAGCTGGAGGATGTCATCCTCGAAACGGGTCGCCAACTGTTGATAAATAATCTCTCAAAATGGGCCATTTTCCTCTCTAACTTAGATTCAATGTTAAGTGATACTTTAATGTTACGTTCTTAGAGAATTGTTAACAATATACCCAAAAAATGGTTCATCCATTTCTCTCGTCTTTTCTCTCCCCTCCACGTCATTTTCACAAACCATTTCCAATTTCACTCTTAACCATGAACCAATAAATAATGGTTCATCACTCTCTCTCATCCTTTTTTCCTACACCACATTTTCTGTCTCATCAATTAATTCTATGGAGTTGTGTTGATTAGTGTAAATTCAATTTACGCTAATTAATTGTAATTAACTATTATAATTATTAATTCGCAATTACTAATTCTTTCATTTAATAATTATCAGTGACTCATTAATTATCGTAAGCTAATTAATTATTAATTTTTGGAAATGAAATACTAGTTGACAAATGGTAAAAAAAGAGGCATCCATTTAAAATATAATACCCATATAAAATGGAAACAAGACATGGAAATTAGATACAATGCTAAAATAAAACAATAAAATGGACAATATTCCAGTATTTGAGTTCCCATTCCTCCCAAACTTTACCCATATATGTTCGATCAAACCGTCTTTTAAGGATAAATGATTTTGTTGATCTTCGATTTGTGCTTTGTGCTGCAAATACGTGTTGATGTCGATAATCCACTCGTTATGATATTCAAAGTGGCCTTCTTGCTCTTTGTTGTTTCTCTGAGCAGAACGACGTTGAGGTCTGCCTGCATCGAACTTTGATGTATCCATGTAATTTTGGTAGGTTTCTCGTTCATATTCAACTTTCATGTTGTGCATAATTATACACGCCAACATAATCTTATGAAATATGTTGACATCCCAAACAAGGGATGGCATCCGAATAATAGCAAATCGAGCTTGTAGCACTGCAAATGTTCATTCCATGTCTTTCCTTGCTGCTTCCTGATGTCTTGCAAAGAGTCTGTCTTTATGAGATTGTGGACTCGTTTTGGACATCACGAAAGTAACCCTTTTGGGATAGATACCATCAGCAAAGTAATATCCCTTGTTATATTGATGGTCATTTACGACGAAATTAATAGCTGGAGCTCACCCTTCTAAAACATCTTCAAACACAAGAGATCTATGAATCACGTACAGATCGTTGCAACTTCCCGACATTCCGAAAAAAGAATGTCAAATCCACAAGTCCCCATCAGCTACAACTTTGGGCACAAGTGTAGCTACCCATGCCCTTCCTTGATATTGTCATTTCCATGATGTAGGACAATTCTTCAACTCCCAATGCATACAATCGATGCTACCAATTATGCCAGGAAATCCACGTTCTTCTCCAATTCGTAACAGCCTCTCAAGATCGGCCTCATTCGGTCGTCTTAAGTCCACATTACTTAATTGGTTGATAACGCCATCAATGAATCTCTAAGGTGCCAATCTTGTAGTACTATCGCTAATACGTATGTATTGATCGCAAGCGTCAGAAGCACACCCAAAAACTAATTGTCGAATTGCCTTTACAACACACACAAAAACCTCTTATCAACACGACATAACCCGGACACGAAAAAGTTGATTAGTGTGATTGATTTACGACACGCTTAACTAAAGGAGTTAGCATGACAAAACTTATATGACATAACGCGATTAAGGAAAACAACCAATAATTTAAGGGAAATTATCTAAAATGACCTTGACCTTTAGGTCATTTCCCAAAGTAACCCTGACTTTTCACCTCTGTCTCAGATAACCCTAAATTTGTAAAACATCATTAAACTTGACGGAATAGATAACGATGTTAACTATTTTAAAACAAAAATAATTAGTACTTTTAAAAAGTAAAAGTCTACATCTTCTCTCTCTCTTTGTTCTTCAGTTTCTCTCTCCCATGTCTTATCTTAATTCGTTATTACTTCTAACAACCTACCATAAAAAAGAGAATAGGACAAAATGGGAGGTTACGGGCAAGGAGAGGAAAGGGTGGCTGGTTGTGGACTTATTGGCGAATTATTTCTAATTACGAATAGAGGGAGGCGGTAAGACCTGGCAGCGTTCGCAGCTGGGTGCACTTACTAGCGGTTTGTGACGCTAATTTTGTCGGAGATTATATGAGAACGACGGATGAGTTTCGACGCACTTGCCGAAATTCCAGCTGCCTAGATACTATTTTTAGTCCTCTTCCTCTTCTTCATCAATATCAGTTGGATTCACCAAAACGTCATTAGGTGGCGAAGGTGGAGGAAGAGAGATTTTGCGTGTAAGGCAAGGTTTGTGGGTGAGATTTGGAGGAGTATTTCAGAAAATAAGAGAAGTATCATGGCTGGTTTATGAGGAGTAAAAGAGGGTTTAGAGGTGGTGGTGGTTTTTAGGGTTGGGGAAGATGAGGAAGAAGAACTGGAAGGGTTTTAGGATTATTGTGGGATGAGAAAAAAGCGAGGGTGAGATTCTTCAGCGAAGAGAGAGAAAGATAAGGTGTGCGAAGAAGATTAGTGTGTGGTGGAGGAAAAAAGTACAGATAACTCCATTTTTTCGCGGGGAATTCTGTAAGCGAAGAGAAGCCTTTGACTGATTGATTAGTAAAGAGATAAACTCAATAACAAGTGAGATAAAGAGCATATATATAGATTTATTAAAATATTGTTTTGTTTTAAAATATCAAATTGTTAAACATTGTTAGTCATTCCATCAAGTTTCATGACGTTTTACATGTTTAATGTTATCCAAGACAGAGGTGAGAGCTTAAGGTTATTTGGAAAAATGGCTTAAAGTCAGAGTCATATGAGATAGTTTCCCATAATTTAATGTATTGGTATTATAATGTTATAGTGAGATCGACTTTATTAAATAAACACGACAACATGATACGAATCGTACATAAAAAAGTGGGTTGGTGTCAAGGATTCCTGACTCGTTTGATTAAGCGGGTAACCATGACACTTTAATTAGACGAGTCATATTAGCATTGAGGTTTTCTAATCCACTTATATTTGACATGACACAAGACGTTTGCCTGGAAATAATTGCAAGGTATGAAAATATCAATCGGTATGTGTCCAAAACCGGCAACTGAATAACATCTTTAGAGTTTGATTTTGTAGGAGCTTCGAAGTTTTAATATGTAAGATGAAGTACATCCATGACTACAGATTTTAGAGGCATTTTAACTTAACTTTACATTCCAATTGAGAAATCAACTTTTCAGCACATTGACTCCATTTTCTCTCCATTATTTTTTTTTGCATGTGAGATAATCTAAATACTTATCTACTCCCCTTTGTTTTGAAACAATTTTGACCTTTTGCACTATTCATACCTCCTCAGTTCCAATATTATTAGTTTATTACACCATTTACATTTTAAGGAAGTTGCACAAAGATTGCACAAAGATTGCACCATTTCCATTAGTTGCTTTCACACTAACAAATACCTAGTATACCCTTACCTCTTAACACTTGTTGATTTATTTAATGCATCAATCACATGAGCAATTTTGTATTTTTGTCTTCCTCTCTGTTTCTTTTACCCCCTACCTAAATATTGTGTAAAACCTACATAATATTATAATACTAGAATGGAGGAAGTATAATAACTTTGACAGCTATTTTACTAATAGACGGTTCAGGGTTTCACAATTCATACAAGTGTGATAATTCCTACATTCGGAAGGATAGCCAGCAACAAGTGCATCATTACAAAACTTAATAATAGTACCATAACTAGCTTCTTGAAATTCATCAGGCATTAATTAAGACCTTGCAATGTACATTAGGGTTAAAACCAATTTATTCTACTCACGAACAGATATATACTATCTGAAAACTACTGGCTTCTGCTTATCCTTCATCAAAGCAAAGATATTGACACTAACTTATGTTCTGCATTCAAAAAGTTCCCAATGGCATATATTACCTGGAAACAGAATAACTAAAGCTTGATGATATAACAAACGAACCCGAAAAGAGGACAACAATTCCCAAGTTTTGAATAAACACGACATAATAACAAACTTTAGGCTCAATAATAAACGTGGAAGCAACATCTGAAAAATTATCAAGATCTGTGTGGTACTTGAGTAAAGCTAGCAATTACTAGTATGAAACACTATATCTATGCCATCCACAAAACAATTGCAACCTTGTTTTATTTAACCGAAAATTATACCATCTCAAAAAAAGAATGTTATTGCATCTAAAAAAAGGAGTGGGTGAGAATCAAACCCAGTAAATTCCAGAGATGATTGAGGCCCTTTAGGGGAAAACATTCTTCACACAATAGCTACAACTACAATATTGGAGGCGTGGAGCAACAAATGTTCAGCAAAGATGTCTTTGTCAACCAAGTAAATATGGAAAAGGTGAGTGGGTGTAAGGAAAAACTGAATAAAGAGAGATGTAGTAAAAATGTGATTACATGCAAGAAAACTATTAATAAAGTACATGAGAGTCAAGGCGAAGGTGTAAATATGTGAGGAAAGTGTGTAATGTGGTAAAATTAGTAGGCTAAAAATAGAATAAAGCAAAAGTGAGTACAACTTTCAAAAACACACCAAATTGGAAAGTGAGAAGAACATTGTGAAATAAAGGGAGAGTAATAAAGTATAGACTTTTGAGATAGTGATGGTAAGTAATTTCATTACTCTGGTACCTTTTCCCTACGAAATTACTTTGGTATCCTTGTTGGAGTCTCTCAGGGGCTCCAACAGTGAGATATCAAACCAAGCTCTAGACTTTTGACATCTCCAATTCATTCCCACCAACCCTACCTCATCATCACCACACTCTTGCCTAACCCCACCAATCACCACGTTACTTTCTCTTACCACCACCACAACCAAAGGCCATTATGCCTACCCAATCCCTAAGAAAGCAAAAGAACTCGACATCAACTCTCGTCATACTCCCAAATCTGTCAACATGTTCCTAAATCTAGCATGCTCCTTCACCATCACCACTATCTGGGTTTTGATATTGGCTAAGATTTAGAAGTTATGGTATTGCAAAACGCACCAGTGAGGAGACCAAGCAAGAAGAAGGAGATCAATACCCCTTTCCTCTTCCAAATAAAATAAAATACGTAGCTAAGGAGTTTTGGCATCTTTTTTCCATTCATTTTTACGCAATCCAAACGACCCCTACGAAGCATAATCCTATTTCAGAAGGATTCTTTTAAAGAATTCTCCTCCCTAACTAGAATTACATATAAGTTGATATACAAACCTTAGTACTAGAAAGGACTTTTGATTTTCTGTTCCGATCAAGCTTTAGTGATTGATTTTCATTCAAAGGGACTTCCTAAAATCTTTTAAGCAACGAAACACGAACTCCAATCTCATAACCATCGGTCGATCGAATCAACATCCCCACTATTCTCCTTCCCTGTTGAATATCGGGCCACTGAACATCCTTGCATTGAAATAAATTCTCCACATTAAATGATTGGAACTAACACATAGTAATCCATATCCTCAATCTCACCTTCCCCGTGAAACCTGTCTACCTTAGTATTATTCATAACATGTCCTAATTGGCGGTACCGTGGCGTGCTAGTCAAGGAAATAGCAAATTCCGAACAAGCAAGATATTCTCCATCAGTTGGGAGAGTAACATCATCAACACAGGGATATGCACAATAGTCAATAAAAATGGATCCAACAAAGTCATGTGGGTTTCTTATGTGCAATAAAGTTTGGCCCACAACTAATGCTCCATCATCAACAAATTCCCCGGTTTTGCAATCATCCAACCCTTATATCTATAGCAAAACAATATCCCATTTGGGGCGCTAACAAACTAATATAGCAATGTGATAAAACTCATCCTCATTAATGGTTCTAGCCTCAATGTTTAAGCATGATATATCATCAATAACATGAGCACAAGTCATCACTAACCCATTGCTATTCACTGAGAATCCTGTCCAACTAAAATCATATTCATTGGTTGACCCCTTCAAAACTCAAATTGTAGGTTTCAATTCTTGGCGTTATTTTACCAACTCTGAAGGAGAAATAGAATCCTACTATTGTGATAATAATTTTGTTGGTTAATTATGAATTCTAAACTTACACAAACATTAGAAAAATAAAAATACCATACAAAATGAGATAAAAACAAGGGAATTAATCCTTACCATAGAAGCCAAATTTAATGTTGTTGATGAAAAGTAGGTACACACCTTATTTAAAGTCGAGATGATAAGATGTAAACAACTATCAGTAATATAGTCGGATTTCCTGCTCTTAACTAAGAAATCCGCCCGCAGATGAGAGAGAGACCATTGTGGCTGCTCCATTGAAAACGTACACTTAAGCTAATTGGTACATAAATTCTTGCATGTCATCCGAATTAATATGGATTTCTTGCATTGCTAGGAATTCGAACCTTTTTTTTTGCTGTACAAAAATTGGGTACTTCAATTCTCTTGTCCATGAAAACATTTTAGGTCGGTCCCTAGTTAGAGGTATTTCCTAATTTTTCTTTCCTTGGTCAAAAAAACATATAAGGTGTTTTCTGAAAAATTTATCTATTGTTCAACTTAATGTAAGTTATTTTAAGACAAAAATTAATCCCGATAAGAATTTTTTTTTCACATCCGGTTCAATTGAGTTCAGATAAGTTCTATAATATAAAAATAAGTAAAGTTAAGGTTTCATATATTTAAAAAAATTAGTTCGAACAAGTTTAGATAAGTTCAGATACGGTCTAATAATGACTAATAACAAGATGTAATAAGTGCGATATAAGTTCAAGTAAGTTCATATAAGTTCAAATAAGTACAAGGTAGTTCACGCATGCAAAAATAAGTTGAAAAGAACAGGGCCAGCAATACTATTTTGGATATTACAATGTGTTTCTTTCTCCTTTTTTAAAGGCTTTTCCGTGCAATTTGCATGGTTATAATATTTATTCCATTTATATGTTATTGTCGGGGACAATTCATGTTTGATCTTACAAAAAATACTCTTATTTCTTTTTATAAAAACAAGTTATAGTGAAACTATATAGTAGTTACACATAAATCGTAGAAGCTAAAGCTCTAGTGGTGGCGCTCAGACTCGGAAGAAAATATAAAGCGGGGAGGATGTCATCCTTGAAACGGGTTGCCAACTGTTGATAAATAAGCTCTCAAAAGGGGCCATTTTCCTCTCTAACTTAGATTCAATATTAAGTGATACTTTGATGTTAAGTTCTTAGAGCATTGTTACCAATAAAACCAAAAAATGGTTCATCCTTCTCTCTCCTCCACATCATTTTCACAAACCATTTCTAATTTCACTCTTAACCATGAACCAAAAAATAATGGTTCATCACTCTCTCTCATACTTTTTTCCTACCCCACATTTTCTCTATCTTCAATCAATTCTTTGCGGTTGTCTTGATTAATGTAAATACAATTTACGCTAATTAATTGTAATTAACTCTTATAATTATTAATTTGCAATTACTAATTTTTTTATTTAATAATTATCAGTGACTAATTAATTATCGTAAACTAATTAAGTATTAATTTTTGGCAATTAAATACTAGTTGACAAATGTTAAAAACGGGGCATCCATTTACAATATAATACCCATATAAAATTGAAACCAGACATGGAAATTCGATACAATGCAAAAACAAAACAATAAAATAGACAATATTTCAGTATTTTAGTTCCCCTTCCTCCCGAACTTTACCCATATATGTTCGATCAAACCGTCTTATAAGGATAAATGAATTTGTTGATCTTCGATTTGTGCTTTGTGCTGCAAATATGTGTTGATGTCGACAATCCGCTCGTTATGATATTCAAAGTGGCCTTCTTGCTCTTCGTTGTTTCTCTGTACAGATGACGTTGAGGTATGCCTGCATCGAACTTTGATGTATCCATGTAATTTTGGTAGGTTTCTCGTTCATCTTGTAGCACTCCAAATGTTCGTTCCATGTCTTTCCTTTACGCTTCCCGATGTCTTACAAAGTGTCTATCTTTATGAGATTGTGGACTCATTATGGACTTCACGAAAGTAGCCTATTTGGGATAGATACCATCAATAAAGTAATATCCCTTATTATATTAATGGTCATTTACGACGAAATTAACAATCAAGCTCAACCTTCTAAAACATCTTCCAACACGGGAGATCTATAAATCACGTACAAATCGTTGCAACTTCCCTATTATGAAAAAGGAATGCCAAAATCCACAAGTCCCTATCGGCCTACATCTTCAAGCACAAGTTTAGCTACCCTGCCCTTCCTTGATATTGTCCTTTCCATGTGTATAAGATAATTCTCCCACTCCCAATGCATACAATCGATGCTATCAATCATGCTAGGAAATCCAAGTTCTTCTCCAATTTGTAACAGCCTAACATGATCGGCCTCATTCGGTCGTCTTAATTACACATTACGTAATTGGTTGATCACGCCATCAATATTTACCACTTGTGATCCTTGGTTTTGCTTAAAGTTAATCACCATTACTCCCAAAACGGCCAACTAATGAACAAATGAGATAGTAGAAAATCACAAATATGCGAGTATGGAAACATAAATGTGTGTAAGTAATTACCATGGTCAAATTTCAAGTCACTTTATTTACATGTTTTTGGTAGCAATATGAGAATAAGGTTTTGTTGCCTTAAATGCACGTTGCATGTTAGAGAGCGCATTTTTGGGAGTCAATAAGCAAGGAAGCCCCTTCATTACACTATGAGTATGCAATTAGATTGCATAAGAATACAAGTTGCAAGAGTAACCAGTAGCTTCAAACTCTCATAAGCAAAGCCACGCAAGCAAAAATCAACCAATAACATACATAGTTGTGTTTGAATTCAATGAATTACCTTTCATAATTCGGGGAATATTCTTCTTCATCTTTTTCTTCGAAAGGCCCTACACAATGGAAGATGATAGGAGGTAAATATGAAAGATTTATCAAAATATAATTACATACAAGTTGATATACCAACCATAGTACTAGAAATGAGTTTTGATTTTCTTTTCCGATCAAGCTTCAAGTGATTGGTATCCTTTCAATGCGATTTTCAAAATTCTTTAAGCAATGACACATGAACTCAAATCTCATAACCATGGGCTGATCGAATAAACATCCCCACTATTTTTCCTTCACTGTTTAATATCGGGCCACCTGAACATCCTTGCATTGAAATAAATTAGGCACATTGAATAATTAGAAATAACACATCGTAATTCATATCCTCGGTCTCACCTTCCCCTGTGCAACCTTTCTACCTTTGTCTTATTCATAACATGTCCTAATTGTTGGTATCGTGGTGTGCTAGTCAATGGAGTAGCAAATTCCAAACAAGCAAGATATTCTCCATCGGTTGGGAGAGTAAGATCATCAACACGGGGATATGCACATTAGCCAATAAAAAAGGATCCAACAAAGTCATGTGGATATCCAATGTGAAATAAAGTTTGGCCCACAACTAAAGCTCCATCATCGACAAATTCCTCGGTTTTGCATGCCTTGGGCAATATTAACAGTATCTCCGCATGTGAAGAAGACAAGAAGGATAAGTAGCTATTGAGCTTTACTTCTTAAAGTAATACTCCCCCCCTCCCCCTCCCCCTCCATCTTTATCATTAAATATGCATAAAAGAGTGATAATTATATAGAGGAGTCACATTGAGCAAATAATTGGCATTTTAATTTCTTTCTTCCCAGACCTAACATTAGATAACTAAAAATACAGATAGAATCTCAGTTATATAAATCAAGATGATATGTTACAATTTACCTATAATATTTACCACTGTGATTCATGGTTTTACTTGAAGTTAATCACCATTACTCCCAAAACGGCCAACTGATGAACAAATGAGATAGTTGAAAAACACAAATATGCAGAGTATGGAAATATAAGTGTGTGGAAGTAATTACCATGGTCAAATTTCAAGTCACTCTTATTTATGTTATTTGGTAGAAATATGAGAATAAGGTTTTGTTGCGTTAAATGGACGTTGCATGTTAGAGAGCGCATTTGTGGGAGTTAATAAGCAAGGAAGCTCCTTCATTACACTATGACTATGCAAAGCCACGGAAGTAAAAATATAAGTGTGTGGAAGTAATTACCATGGTCAAAGAATACATGTTACAAGAGTAACTAGTAGCTTCAAACTCTCATAAGCAAAGCCACGGAAGCAAAAATCAACCAATAACATAAATAGTTGTGACTGAATTCATTGGATTACCTTTCATAATTCAAGGGAAGAATCTTCTTCTTCCTTTTTCTTAGAAAGACCCTACATAATGGAAGATCATAGGAGGTAAATAAGAAAGATTTATCAAAATATAATTACATACAAGTTGATATACAAACCCTAGTACTAAAAAGGACTTTTGATTTTCTTTCCCGATCAAGCTTCAGTGATTGATTTTCTTTCAATGCGATTTTCAAAAATTCTTTAAGCAATGAAACATGAACTCCAATCTCATAACCATCGACTGATTGAATCAACATCCCCACTATTTTTCCTTCCCTGTTGAATATTGGGCCACCTGAACCTCCTTGCATTGAAATAAATTCTGCACATTGAATAATTGGAACTAACACATCGTAATACATATCCTTAGTCTCACCTTCCATGTGCAACTTTGTCTACCTTAGTCTTATTAATAACATGTCCTAATTGGCGGTACCGTGGCGTGCTCGAAGGAAGTAGAAAATTCCGAACAAGCAAGATATTCTCCATCGGTTGGGAGAGGAACATAATCAACACGGGGATATGCACAATAGCCATAAAAAAGGATCCAACAAAGTCATGTGGATTTCCTATGTGCAATAAAGTTTGGTCCACAACTAAAGATCATCTTCTACAAATTCCCCGGTTTTGCAATCACCCAACCCTTGTATACGTAGCAAAACAAGATCCCGTTTGGGGCGCTGACAAACTAATATAGCAATGTGATTAAACTCACCCTCATCAATTGTCCAAGCCTCGATTTTTAAGCATGATATATCATCAATAACATGAGCACAAGTCATCACTAACCCATTGCTACTCACTGAAAATCCTGTCCAACTAAAATCATATTCATCGGTTGACCCCTTCAAAACCCAAATTGTAGGTTTCAATTCTTGGCTTAATTTTAGCAACTCGGAATAAGAAATAGAATCCTACAATTGTGATAATAATTTTGTTGGTTAATAATGAATACTAAACTTACACAAACATTAGAAAAACGAAAAGACAGTACTAAATGAGACAAAAAGGGGAACTAATCCTTACCATAGAAGCCAAATTTAATGTTGTTGATGAAAAGTAGGTACACGCCTAATTCCAAGTCGAGATGATAATATGTAAAAAAAAAATCAGCAATATAGTTCGGATTTGCTGCTCTTAACAAAGAAATTCGACCGCGGATGAAAGAGAGACCATTAGGGCTGCTCCATTGAAAACGTGAAGTTAAGCTAATTGCTACAACAATTCTTGCATGTCATCCGGATTAATAGAGATTTCTTGCATTGCTCGGAATTCGAACCTTTTCTGTTGTACGAAAATTGGGTACTTCGATTCTCTTGTCCATGAAGACATTTTAGGTTGGCCCCTAGTTAGAGGTCCTTCCTAATTTTTCTTTCCTTGGTAAAAAAAACATATAAGGTATTTTCTGAATAAATTATCTATTGTTCAACTTAATGTAACTTATTTTAAGACAAAATAATCCAGATAAGAATTTTTTTTTCACATCCTGTTCAATTGAGTTCAGATAAGTTCTATAATATAAAAATAAGTAAAGTTAAGGTTTAATATATTAAAAAAAAGGTCTAACAAGTTTAGATAAGTTCAGATACGGTCTAATAATGACTAACAAGATGTAATAAGTGCAGATAAGTTCAAGTAAGTTCATATAAGTTCAAATAAGTACAGGGAAGTTCACGCATGCAAATATAAGTTGAAAAAAACAGGGCCAACAATAATATTTTTGACATTACAATGTGATTCTTTCTCCTTTTTTAAAGGCTTTTCTGTGCAATTTGCATGGTTATAATATTTAATCCATTTATACGTTATTAGCGGGGACATTTTATGTTAGATCTTACAAAAAATATTCTTATTTATTTTTATAAAGACAAGTTATAGTGAAACTATATAGTTTCTACCCCCATAAATCGCAGAAGCTAAAGCTCTGGTGATGGCGCTCAGACAAGTCATCATCCTCGAAACGGGTTGTCAACTGTTGATAAATAAGCTCTCAAAAGGGGTCATTTTCCTCTCTAACTTACATTCAATGTTAAGTGATACTTTGATGTTAACTTCTTAGAGCATTGTTAACAATAAACCCAAAAAATGGTTCATCCTTCTCTCTCCTCTTTTCTCTCCCCCCACATCATTTTCACAAACCAATTTCACTGTTAACCATGAACCATTAAATAATGGTCCATCACTCTCTTTCATCCATTTTTCCTACCCCACATTTTCTCTCTTTTGAATTAATTCTATGGAGTTGTCTTGATTAGTGTAACTTCAATTTACGCTAATTAATTGTAATTAACTCTTATAATTATTAATTCGCAATTACTCATTTTTTTATTTAATAATTATCAGTGACTAATAAATTATTAATTTTGGAAATTAAATACTAGTTGACAAATGGTAAAAAAGAGGCATCCATTTAAAATATAATACCCATATAAATTGGAAACAAGACATGGAAATTAGATACAACGCTAAAACAAAACAATAAAATGGACAATATTCCAGTATTTTAGCGGGTTGGTGTCAAGGGTTCCTGACTCGTTTGATTAAGCGGGTCAACATGGCACTTTAATTTGACGAGTCAGATTAGTCTTGAGGTTTTCCAATCAACTTATATTTGACATGACACAAGGCGTTTGCCTGGAAACAATTACAAGGTATGAAAATATCAATCGATATGTGTCCAAAACCGGCAATTGAATACCATCTTTAGAGTTTGATTTTGTAGGAGCTTCGAAGTTTTAATATGTAAGATGAAGTGTAACACCCCATAATTTCAAAGCGGAAAATAAAGAAATAATAATAGTATTAATAGGACGATGGCGGAAACATCGTCTTCTGGGAATGTCACTACTACAAGAAATGCGTTTAAATAACTAAGTGATAAAACCAACATAAATAAATAGTATAAATAAATAACTAATTCAGAGTATTCCAAATGAGAAAAAAAAATCTAACTAGAAGTCTAGGCCTAAAACAACTATCATTTCAATGCTCACAACTCAACCCGAACCCAAAACCAAAGAAGATTCCCATCAACATAACCTGCAAAATATATAACAACAATCCACAATCAGTGGGGAGTAACTAGCAGTTCTCCCAGAACAAAAGAAATCAAAGTCTATTCCAGACAAAGATTAGTAAGAAAGGAAAGCATACAATCATGATAACAATAACATGCATCCAAAACCATAAAGCTCACAAGTGATACAAGTGCTAGTCAACATCAAGTATACAAGATATAATGAGTAAATCAACTCTAGAATACTTAAATAATAATAAAATAAAAGTACAACAAGTTATTGAGAAAGAAACCGAACGCCAGTGAATCGCAATTCACTTCCTAAGGTTTGTCAGATCGCAATCTCCAGGTCAGTCTATGGGCTTACGTTCCCCACTGCCTGTGTCTAAGAATGGCCAAACTCCCGATGCAGGGTAGAACACGCAGAACTCCCTGACCTCTCGGACGACAACAATTAACCCAGGTGTACCCCTAGTTCGCAAACCAGGTGGTTGGCATGTTCTTCACCGGGGACTACATCTATCCCACCGGATATTCTTATCTCAAAAATAAAATCATATTTCATAAATATCATCAAAGCATCATTCAGCTCAAAAATATTCGTCAAAAGGGATGCCACCCGGCCTTATACCCATAATTCATCAAAAATAATTCTTCAAAAATCCTCAAAGTAGTAACTTACAACAAATATCTCCAACCACAATACTTGGAACATCACTAAGCATCAACAATGATAATGAAATAGTTTTTACAGCACTAACAGTTCAATCAGAAATGCATCATATCAAATAAGATTACCAATTAACTCCAAGGCTTATTAAATAAATGAAGCGTACACGACTAATCATATTTACATAAACCAAACGTAAACATAATAATACTCAACAATACTCACATCAACCTTATAAACACCAGCTTCCAAGTACATAAAAGGTCACAAATTATTTCTGATTAACAAGCCCTTAAATAATTAAAAAGAATATCCTCAAACTCATAACAAAAACACAATAATAATTATTAAACTAATAAGCACGATCAGTAAAATAACACAAAAATTATCATACGACCATTATGGCTCTACTGACATGGTACAAATTTTATTTCTAATTTTTGGACTCTAAAAGTATTTTTAAACGTTAATTTACAGAATACTCAATAAAGCCAATATAATAATTAAAAATAAACATAAACGCCCAAAAATTACGAAAAATTCACATAACATGCATAAACTCACGGTAATACATAATATACAAAGAAATAAATTTTCACAATTTATATACTGACAGACACGAAAATGCAAAAACCGATATATCAATTAAATAAACAGATAAACAGTAGGAAAAAATTATTCTAAGGCATGAAATACATACTAAAAATATAACATGATCCACGAAAAATAATTTCAGTAATTTTAACGTTCGATTAATAATTATTATGCAAATAAGCCAAAAACGCACAAAATACCAATTAAATCAAATAAATACTAAAATTCAGACGAAAATTATTTTTATTTATACAATATTCACACAGCATGCATCAAGTATATTCATGTCAAATTTCGTCAATAATTTCATTCAAAAAATATTTTAAACAATTCCTAGCGTAATAATCTAATACCGAATAATACCCTAATCACTATTGTTCTAAGATAACTACTAGTTACCTGGAACGTCGGAGGAGAGCTGAGTCTAAAGAAATACGAAAAATATGTGCAATCCAAGTCCTCCATGAACGATAATTGTAGCAACAAGTCACTAGGCGTTTTCTTCTTGAACATTGAAAATCTCATTTCGTGCTGTTCTGGTACGACCATGATTTCCGGCGATTAAAATATTGTATTTACAATCTCTCTGGTTAAAGTGAAGATCAAGATGTTATAAACGTGCTGTCCAAATTTGAAGACGATCCATCGGTTAGATCTCCGGTGATAGACATTTTCGCGAAGGTGTGACAGAAAACAAAAACCGGATGACTCGCCTGATTGAAATGAAAACTGCAGTCGCGTCTTTCCCTTTCTTCAAAAACAAATTGTTCCACGAGTAAGATCTTTCCGAGTAGATGGATTTTGACTACTCACACGTCCAATTCGGATACGAAACGAAGGAGATATGATGCAAACAAAATAGGTGTGCAAAAATGAACGAAAATCCGAGAAGAGAGAAGAACTCTTTCTCTTCCTCTCTAAGGGTTGGGCGAAAAAGGGGGGTTAGAATGCAGCAAAATCCTGATTAATAACCTCATTAAGTAATGGTTTAAAGGGTGATTATAAAGGTGGGTTAATGGGGAATTAAATGAGCAGTTACAAGAGATCCAAAGGTTAGCTTAATAAGCACCAAAACTCTTCATCCTCTACTCCATAATTACTGATTTTCGGCTAGCATAAAACGCCACACGCGATGTACCATTTCATCACCCTAGTCGGTCCAACAACGTTACAAAAAACGCTACGCGACAAAACTGCATCCTAAACGCCTAAATAAATAACGAAACTAATATAACCTTTAAAATAAATAACTAACAACTTAAAATAAATATATATAAATATATCACAATATATAAATATATATACATATTTTCACAACACATTCCAAAATAATTTAAATAATAAATTATTTATTTTTACGAAAAATATCATTTTAAAATAAACTAACACCAAAAATAAAAGGGTGAAAATTATGGGGTGTTACAATCACTCCCCCTTAAAAGAGTTTCGTCCTCGAAACTTCAAAACAACCAAGAGACAAAAGAAAATACTCTAGATAAAGAACATTAAGAAAACAGAAATCGATGGATTTTAGTTAAGGACTAAACAACTTTTCAGGTATAAAATTTGATAACTCAAATAATATGTATATTTTATTTTGGAAGACCAAAAGAGTTGTACAGTAAAGAAACACGGTAACAACAATCATTTTATAAAATATGAAAGAACCAAAGACAAGTACTAGAAAGTTTAAGGTAAAAACTTTTGCACAATAAACTATACGTAATTTTGTAAAAGAAGCAAGAATAAATATTTACGTAAAATTATAAAAGAATAAATCCGACCATACATAAATATTTTTAGAAAAGAAACCAAGAATAAAAAGTTCGTAAATAGATAGCCAAACCAATTTAAATAGAGGTAACCACATGGGCTTATACTCCACTTAAAGAGATAAGAAAACTTTAATAAAGTGTAGCTAGCTGCTTTATTAAAATAGCACTTACGAACACAAGTCATGACATATGTTATAAGAGCGTACGTCCTCCTAAACATATATATGAAAATTAAAGTTCGCAAAAGAAATTGAAAACATTAAAATAAATTTTACAACGACGAAACACTAATAATAAATAGGCGATAAAGTAATAAATTATTAACAACAATTATAAAATTTGCCAAGTCGACACAAACGTGCATGGAACCACCCATTGCAACCTAGTATCAACAAAATAATATTTGAAAGCCTTCTTATCAAATCAACATTAAAGTTTAACGGAATCACCCAATATAAACTTAATGTCAACTGAAAAAGGAAATTAAATCAAATAGATAAAATGTGTCAACTTATCAAATTGACATACAAGTCAAAGGAATCACCCATTATGACTCAATATCAACCCAAATAAGTTTAAAACTTAGACTTATCAAATTGACATACAAGTCAAAGGAATCACCCATTATGACTTAATATCAACTCAAACAAGTTTAAAATTTAGACTGAGTATATAAATTTCGTTTTCAAAGAATATAACACTGATCAGTCAAAATCAGAGAATTAAATAAGAAGTAATGAAAACAACCAAAATTTTGCTATGAAATGAGAAAGCACCAAATATGTAGACAAGAAACAACAAATAGTAAACAAGATCCTTTCCCACATTTGAGTTTGAAAAAATAATGCTAATAAGAAAAGTAAGTAAAGTAAATGTTGTTGAATGCTAACCTTTAAAACAAAATAGTTTGCGTCTACATTTCAATCTAACACCAAGACAACTCCTTAAAGTACTTTTATTTTCAAAGACTACAAAACTTATTACCATAATTAAAGGCTAAACAAGGATTAGCATGAAAAATAAAAATATTAAAAGGAAAATATTTATAAATATAGATGGTCAAAGACGGTAAGAGAAATTTGAAGAATATCTTGAAAGACAATTTCATAACCCCTTTCTTTTTCCAAACCACTATAAAACAATTGAAATTAAACGTTTTTCAAAAGAGTATGTCAAAATATTAACAATAACAAAATTTGAAAGTCAGAAAATAACTCTAACATAAGTATAAAATTTATTAAGTTCAAAGAACTAAAATATAATTTGGAATATAAATTCAAACTAGAAAGTTTTGTAAATAATAAAACAGATACGTAGTACTCACATAAAAAAAACAACACTTAATTGAAAAAGAACGAAAGTATATACCTGTCTCACATAATAACATATACTATCAAGCAACCAGCAAATAAAATAAATGCAATGCAACACACATGACTATAATAAAATAATATTAAAGTTTATTTTTTAAAATTGCAAAACACAAAATAAATTAAACACACAACTAAACCGAGAAGGCTATAAATTACTTCACTTTCGCTGCGCACTCTGATAAAAGAGAAAATAAATTACATGTAAGAGGCCCTGCAAATAAGATTAACAAAATTGGTAGACTAATTCCACCAATAATACAATTAACTATACATATAACATATGCTCCTTAAGCATGAGAGCACACCACATTTCCATAAGGCTTCCCTTTTACTTACTCTACCCATCAAACTCTCATTATAGTGAAACTACTAAACTTAATTCTAAACAAATTTTATCTCCTATGGCTAACTAATAATTCTAAAGAATCATTAGCAACTCTGTTTCAGAGTTTAGGAGTGTTTTGCTCTGATACCAACTGTAACACCCCAGAATTTCAAAGCGGAAAAGAAAGAAATAATAATAGTATTAATAGGACGATGGCGGAAACATCGTCTTCTGGGAATGTCACTACTACAAGAAATGCGTTTAAATAACTAAGTGATAAAACCAACATAAATAAATAGTATAAATAAATAACTAATTCAGAGTATTCCAAATGAGAAAAAAAAATCTAACTAGAAGTCTAGGCCTAAAACAACTATCATTTCAATGCTCACAACTCAACCCGAACCCAAAACCAAAGAAGATTCCCATCAACATAACCTGCAAAATATATAACAACAATCCACAATCAGTGAGGAGTAACTAGCAGTTCTCCCAGAACAAAAGAAATCAAAGTCTATTCCAGACCTAGATTAGTAAGAAAGGAAAGCATACAATCATGATAACAATAACATGCATCCAAAACCATAAAGCTCACAAGTGATATAAGTGATTGTCAACATCAAGTATACAAGATATAGTGAGTAAATCAACTCTAGAATACTTAAATAATAATAAAACAAAAGTACAACAAGTTATTGAGTCAGAAACCGAACACCAGTGAATCGCAATTCACTTCCTAAGGTTTGTCAGATCGCAATCTCTAGGTCAGTCTATGGGCTTACGTTCCCCACTGCCTGTGTCTAAGAATGGCCAAACTCCCGATGCAGGGTAGAACACGCAGAACTCCCTGACCTCTCGGACAACAACAATTAACCCAGGTGTACCCCTAGTTCGCAAACCAGGTGGTTGGCATGTTCTTCACCGGGGACTACATCTATCCCACCAGATATTCTTATCTCAAAAATAAAATCATATTTCATAAATATCATCAAAGCATCATTCAGCTTAAAAATATTCGTCAAAAGGGATGCCACCCGGCCTTATACCCATAATTCATCAAAAATAATTCTTCAAAAATCCTCAAAGTAGTAACTTACAACAAATATCTCCAACCACAATACTTGGAACATCACTAAGCATCAGCAATGATAATGAAATAGTTTTTACAGCACTAACAGTTCAATCAGAAATGCATCATATCAAATAAGATCACCAATTAACTCCAAGGCTTATTAAATAAATGAAGCGTACACGACTAATCATATTTACATAAACCAAACGTAAACATAATGATACTCAACAATACTCACATCAACCTTATAAACACCAGCTTCCAAGAACATAAAAGGTCACAAATTATTTCTGATTAACAAGCCCTTAAATAATTAAAATGAATATCCCCAAACTCATAACAAAAACACAATAATAATTATTAAACTAATAAGCACGATCCACAAAATAACACAAAAATTATCATACGACCATTATGGCTAAACTGACATGGTACAAATTTTATTTCGAATTTTCGGACTTTAAAAGTATTTTTAAACGTTAATTTACTGAATACTCAATAAAGCCAATATAATAATTAAAAATAAAAATAAACGCCCAAAAATTACGAAAAATTCACATAACATGCATAAACTCACGGTAATACATAACATACAAAGAAATGAATTTTTCGGCCTCCAAAAATAATTTTCACGATTTAAATACTGACAGACACGAAAATGCAAAAAATGATATATCAATTAAATAAATAGGTGAAGATCAAGATGTTATAAATGTGATGTCCAAATTTGAAGACGATCCAACGGTTAGATCTCCGGTGATAGACATTCTCGCGAAGGTGTGACAGAAAACAAAAACCGGATGACTCGCCTGATTGAAACGAAAACTGCAGTCGCGTCTTTCCCTTTCTTCAAAAACAAATTTCTCCACGAGTAAGATCTTTCCGAGTAGATAGATTTTGAGTACTCACACGTCCAATTCGGATACGAAACGAAGGAGATATGATGCAAACAAAATAGGTGTGCAAAAATGGACGAAAATCCGAGAAGAGAGAAGAACTCTTTCTCTTCCTCTCTAAGGGTTGGGCGAAAAAGGGGGGTTAGAATGCAGCAAAAACCTGATTAATAACCTCATTAAGCAATTGTTTAAAGGGTGATTATAAAGGTGGGTTAATGGGGAAATTAAATCAAATAGATAAAATGTGTCAACTTATCAAATTGACATACAAGTCAAAGGAATCACCCATTATGACTCAATATCAACTCAAACAAGTTTAAAACTTAGACTTATCAAATTGACATACAAGTCAAAGGAATCACCCATTATGACTTAATATCAACTCAAACAAGTTTAAAATTTAGACTGAGTATATAAATTTCGTTTTCAAAGAATATAAAACTGATCAGTCAAAATCAGAGAATTAAATAAGAAGTAATGAAAACAACCAAAATTTTGCTATGAAATGAGAAAGCACCAAATATGTAGACAAGAAACAACAAATAGTAAACAAGATCCTTTCCCACATTTGAGTTTGAAAAAACAAGAATTAAATGAGTTTGTCACAAGAGATCCAAAGGTTAGCTTAATAAGCACCAAAACTCTTCATCCTCCACTCCATAATTGCAGATTTTCAGCTAGCATAAAACGCCACACGTGATGTACCATTTCATCACCCTAGTCGGTCCAACAACGTTACAAAAAACGCTACGCGACAAAACTGCATCCTAAACGCCTAAATAAATAACGAAACTAATATAACCTTTAAAATAAATAACTAACAACTTAAAATAAATATATATAAATATATCACAATATATAAATATATATACACATTTTCACAACACATTCCAAAATAATTTAAATAATAAATTATTTATTTTTACAAAAAATATCATTTTAAAATAAACTAACACCAAAAATAAAGGGTGAAAATTACGGGGTGTTACATGAAGTACATCCATGACTATAGATATTAGAGGCGTTTTAATTTAACTTTACATTCCAATTGAGAAATCAACTTTTCAGCACATTGACTCCATTTTCTCTCCATTTTTTTTTTCATGTGAGATAATCTAAATAATTCTACTTTGACCTTTTGCACTATTCATACCTGCTCTGTTCCAATATTATTACACCATTTACATTTTAAGGAAGTTTCACAAAGATTTCACCATTTCCATTAGTTGCTTTCACACTAACAAATACCTAGTATACCCTTACCTCTTAACACTTGTTGACTTAATCAATGCATCAATCACATGGGCAATTTTGTATTTTTGTCTTTCTCTTTGTTTCTTTTACCCCCTACCTAAATTTTTGTCAAAACCTACATAATATAATATCTTTGGAACGGAGGAAGTATAATAACTTTGACAACTATTTTACTAATTGACGGTTCGGGGGTTTCACAATTCAAACAAGTGTAATAATACCTACATTCGAAAGGATAGCCAGCAACAAGTGCAACATTACAAAACTTAATAATAGTACCATAACTAGCTTCTTGAAAGTCATCATGCCTTAATTAAGACCTTGCAATTTACATTAGGGTTAAAACCAATTTGTTCTACTCACGAACAAATATATACTATCTCGAAAACTATTGGCTTCTCGCTTATCCTTCATCGGAGCAAAGATATTGACACTAACTTATGTTACGCCTTCAAAAAGTTCCCAATAGCATATATTACACGGAAACGAGAATAACTAAAGCTTGATGATATAATAAACGACAACGAAAAGCGGACAACAATTGCCCAGTTTTGAATAAACACGACATAACAAACTTTAAGCTCAATAACAAACGTGGAAGCAACATCAGAAAAATTATCAAGATCTGTGTGGCACTTGAGTAAAGCTAGCAATTACTAGTCTGAAACACTATATCTATGCCATCCACAAAACAGTTGCAACCTTGTTTTATTTAACCGAAAATTATACCATCTCAAAAAAAATGTTAATGCATCTAAAAAAGAGTGGGTGAGAATCAAACCTAGTAAATTCCGAGAGATGGTTGAGGTCTTTTAGGTGAAAACTTTCTTCTTACAAAAACTACTACTACATCATTGGAGCTCAGGTACGTCTTTTCCTATAGCATATTATGTTAATTGTAACAAGATTTTTGTTAAACATCGCCATTTTCTAGCTACTATTCTTGCGGGAGTTGAGCCACAATCTAAGGAATTACTTAGGTTTCTGGCTGAAGAAGTGAGAAAAGGTAACCGACCAAATAACACTATTTTTTTTATTTCTTTATCCTACCATAAGTTGTCAAACTCATAATTGAATTGAATGCTTCTTGGGTTCACAAACCCATTATTTATCTCTTCTATCTTTGCAACTATAAGGTGCCAAGATCGTAATACTAGTTTTTAAGATGTTGATTTGATTTGGTATGCCTTGTATGTCTTTATTTGGTTTTTCTTGTCATATGTTCCCTCTCCTATTTCTAGCCTATATACATAATACATATGAAGTTGGTTCTTCCAAAATGCACTAGTGGAAAAAATCTTAAATGACACAAGCTAACTGATCCGGTCGGGTCCAAGACCGGATCAGGTTATAGTCATTGTTTTTGCGCGCAAAAAATTGGATAAATTAACTGATCCGGTTGGGTATTGAATCGGATCATTGACAAAAAGGATACGGTCCTTTTTTTTAACTGATCCGGTTCAATAGCCCGGATCAGTTACTGATTGGTATGTTCAGAGTCCATAAACACAAGCACATAAAATCACGGATCAGCTAACTGATCCGGTTGGGTCATGGCCTGGATCAATTAACTGATCCGGCCCAAGAAATCTAAAGGCCCAACAGCAGCACGCATAAATGAGAAGACCTAAGCTCATCCGCCCAATTTCCTCCCTATGTCATCTCTCAAACCCTAATCCCCCTCCTCTTCCCTCTCTCATAAGCCCCATTTCCTCTGAAACCCTAACTCTCTAACTCTCCTCTTTTCTTTCCTCACCCCCACGAACATCTCTGCACCACCTCTCCTCTGTCCTTTCCTTCCTCACCACACCATCAGTAGACAGTAGTTACTCCTCAATCTCTCTCCTCACTCTTTATCTCTCTCTAATCGCCATCAACATGAACGAAATCCACAAGCCTTGTTCTTCGCCACTCTCAGCCACCAGTCATCAACATGGACGTAAGAGTGGAGAAGCGAAACCACCAGCCTTGTTCGTCGCCTCTCTCAGCCACCACCATCTTCGCCATGTTCTTCGCTTCTCTCATCTCTTCCTCGTTCGTCGGTCGCTGAACTTCGCTCAACTCTTCCTCACTCGTCGTTTGTCAAACTCCGCTCTACCACCACCTTTGTCGCGTTCATCGAAGAACTTCGCTCAATCACTCGTCACGTTCATCAGGGAATTTTGTTTTTTGTAATGTTTTTCGCCTTTTTTAATTAGGTTTTGTAATTAGGGTTTTTATTTTTCGTCCTTTTCAATTAGTTTTTTGTACTTTTTTTGGCTGCAATTTCTTTTATTTCTTACTTTTTATTTTGTCGTAATTAAATTGTTGTAATTTCATTTGTTTTTAATATGATTTATTGGCTACAATTTATTGTTTTTCTTTGGCTTGTTGGTTGTGGATGTCTAGGTTGTTTTTTGGTTTCGTTTTTCTTTGGTTTATTTAGCTGCATATCTCTTTATTTTCTTCATTTCTTTCGTTGCAACCAAAACACAAGGACTACTTGTGGTTGTTCAGTCCTGCTCTGCAATTTGAGTTTATTTATTTATTTTTGTAAACCAAGAAAACTTATCCGGTTACGTTGGTGACAACCGGATAAGTAACCACTAAACTGATCCGGTTTTCGGTGAAAACGGGACCGATTAACCATATCTTGGTTCAATTTTTGGTGAAAACTTGATTAGTTAGTGGTTAACTGATCCGGTTTTCAACTGGATCACTTGACTTTGTCAACAGATAAATAAGCCCAATTTTGACCGGATCTGATGATGTTTTTTCCAGTAGTGATGCATGCATCTTGTGGGCTGTGGTTAACCTTTATTTTTCAAATTTAACTAAAGTCTCATTTTTGTTTGACGTTACATTATGTATACCAAAAGTCCCTAGTTTGACTCAATTCCCCATATTATTTTATTAATCTTGAGTTTTATGTCTTGAACTAAAAAATTGACATGTATGAGGAGATGACATTTGTAGCTGGGAAAGATGTTGCTATGGGAAACTTCGCTAAGACATTTACTGATGTTAGTGAATCAAGTGAGCAGCCAATTGAGCATCCAAGTATATCGGCCGAAGGTGGAGCGACAAAGTTAGAGAGTGGCACTTCATAAGAATGTACCCGGATAACATATATCTTCTTATTTAGAGGAAGTTGTGAGTCCTTTGGAGAATTTCTCGGACAATCAGCTGGATGTAAATAAACTTTATGAGGAGATAATGAAGATGGAAGAAGTTAAGACGGAATCCGTGTAGCTGCGTTTGATCATTTGGTTGAGCGAGAATTGCTTGCAAAGGCATTTTTGACAAAGAGTACTCCTCTCCGCAGGCTCTGGTTGCAAAAGATTGTGAAAGCTCTTCATTGAGATAGTTGCCCACATTTTCACTATCTATATATTTCTAGTTGCTTTGGATATATGATTTTGTCATTATTACAGCATTAAAACAATGGAAATGTATGGCAAGGAAAAAGAAAACCCTATTGGAGCGGACCAGACCGGCCCACAGATAATTCGGGACTACACAAAATTCTGGTCCGGACAGGTAGACCGGAATTTCTGATTTTTTAGTAAAAAAAAAGTTTATAGGTTAAAAAAAAGTTTAAAAGTTAGAAAATTAGAAAGTTAAAAACTTACTCTTTATTACCTTTTGGAATATTGTTGTTAGAACTATTAAACTTTATACACAATTACTTATTTGAGCCTCAAGTTTGTTTTCTGCCTCTAGAATTTCTCTCGATGTAACCATCGTCGCCATGGCAAGAAATTGAAAGAGCCAAAAATCAAACAGTAAACCTAAGGGTCCAAGCTCGGATTAGAAGGTAAAAAAGACAAAATCGATGGATGAGCTATTAGGTGTAGGCTGCGATGGAAATTAAATCGATCAATCGGGCGAGGAAGAGGAAGCTGCGGGATTTGGAACGTAGTCGGCAAACGCATATATTGTTCTCGGAATGGCTTTCTTCAATCCATTCGACGGCTGGAAAGGTGGATAATCAGCGTGGTAGGAGGCTAAGCTGGGCCGATCGTAGTGTAAGAGAGGTTGATCTTCTGCCGATTTTGCAATTCTCTGAAAATGAGGTGAATTCACTTAGATTGTGGTGATAATGATGTGATTTTAAGTAGAAATGTTGTTAAGATAGATATTGATGGTGTTCAACCTGAGGTTGATTTTTGGAATTCTTCATTGATTTGTTATGTGATTGGGGCGAATCCGCCTCCTTATGTGATGGAAGGTTACATAAGGAGAATCTGGAGAAGTATGGGGGTTGATAAGTTTTCCATGATTAAGAAGGGTGTATTCATTGTGTGTTTTTTAGCGATGGAGAAACGTGAAATGGTGTTGGCGGGAAATTTGAATTTCTTTGATAATAAACCTTTGATTATCAAAGCATGGGATGTTGATATGAATATAATGAAGGAAGCATTTGGTGTGTTGCCTACTTGGATACAACTAAAACTTGATTTCAAGTACAGGAATGATAGGTGTTTGATGAAACTTGTTGAACCAGTAGGAAAATTTGTTCGGGTGGATCAAGCCAATGTGCAGTGAAATTGCAATATGCAACAGTTCTGGTGGAAGTGAAGGTGAATCAGGAATTCCGTGATCAAATGACCTTCATAAATGAGAAAGTTATCGAGGTAGTCTATGTTGTCCATTATTAGTGGAAACCAATAGTGTGCTCTAACTGTATGACTCTAGGGCATGCTAGTGAGGAATCTAGGAAGGAAGTGGGGAAGCAAGTGTGGAAACCAAAGCAGGTTCAACAGCAAGCCCCAGTTCCACAGAAGGAAAAGGAAGTTAGTAAGGAGTTTAGTATGGTCAGGCAGTCAGCTAGAAAGCTAGATTCACCAAAGGTAGTCACTGTGACTGCAAATACTTTTAATGTCCTGGGTAATTTGGATGATGATGATATAATTGTGGGTGATGTGGTGTGTGAAAATGTAGTAAGATGTGAAAAGGGGAGTGGAAGCTCTATTAGTGATAATGAATAGAATCCTGTGTTGGAATGTTAGGGGCATAACTAGTGTTAAGAAGCAACTAGATGTAAAGAATATACTTAACACTAGGTCCTTGGGTTTAGTTAGTCTTGTTGACACTAAGGTTAAAGCAAATAAAATAGGGAGGATGTACCAAAATCTGTTTAGAGGATGGTGTTTTTGTTCAAACTCTTCTTTTCACCATGGTGGAAGAGTGGTAGTTGTCTGGAATGATTTATCTTTCCATGTCAACATTTGCTCTATGTCTGATCAAATGATTCATTGCTATGTTCAAACTGTCAGTAGTAAGGAGTTTTTTTGCACGTTTGTGTATGCATATAATGTAGGTTGCTCGGAGGGATGCTTTTGGAGGGACTTGGAGGAGATTGCCATGAAGGTTAATATTCCTTGGGTCTTTGTTAGGGGACTTCAAGCGTGTGTTAAATAGAAATGCAAGGATTGGTGCTTCTTTGTTAGAGACAAGTGAAATGGAAACTTTTAGAAGGTGTGTTTCTAAATGTGGTATTGATGATATCAAATCCACTTGGTAATTTTTACACTTGGAATAATAAACAAGAGGAGGAGACAAGAGTTTTACGTAAGCTTGATAAAGTTTTGCGCAATGATTGCTGGCTTGATGCCTATCCAACTTCAGAAGCTTGGTTCATGTCGGAGGGGTTGTTTGACCATTCTTCAATGTTGTTGCAAGTGCATCAGGGGCATAATGGTGGAAAAATCCCTTTCAGGTACTATAAAAAGTGGAGTTCAGCTCTAGATTTTCATAGGAGAGTCAGAGCAACTTGGGGGACAAATGTGAGAGGAAGTGTTATGTTTTGTGTAGTCCAGAAATGGAAGATGAATAAAAAGGAAATGAAAATGCTGAATAAGGACGGTTTTGCACTGGACACAAGTGGATGATGCAAGGGCTAAGGCTTACTTATTGGAATGTCGGAACCGACTTCATAGTCGGCATGTAACAACCTGAATTTTTAAGCAGGTTCAATAATTTTGTTAGCTATATAAAGTCTTCATCAGGCTTTGGTCCTTTAAGTAGTTAGAATTCTCTCCAACATCATACTAGGACAAAAGTGGATAAGAACTATCATTCTTAATGGTTAAGAAAGCTAAAAGTGGATAAGTACTAACATTCTTAATGGTTAAGAAAGCTAAAAGTGGATAATCACTAACATTCTTAATGGTTAAGAAAGCTAAAAGTGGATAAGCACTAACATTCTTAATGGTTAAGAAAGCCTTGAGAACCAATAGATAAGTTACAAAGCCATTGAGAGCCTTATTCCTTAAGATTATGAAAATTGCATAGAGACCATTTTATCGGGTAACAATGAACCTCCAGTTAAAGAGCCTTTTTGGGTTGAATCCGAGCTCAGAACCTAATCAAACTTGACATATGTTATGTTTGGGATGTTGTAAGGTTAAAATGGTCATTTGTTCCCAAAATACACGTGGATTAATATGGTAAATTCCTTACATAGTAAGATCTGGCCAGCTAAAATATCAGTTCGTACCTATCCTCAAAGAATGCTTCATAGCAGCTGCTTGAGTGTCGATCTCTTAAAGATCTTTGCATGCATGAAAGCCAACACCTCAAGCTAACATCTCCAACAAGAATCACCCAGAAACTCGAAGAAACCGACCTCCCCTGGGGTACCGCCAGAAATGCCCTATAAAAGGTTGTTTGGTTTTTCGATCCTTTTCTCCTAATTCTTGTTCTTCAACACCTACTTCTCTTTACATACAACTCTTCTAGACATAATTACTTAGTGTTTCAAGCTTTTGGTAGAGTTTTCAAGCCTTGGAAAGTTGTAGAAAACTCCATAGAAACATCAAGCAAACTGTGTAAGTACAGCTTTATATCTCTCTTGTACTTAGCTTAGTATTTCATGTTCTAAAACTTGTGTAAACTAATCCTTAGCACTTTACATATTCAGGGAAAGTTGTAGGAAGGATAAACCACTTGGAATAAGGAGTTTGAGTTACATCAAGCAGCCTAAGTGAAGGTACACACTTAGTTTGAATTGTAATCTAGAGGTTTTATAGTTAGGTGATTGTTTCTTTCTATGATTGAAGCATGATTATGGAATGAAATTACTTGATTGTTTATATTATTGTGTGTATTTGAGTATATAACATGGATTTAGCATGCTATGGCTCATTTGAAATGTTTTACTTATCCTAAGCTAGGCTTAAACACTAAATTGCCATGTTTATGCTTTTAAATGGAATTTGTTAAGTATATGCAATTGTATGGTAATGAAACACTAAATTACTTGGATTTTAATCGCGGAAGCGAGGCGTGAGCATACACCGGGGGTTAGGGCGGGTATTCCCTAACCGTTACCCAACTAGGAGGGGGAAATCTGGCGGAAGTAGGACATGTCCGGGTTAAGTCTTGCAAGCAGAACAATAAAAGGTGGGGTGACGACCCTCAACAGTTTGCTACGCTCGCGGTCATATCAAAAGATTGATCTTATGAAATCTCTAAGTAATTGAAGTGATTATGACTACTTGCTATTATGACTATGTGTTATCAATTAGTTTTCAAAATACACCTAAACTTGTATTTTCTATTACACGATGTGTACTCGGCTTTCTTCGATAGTGTTGTCATTTTTGTGGCTGTCACTTGGTGGGTGGCGAGTCAAACTTTGTTGCGGGATTGTGTTGGAAGCCAGAAGCGAGTTGAGAGCAAAGTTATGATTCTAATTGTGTATTATGGGTTAAAGTCCGAGACTTAAGTTTGTATATAGAGGAGTTTATTTAGAATTACTTATGACATAGTTTATTCTTTTGCCTTGAAATTGGGATTGAATGACTATGTAATTGAAGCCTTTTATAAAGGATATTGTTTTGTGGGCCCATAACCCACAGGTCCAGGATCGTATATTTCAGGTTGTTTCCGCTACGAGTGTTATCTAATTCATAAGTGATTATTATTATTTTGGTGCTAATTGAGATTTGTGATTGCTAAGCGAGTTAAGCTAGCAGCTCGAGAATCGGCGTTACACAAAGCATGATGGCCTTTGTGGGGATAGAGAGCTCCAAGCGCGAATTTGAATATAGAAGGATTCAAGATCAATACCTTTCCTTTTTACAGCAAAAAGTAAAAGTTGTATGGATAAAGGAAGGAGATGAGAATTCATCTTTATTTCACAGAACTATGAAGCAAAGGAGAATTCAGAATATTGTATATGGTATAAATGATATGGAAGGTAATTGGGTGGAGGGTGAGCAAGTGGAAGAAGCGTTTGTAAACTACTATAAGCATCTCCTTGGCACAGCTAGAGCAAATGGTGGTAGGTGAAGTGTTGAATTTGCTGCACATGGTCCAGTTCTAAATAAAATTCAACAAGCTGATTTGATAAGGCTTGTCACAGGAGAGGAAATCAAGAATGCTTTATTTTCAATTCCTGGAGATAAATCTACAGGCCCTGATGGTCTTAGTTCTTATTTCTACAGAGAAGCTTGGCCTATTATGGGTATTGGAGTCATTGGAGCTATGCATGACTTCTTTAATAGTGGAAAATTGTTGACCGAGATCAACACGCTCACTTTGATTCCCAAAGTTAAATGTCCCAAGAGTGTGGCTGAATTTTGACCCATTGCTTGTTGCAATGTGGTCTATAAATGCATAACCAAAATTATGTGTGCTAGAATGAATGATATTCTTCTTGTAATCATTGCAGAAAATCAGGGTGCCTTCATAAATGGAAGATTCATTGCTCACAATGTAATGATATGTCAAGATGTGGTCCAGAATTATGGCAGGAAGAATGCTAGTACAGGGTGTATTATGAAAATGGACATGAAGAAGGCTTCTGACTCCATTGGTTGGAGATTTCTTGAAGCAATGCTTTATGCTCTAAAGTTCGCTGATAAATTCATTCATGTTACTATGGAGTGTTAAATCCCCAAAATTTACCTTATTGCTTAATGGTAGATGTTATGGATATTTTGAAGGTAAAAGAGGCTTAAGGTAGAGTGACCCAATGTTACCCCTGCTTTTTGTGATTTGCTTGGAATACTTATCAAGAACATTGAAGAAGGTTGGTAAAAATTATTTCTTCAAGTTCCATCCAAGATGCATAGGAGTGAAGGTGAATCACCTTTGTTTTACTGATGATGTCATTCTTTGTTGCAAAGGTGAGTTCAGGTCTGTGTACATCACGTTAGAAGGATTTAAATATTTTTTTGATGTTTATGATTTAGAGGTCAATGAGAGTTGATAAGTTCATGTTTTAACATCATTTAGTTGCATATTTAGGTTCCTTTTTATAAGCTGCAGTGCTTTCACGGGTTGTTTGGCATTTTGATATAATATCAGGCACTTTGAACTCCTTTTTGAGGATATGATGATTAATCCACTTGGATGACCTTCAAAACGACAAATCATGTGCCCAAAACGGATTGGAAATGAAGAAGATACAAACGAATTTGTGTACTTGTGCGAAATATGACACCTCTGTACCATTTTGCCTATAACTTTTGACACACAAATGATAATGAGGTAATTCTAACTGGGTTAGAAACTAGACTTCAATAAGTTTCCAACAATATATTACACGTGCGAAACAAAGCTCTGGATAAAAAGTTATAGCTGTTCAAAGTTTAGCTGAAACCTCTACCTCGCTTGCACGACCGTGCAAATTTGTGCTCGACCGTGCAACTCTACAATCAAAAACCACTGAAACTTCTGCCTTGCTCGTGCGACCGAACGAAATCTCGCTGGACCGTGCATGATCCCCGCACGACCGTGCAAGGTTTTGTTGGACCGTGCTACCTGCTGTATTGTCGAATTTTCCGTGTGACCTAACTTATGTTGGTTTATATTATTCTTAGCTTATAAATAGGACTTTAAACCTTAATTTCAGTAGCTTAGAGATTATTATCATCATTATTAGTTTACGCTTAGGGTTTTTAGAGAGAGAATTTAGAGAGAGAAACTTGTAGATCTCCATTGTTCTTCAAGACTCTACCTTTCTTCCATCAATTCAAGTATTTCTTTTCTTCTTCTTTTAATTTCTCCTTGTTTTTTATCATGATGTTTTATTATTCTTCTCTAGTTTCTTTATTTATTTCAATTATGCATTTATAGTTCTATAATTTATGGTTAAGTTGAACCCTAGTAGTTAATTCATGATTATACCTTTAAATTCCCAAATTAATTATTTAATTATTCTTGTTTAATTGATTGTGCATATTGAAATACTATATTAGGGATAAGTAGTATTGTTATCATTTCATTGTCTTGATCACAACGAGAGTTGGGTTTTAACGAATTTGAATATTTAAATTAAGGATATAAAATTCTCCACAAGAGTAGGTAGAATGAATTATTAAGAAATTAAGGTATTAAGTTTAATGTCTTTAATATGTATGATTCCACGGGAGCGGACTTGAGTACATATTAGAGAAGCCATAGATACTCAGGATATGTTTATGGTATTTTATAGCGTGTACCTTTCCTTGTGAACATGATATGTCATATTTATATATAGTTTTTAAGTGCATTTAGGTTGCATTTTAGAGCATTTAGATTCATATTTAGGTTCATTA
This sequence comes from Beta corolliflora, assembly GCA_947648045.1. Classification (NCBI taxonomy): domain Eukaryota; kingdom Viridiplantae; phylum Streptophyta; class Magnoliopsida; order Caryophyllales; family Amaranthaceae; genus Beta; species Beta corolliflora. Next base: position 837,085 of record CANSZD010000853.1, read on the forward strand.
TTGCATCATATTCTTAAGTTTTGTTATTCTAATCCTATTCGGTATGTTTTTTTATTTTTGATGAATTTCAGGTAATGAGAACATATTTGGAGTATGCTTCGCTAAGCTTGAGTATTAGGAGCATTTGGAATGAAGGTGCAATGCATAAGAATCGTTTGGATATTTTATAGTACGAGTTTGAGCGAAAACAAAGCGGAAAATCATTAGAAGAAATGTGGAAAAGGAGTTACGTCTACTCTTCTGACCAGAAATTTTGATGTGCTTCTGAGAATTTAATAATTTCAGCAGATTTGGAAACTAGACTTAAAGAGCTTTCCATCGATAGGTGGCACGCCCCGAGGAAACTTTTAGTCAACAAGTTATGTCTTTTTGAAGTTGGGACTGTTTTCTGCTGGAATTTGTCATCGTACGCGCGGATCAATAATCCGCCCATTTAATGATTTATTCGAGACTAACCTTATCTTGTAAATTAATTTCCTAATCATAATATGTTATTGAATATTATTTCGATTAGGAATAACTTCTCCTTTCTCCTCCTCTATCACTGACCATCACGTTATTTTCTAGGTTTAGTTTTAGTTTGCTTCTTCCTTTTTCTCTCTAGCTTTAGTTTCAAACCCTAGTTTTTCATGTTCTTATTTAATTCATGAGTTCTATTAGTTTCTTTCCTTGATTTCTTTAATTATGTTTTCCTTTGTAGATTTAGATTTTCTTATTTATTTCATGATTGAGTAGTCTTGTTTTCTAGGGTTTGGGATTCCATGTTTATATACAATAATGAATCTTGATTGATGTTTATTAATGGTTTGATTAGTCGTTGATATTTTAATTGATTAGTGTTTTTATTGTTAATCTTACAACCCGATCAATTGTCGATTAAACTTGCTAATATCGAGTCATAGATCGAGACATAGTACTCTTTAGAGGCTTACCTAGAATTAGCAAATATGATTATGTTAGCGGCCGTCTTGCATATGTTGATTTGAGAGCGTTAAGACCCGACCGTAGGATTAACCTATGCTCTAGATATCTCGATTAATTGAACTATTGATGATTTTTTGATAGATTTTGATTATTGAACATAGTGAACCATTGCCATATGCTAGATCCTTTTAGTTTGATTTTCTTATGTTATTAGTTTAGAACCTTAATTCTAATATATATCTAATCTTTTTTAGTTTCTTCATACTTTAGAAGCTAGATTAAAACAACCATCTCTATGTGGATTGGACCCTACTTACCCTACTACATTGTTACAAGGTTTGCTAGGAATTATTTTTGACAAATGTACGACTGACCTATCAAATTTTGGCGTCGTTGCGGGGGAGACGGTATTGTATTATTTAGTTTTTATTGTTGGTGAGACTAAAGCGTATATATTTTTTTCCCTTTTGTGAATAGTTTTATTTTTGACGTGTGTACGACCTATCATGGAGTCGTGTTATTTTTAAGATGGGGATAATTCTTTTGCTGGGCAACATAGTAATAATTCTTCGGATTCTCATGTTCACAGTTTTGATACATCATATCAAAATCCTCCCAATTTTTGCATGAGTTCTCCTGAATTACCTCATATGTATATGCTAGTAAATCTAGAGCAATTTTTTCTTTTCCTCAGTATGAGATTGAAGCGTTCGGAAATACTATCATAGACTTGGCAATTATATTGGTCCCGATCATGGAATTGAACTTTGGGATATGTGCCTAGTGTTTTATGAGGGGTTAAATGAAGAGACTAGGATGGTAGTAGAATCTATGTCTAGTGGGGTATTTCTATTTCAATCATCTGATTATTGTTGGGATTTAATTACGTGGTTGGCTAAGGATACTTATGAGTGGGAGATGTCTTCATCTGCTCTTTCACCCCAAACTTACATGACACTACCCCCTTATTGTTCTAATTGTCAGTCTACTTCTCATGATTTTTCTTCGTGTGATGTGACATTAGTAAATGATTTTGACCCCTATTCCCAATATGAATGTCAATCTGCTCAAAATTCCAGCCCCAAACCGTTTATTTATGATGATGATGAGGGATGGATAATTAGTGAGAGATATTGAAATGATGAAAAGATTAAGGAAAAGACCAATGTGATGGATGTTTTGCAGGAGGAAGAAACCGTGGTTGAAATTTTCTCTTTAGAGGAAAGTGAAGTTGAGAATGAGATGATTCATGAGTCTTTATTGATTTCACCTGTTGTTTTTGAGTCTCATGTTCCCTTCTCTAAAAAACTTGACATTATTCCTTCTTCTCCTATATTATATCCTCAATCTTTCCTTCTTTCTCCTCTTTGAATGACTCTCATGATCTTGTAACCAATGTAAACTTAGTTTCTTTTCTTCCTTTTGGGTCATGTAAAAAGACTAACATTTTCTCATTTTCTTTCTCTTGTAAATATAACTTCTCCTTTGATTTTTCTTTTTATAGTTTTCATAGTTATTTAGAACTAACTTATTTTATTTTTCCTTTCCACTCTTATATAATATGCTTTGAGATGTTTGCAGGAACATATAATAAGCTTCTTAGAGCATTGAACTATTATGAGTGGTTTACTAATCTTAAACGGTCATGCAAGGCCTTAAATTTGCGTTTCTCGGGAGACAACTCGAGCTTTGACTTATTTTCTCTTTTCTTTTCTTTACATTTTATTTTGAATTTTATGTGTGTTTCATCCTTTTTGAGTGATTTTAATCACTTTGGTATGTTCTTTTTTGTGTTTGTTGTAGGTGGAACGAGATTAAAAAAGAAAAAAAAGTTTATCGAAGTGTTTGTTGCCCGGTCTACCGGGCAGAATTGCCCCACTGGGCGCGTTTTGAAATTTTGGAGAATTTCAAAAATTTGCCCAATAGATTCTTGCCCGGTCAACCTGGCGAAGTTGCCTGACTTGGCGAGTCTGCATGACCGGGCGTAATGTTCTGCCTGACCGGGCGGGTTTTCGTGTGACCGGGCGAGAAACAGAATTAGAAAAGAAAAACAACGCAGACCCAGCATCCGAATTCCCCCTCTCGAACAAGTTTCCTCTCTCCCCATCCCAAGTCCTTTTCTTCCTCCAACGAACCACCGCCGACCTGCAACTAGCACCACACCGCGTCTCCTCTGCCTCGCTCACAGCGCCACCCTGTTCTCTGCGTTTCTCGCCCAGCGCGCTGCCAGGCGCCACACCCCGTCCCATCTGCGCACCTTACAACTCGGTTGCACGCCACCATCACCGACCTCCACCAAGAACCGGCGCACAACCACTGTCAACTCGTCGGCTTCTCCGCCCACCATCCTCCGTCTTCTCAGTACCACAACACACCTTTCCCAAATCTTTTCTTTCATTCTTCTTTCTCCGTTTTCTTTTATTTCTTCTTTTCTTTTTCTCTTTATTATGTGTAATCTGATTTCTTTTTCCCAATGAACTCCTAATATTTTTTTTTTCCATCAATGTTATAGGATTTGTGCAAGTTGGCAACAATTGGTTCAAGTTGGTCTTCAAGAAGCATTTCAATGTAATATATATTAAGCTTATTCGACATTTTAATTGGACAATAAGCTTTTATATTTTATATTGTTCTTTCTCGTCATGCTACTTTCGATTTTTGCTTGGATTTTTTTTGCCATACTTGTTGATTTCTTATAATAGCTTTGATTTGATTGGTGGATTGTTGGAGTTTGTGTGGTGTATTAGTGGTGAGTTGTGGCTTTTAGTGGGGCGTACTCAGTGATTTGATGATTGTTGGGTTGTTTTTTGTTCTTTCTCTGATCTTGTTTCTTGCAGTGAGGATACTGCACATTCTAGCTTGGGGCAGGAATTTTCTATCTTTTATTGCATTCTAGTGTAGATTTTATTACTTTCGTAGGATGTTGCACGATTTGTACCACTCACTAGGAGTAGGAGTTTACGTGTAACTAAAAAAATTGTACTGCTTTCTTAGTTGCATTATCATATTTAATCTCATATTAGACTTCATCTCATCTTAGTTGCATCTATGGGACTACTACTGGCACTCTTTGAGAACTTTGTTGATATTTTACTACATTTACTAAGCCTCATTCATCTCGTTTATGATTCTTCATAGCACGATTGTTTCGCAATTGATTGTTTGTGGTAAGATTGATTGATCCCTCTCTGGCTCGATTTAACTTTACTGTGCAGAAATTTAACCCAAGCGAGCTTTTGTGCCTATAAACTGATGTATCTGTGTCAGTTCTGTTCTTTCATGTGTGATTAGTTCCTCATTTGTCGCATTGATCTTGATTTTGACTTAGTACTCTTTGATATTTGATAGTGCATACATTTTGATATGATTGAGGCATTTTATTTCATGATCTAAGCTCCAGAGTTATTCTTGTTTTCATATTATCCTTTCTCTATCCCCGCTTAGCCTTTTTCTGACTGTCTTTGATTGATACCCATATTATAAGCCTCTGGCCTCATTTGATTCTTGTCCGAAGTCTAACTTGGGGGAGCGAGTATTCGTTTTGGTTCGGTTTGTATTAAATTGAAGTGCTCTATTTGTGGTTTAGAAGGATGAAAAAGTATGTTTAGTGAGCTTTGAAATTGAATTGAAAGTTCAAAAAAAAAAAAAAAAAAAAAGAGTGAAAAATGAAATGAAAAAGAAGTGAAAAAAGTGATGAGAATAAAGTGAGATAAAAGGGTTATTATTGCATTTCTTGAATGGAAAAAGTGTTGGTCATATTTGGAGATTGTTGGTTTTTGCATGGAATTATTGTGACCTTTCTTGGTCATGTTTTCAATCATATGATGCTCCCCCTTCTTGTTTTTTCCACCACATTTCCCAAATTATTTTCCATACCTTTAACCTCAGCCTCATTACAACCCTTAAAAGTCCTCTTGATCATTGTGTATTGTGTTGTTGAGTATTAAGTGAGTCAAAAAGTCAAAGTGAAAGAAAATTTGTATCATCTGAGTTGACTTGATTTAGGTTGAGGGTAATTAATTACCCTTTAAAACATGAGATTATGAGTGCACATAACTATAGTGAGGTATGTTAGGTTTTGTTAAGTCCATCTTGGAGGAGATGGTTTGTGGTATGATTGGAGAGTCGATTGCGATACATGACATGCTATGCGGCTTTGTTCGAGATTGTTTCAATGCTTGGTTTGTGTTGTGATTATATCTCTTGTGTTTTCAGTTGAGTGTTTAGCCATGTTATAGTCCTATATTGTAGGTTGTCTTTCTTTTCCAATGTCTATGTCTTATTGCTTGAGGACAAGCAATGGTTTAGCTTAGGGGAGTTTGATATGTCATATTTATATATAGTTTTTAGGTGCATTTAGGTTTCATTTTAGAGCATTTAGATTCATATTTAGGTTCATTATTGCATCATATTCTTAAGTTTTGTTATTCTACTCATATTCGGTATTTTTTCTTGTTTTTGATGAATTTCAGGTAATCAGAACATATTTGGAGTATGATTAACTAATATTGAGGATTAGGATCATTTGGAATGAAGGTGCAATGCATAAGGATCGTTTGGATATTTTATAGTACGAGTTTGAGCGAAAACAAAGCGGAAAATCATTAAAATAAATGTGGAAATAGAATTACGTCTACCCTTCTGACCATAAATTTTGATGTGCTTATGATAATTTAATAATTATAGCTGATATGGAAACTAGACTTAAAGAGCTTTTCAACGATAGGTGGCACGCCCCTAGGAGACTTTTAGTCAAGAAGTTACGCCTTTCCGAAGTTGGGACTGTTTCTGCTGGAATCTGTCATCGTACGCGCGGATCACTAACCCGCCCATTTAATGATTTATTCGGGACTTTCCTTATCTTGTAAATTACTTTCCTAATCATATTAGGTTATTGAATATTATTTAGATTAGGAATAACTCCTCCTTTCTCCTCCTCTATCACTTACCATCACGTTATATTCTAGGTTTAGTTTTAGTTTTCTTCTTTCCTTTTTTCTCTATCTTTAGTTTCAAACCCTAGTTTTTCATATTCTTATTTAATTCACGAGTTCTATTAGCTTCTTTCCTTGATTTCTTTAATTATATTTTTCTTTATAGATTTATATTTTCTTATTTATTTCATGATTGAGTAGTCTTGTTTTCTAGAGTTTGGGAATCCATGTTTATATACTATGAAGCTTGATTAATGTTTATTGATGGTTTGGTTAGTCGTTGATATTTCTAATTGATCAGTGTTTTTATTGTTAATCTTGCAACCTGATCAATTGTTTGATTAAACATGCTAATATCGAGTCATAGATCGAGATATAGTACTCTTTAGAGGCTTACCTAGAATTAGCATATCTGATTATGTTAGCGACCGTACTGCATATGTTGATTTGAGAGCATTAAGACCCGACCGTAGGATTAACATGTGCTCTAGATCTCTGATTAATTGAACTATTGATGATTTTTTGATAGATTTTGATTATGAACATGGTGAACCATTGCTCTAGATCCTTTTAATTTAATTTCTTATTTTATTAGTTTAGAACCTTAATTCTAATGTATCTGATCTTGTTTAGTTTCTTCATACCTTAGAAGCTAGATTAAAATAACAAACTCTATGTAGATTCGACCCTACTTACCCTACTACATTGTTAGAAGGTTTGCTAGGAATTATTTTTGATAGGTGTACGACAACCTATTATAACATTTAATTGATTAGTTTGGGGTAGGAATTATCATTGTATTAATTCATGCTAGTGGGGATACTTAACTCTAGAGTTATATATATATATATATATATATATATATATATATATATATATATATATATATATATATATATATATATATATATATATATATATATATATATATTAGTATAGTTTATTCTACCATTATTGATATTAATCTTCTTTAGTCTTACCATTATATAAGTGTTAATCATAGAAAAACTTTCTCTCTGTGGGATCGACTCTGACTTACCCTACTACATAGTTAGGAGGATTAGTTACGTTATTTATTTTATTAGGTGTGTGACACACCTATCAAGAGTAAAACTGAACTATATACCTCTAGCATGAAGAAAGATGAAATTCAAAGAGTGTTTGATGTGTCAAGCTTGGTAAGTTACCCTTTAAATACCTAGGGATGCCTATCAGCTACAATAGAATTTATGTGAAGGAGTGTATTATGTTAGTGGAAAAAATGACAGCTAGAGTTAGATATTGGAGCATTAGGAATCTATCATACCAGGGGTGACTCACTCTGGTGAATTCAGTTTTAATGAGCATCCGTATTTACTGGGCACAGATCTTTGTTTTGCCTAGGAAGATTTTGAGAGAGATTAAAATGATATGTAGAGCATATTTGTGGACTTGAGAATATTACAGTAAGAAGGGTGGGTATGTTGCCTGGCCTAAAGTGTGTATTCCTAAATAAACAGGTGGTTTAGGAATCAGAAACATTATAAAGCGGAATACAACAGCAATATGGAGATACTCTTGAGCAATAGCTGCTAAGAAGGATAATTTGTGGATCAAGTAGGTTAATGAAGTGTATATCAAGGATAGAAGCTGGTGGGAGTATTCTCCACCTAATGGTTGTAGTTGGTATTGGAAGAAGATATGCGAAGTGAAAGAGGAATTGAAGAGTGTGTTCAATGCAAATCAATTAGCTCAGTTGGAGATTTTCTCAATAAAAAATACCTATCAGTCTCTGATAAGTGATTGTACAAGAGTGCACTGGGACAAGTATGTTTGGAATAAAATATCTATTCCTAAACATAGGTTTTTTATGTGGCTAGTGATGCACAACAGAATTCAAACAACAAGCAGATTACACAAGATGGGAGTTAGTGATAACTCTAGATGTCTGGTTTGTGGAGATGAAGAGGAAACACAAGAACATTTGTTCTTTGCCTGTCACTTCAGCAACACAGTGCTGCAGATGGTGGTTGGTCAGTTATAATCCGGTGTAACACACAATACAGTCCAGTGATTACTTCAAAGGATTGCTAGAGGCAGATTATCAAAATTTCAAAAGTAAGTGTCGATCTGCTGCAACAATTAGTGCGATGGTCTATCATATTTAGTGGACCAGGAATGATGTGTATTGGAATCAATGTGTTTTAAGTGTTAATAGTATAGTCCATAGAATCCAAAAGAATGTAATAGACAGAAGCTATAGTGTTATACCAAGGAGAGTAGCTAGTACAGATTGAGAATAGTTAAGGCTACTAACAATGCAAGTGTGTAATCAGTTGTGTTTGGGTGCCTTTGTGGGAGCAGGGGGTCCAACCTAGTTGGTTTGTCCCCACCTTGGTCTACCTTAGGCTGTTCTTGTTTGTGTTGAGCTATATATTACTTATTTACTGAGCAAAAAAAAAACTATTAAACTTGAGTGTATATAATTTACAAATATGTTTAAATCTAAAAAAAATTTTAAAAAAAATTACAGATTCCGGTCTAACAGGCCCAAAACCAAAACCGTACCGGAAAATTTTCGGTCCGGTCCCGGTCCACATAATTTCCAGATTCCGGTCCACCAGTCCCGGTCTCGTCCGATCATGAACCGGTGCACACCCCTAATTCTGTGAATATTATCACACGTTTTTTTATATATAGTATTTAGTTTATGATACTAATACTATGTTGCCAAAGGTATGGATATAGTTTTTTATAGGATTATTATGTAATTTAGTTATAGAGTTTACAATAATAAATAATAAAGTGAATTAGCAATTCATAACATGAGATAAAAAGGGTTTTTAGTAAAGTTTTACTCTCCATTCAACCAGACAATGGAAAATAAGTTTAAAGGAAAGTCACTTTCCTTGCAACCTAACAATGAAAAGCAATTTAGAATTGAGTTTTCATTTGGAAAGTGATTTTGAAGGAAAACAACTTTCCATTGAAAATGTTTTCCATCCAACCAAACAGACTCCTAGTAGTCCTAGTGTCAGCTTAAATTTGATGATCATTAACAATAGAGAAGCTTAAGAAAGTGAGACTAATAAGATTATTTTCACAAAGCATTAATATTCAACTGGAGAGTTTTGTTATTGAAACTAAGCTGCCAGGCGCCAGTCTGATCAATGAGGAATAAAAATGACAATGTTCACTGTTTTTAGGATACTATGTCGTTTAAAGAACTCAAGCTTTATTCCTTTTTAGTTTTTACCTTTTGTTCCAACTTTCACGTTTTCTTAGGGATTCAGATGAGCGGATTAGCCTATAATATTTTTTTAGATCCTTAGAATTTTTTTTGGGCTGTCCTTGTATAGGATTTAACCGAAAGGTTCAATATAAATAATCCCCTTCTCCTCTTCAGTCCCCAACAATTGTTAATGCCTCACACAAGAAGATGAGAGGTGGTATCCTTGGACCGTCACTTGTAGTGGATAGCCTATATTTTGTAAACAAGCTTGTAGTACACCACTCAAAAAGCTCTTACATATTTGGAGAAAAATGATGCAAAAATGAGGAACTTATGTAAGTCAATCTCATCTTTAATACAATTCAGGTAATTGATAAGAGATGGATCATGCGGAGTTTAAACAACCAAATAGTAGGGCATAGGCAAGGTCAAACAGTTATCTCGAGATCCAACTCAAACTAGAATACAAGTGTATAAATAGAGAAAAGAGTCATAAAGCACTTACAAAATTTAAATAGAGAACAAATTTCAACACATTGTATGATTGTATCCTTGTGTACTACAATTTTGCCTTTTATTTACGTAGTTAGTATAAAAATGTATTGTTTTCTTGTGTTGATATTAAATGCTTAGTTATGATTTATATTATGCTGAATCGTCTACTTTCTTTCTTTTTCAGCAAATGAGTAGAAACTATTTTAAGCATTTTTAGAGGGAGTAACATAGGAAGAATTTGTTATGTATAAAAGTTGTAGGCTTGTAGTTATTAATTAATACGTTATCGCTTTACCTAATTAACTAGTTCTTACCGATCACAAATACATTTTGAGCAAATAGCATATGTAGTAATGTAGTTGGTCTCATTTCGTGATGACACATAGTTGAGTTTATTTTTGAAAGGAACCCAAAAGGAAACTACTTAATCACATCACAAAGAGCCAAAGCAACAATGTTTTCGGGAACATCATTGACCCACCACCGTTTCCCAACTTCCATAGGTTGAAAGTGAGCTAGATTATGGGCGACTTTTTTACCATTCCGCTTAAAAGAAAGCCAACTAATAGAACGAAAATTAGAAGCTAATGCAAGAACATCATCAATGATTAAATGAAATTCACTAGAGCCCGAAGACTTTTGACGAAGGGCCTGGATCACCATCAAGCTGGCACTCTCCACCACAACCTTCTCCCACTCCAATCGACGAGCTAGTTGTAACCCAACAAACACGGCTTTGGCCTCCGCAATACCCACGCTCCAGCCCACACACGCCTACTCAACCACACAACCCAGCACTATCCCCTCACTGTCACGGGCAACAACGTCCAGCCCCATTTCCACGCCCTCGAGCTACCCAGCGTCGGTATTAACCTTCAACCAGCCCACATCCAGGGGTTTCCACACTTGCGGATGAGGAGAGCACTCAGTCCCCACCCCCGCCTTCCTCTCCAAACACACCTGAAGAACCTCGCCATGAATTTTTCGAGTATGGGTCATGGTCTCCTCCGGGTGAACAAACTCCATCTCCATCACCGCTTTACACCTAGCTCCCCAAATCGCCCAACAAACCGTGACAAACAAACCAATATCCTCCCCCTCCAACTTCTTAAAACATCACTCCCACCAATCCATTAACTTTAAGCCCCCTCTAGGCTCCGCTAGCTTGAGCCCACTAGCTTCCCACACCCTTTGCGCAAGTCGACATGTATGGACAGCATGTACCTCCGATTCATCAGCAGCCCCACAAACCCCACACACCGACGGGATATCAGCTACGCAGCGACTCAGACCGAGCCTTGTAGGCAACACCTCAAGACACGCACGCCACGCAAAAAGTTTAACTCTAGGGAGCGTCGTAGTACTCCATATTGTTTTCTAAATATCCGAAACTTGAGATGAGGCCTCCTCATGCGCATACCAATCATCATTAACCATAGCTCTATAGGGAGAACGAACAGAAAACCCATCATCCTTCTCCAAATGCAACATAAAACAACCTCCGGGAGCCTATTACTTAGCGGAATACTCAAAATGCGACCAGCTTCAAAAGGTAAGAAAATATTATTTAGGAAAAATTGATGCCAAGGGTCCTAAGTATGGCCAAACATTTTTAAAAAGTCTAAACTATAGATTAACCAATGCAAGTCCCAACTTTAAGGGGTGTGACTTTGAGCGGCCGTTTAGGTTACTAACCTGCTACTGCAGGTTATATGTCATGTGACCTCATTAAAAAGTCATGTGACAACCAAAAATATCCCAATCCCATTGTTCTTTTGTTATAAAATTCTCTTTTCACTCCTCTTTTTATTTCTTTCTAAGCTCTTCTTCTTCTTCTTCTTCTTCTTCTTCTTCTTCTTCTTCTTCTTCTTCTTCTTCTTCTTCCATTTAGTTCAAAATTCTTCTTCGAATTGCCATATTTAAGTTCAATAACTATCTATTGCATGTAAGTAAGATACCTAGATTTAGAAACTTAAAACACCCACCTTAGCGATTTCCCTTTCATCTTTCGCCTCCTACCTACCTAGACGCTTCAATTCCCATATTTCAATCCCTAACACCAATCCTTTCTTCTTCCTCCTTATTGAACCTAGAAGAGATACATAGATGACCTGCAATTTATTGTTATAAACCACTTCCATTGGAACATTAAAAAAAATTACCGAATAAATTTATCCAAGCAATTAAAAACAAGCATGCATAATTATCCAATAAATTAAAAAAAAAATTGCAGTTTCATAAAAAATAATGGAACTTTTTTTTTTATATAAAAATAAAAGTTTTAATGATAATACTAAAAAATGGGGAGCGACAAGTATGCCTATGGGTTGTTCTTCGTCTCCTCTTAGTTCTGCTTATTTTGGAATTTTTTATGTAACTATTAGTTCGTTTTGACTTTTCCTGGTTGACTGATGTAATACCCCGAACCTTAATCTCATTTTATTAATCACTAATTACGTTTATTTGCTTAATTGCATCCTAAATTTTTCCGAAATGATCATGTTTAATTTATTTTCTAAAATAAATATATTTTGGATCTAATTTATTTAAAATTAGTTGAGTAGTATTTGCTGAAAAGGAAACCCGAGATCCCAAATTTGTTTCTCCTTGTCGGTTGGGAAGTAAAACCCAAAACTTATTTTTCTTTTCCCTTGGTCGGTTAAATGAAACCCCAAACCAAACCCTTCTCTATCATCATTTCTGTCACCAAAAGAAAACTCCAACCCGTGAAACCCCAACCCCTTATTTCTCTCTCTCTCTCCGCCTGCGCCGATGTGGTGTGATGCTCGTCGGAGCTCGTGTGCACCGTTGCTCGGTCGTTTTCAGCTCATCGAAGGTGTGTGTGTGGTGTTCGTTCTCTCTATCTCTCTCTCTCAGGCATCGTCCTCTCTTCTATCTCGTCGCTGCGCCAGCATTGCTCGCGTCACCTGCACCCTTGCCGGTGCCTCACAGCCTCACCAGAGCTCACCCCTCCGCCAGATGTGTCTGCCGCTGCCGGAGTCCAACTACTCCCCCTGTCGTGTCTTCCCTGCTCTTGAAGCAGAGGTGAATTACCTCCTGTTTCTTTATATTCAGATTTTTAAGATTCAAAAACTCAAGCCCAATCATACATTTATCAATTAGATATAGTTTGGGTCTAAAAATCTGACTTAGTGTTAATTTGTTAAATCATAAACCATGTTAATTAATCACTGTAGGCATGAATTTTTGAATTCCTTTAATGCCTACACGCGTGTGAGCGGGTTTATTTGACTACCCCATTGTTAAGGTTTTATTAAAATATGTTTTGAAGTCGCCAACAATTCTTTAGAGAAAGAATCATAAACCTAATTGGATATTGAAATGGAAGGGACATCTTAGGGACTTATCCAATGTAGATTTTCCCGTCATGACTCCATTGATGGTCAGGAACCAAAAAGTGAGTTCGGGGGTGAGGGTACAATATAGTCAGGAACTATATTGCCCATTGCTGGCCTCTACTAAATACCGATTCACAACAGATTTTATGCAATAGAACAATCAGATAATATTTTAAAGCACCCTAAAATAATTAATCTAGATTGGTTCAGGAAACACATCAAAAGACTAATTATTTAGTGATCAGTTATTAGGCAATCATTTTACAAGGTTCCTAATAGGTTGTCCAAATTATTTGAATTAATGAGAACAATTCTGTAGGTCTTATTTAGCATAATAACATGTGGGTGAGAAAATGGCATGCAGGACAATCATAATATCATGAATATTATATACAAGAATAGTAATAAAAAATAGGAAAATAAAATACTACATGGAGTTAGTATAATATGTAATAATTACAATCGCAGGAATACGTTAACAATCTACATCATGAATAGAAGGTTAGTAACTTCAAGAAAATAATAAAAATAAAATAAAAAAATAAAAAAAAGATGGTTAATTTAGTTGACCCTCAGAAAGGTCGTTGATTTGTACAGATCTTGAAAAATTGAATGTTGTTCGAGTCTTAAAAAATTTATGTTTTCACGATTTGCGTCGAGTCGACTAAGAAAAAATATTTGTTGTAGTGTAGTACTTGGCGGGGGTGTTGTATGATGATTAGTGGATGAATGATAAATCTTGTTACGTTGACTTAGGGTGATGATTATTGATGTAGTATATGATGATTTAGGTGTGATAGTGATGATCAGGTAGTGGGGAATTTGTTATGCGAGGAGTATAAGTTAGCAGGTGATGTGGCGCAGGTGTGTAGTTTGGTGCTATGAGTTGACCAAAGGTTGAGAGATTAGGGAGGTTAGGCGGTGGGTTAGTGTGAGGCGAGAGAATTTGTTTTGGATCGTGGGTTTTTGTTAGATATGCCGTGGGAGTTATTGAGCAGTGAGGAGATGAGTTATATATATGGTTAGGTAGTTGGGATGCAATAGGTTTCCGAAAGTTAGTAAGTTTCTAAAAGATTTTTATCATAAAAGATTTTAGAAAAGAGTTAGATAAAAGATATTCAAAAACAGTTTGGGAAAAGATTATTTTTGTAAAAGATATTTTTATTAATAAAACTAATCAATATAATTAATTAATTATATTAATTAAATTGGGCTAGAAAAGGGGTTTCATAAAATTGGGCTTTTATAAAAACTATTTTTAAAAGATTTTCAAAGATGGGCCTTTAAAAGGTTATTTTGAAACGTTTTAGGAAGTGGGTTTAGTAAAACTATTTATAAAAAAGGTTTTCACAAATGGGTTAATAAAAAGGGTTATTAGAAAATGGTCTTGGGCTTAAAACATTTTATTTTAGACTTGTTCCTTATTCTTTCCTCGATCCGGACCAATTGGAGTGGGGTATTGGTCATCATAGGGTACTAAATGGGGAGACACGATTATGTGTCTACAGAAGCCCCCACTTTGACTGAGGTTTGTAAAACCGAAAGTCAAAGTATACGTGTCGGGACGGAGAATGATTTCAGATGCTCTGCAATCCAAAATCACTCTTTTGCGCCGGTAACTGCAAAACAAGCAAGAGCGTCAGGAACAAAAATACATGAAACATTTTTGCAAAGTAATTGTAATTCTGCAAAAATGAAATGATATATGGGAAAAAGAATCATGAGCTATTATGATCCGGCTCATGTCGGGATGGAGTTTTTGGCCTGCTCCATGGCAATATGTGTAGAGCAATTGACGTGGAGTGTTTGGCCTGTTCCAAGGCAATTATTGCGGAATATTTGGCCTGTTCCAAGGCAATTGTTGCGGAATGGTTGGCCTGTTCCAAGGCAATTGTTGTGGAATGTTTGGCCTTTTCCAAGGCAATTGGTGCGGAATGGTTGACCTTTTCCAAGGCAATAGGTGCGGAATGTTTGGCCTTTTCCAATGCGATTGGTGCGGAATGTTTGGCCTTTTCCAAGGCAATCGGTGCGGAATGTTTGGCCTTTTCCAAGGCAATTGTTGCGGAATGTTTGGCCTGTTCCAAGGCAATTGGTGCGGAATGTTTGGCCTATTCCAAGGTAATTGTTGCAGAATGTTTGGCCTTTTCCAAGGCAATTGGTGCGGAATGTTTGGCCAATTCCAAGGCAATTGTTGCGGAATGTTTGGCCTTTTCTAAGGCAATTGGTGCGGAATGTTTGGCCTTTTCCAAGGCAATTGGTGCGGAATGTTTGGTCTTTTCCAAGGCAATTGTTGCGGAATGTTTGGCCTATGCCAAGGCAATTGTTGCAGAATGTTTGGCCTATTCTAAGGCAATTGGTGCGGAATGTTTGGCCTTTTCCAAGGCAATCGGTGCGGAATGTTTGGCCTTTTCCAAGGCAATCGGTGCGGAATGTTTGGCCTGTTCCAAGGCAATTGGTGCGGAATGTTTGGCTTATTCCAAGGCAATTGTTGCAGAATGTTTGGCCTTTTCCAAGGCAATTGGTGCGGAATGTTTGGCCAGATCCAAGGCAATTGTTGCGGAATGTTTGGCCTTTTCCAAGGCAAGTGGTGCGGAATGTTTGGCCTTTTCCATGGCAATTGGTGCAGAATGTTTCGTCTTTTCCAAGGCAATTGTTGCGGAATGTTTGGTCTATGCCAAGGCAATTGTTGCAGAATGTTTGGCCTTTTCCAAGGCAATTGTTGCGGAATGTTTGGCCTATTCCAAGGCAATTGTTGCAGAATGTTTGGCCTTTTCCAAGGCAATCGGTGCGGAATGTTTGGCCTTTTCTAAGGCAATCGGTGCGGAATGTTGGGCCTTTTCCATGGCAATCGGTGCGGAATGTTTGACCTTTTCCAAGGCAATTGTTGTCGAATGTTTGGCCTGTTCCAAGGCAAATGGTGCGGACTGTTTGGCCTATTCCAAGGCAATTGTTGCGGAATGTTTGGCCTTTTCCAAGGCAATTGGTGCGGAAAGTTTGGCCTATTCCAAGGCAATTGTTGCGGATTGTTTGGCCTTTTCCAAGGCAATTGTTGCGGAATGTTTGGCCTTTTCCAAGGCAATTGTTGTCTCCCGAGCAATGTATACTGAAAATTTATAGAGTAACAAGATTGTATGTAAGCTTATGAATGTTCGTTGAGTTGTCGCGTGTAATGTCACGACGAACATTTGACATCATTTGAAATTAAGTGTGTGGTCTCCACCTGGCTAAGAAGCCCCCAAGCGTGTTGTTCAGGATTGTGCGCCAAACGCATCGGCCTGCGCTTGGCGTGGTATGCTGCACTGGACGCAGTTTGCGGCGTGCGATGTCGTTGTCGGTGCGCTGGACGCACCATGTACTTGTCCTCTATTGTTAAATTGTAATGGTCCGCATACCTTGGCAGAGTATAACTTGTATTGAGCCGTTGGGTACCTGTGAATACAAATAACACACATATATACAGACAAACAACTAGGGCACATGCATGTGTCCTGTGATGTGGGTGCTAGTGTATAGATAGGACATGACTTGACTTGTCTTGATTTGACTCGACTTGCCTTGACTAGACTTTGGCTTGACTTGACTTGACTTGACTTGACTTGACTTGCATGTGTTATCGTGTGTGCATACATGTGTGTATATGTGTGTGCGACTCGATGATTGACGCTAGAATCCTATGGCTAAGGACGAAGAAAGCAATGCTTGACACAATGTTTGGATGATGCAGATATGTAACGCAAATGCTGAGATGTGATACTAATGCAAAGATATGATTTTGATGCAGATGATATGATATGATGTTTTGATCGTTCCATTAGGAGCTCAAATTTTCGTTTAGAAAACTGTTTTTCAAAGAGGAGTAATGGGAAGCCCCCAAGGATGATCCATGTAGGTTATGTTTGATTCGAAGTGTGTTGTAGTTGTTACGGGCCTAAGCGAGCCCATAAAACAATTAGGATCTCGTATGGGTCTGGAGCCCACAATATTTTGTATGGACTCGTAATGAAGTCCTTGTCAAGGTACACATGGAGCCTATGAAAGAGGAGACATGGGAAGCCCCCAAGGATGATTCATTCAGTTAATGGATGATGTTTGATTTACAATTTATTATAGAACGAGCTTTTGTAGCGCTTGAGTTGTATATGCTTCGATGTTTGTATGCCAAGGGCCTATGTGAGCCCATGAAGTAGGTTCGATCTTGTATCAGTGTGGTTTTTGAAACCCAAAATTTCATGTATGGACTCGTAATGAAGTCCTTATCTCAATAGGTTTGGACTTGGAGCCTATAATTTTTTGGGTGGACCAGTGATGGAGTTGATGAAGTACCCAGCTTGATTGCTTGATTTTGAAGATATCTCATCACGCTTAGTGGAAGTTTCGAACAAAGATTCCATATAGGGTTCCTAAGGTGAAAAAGACAAGAAAGGCCAAAGAAAGGAACACTCAAAGATGAAGCGCGGTCATAGACCGAGTGTTGAAAGGTTATACTAAAGGGTGGCTTAGAAGCGATAATGCGGCTTAGAAAAGGGAAGTGATTAGAATAAGATAATGAATCGACTCATGCAATGAGGTAGGCTAATGATGCAGGTTCAAATTCCAGTCTAGTTCTAAAGGTAGGGATGAGCATTGAAAACTCATGATTTGGGAGATCGCGCTTTTCAAATGGGCCTAGGCGAGCCTTAAAAATATGTTGTGAATTAAAATGGTCGGGCCTCAAAAGAGGTTGCCTACGTATCCATGATAGAATCAGGCCGATCGTAGCTCTTAACATTTTAAATGGTGGCCTAGCATTTTGCTTTGGAGCCATTTGCAATGAATTTAAGCATTGAATTGTAAGAGGTCTTTAGCAAGGGTGGATAATGATGTTGGTTTGGTTTGGTTTAAAGCGGTCGGACCTCAGGGTGACGTTTCCTACGTATCTTTAGCAGAATCAGACCATTCGTAGTTCAGGTTGATGAATGAGAAGGTGCCCTGACTTTTGCCTAAGTCGCCCTTATGGGTTTTCGACCTAGCGGGCTTGGGTTTGTCTTTTATGGTTTATTGGAATGTAATGTGGTTGGTTGCCGGTTGAGAAGGTTCCAGAGGTTTGAAGGTTAAAGGTTTTGAAGGAAATACTTTTGACAAAGCTATTGATGGGCTTATTTGCAACACTTCTTTTTTCTATATTTTTTTTATTTTGCACTTTTTGTATAAATTTTTTTTGCTTTTGCTTTTTTATTTTTGCTTTTGATTCTGTTGCTCATTTTTTTTTACTTGCCCTTTACATTGAATTGATGTCAAGTGTACTTCATATGAGGTAGGTTAAAGGGAGAGGGGTGTTATTGAAGTGAATGGCAAGGATCGGCGAAATAGTTGTAGGGAAATGGAAGGAATGCCTATATATGCCAGTTGTTCATTGCCTTTATTCGAATAGTCATGAGAATTAGAAATTCATTTCTTTTAAGACGACAATCGTGATTTTCATTGATGCTCATTAGTGCAAGGTTAGAAAAGAAATACTCATTTATTGATTGGAAATTATGAGTACATGCAATAAGAGGGAAAATCCTGTATTAAACTGGGAAAAATAAGAGAAATGAAACAGAAAATGAAATCATAAGTCTAGACTCCTACAGTCCTACTTCACGTGACGAGACAGCTTCATTGTTTCGATCTTTATGAGGTCTCTTTCTACATGAAAAGAGAAGAAGTGTAATTTTTTCGTGCTGATTGAACCTAAGCGAGTCCAAATGTCTTAATGAGTGATTGTGCTCGGAGATATGTCTACTTCTATGACATTGAGGTCATTATCTTCGGTATTTTTCGGCAAATCATTCTCAATCTGGATACCCACATCATATACTCTTGCGAAGCTATCAAGACCCAAGTATTTGAGGTGGTTTTTGTATTTAGGGAGGAGGTTAGAAACGAATATTCGTACCAAGTCTTTTTCTGCAGGCCTTGATACCATATGGGTGATTTCTCTCTCCACCTATTCAGATAAGTGGTAAAACCTTCATTTTCACCTTGTTTAAGAACCTCGAGTTCTCTAAGGGAGGTTTGCATTTGTGCGTTCGACTCATATTGTTTCATGAAAGCAATAGTGATGCATTCCCAAGTTTTAGTTTGCTTGGGGTCTATGGAATAGAACCAATTCTGACATATTGGGTCCAACGACATCGGGAATACCATTGGGTAAAGTTCAGGGTCAACCGATTTGATGATCATGGTTGCACGAAAATTCCTTAAATGATATTTAGGATTATCGGTTGGTTTAAATTTAGGGATGTTAGTTATAGAGAACTCTTCAGGAAGTTTCCCTTTCAGTTTGGTGTTATCAATGGGCTCAAAATAGGAATTTGCATTGGTTACCCTATGAACAACACTCTCCATTATCTTATTGAATCCAAGAGACTCACCAGACTCGATCTTCTCAAGCCTTATAGTTATTTCTTCCATCATGCTGGACAGCTTGGCTAAAGCTCTAGCCATTTCAGCAAGTTGTTGCTCGTCAATGTCGCTTAATTTCTACATAGATCATCAGAGGAGATTTAGAGATAGAATGATGATGGAGAGAGAGAAATGGAATGAAAGAATGTATGTTTGTTTAAAAGTTGAGCTTCTAGGAACAAATCTGAATATCCTATATGCATGATGATTTTTTTTTTGAATGCACCTAGACTTAATGCATGTATGCATCACTTTTTTTTTTTGGATGCACCTAGACCTAATGCATGTATGCATAACTCAATCTATGCGTTCAAACCTGTAAAGGCTATCTACATATCCCAAAAGAGGGAATCAGTTCGCTTGTAGTTCAGGACTACTAAATGCGGAATGCATGAGATGAAATGGAGAGTATGGATGCAATGAGACTCCTAAATGCCTAATAACTCTAGTTATGCATGAAGTGTATGAATGATGGACTATGCAATGTAAAATGATTTTAGTATGGATGCAGTTCTAATAAACATGAAATTCCTAGATTTGATAGACTTCTAATAAAGATGGACTTTCAAGGATGCTAGACTCCTAATGTGCGTGAAACTCTAGTGGACCTAGACTCCTAAAGTGAATGAAATTCTAGTGGATCTAGACTCCTAAAATGGACAGAATTCTAATGGATTTAGACTCCTAAGACGAATGGAACTCTAATGGGTTTAGACTCCTAATGATGGACAAAATTCTAATCGATTTAGACTCCTAATGATGGACAGAATTCTAATGGTTTTAGACTCCTATTATGCATGAACTTTCTATGGATTATAGACTTCTAAGATGGCAAGAACTCCAACGACCCTAGACTTCTTAGATGGGTGAACCTAGACAGGGTTAAGACTCCTAACATGGATAGAGTTAGACGGGATTAAGAACTCTAAATGGAGTGAAACTGGATGAACCTAGACATTTGGGTGAGACGGACTTTTAGTGCAGTTAGAATTTCTAAGAGGATGAAACTTTTACAATAAGATGGAAACTAAAAATAAAACCTAGAAGATGTACACAAAAAGGATGGATAATATAAATGAAAGGATGAATTTTTGAAAGAGATATGGGATAAGAGATGGGATGAAATTTTGAAAAAAGATAGGAGAATAATTTTTCGAAAAAAAAAAGATGAGGATGAAATTTCAAAAAGGATGGGAGATATAGTTTCTGGAAAAAGATGAAGATAGAAATTTTGCAATAGATAGGAAAAAGGTGGAGAGATTTTTTTTGAAAAAAGAGGTGGAGATAGAATTTTTGAAGTAGATAAGAGATCGAAGATGGGATGGAATTTTGAAACAAATAGGAGATATAGTATGGTAAAGGATGGGGATAATAGGAAGTTGGCAACGAAACTAAATTAAGATTCAACGCACAACAAATAGGTTAGATGCACTAGACGCATACATCAAGAAGCAGGACGAAATTTGTGCTGAGCTGGAAGTCGCGCTTGACGCAGGCCACTACGCCTCACGCAAGATTGAAGCGCTGGACGCAGAAAGGAAATAAAGGAAGAGACGCTGAGCGCGAATTGCTTGCGTCCGACGCTGGCATGCTGCGCCACTCGCATAACTACTGCGCGACACGCAAGCAATACGAAAGTCCGCTTTTGCTTTTTTAATAACGTAAATTCACTTGATGACTTTAGTTCTAAAAAAACCCACGACATTATACAACTCAATGATAGTGAATCATCCTCAAACTATTTTTAATAAAATTAATTAAATTGGGCTAGAAAAGGGGTTTCATAAAATTGGGCTTTCATAAAAACTATTTTTAAAAGATTTTCAAAGATGGGCCTTTAAAAGGTTATTTTGAAACGTTTGAGGAAGTGGGTTTAGTAAAATTATTTATAAAAAAGGTTTTTAAAAATGGATTAATAAAAAGGGTTAGAAAATGGTCTTGGGCTTAAAACATTTTATTTTAGACTCGTTCTTTATTCTTTCCTCGATCCGGAACAATTGGAGCGGGGTATTGGTCATCATAGGGTACTAAATGGGGAGACACGATTATGTGTCTACAATCACCTTGATGGGTGGTGGGACGCGGTCGTACGCGCTACCAAAGATAAAAGTTTATTTTCCTTCTTTCCAATACAAATAAATGTAAGTGACAAGTAGGGTCGAATCCACAGAGACTTGGGGACTAACTCGTGCTTATAATAGATCAAATGGGGGTTTTGGGATTAAAGAATTGAATAACTAAATATGAAGAACTAAAGAACAATCAAAAAGTAATGTAATCAAGAAGAGAAGAATCTTGAGTTCGGTTAATGGCCACTTCGATTCGTACTATTGATCATTGGTTTCTCAAATGTGTAACTTTACTCTTAATTACTCAAAGTTGGAAATCAAATTCCTTTCCCTCAAAAGTATCGTTAAACAATCACAATCAGATGATCATAAAACTTGAACTAAAGATTAATCTAATCTAATCAGAGATTAAATTCAAATCAATAGAACATCAACGAACTAGGAAACAATGAGCCAATTAACAAATTGCTAGCACAACATATTCAAATTGGAACTTGTGATTTCTCTAGTGATTAATCAAGAATAATCAGATTCATTAATCAAACCCTAGATTACTACTCATGAAAGAAGAACAGATGAATCGGCATCAATTCTAAATCCTAGCAAATGATAAATCGAATGTATAAACTAGTAATACTCCTAGCAATACATACCACAATCATAGATTAAAATCAAGAAATCACAATTATAATTAAGAAAAAGTTAACAAAGAGAAACCTCACAATAATAGACCGAAGCTTGATTAACCGTTCTCAAGACTAGATTTAGGCTACAATCGACATAGCATCCATCAAGCAAATCTTCAAACTAATTATTCGAAACTCAAAAAGGGAGAAAATAGGGATTAGGGTTCTTCTCTCTATCCTCTCTAATTCAGTCCAGAAATTACAAGATATCCCTCAAAACAACATTTTTTTTTTCTAATTAATAAAACCTAAGGAAAGCCAGCATAAAACATAGTCCTATATCATGACATGAATCGACAAATGAAAAACGTGGGGGCGTCCCCTACTCAGCGACGCGCTGCACTTCATAGACCCGGGTGTAGTGATAAGTATGCAAGGGTTGCTAGGTCGTCGCCCGGAAGCGACGCGCCATCCCGGCGCCCGGGGGTGGTGTCAAATATGCAAGGGTTCCCGCGTCAGGGACGGGTGCGGGTAAAGAAGCTAGTCCAGGGTAGTGGTAGGGGTAGTAGGTTGCGCTTTGGAACATGGAACATTGGCTCTTTGACGGGAAGATCGGCGGAGGTGGTGGAGGTTATGAGGAGGCGAAAGATTCACATAATGTGCCTTCAAGAGACTAAGTGGGTTGGTGAAAAAGCAAGAGAACTAGCCCCATGGGGTTATAAGCTTTGGTACTCCGGAAAGGATAAGTGTAGGAATGGAGTAGGCATCATTATTGATAAGGAATATATTGATGATGTGGTGGAAGTTTCGAGGAAGAGTGACCGCATTATGAGTATCAGGCTAGTATTAGGGAGTAAGGCGGTGACTATCATAAGCGCATATGTGCCGCAAGTAGGATTAGAAGCATTTATTAAACAACAATTTTGGGAGGATTTGGAGGAGGTTGTGCAACGAGTGCCTATTAATGAAAAATTGATCATTGGTGGGGATCTCAACGGACATGTGGGCACTAGTCGAGTTGGCTTTGAGAGCATTCATGGAGGTTTTGGGTATGGGGAGAGAAATGAAGCTGGAAGTGGTATCTTGGATTTCGCATTAGCCTATGGTCTTAGTATTATGAACACTTGGTTTGAGAAAAGAGAATCTCACCTTGTGACGTATAGGAGTGGAAGTAACGCGAGTCAGATTGACCTCTTTTTAGTAAGGAATGATTGGCGGAAGAGTTATACAAACTGCAAGGTGATACCGGGTGAGAAAGCGACCACCCAACATAGACTAGTCGTACTTGATTTTCGGGGTAGGAAGTCTTTAAGAAAGCGAAAACCCAATGTGGAGCCGCGAATCAAGTGGTGGAAGCTCCAAGGGGAGCACAAAGAGAACTTCTTAGCTAAGATGGCTAGTAAAGATATTTGGTCTTGTAACACGGAAATGGATGTAGATTCGACATGGACAAAGCTAGAACTTGGTATAAAGGAAGTGGCGAAAGAGGCCCTTGGAGAATCTAAAGGAACTGTACCATCAAGTAAGGACACATCTTGGTGGAACGAGGAGGTGAGAAAAGCGATAAAAAACAAACGAGAAAGTTATAAACTTTTGGGAAAAGATAGCAGCGATGTGAACTATGAGAAGTACAAAGAGGCTAGAAAAGAAGCCAAGAAGGCAGTACGGGAAGCTAAAGCACAGGTAAACAAAGAGCTTTATGCAAGATTGGATACGACAGAAGGTGAAAAAGACATTTATAGAATTGCGCGTATGAGGGACAAGAAGACAAGAGACATAAGAAAGGTAAAATGTGTCAAGGGTGTGGACCAAAGAGTGCTTGTGGAGGATGAGGAGATAAAGGATAGATGGAGGTCGTACTTTGATACCTTATTCAACGGTGATAAAGCACAAGACATTGGGGATGTACACATTCCGCCAAGTATGTTAAATCGAGAGTTTATGAGGAGGATTCAAAAGGGAGAAGTCGTTGCAGCATTTAAAAAGATGGGATTGAAGAAAGCTACGGGGCCAGATGGCATACCTATCGAAGTTTGGAGATGTTTAGGGGGGAGAGGAATCGAATGACTGACAACATTCTTCAACATGATTTGGAGACCCAACAAAATGCCATTAGAATGGAGGAAGAGTACTTTGATTCCTTTGTATAAGAACAAAGGCGATGTACAAGATTGTACCAACTACCGAGGAATCAAACTAATGAGTCATACGATGAAACTCGGGAAAGGGTGATTGAGCAAAGACTTAGGAAACATGTGAAGATATCGTGAGAACCAATTTGGATTTATGCCTGGAAGATCGACTATAGAGGCCATCCACCTCTTAAGACAAACAATGGAACATTACCGTGATAGGAAGAAGAATCTACATATGGTTTTCATTGATTTGGAGAAGGCATATGATAGAGTACCAAGAGAAATACTTTGGTGGGCGTTGGCAAGGAAAGGTGTTCCACAAAAATATATAGATATCATCAAGGATATGTATGAGGGGGCAACTACGAATGTGCGGACTACGGTGGGGAGGACAGAAGAGTTTCCTATTACGATCGGAGTGCATCAAGGTTCTGCACTTAGTCCCTTTCTCTTTGCCCTAGTCATGGACGAACTAACGAGGTCAATTCAAGATAATATACCATGGTGTATGATGTTTGCGGATGATATTGTGTTGATTGATGAGACAAAGGAAGGTATTGAGAGAAAGTTGGAATTGTGGAGGCATACATTAGAAGCCCGGGGTTTTAGATTGAGCAGAAGTAAGACGGAGTATATGGAGTGCAAGTTCAGTGGGGTTACAAGCAGCGAGGCGAGGACGGTCACTTTGGATAGCAAAGTGGTTCAAGGATCGAACGTCTTCCGTTACCTAGGATCCATTCTCCAAAAGGATGGAGAACTGGATG
Organism: Beta corolliflora; assembly: GCA_947648045.1. Lineage (NCBI taxonomy): Eukaryota > Viridiplantae > Streptophyta > Magnoliopsida > Caryophyllales > Amaranthaceae > Beta > Beta corolliflora. The sequence goes on from CANSZD010000853.1 coordinate 862,028, forward strand.
GAGACGTGACAAATAGAATTAACGCGGGTTGGTTAAAGTGGAAAAGCGCCACCGGATTCCTTTGTGATTCCGGCATTCCCCAAAGCTTGAAGGGAAAGTTCTACCGTACCGTAATTAGGCCTGCTTTGTTATATGGCACCGAATGTTGGGCGGTGAAACAATGCCACGTTCATAAGATGAACGTGGCGGAGATGCGTATGTTGCGGTGGATGTGTGGCCACACAAGGAAGGACCGATTAAGAAATGAAGTGATCCGGGAAAAAGTTGGAGTTGCATCCATTGAAGAAAAGATGAGGGAGAATCGGTTAAGATGGTTTGGTCATGTGAAAAGGAGATCAGGTGATGCACCGGTGAGAAGAATTGAAGAGTGGAGGAGTAACCAAATTGTAAGGGGTAGGGGAAGACCTATGATGACTTGGATGAAGGTAATTGAAAGTGATATGAGGTTACTTGGGATTGAGGAGAGCATGACGTTGGATAGAAGTGGATGGAGGGGCAGTATCCATGTGGAGGAAGGGGTGTGATTACTGCATTTATTTGTTTAAAACCTTTTGTTGAAAACCTCTTTTAAAACTTGTTGGTGCAAACCTTGTTTTCAAAAAAAAAAAAAAAAAAAAAAAAACTTCTTTAAAAATTCTTAAAAAAAAAAAACCTTTTTATCACTCTTGTCGATGCCATCTCCTCTGGTAACGGTTTCAGTTGACGATTCATGTTAGCCGACCCCAAATCACTTTGGGAATAAGGCTTAGTTGTTGTTGTAATAAAACCTAAGGAAAGCTGAAAACTACCGAAAAGTCGTAGCCGCGTCGAAGTGCGCGAGTCGGGCATCTATGGCGCGCGACTCGGACCTTCGCTGCTGCCTAACAGCATTCTTCGCTCGAAGTGCGTGACTCGTGCGTTGCCTATGCGCGAGTCGGGCACTCAACGCTGTCAATGTCACGCCTTCACTCGATATGCGCGACTCGGGCATGTCTTGCGCGTGAGTCGGGCATGCGATGCTGACATGATCCTGTGCGGCTCGAAATGCGCGGGCCGTGGGAGTGTGGTGCCCAGCTCGGGCACTCGCTACTGCCCAGGATCCGACCTTCTCCACACACGCCCGAGGTGGGCTCTTCAACGCCTATGGTGGGCAAACAATGCCGTAGAGCCACAAAGAGGATGAACTTGGATGCCTCCACCATATAACTCTAGACTCCAAAGAACTTTGTGATCTTTTTATGTTGAATGGATCGCAAACACGGAATGGAAATCCACCTGTAAATGATCATAAACACATATAACCACAAAATATCCTTAAATCTCCTCTAATATCGCCAATTCATCATAACTCCTTCTTCTCCACACTAAGGTATAGATGAGTAAAACTCTCCTTCTTAAACCTTAAACCTTAGTAAAATGGACTTCTCAACACTCTATAATCGCACATAACTTGGCCACATCAAATACCCCCATACTTGAACTTTACTCGACCTCGAGTAAACTCAAAATAAAGGTCAATGAGGCACCCCTTCCAAGCCATTGCTCACCTTTCACTACTCCCCTTATCTCTCCATCCTAGTGTATGATAAAAGTTTGCTATTTCCCCTGATTCGCTCAAAGCCAAGTCTAAGGGGAATAGTCACCCCCACACTTGAGCTAAAAGCTCTCCTGAAATAATGTAAATAGCATTCTCATACTATACTCAACACCAAGATAATAAAAACGCATGACTTTGAACCCCGAAAGATCTCAAAGGATTCAAAGCCATTCAAATCTGCACAACACCACAACCATCCTCATGTTATGAAATGACAAAAGCAAATTCGAATCCTGACAAATCTCAAAGGACTCGAACTTGGACCATCTAAACACAATCACAACCACCAAACTCCTTATTCCTCCAATGATGAGCGAGCTCTAACCTATTCGCCTCTAACTCCGAACATCAAGATGAAAAACCTACCCGAGACACTCCTTATATCACCAATCCTCCTTATGACACCAACTCCGGCAAATGATTTCAAATTTTCTCTCTTTTATCTCTCATTTTGCCTAGGAGCCCTTTCGGGTTTTCATCCTAGCTTCACACACATTTTTTTTATGAGCTCACCATCTCACCCGCTCCAATTAGCCACTTTTTTGCATAGATTGCCCTTTCGGGTTTTCAACCTATCCGGGCCCCCATTTTTGCCTGAGTCACCCGCCCTTGCGGGTTTTCAACTCAGCGGGCTTTCATATTTTTTTTTTTTTTTTTTTTTTTTTTTTTTTTTATAGCAAAAATAAAACAAACTATATACAAGAAAGAAAGCTATCCCTCCCCCCTACTTAATCAAGACATTGTCCTCAATGTGAGAGCAAGTACAAGAAAAACACAAGGAACGAAAAGGGAACAATCAAAAATCGACTCTCACTAAAGTTCTCACTTCTTCAACAATACCAATCTAAAACACTTCACACCCCAACAACATAAGAGAACACATGGACGACAAACACACACACCATCTCACAACCCGACTCCCTATAACACCCAAGTAAATGACTAATCCAAAATTAAATTCATGAGGAGAATATAATTTCAGAAATTTGCACGTTACAGTAGAACCAAATCCAGTATGCAAATGCGCATCATTGCTCGTAAGCATTGCTCATGCACTCCTTCATCAATCTCGACCCTCCAATTTCACCAACATCTCTCAAATGGACACCTCTCAAAGGTCTTTTGATGTATTTTGGCTTAAGTTGGATTATGATTGACTAAAAGTGTTTTGAATTATAGCTCGGGAAACAAGAGGGGAATGGTGGGTGAAGGATAATTTGTTGTGTTGGAGTATTAAAAATGGTGAGGTTGAAGAGTAAGAAGGAAAAGAAAAGGAAGAAAAATAGAAAATGAAAAAAAACGAAGAAAAAGAAAAAGGGGCTCGGGTTGCCTCCCGAGTAGCGTTAGTTTAAAGTCGTTAGCTCGACCTTATACCTCCCACAATCAGTCCGGGGATGGTTCAACTCCTTGTTCCAACACTTGTACTGTAGGTTTGATGAGACAACTTCCCGCACGCCTAGCGTTAGTGATAACGGTGTAAAATTATGCAAGAAATCGGGTGGTCTCTCATGTTTTTGCAACCTCACTACCTCCAATGACTCATGTCCCTCATTCGGTATCATATGTATCACACACTATGGACTCGAATAGTACCCACAAAGCATGAGGGATGTTCGGTCGCTAGGGAATTCTTAGACTCATGAATACCAAATGCTTCTAAATGTCCCCCAAACTCCACGGTTAATGACCCAAAGACCAACATCAATTTTTGTACCGGATGTTTTCAAAAACGGTCTCCCTAAAAGAACAGAGAAACATGACAATCGGACTCCATGTCCAAGACATAAAAGTCGGTAGGAAACCGAAGTTTACCAACATGAACTAACACATCCTCAACCTTACCCTTGGGATAAGAGTGGGATCCGTCAGCTAATTGCACTATGACATTTGTTGCATGCAAAGGGCCAAGCGCTAAAGACTTATATAGCGAAAATGGAATCACATTAATTGAAGCACCTAAGTCTAACATAGCTTTAGGAATACCAATGTCATTAATAGTGCAAGGGATGGCAAACATGCCCGGGTCATCATATTTGGGAGGAAGTGCATTATGAGAAATAGCGAAACATGCTCACTAGTTTTCTCTACTTTGGTTAAAATAGGAGAACTTACCTCACATTCGCGTATGGACTCGTATATACCTTTGTTGCGTTCATACCTTCTATCGGCCCGCAAAGCTTCGGAAAAGGTGGGGGAGGTCGATGCTTTGGAAGTAAAGTAACTTCCTTCTTTCTTGCAACCATGCTCTCTCCCCGGGTTTGTGTATCACCCCCTTATCATGATAGCACTCACATTCTTCTTTGGGTTTACTGTTTGGGAGGGTAATTTTCCAAATTCACGAGCCTCCAGCCTCGCTCACCGCACTCGAAACCCGGCTCATCCGTGTTTCCAAATTCCTTATACTAGAGCGGGTTTCCTCTTGAAACTGAACCATATTCCCTTGCATGGTGGTCACATTCTTAGTTAAGGCATTGAGCATATCTTCAGTAGACATTGTAGAACTTTACCTCAGATCCGAATTCTGACCCTGATGATGACCCTGAACTGGAGCTTGGGGTCTCATGAACTGTTGTTGCGGTTGATGATTGGGTTGTTGGTTACCTTGCTCATTACCATACCTCAACCACGGATTATCTCTCCAACCAGGATTGTATGTGTTGGAATAAAGATCATATCTCCTTTGATTCCCTGAGCCTTGAAAACCAAGAGCATTGACTTCCTCACTTGACCCCTCTTGAAGTTGTAGGCATAATCGGTGGGGTGATCTCAAGCACATATCCCACACGCCTTAACTTGTTGTGGGTGTCCCTTAACAATGAGCTCTCTTACTAGTGAGGTAAGAGCTTGAACCTGTTCTTCAAGTTTGGGATTTTGCGTGTTTGAGCTACTCACATTCACCTTCTTGTGGGTGGACCGCCTACTAAAATGTCTGGAGCCTTCAGAAAGCTCCTCTATCAAAGCTCTAGCGTTCGCTGGAGTCTTATTTATGATCGATCCACCACTAGCCGCATTAATCATCCGCACATCATCATTAGAAAGTCCATTGTAGAAGTATAAGATCAAATCTTCCTCACTATATCCATGATACGGACAGCTTGCACATAGCCTCTTAAAACGCTCCCAATATTCATACAAAGGTTCATCATATCGTTGCTCTATGTTGCTGATCTCTTTCTTGAGTGTGGATGACTTTGAAGCGGGAAAATATTTATCAAGGAACCGCTTCTTCATCTCAGACCAACTGGAGATACACCCCGGTGGAAGATAATATAGCCAATCTTTGGCCGTATCCTTAAGAGAAAAAGGAAACGCCCTCATCTTAACTTGCTCTTCCGTGGCATTACTCGGTTTCATGCTTGAGCACACAACATGGAACTCGGATAGGTTCTTGTTAGGGTCTTCACCACTGAGCCCATGAAAAGATGGTAATAGATGAATGAGCCCTGACTTGAGCTCGAAAGTGGTACCTGCCTCCGGTGTTGGGAAAGTGATACATAATGGTCGGCTGATCAAGATTAGGAGCGGTGAGCTCCCTCGTAGTACGAGTCTCCACCCTAGGTGGCATTTCTTCTCCCAAATTCAATGAAAATGGAAGTTCTTGAAAATTTCTTCTCAATTCCCTTCGCAACCTGAAAAGATTCAATTCTAACTCGGGATCGTAATCCACACAATCTTGGTTAGTAGCACGGGTGCCAACCATATACTAATCAAAAAGTGAAATTTCAAAACACAATCTACAATAAACACGTTTTAGTAGTTGCCAAGTCCCCGGCAACGGTGCCAAAATTTGGTGGGACGCGGTCGTACGCGCTACCAAAGATAAAAGTTTATTTTCCTTCTTTCCAATACAAATAAATGTAAGTGGCAAGTAGGGTCGAATCCATAGAGACTTGGGGACTAACTCGTGCTTATAATAGATCAAATGGGGGTTTTGGGATTAAAGAATTGAATAACTAAATATGAAGAACTAAAGAACAATCAAAAAGTAATGTAATCAAGAAGAGAAGAATCTTGAGTTCGGTTAATGGCCACTTCGATTCGTACTATTGATCATTGGTTTCTCAAATGTGTAACTTTACTCTTAATTACTCAAAGTTGGAAATCAAATTCCTTTCCCTCAAAAGTACCGTTAAACAATCACAATCAGATGATCATAAAACTTGAACTAAAGATTAATCTAATCTAATCAGAGATTAAATTCAAATCAATAGAACATCAACGAACTAGGAAACAATGAGCCAATTAACAAATTGCTAGCACAACATATTCAAATTGGAACTTGTGATTTCTCTAGTGATTAATCAAGAATAATCAGATTCATTAATCAAACCCTAGTTTGCTACTCATGAAAGAAGAACAGATGAATCGGCATCAATTCTAAATCCTAGCAAATGATAAATCGAATGTATAAACTAGTAGTACTCCTAGCAATACATACCACAATCATAGATTAAAATCAAGAAATCACAATTATAATTAAGAAAAAGTTAACAAAGAGAAACCTCACAATAATAGACCGAAGCTTGATTAACCGTTCTCAAGACTAGATTTAGGCTACAATCGACATAGCATCCATCAAGTAAATCTTCAAACTAATTATTCGAAACTCAAAAAGGGAGAAAATAGGGATTAGGGTTCTTCTCTCTATCCTCTCTAATTCAGTCCAGAAATTACAAGATATCCCTCAAAACAACGTTTTTTTCTAATTAATAAAACCTAAGGAAAGCTGAAAACTACCAAAAAGTCGTAGCCGCGTCGAAGTGCGCGAGTCGGGCATCTATGGCGCGCGACTCGGGCCTTCGCTGCTGCCTAACAGTATTCTTCGCTCGAAGTGCGCGACTCGTGCGTTGCCTATGCGCGAGTCGGGCACTCAACGCTGTCAATGTCACGTCTTCACTCGATATGCGCGACTCGGGCATGTCTTGCGCGTGAGTCGGGCATGCGATGCTGACATGATCCTGTGCGGCTCGAAATGCGCGGGCCGTGGGAGTGTGGTGCCCAGCTCGGGCACTCGCTACTGCCCAGGATCCGACCTTCTCCACACACGCCCGAGGTGGGCTTTTCAACGCCTATGGTGGGCAAACAATGCCGTAGAGCCACAAAGAGGATGAACTTGGATGCCTCCACCATATAACTCTAGACTCCAAAGAACTTTGTGATCTTTTTATGTTGAATGGATCGTAAACACGGGATGGAAATCCACCTGTAAAAGATCATAAACACATATAACCACAAAATATCCTTAAATCTCCTCTAATATCGCCAATTCATCATAACTCCCTCTTCTCCACACTAAGGTATAGATGAGTAAAACTCTCCTTCTTAAACCTTAAACCTTAGTAAAATGGACTTCTCAACACTCTATAATCGCACATAATTTGGTCACATCAATGGGCTTGAACCAGATATGTCTAGTTGAACAATTTAGTTGATTAGTTGGGCTAAGTTTATAAAGACTAAGCAAATTTAGTTTTCTATTAACCTTTCTTAGTTTAACTTGCTACTTTAAATTATTGGGCCTCAAAACTAATTTAATTTACCTAGTTTAACTTATATTCCTAATTGTTGAGCTAATCTTGTACAAAAGGGCTAAATTGATTTTCGGAAGTAATATGTTTAATACCAAATCGATTTTATTAAATAATTGGCGCTATTATCTTAAGTCGATTAGAAGGAATAGTTAAGCTAAATTACTCCTAAGTGCGGAATGGAGGCTAGTTTATGATTCAAGGTAGTTGAGTTGTTTTGGAAAAATGCAGTTAGCAAAAGGATTGATTATAGGAGAAAAATTAGTCAAATGAGCCTCTTCATCTGGAGGTTAGTGTGAATGGTTGTTGAGTTTTCTTGTTACTCTTAAGGTAAATGACGAAGAATAAATTACGGAGGTTATCGATGAGGAATATTATGGTTATTCTGGGATATTAGTTTTGAGAGATTGAATTAAAGGATCTGGATTGCGCTCGAGGTAATGTTCATGTCCAGCTATTATGCTTGCCCGTACGTGTTATGTGTAACCATCATGTCCGGCTATTATGCTTGCCTGTAAATGTTGTGTGTAATAAAATGCTCGAATGTGCTAATAAGACTCTGTGATGATATGATTATGTGTTACAATCTGTATGTGGCATGATGAGATACGTTATGATGTGACGATGTTTATGCATGTTATGAAATGTCATGTTTATGACTCTGTTAACGAATTATGGTTATACGATTTATGGATGGTTCAGAATTAAGATTATATGATGTCTGATAAGTTATGATAATAAAAGTGGATGGTTCTGCTAGCTTGGAGTCATGAACTGATCTGGTAAATGGGTGAGTTACAGGTGGTGGAATTCTGTTTACGATATACGATACGGACCAAAATGGTCATATGATAATGTTTCACAATTACGAAAGTTACGTTCTTTCCAAAGCATGTACTTGCCAATGGACTAAAGTCACGTAAATGGTCCTTGCCAGTAGCCTATTCAATGCTAATGATAATGTTATCTATTAATAATTACTAAAGTGTTATAATGTATGCTTATCTATGAAAATTTTTACGAACTAAAATCGTTTTTATGGGCTAGAGTAAAGTTACTGAGTTTTCAACTCATTTTAGTTTATTTTTTGTGTTTTTCCCTTTTCCGGTTCTATGAAATTATTCATGTGTTATGAAGACGGCGAATGATCAGTTATCTTGGGATATTTAGAATACTCTGAATTATAGGATAATAATAATTATTGTTTTAAGATGAATATTTTTATGTTTAAGAGGCCATTTTAGGCTATTATTTTATTAGTGGGCCATAACCCACAAACTTAAGATCTGCTTCCGCTGATGATTAAGGTTATATATTTTCCGGGGTGTTAGAGCTGATTTGTGGTTGTGAACACAGCTCCAATGATGGACAATGTCCATAGCACACGAGCGAACAATGACACAGGAGAGAGACAACCGTACCACACACATCAACAATTAGCAATAAGTACAAAAAAGGAACAAAATTCACCGCAGCTCCGGTGAGCCAGTCATTGTTTTTTGGCAGTGGAGATCACGACCCTAGTGGTGGCATTTGAAGCAACCTCATACAACCATTAACAAAGGAGATATAAGAAAAGAAATTATAGAGGAGATATTAGAGAGGAAGTGGCCTCACACGCTTTTTTTACCCGCTCGACCGGTAATAAGTCAGTTGGGCCTGTTTAAAGTCACACTTCCCTAAAGTTGGGATATGCGTAGGTTAATCAATAGTTGAGACCTTATAAATTGTTCGGTCATAGTTGGCACCCATAACGTCAATTTTTCCATTTATTTATTTGTTTTGTTAGTTATAGGGAATAACAAAGTAAGAATGGATTATGGAGTTTAATCAATTTAACCAATAGATTATAGATGGGAGTACAATCGAAGACGCAAAATTTATTACCATGCATTCAATATATTAAGGGAGAGAATTAAAACTTGGTGATCATCATAAAATAAAAAGTTGATGGGATCAAATAACAATTAACAAAAATGAAAAAAAATAAACGTTGAACGCATATAAAAAAACAGGGCCGGCCATTAGGGGGAGCACCCTGAGCGACGGCTCAGGGCCCCCCGATTTATGGGGCCCCGGAATCTATGGGGCTCACTAATTTTTGCAATATATCCTAGTCTGCGTAATCTTGTATCAGGTAAATGGGTTGTGGTGTAGTGGCAAAGATTACATCTCCCACATTAGAAGTTGCAGGATCGATTCTTCACATGGGTTTTTTTTGGAACAAATTATTTGCATTTTATTGCTTGTGCTGTTGTGCGTCTCTTTTTCTTCCCCCAAGAAGTCATGGTTCATAACTGGTTTTATATTTACAAGAAGTCATCAATACCCAACAATTTAATTTCATCTATGCAGTATTTGGTGGTTCCTATTTTCAATAAATCAAATTATTTTAATCCTTAATGTTAATTTTACTCTCTTTCTCTCACATACCTCTTGTTCTCCTTCCACCTCCCTCTCCTTGAACCTCGTTGGAGCAGCCAATGCTTCACGGTTCACCATATAGCCTCGTCGGCCGTGCCAAACCACCTCCACCAGCCATCCGTTTCAAGGTGCATGCCACCATTCCATTCTTTCCTTTTTCTCTCTTTCTTGTTAATTTTGTTTAAATTGCTACTGCTTGTCTATATGGTTTGGTTTTTGATTGATTTTGTAAGGGTTTTCTACATGCTCTAATTATTTATTTAATTGTTAGTCTATCAATTGAAATGATGGGAACCTTTGTTGTTAAGAATACAATTCACTGATATTACCTTGTGAACTAATTTTCAGATTTATGATCTCAACATAAAATACTTGTGTTTGATGCTAATGGTTTGTATATTTACTTTGTAATAGTTTTGACTATTCTAGTATATTAATCAAATTTTCATAATGTTCATGTGAGAATTTGATGTTTAAGATATCTCTTGATACATGGTTAAATAAAAAATGAAGGATAACTTTTATACGTTATTGGAGGCCAAGGGCCCCATTTATATCGTTGCGCCCCAATTTCTTTTTGAGGCCCCTGTAAAAAAACTACAACTTGGTCAATTGAGCTCACATTACAAAGGTAGCTCCGCGGAATACTCCAAACTCAAGCCATGAACAAAAATAGCAAAAGAGACCCGACAAAATAGCTAATCAGAACTTAATATACGACCAACAACACCAATGTAAAATGTTTAGCAGAACTTTCGGGCAAGCACTAGAAGAGTTTTTAATCTCCTTCACAGGGCCCGCTAATTTCACCTAAACCGCAGACTTGATCCAATGCTGAGCTACCAGAGTTTGGGTCTAGAAAAAGAAAATGTGAAGCATTAAAGAACATGGTAACTATTAGAATTGGTCACTTAAAAAACAAACTATTGAAATTGGAACAATTTTAAAAGATATATGTTACATTTTTTTAGAAGAAAATGAACTTTCATCAGAAAAACTAGTGTTTTTAACTCGAAAATTCCCATGTTATTTCGAAGAAAGATATTACTTTATAAATATTGAGGATTAAAAGACTTGAATCTCGTTTTATTTTATTTTATTAATATTGAGGATTAAAAGACGTACATTTGATTGGTTAACATTTGAAATTCAAAAGAATTTTTTTTAGAGAATTTTTTTTGAAAAAATAATGCATAAAAAAACCTATCTTTGGCATGCATGGATTTAGGAATAACCGAATAAGAGGTCGTGTAGCATTAATTGCTTCTTGAGTTTTCCAATGACTCATTAAACATCATTTTCTCTTAATTTTTATTAGCATCGGATACAGCTTAATTATTTTGATTTAATATTTTATTTATTTAATCTCTTATTAACTATTTGAATTACTCTTGAAAGTATTATTTCGTTTATTTATTAGTTTTCTTGTACTCTATTGATTAGATATGAGGTAATTTATATACCAAACTACTTTGGGAATTCATATTAAGATCCCCTTTTAAATCACGGGATCCACAGGACCACATGTGTAGCTAATTAAGCTAAATTTGACCAAACATTTGACGACACGTTTAAGAGACATCTTTAGACACCTTTAGGAAATTCCACACAAACACCACCAAAAAAGGGCTGAAAACCCCCCAATTTATTCCATAATACCTAACCAAAACCCCAAAGAACAATTTTACACTTCATTCACTCAAAAATATCAGAGCAATAGAAAGACCCAAAATTTCTCCCACTCCCTCTCTGTATCGCCAGCCCTACAGCAACAGTAGGGGTTGAAGTCTTTCATTTATTCTTCCAATTTCTCTTCATTCAAACCCCAGCCAAGCTGCAAGCCTATGATCTTAATTCATATGTTGTTGGTTATACAAGGAAGCTTAAGGATTGAAGAATTAGTGAGTAGTTAATAATGTTGGAGAAAATACACATAGAAAGCTAGTAAAGTAATAGGTTTACAACGGAAGCTTACTGCCTCATTTCATTAAGGATTAAGGCCCCGTTTTTTTGCACTAAGAGAAACTAACTGAACTCAATGAGTGAACATGATCCCACTAACTACTAAAGTCATGCTAAATGGCTTGATCAACGCCTAATTACTAAATTAACTAAATTGCTACTAGTTTGTAGGAGAATAGTCAGAATACAAACCCCTAATTAACAAATTGACTAATTTCACTAAACCCATTACATAAATTTTTGAAGTATCTTTTAACACACCCTCTTTCTTCAAAAATTCATTGAAAAAATGAAGCACTTCTCTTCAACTGTGAGATGCGCGTCTCATCACCTTTGACATTTAATTTGTTGATGCACTTCTCATCAACCTCACAATTATGTTGATGCACATAATGACCAACACCATTCACTTTGGAGCACTTCTCTCCATAAACTCTATTCAATGTAGTATTGCAAATACAACTACAACTTCGGAAACCATCTCTGCATTGTATATGACTTCCACCATTTTCAGATTGCCAATTATCTGATTTGCTTGTGAAGATTGCCCCTTCACCTCAAATGACTTGTCTTCCTCCTTTTTTATAATAATCGAAATTCATATTTTCATTGGCTAAAAGGGAACCCAACCACACATCTAGAACAACTATTACTTGCCTTTTTTTTAACACTCTTTCTCTCCCCCTTTTTTTCTTCATTACTCTCTATGTGTTGTTCAGGATCTAACCTGATACTCTTGATACCAATTTGTTGGAGAAAAGACACATAGAAGCTAGCAAAGTAATAGGTTTACAACGGAAGCTTACTGCCTCATTTCATTAAGGATTAAAACAACCATTTATATAGGCTACAACTTGCATAACTTCTTCCTAGAATAAAGGAAACACAACCTAGTTATGGGTGAACATGATCCCACTAACTACTAAACTCATGCTAATTTCAGTAAACCCATTACATATATTTAAGTATCTTTTAACAGTTAAGCATGAATAAGGGATTTAAGGAGCAAGTATAAGCTGTAAGTTACATCATTAATTACATGCATGTTGTTTCTAAGCGTTGCATGTTTTCTTTTGGGTAATATTGATGATGGATAATTCAGCTAAATTACTCCCTTACTAAATTTTGGATTTCTTGGTTAGTTGAGGTGTGCGAAGTATATTGGAGCTTGGTTTGTGGTAGAAAGGAGTTAGAGCTTAAGGAACACACAGTTTTCTATCTTGCTTCAAGTTTTTTAACTAATGTTTCGAACTTGCATGTCAAGAATTTTGGCTTGCATGTGTATCCTTGATGATTATAAACCGGTTTCTATGCTTAAATATATGTTTGAGTGCTTTGCATGTCAAACACTATGGATTAATATCAAGATTAGGCCTTCCAATTGATCGCAGCACCGGAGCTGTGGCCAAGAAGCTAACGCTCCTCTGCACGCTCCACTAGAGAGCAGACGCTCCTCTTGGCAGTTTGCTCAGTTTTCCAAGTACTAAAATAAAGTATTTTTTTTAGTTTTATTACCTTTAAAAATCCTAACTTTTAAGATAACCACCTTATAAGTTCATTTTTTAAAATAACTACCTTATATAACCTAAATCTCTTTAAATACATATCAATTGACATATTTCGTCCAACAAATCGGTCTTAAAGAAGGGTTAAAACCTTATAAACAGTCTAATGAATAAAGGTGGAGGTGATGGAATCATTCAAACACTTTATTAGGATAATTTTTTTGACGGAATTTGTCAATTGGTAGGTATTTAGAAGTATCTAGGTCATATAAGGTGGTTATTTAAAAAAATAAACAGGTGGTTATTTTGAAAACCTTGATTTTATAAAGTGGTTAAAGTCAAAAAATCCTAAAATAAATTGTATCTTGAACTTAAGTCGTTATATTTCAATGAAAATGTGATATGGAAAGAGTAATTCAATAAGATTTTATAAGTCAAAGTTTGTATATGGGGTGGTGAACATGCATCACATGTTAACAGTTAAAAGTCCACAGGCAGTAGGCTTTAGTTTATGGCGACAGTTGCTAAGGGATGGGGATCCGAAAGCCTTGCAATCATTATAGTCTCTGGAGGGATGACGATCCCCACTCTTTCGGGGACCAGGAACTAAACTCCTCTTCCCAGTCACGTTCACATAATTTCCCCAATACAAATATTATAAAGATAATACCATTTCATCGTTATGTTTGCTAATTGCCATTGGAAAGTTATGAATCTGATAAGATCAAAGTGAAACACTTATACATATTAGATTGTGTGATATCAGTCACAGTTCAACGGCTTGTGTTTCTAAACCAAGCACTTTCAAGTTTTTAACGATTTAGGTGTGTAAGAAAGTATAACTTGGTATAAGCTTTTGGACAATTTGTCAAGAGCTAGTAAATTATGTGCATACACACACACACATATATATATATATATATATATATATATATATATATATATATATATATATATATATATATATGTAGGGTTGGGTTCTATGAGAACCTTCTTATGGTGAACAGTGAGAACCACTTAAAATGGGTAAAAACATCATAAAACGAGCAAAAAAATGTAAAAGATGAACAAAAGTAAAAAATGAATAGAAAACGTTAGATGAGCAAAAACGTAAAATGAGCATCAAAAAATGTAAAATGAGCAAAACGTAAAATGAGCAAAAAGGTAAAACAAGCAAAAAGTAAAATGACCAAAAACGTTACAAAATGAGCATAAAAATGTTAAATGAGCAAAAACATAATATAAGCAAAACATAAAATAAGCAAAAACGTTGTGAAATGAGAAAATCTTTGTAAGATCAGGAAAAATGAGAGGTTTTTCCGATTCTCACCATAAGGGTGGTTCTCATATGAACTTTTATATATATATATATATATATATATATATATATATATATATATATATATATATATATATATATATATATATATATATATATTGCTAAGTAAGATAGAAAAATATATTGAAGAACAAACCGTTACAACCTAAACCAACTAGTGTAGCGGAGACAAACCACTAGGTTGAACAATCTCCAACTTGACCAGTCAAACAACTAATTATAGGCATGAATATATATATATATATATATATATATATATATATATATATATTGCTAAGTAAGATAGAAAAATATATTGAAGAACAAACCGTTGCAACCTAAACGAACTAGTCTAGCGGAGACAAACCAACTAGGTTGCACACTCTCCAACTAGACCAGTCAAACAATTAATTATAGGCCTGCAAATCTCTTTGCCTCATCCACTCTCTATCCTTTCTTGATCTCTTCTTTCTATAAATTCTATTTATGACCTTCCTTTGAATTCTATTCACTATTATATTCATAGCTATAACATTCTGTGAATATAATATAATATAATATATATATATATGTATGTATATATATATATGTATGTATATATATATATGTATGTATATATATATATATATATGTATATATATATATATGTATATATATACATATATATATATGTATATATATACATATATATATGTATATATATAGAGTGAGATTGATCCAAAGAATGATATTATAAGTTTTAGTTCAATGGCATGAGGATATACATGTTTCATGTTCATACTACCGTTATGATTATTCATGATGAATATTGTGCAAGTATGCTAGACGTATATATGAAATGAGTTTTAATTTCTAAGTCCACCTATATATAAGTACTTTCGAACTAGTGTGTATTCTACTTTGGCTAATGTGTTTAAATGTTTCGTCATTTCTGTGGCCTGTTATGGGTAGATGGCAGGATGATATGTGTTGCAGGTTTAGACATGTTCAAATGATCGAGCTCTAGCTCTAGCCCAAGCATTTGTTACGAGTTCGAAGTTCAATTAGTGAATGAATATTACAGCACATATTATTAGAATAGGCGGTCTAATTTTAACCTAAAATTAGACAAACTCAAGCCTACATTCTCCTAACAATCTCATTCCATCTCACTCTAATCCAACACCATCTCTAAACATCTCGCACTGACCTAGTCGTCCATTCTCTTATCCTTCCTTTGTTTCCCTTTAATTCTCGAACTACGACACTCAATTTTGAAAAATAAATCGGCAGTTTTATCAAATGGATTAAATTATTCACTAAATGGATCAAACTAGTCCCTAAATGATTAAAGAATGTGATTACCGAATATATTAAACTGGTCACTAAATAGATTAAATTGATCACTAAATATATTAAACTAGTCACTATATTTAGAAAGGTGATCCGTTCTCTTCTTAATATTGGGCTTGGGCTGTTGCCTAATTTTAAATCAAAAGCAGACAGTCTCTTACAAGACCAACTGTTATTACAGTTGAGCAAATGGAGTTAGTTTCTAACTCGTTATTGATGCTTATGTGTATTGAGCTCAAATATGATTGTATAATTTTTTTTAATAAGGAAATATATCGTTTAATTGACCATTAAAGACTTTGATTAAAAAATTTGTGTTTGCTCTTTAAGGATTTCGTGTATTTCAGAGGATTCTCTTTGGATATGGCCCAGATAAGGAGGGTAAAAGTAATAGATTTGTTTTAATTTATTTAAGCAAGTAGCTGCGCAGAGGGGAAAATTACACCATCACTTTTAAAATTGTACTTGTATGTAAGTATATTAAAATAAATTGGCCAACATTACTTTTATTGGGTAACAATAGTTCGAAAATACAAATATGTGAATAATATTTACTAAGTAAAACATAATGACTCCCTTTTGTTGAGAGTCGAGTATATAGGAAACATATTTACAATAAGTTACATTTGTTCGTTATTGTAATATTTAAGATATTAATAGTCAAATTTTTCAAAATTTTAGCTCAAAATTCAGTAGACATATAAAAAAGGAAGGTTATATATGGCAAGAAAAACTTCAATAACAATGAAAATAAAGTTGGTCGTAAAGTTATTTTGATAATGTAAATTCACTTTAAAAGAAAAGAATAGATATGATACCAAAGATTGATATTAATTACCACGATCACACGTGCCACTTCTAAAAATCTTAGGTTTGTTACACTTAAAGCCCCCGCAACAAGCTAAGGATGAAAGAGAGCACAAAAGTCACCCCTCTCACCACATGCTAATGCTTCATGAGCCATTATTTGCACTGCCAAGTTTAGAAGGCAAGGTAATTATCGAATATTAGTAACTTATCTACTAGTATCAACTGTTAGAAAAACAATAAAGGGGATATTAGGGACGTGAATAATTCACTGTCCTTTTTAAGTATTATATGTCCCACTGCTAAGAGATTGCTAAGGGGTGATGGCAAAGATATCCTTAGGATTCCCTAATCTTTGCTTCACGTCAATCTGAGGAGCATTATTGCCCTACATCTCCTTTGCAATTAACGGAGTTGAATTCAGCTTCTGATTCTGACCATGAAATGGAAGTCCCGGAGTTACAGAACCCAAGGCAAATAGTATTGGGCCTTCAGTGCAATTCTGCTATGTTTACAGGTAAAAAGCGAAGGGATGCTCCACTGGATCGTAGCCACTCTCTGGATAGTATATTTTTATTTGCAGGTGATGATAGTCAAGTGAAGGTGAAAAAAAGAAAGAAAAAATATGAGGAGTGGGATTCGAAAGGCGGTTTCAACATTCGACCATCTTCAACCCATTCACAATTCAAAGCAAAGGCAATAACAGATATTTCTATGGCTCGTGTACTGGGTGTGGAACCGGGTTTCACTGCTTCATCCAAGGACCTAAAAAAACGCCTTGCACATGCTTCCCCTCAGGATCCTAAAGGTGATTGGAGTTTAAAACGTAGTAGAACATCAAGCCCAAATGAGCACAACGAAGACATGGCAGCAACTGAGCACACAGATGAGATGGAACTACACTTTACTTTGGTTGTTTCGATTGAGGAAAATCATGAGGCAAGGGATGTGGTTGACCCTAATCAACCACCCCCTCCTCAATGAGCATCATCTCATGGAATTGTCGTGGACTAAATGCCAGAGACAGTCCGACAATTCCATACCTTTTCTGGCTTTTATCGCAGTTTAAACCTTCTTTTTTGTTTTTGCAAGAAACAAAGTCTAGTGTAGATGATGTATATAGTTTGTTAAGGTCAACTAGTCCTACTTCATGTTGGGGTGTTGATGCTGATGAAACACGGGGGGGTTTAGTTCTTTTTTGCTGGGGTCCCTACACCGTGGATGTAATAGCTAAGTCCATCAACTTTTTGTTTTGTAACATATCTGCAATAAATGGCAAACAGTGGCAGTGCTTGTTTTTGTATGGAGAATCTCGTCAACAACATCGACCTACTTTATGGCAAACACTACAACAGCTACTCCAACCATACAATCAATACTTGATTATAGGCGATAGACACCAAGTGGATCAGTATTCAAATAAATTAGGTGGATCGGCCTTTATTCGTGGATGGGATGATATTGTTAATTGGAAACATAATCTACAATTACAAGATATTCCGTTTTCAGGGCCCCGTTTTACGTGGACTAATAACAGAGAAAATGATGATTTGGTTACGGAAAATGATGATTTGGTTATGCTTCAGTGGAATGGATGAATGAGTTTCCTCACACACATATTCAGAACTTTCCTATCACTCATTCAAATCATGCCCCGATTTTTTTTCGAACACATTTTGATACTCGAGCTATGAAGCGCCCTTACCAAATAGAGAATTGGTGCCTTAATCAGGAAGAGGTGAAAACAATGGTTCTCGAAGTTTGGAGAATGCACATCGTTGGCTCTTCGTCATACATTATTGCACGACGTTTGGAAGTTCTTCGAACCAGGTTGAAGTCCTGGTGCATTGACAAAAAGCTTTTTTGGGGAGTTAACTGGAAGCATTTATTTGATCAATTGCAATCTTCTGGTATGCGAGTTTCAACAATTGCTCAGGGTACTTCTTATTTGCGCCAACAACGTACTCTTATTAGTGTCGCTTCGCTTGCTTTCTCTTATTGGCGTCAACGCATCAAATCACATTATCTTCAAGTTGGAGATCTTCCCTCCAAGTTGTTGTTTAGTCGGCTCCGCCAAAAGCAACAACACAATTATATTCACTTGTTAAAGACTAATGATGGGGTATGGGTTGACCAACAACAAGATTTAGAACGGATCATCCAAAATCATTTCAATGAAATCCTTACTTCTAATAGCTCGGATATAGGCGTTGCTGGGCCTCATGGCGAGGAAATTGATCTCGTCCTTCGGGAGCTTAAATTACCAACGATTAATGACCAAGATAGACTTTCGTTACTTGCTCCTTTTTCTGCTCAGGATATTCAAAATGCGATGTTTTCTATTGCAGTGGATAAATCTCCAGGGCTCGATGGCTATACTGCTGAATTTTTCAAGCTTTATTGGCCAACAATTGGGCAGTGTGTCATAGCTGCCGTGAATCGATTCTTTGTTACATGACTCTTGTTAAAGGAGTGGAATCGTACGTTGCTGGTCCTTATTCCAAAAGTCACCCCCCCTGAAGAGGTAAATCATCTAAGGCCAATTAGTCTTTGCAATATTTTGTATAAATGTATTGCAAAATGTATGGTCCATAGGATGAAGGATCTTCTTCCGAAATTGATTGCTGATTATCAGAATGCTTTTGTGCCGGGGAGACATATGGAGGACAATATTCTAATTTCTCATGAAATTACACATTTAATTAACAAACAGCGTTCAGGTGAGAATTACTTGGCCGGTCTTAAACTAGATATGAACAAAGCATATGACAAGGTGAACTGGCTATTTCTTTTGAAGATAGTCACAGCTTATGGGTTCCCCTCTCATTGGATTCAATTAATATATCAATGTATCTCAACGGTGTCGTATCGGATTCTCATCAATGGGGCTGCTACTTCCGATTTTCGGCCCACCTGTGGACTCCGGCAGGGTGATCCACTTTCTCCATACCTCTTTCTTTTCTGTATGGATATTCTGTCTCGTATGACATCATTGGCTACAGACATCGGCCAGTTTAAAGGTATTCGGATTGGGAGGCAAGGGTCGACTATTTCGCACCTTTTCTTCACCGATGACTCAATGTTCTTTTTAAAGGCCTCTACAGCGTCTTGCCAGGCTGTGACTTCTATCATCACCAGGTTTTGTAATATTTCTGGTCAAATTATGAATCTACAAAAATCTTTTGTCAAGTTCAGCCCGAACATCCCTGAAGCGCTCCAACAAGAATTTAAAACAATACCGAGGATGACTTCGCACTCTTCACTGGAGACTTACCTGGGGGTTCCAATCGACATCCAATCGTCAAAAGTTCATCATTTTACTCCATTGTTGGATAAGATCTCTAAAAGGATTGCTAGCTGGAATTATACACATCTTTCGCAGTCGACTAAGCTCATTATAATCAATTCTATTCTCATTGGCTCCATTATGCATTATCTAGCTATTTTTAAAGTGTCAGTTACAATTGTCAATAAGATCGACAGTATGTTGACCTCGTTTTTTTGGAAAAACAACCAAGCTAAAGGGATACACTGGAAAAAGAAAGACATTATCCACAAACCTCGAGGTATGGGAGGCCTTGGTATACGCGACGTTGGTGCTTTTAACACAGCTCTTTTGATGAAAAAAGCATGGCGAATTAAACAAAACCCCCATTTACTACTTTCAAAGGTTTATCATAGTTCGCGGCTCCCTTGTGAACCGCATCTACTCAGCAATCGTCAAATGTCTTGGGGTCGTAAAGGTATTTTAATGGCTGAAACACTGTTTCAAGCTCAATGCCAATGGAAGGTGGGGGATGGTGAACACATTAGGCTTTCGACTCACCGGTGGGTAAATGGTAGGATTCCTATCTTTAGGGATGACATTCCCTTAGCTCAGGCAACCAATCTAAAGGTGGCTCATCTTATTCTTCCAAATCATCAAAGCTCTGATGTTCGGAAGATTAATCGACTCTTCGATCCTCATAGCGCGTGTCAAATTAAAAGTATGGAATTACATACTTCTTTGAATGTGCGTGACTTGCAGTTTTAGCCTTTCACTAAATCAGGGAATTGCCCTACTAAATCGGGGTACAACATCGTACTCCAACAGCAAAATAACATCTGCAGCATGACGTCTACCTTGGATACGAAGTTTTTTCGCATCCTTTGGGGGTCGAACATCATGCCTAAATGGAAACTTTTCCTGTGGAAATTGTGGCACAATGGGTTAGCTACGAAGCATAATCTTTTCAAGAGGGATCTTAGCCCGTGTGGTGGATGCCCCATCTGTTTGGATGATATTGAAGATGTTCAACATCTTTTTCGCTTCTGCCCTTTAGCTATTGAAGCTTGGGATCATAACCAACTCGGGATAAATACCACCGCCAACTCTCCACATACCTTCAAGCAATGGCTTAGCGACTGGGTCTGACAATTTTATATGAAAGATGGCTATCAAGGTACACAGTTGCCTTCATTTGTGGGAACAATGTGGGCTATTGATGTTATGGTTTTATATAGAGTTTTTCCCCCTACTTATAAGCTAAAAAGGATGTCAATGGTGCTCTTAGGAGTCATTTTGTGCTAACTTTCTCCATCAAGTTGTGGTTTTCTGTTCTGTGTCAAATTGTAGGTTTTAGGAAATTATTTCCCTATTTTCTACCATTATTTGACCGCTACACTGGACTGGAGAGGTTTTATGCTGAGTTCCAAAGTCCCGAGGATACTTTCCGGGACCCTTGAGCAAAGGAAGAATTGAAGACTTGGTTTTAAGCCAAGAACGAAGAAAATGTGGCCATGCCCGAAATGATCGGGCGGCACAGGCCCGATCGGGCGCCCACAAGAGAGACAACCAGTTTTGTTGCGAAGCCCGATCGGGCGGTTCGGCCCGATTGCATCGGGCGTGTTTTTGCGCTGTTCTGGGTGCGCTGCTGAGAAGTTCTGGGCCGCCCGATTGCATCGGGCGTGTCGACCCGATTACATCGGGCGATGTTCTTTTTTTGAGCGCTGCTGCTTCATTGAGCCCGATTTCATCGGGCATACTTGGCCCGATCGGGCAACTGACCCGACACGCGCATTTAATGATTATCGGGCTATTTTTTTAAGACTTTTCCTTGTTGTTTTAGGTTTAGTATAAATAGCAAAATTAGAATATTATTAATCATCTTTTTGTTTTAGTGATTTTCATAGTTTTCTCTCAAAAACCCTAGTTTACTACTTTTCACTTTTGATTCAAGATGAAACATTTGGATACTTGCATGATCAATATAGTTGTTTAATTTGGTAATCTTCTTCATTGCTTTCTCCATTCTTCATTGCTTTCTCTATTATTGATTACATTGATTTCTTAGTTATTTGCAATAGTTCCAAGTATGAATTTTTACATTGATTTTGTTATTGTTTTTACAAGGATGAGTGAGTAGTTTTATTTCTAGGATTGTGGGGACCTATGTATGCAATGAGGGATTGATAGATTAGTGTAATTACCTTTTATTTCAATTGTTTCCTGTGATTGAATGGTTCATGCTAGATTATGAATTAGGTCTGATTTGTATTTCTATTATCGCAATATTGAATCTGCTTCGAGAGGAGAGATTTCGTATAGGCTTTCAATCATTAGGCAAAGTGATCCTTGACCATGCGAGAGCGGCTAGGTGATCTTTGAGGGAGGTAATGTTCGAGAGAAATTACATGTGCCCTAGATAAATTGACTTATTGGGTGGTTATTATTCGTCTCTGATTTCCCGAATTGTATGCATAGTGATCCATAGTCCTAGTTCTTTATTAATTGATTTTTACCTTCGTATTTAGTTTTGTCATTTACTTAGTTTAGTCACATAACCATTTTCATCTTATTTAGTTAGTATAATATTAGAATTCAGATACAATAGTATAACTTTTTTCCCTGTGGATTCGATCCCGACTTCCCTGACTACTTGTTAGTGGACCTTAGGTTATTTTTGATCAGGTGATACGACTTTAGCCTGTCAGCTATCTGGAAAACGCGTAATGAACAAGTTTTTCGTCAAAATCATGCTACTCTCCAGCTGCTTAAATTCCATATCCAAGAGAGTGTGACTCAACATTCTTCATTTGTTCAAGATCAGCACGAACCCTCTCGGAACTTATTGGATCCCTCGACGCCTTCTGGTTTTCATATGGTTGATATAGGCCAACAATTAAGGAGAGGCGTTATGACTACAATCAAATTGGATGGCTCTTGGGATAAGGCTACCCACATGGGTGGTGTGGCTTGGGTTGCCTGTACGACGTCACCCCCAAACCCAGCTAAACAAGGCTTTTTTGCTATGCTTTGTCGGCAATTTCCATCGAGGCTACAACCTGTCTCCGGGCTTTAACTTGGGCGAAGGCTGCGGGCTATTCTCATCTTCTTCTCCACATTGATTCTTTACTCCCTGTGAATCTATTACGTTCGAAAAATACTTTGGATATCAATATCAAGTGGACCATCGATCATATTCGTACGCTAGGTAAGGATTTCTTATCATGTCGAGTACAAAAGGTTTCTAGGAATCAGGTAGAATCGGCTCACAATCTAGCCCGTTGGTGTAGAATCAACAGGATGGATGTACCTTAGGATTGTTTTTTGTTTATTTTTTATACGCTTTCTCGATGTCAAAAAAATATGATGGTAGCAACTTCCATCATACTTCATTGTGAATATTGTGTTTCTAGGATGAAAAAAGATGGACGATATATTCAAGACAACCCACAGTATTCATAACCAGACATGTGAAATCTAAGACAACACGACGTTACACAAAAAAGGTGTGATTTAATTTAAATAATTAATCTAAAATATATTGACTAATTATTAAGTTGAATAATTACACGTATGCTTCTGGTGCCAAGTGTTAAGTACTAATCTTTGACCATTAATATGATATATTTGTTGTAACTAGTACATATGGTTTCCCTCCAAATTCTTCAAACCACATAAGTGGTCCACACTATACAAAGTATGAGAACCAACCCCCACATACTCCTCGGTTTCTAAAAAAGAGCCCCATTTGACCATGTTTTGTTAGAGTTTTTTGGGCCAATTAAGGCTATTTTTAAGAGACGGTGGGAAAATTCTTTAAATATAATACTTCTTTCCACATTTTTAAAGTAGTTCCTAATACCATCATACTTATATATTAACTTCAACATTAACTCAAAAGTTATGTTAGTTTAAAAATATATTGTTACCACAAAGAAATCAAATTAATTAAAAGTAAAACATTGAAAATTGTGATACTTACCAAGAGCTAGGATGAGAAATATTGCAACTATATATTTCTTCCCCATGTTGGAAACCGTGCTCAGATTGGCTCTTATGTAATTTGATTCTTAAAATGAAGATGCTTTAGTATTTCGTTTAGTTTTCCTATCCCTATTTATAAAGTGGTACTTTGTCTTCATCAACTAATCTCTACTCCTACCTGCCTGATACTTAATTGCACCGTGCTTTATTATTATTATTATTATTATTATTATTATTATTATTATTATTATTATTATTATTATTATTATTATTATTATTATTATTATTTCCTCCATCATTGATAATAATTCAGATGCGGTCTTGTTGTTCATGATATACTGGAACGTGCAGAGATGTACAATTGATTTAATAATAGGTCTTTTCTTTCTTGCACTTACGTCATTAGTTAAACGAGCCGACTGAAAGATAAACATGACAATTTATAGGAAAAATTGATTTAATCAGTCCCAACTATGGCCCCCTGATAAATACAGTCCCAACTCTAATTTAATATTGAGCAGTCCCAACTTAACCCCACGTTTACACTGGTGGTCCGAGTGGACTGGTGACTTGCTAAACAGGTAAAAAATAAATTAACCCTTATTTTCCCTTTTTACTTTTTTTTCACCTGTTTCTCTCTCCTTCCACTGCCACGGTGCCACCCCTCCTCTTCCCCCTCCCTCCTTCCACTACCACCCCTCCTCTTCCCCCTTCCTGCCACCCCCTCCCGTGTTTTGCAAATTCTTCAATTTTCATGCGATTCTCTGTTCCTCAATTCTCAATTTTCAGTCTGACTCAATTCTTGCGATTCATTTTCTGGATTCTTGTGAATTGTTATATTGGGTATTCTTGTCGACTTATGGATTCTTGTCTAGTTGTTGCATTTTAAAGCCGGCTTCTCTTTTGCCTGTTTTTTGGAGTACCTTCTAAAGCTGGTTGCACTTTTAAGGGTCTTGGTTTTGAAAGGCACAAAGCTTCATTATTTTCGAACATATTCCTTTTTTCTGTCAGTGGTAGAAAAGTATCATCCGTTCATATCTTGATCATATTTGCATCTTCTCTAAGTCTGTGAGCTTGTCTTTCTCTTGTTTTATGAGGGTTGAGCTGGACACTACAATATTATATTTCTCCCTCTACCCCTCCAAAAAAAAAAGTACAAAATTAATACTTTTGATGCGCAATTATTGACGACATTAATGGCTTCTCGTAATTAGTTGATGTTAGTTGGGTTTGAAATGGGTTTGGGCTGAACGTAGTAGAGAATTCTCCAACTCTTGTAAGAGGTACCTATGGACCTTCGATAAAGAATCCTACTTTGTCTTCTTTGACGAGGCCAATGTTGTCGGCAGAAAATAATCGAAAATCACGGTGAAGTAGGAAGGGAGATGAAGAGGAGAGAAGGGTGACAGGGGAGAGGGAAGAGATAGGAGGAAGAGGGTGGCAGAGGAGGGGCAAGGGAGGAAGGATAGAGGAGAGAGAAGGAGAAGGAATAAGATAGGAAAAGAATATTTAAAAATATTTAAACAAACTGCTCTAGCAGGTAAACAACCTGCTGTGACCACATTAGTAAAACATTCCCTAAAGTTGGGACTGCTCAATATTAAATTGGAGTTGGGACTGTTTTTATCAGGGGGCCATAGTTGGGACTGATTAATTCAATTATTCCTAATTTATATTACTATATTATTAGCTATTCTATACTTGCGTCTTAGTAGCCTGAATAAGAAGTATACTAACGTGGCAATGATGATGTATATCGACATATCGTTGAAGCTGAAAAAATAGGATTCAATTCCATTAAGGTACTCACAGACTAGTTGGAACTCCTACAAGCAATAATGAGAGATTTAGCTCCTTTTGACATCTCAAGCATTGTTTATGACATCAAAAATGAAATGTAGTAAGTTTCAATACTATTACGAGATTAATAAGGTAAGTAGTAATGAAGTGAATCCCGTCCATGCCTTAGCCATTAAGGCAAGACAGGGAAGGTTAATTCACTTGTAGTTTTAGCTTTTCCTTTGCTTTGTTTGTACTTGTTGCCAAAAAAAGTATGGTTTTTTTGAATTAAGATAATAATTTGAAATGTAATTATCATACCTCATAGAGGATTTGCGAAACCAAATACAAGGAATAAGATCTGAGCCTCCAAATAGACGATAAAACAACATGGAAGAAAATGAATTCGAAAAGAGAAAAATCAACACCGTACCATGCGAGAAATTCATCCATCCTCCTCAATCCTTGTTTTGCTAAAGCATCAGCTACTGCATTTGACTCCTTTCCTTTGTGCACAATAACCATATTCAGCCATTCCTTTCTTGCGTTTCTGATGAAGTTAAGAATGAAGCCAAGATTCCAAGGGCCACCTGAGTTTTCATTACACCAACGAACAGTGTTAATGGAGTCCAATTCAATTATGAGATGTTAATTCTTGATGCGATCACTACTCACTGAGATTTTAAGAGCTCTATATATGGCAAAGATTTCTGCCGAAGTAATTTCCATAAACGGAATTGGGCTGGAGAAGATACATATGAAGTTGCCTAACTCATCTCAAAGTACACCCCGACAGCAGCATGGGGAAGATGAGAGCCAAACGAGGCATCGACATTCCATTTTAAACTACCTAGCCCTGGAGAAGACCACACCCGCGCTGAGTTTTGAGAGATTAAGGGGGACCTAGAGGCTTTAGACCCGACCATCTAAGGCACAACGGATTGCGAATAACTTCAGCGGCTGAATATGGAAATTTTTCATTCCATCCGGAAATCCACCAGCATAAACGCACTAACATCAGATCTTGAAGCTCCTCTATTGAGGAAGAGGAATTATTGAAAATCCTCGCATTCCTTTCCTTCCATAGAGACCAAATTATGATAAAAAAAATTGCATGCCAGATCTTCTTAAAGAAAGCATTTGAATCATGGGTTTGCCATTGCTGAAAAGCGTCATGTAGGGAATAAGGAAAGATCCAATGAATCCCCCATATTTGAATCCACCAATTCCATAGATTCCATGAAAAATTGCAAAATAACAGCAGATGCATATATGATTCTTCATGCGAATTACAGAAGACGCACATTGCTTCAGAGGATGAGATGATTAATCTTGGCTAATTTGGTCTTTGAGTTGATTTTTCCCAGAATTGCCATCCATGTGAAAATCTCTATTCTGTGAGGTAATAGACCTGTTGACAACCTTTTAATAGCATATTGATGAGAGAATGAGGTACTTTTAGCAAGCTCAAAAGTAACTGATTTAATAAAGAAACAACCCGCTTTTTGAGGAAGCCGAACATAAGAGTCATCAAGAGTAAGATCCAGCGTGACATTTTGGAACAATGTGAGTAAAGAATTTTTTTCATCCACATCTCTAGGCCTTAATTCCCTCCTCCAAGGGAAGATCCAATCCCATGACATCCCATCCCAAATACCAATTGAAGCAGTGGAGGCATTAGGATTAATTGCAATTGTGAATAACTATGGGAATTTTAATTTCAAAGCACACTCCCCTACCCAAATTTCATTCCAAAAGCTTGTTTGAGCGTCATTCCCCACTCTTTTTCCAATGAGAGATGTCCCAAAAAAAATCTGCAGTAGGATGATTAAGAATATACTTACATAAAAATTTCCACGGGCCCCCATGAGTAGGGATAGTTAAATCCGAGATCGCCAAAGAGGAGTTGTAGCCATATTTCTCGGAAACTACCTGACGTCACAAGGCCTGCGGCTCTTGAACATATCTCCACATCCACTTGAACATTAGAGCCAAGTTTTCGTGAAGCAAATTACCAACCACAAGCCCCCCTAAAAGCTTAGGAAGATACATTCGGGTGTACCGTGAGCATGGTACACCTAAAGCTTCCTTTTTTTGCTCATTTGAAATCATAAAAATGAGCAAATTTACTAAAAATAAGAGTTCCAAATGAGCAAATGAGTAAAAATTAATTAGTCTTGGGTGTACCATGCACATGGTACACCAGGGTATATGATGAATGAACTCGTATACTTGTAACATAAGATTTGAACTCATCAAACAATTACGCTTCTATATATTTTTCAACATGGGGATTGCCTTTTCTATGTAATTTTTTTTAGTGAACAAAGGTCGCGTAAATAGATGTCTTTCCTATATATATAAGTAAAATATCAGTTTAACACTTTATATTTTCATTATTACCAAAGGTAGTATTCCATCCGTTTTCTTTTATTATTCCTATATTCTTGATTGGGAAATTGAATTATATTATTCCTATTTTGAATATTTCCATACATAATGTAATTTCATGACTTATTTAACCTCGATGGGAAGTTTCAATACCTTGCTTGTCCCTAGTTCCAATATATTACTGGTTCACACCATTTATTGTCCTTACATCCTACTGCTTATTTTCATATGGTTTTTCCAAAATTAATCCGTTGATGAGCCTTGGAACTCTCCAAAGGTCTGACTCTTCTCTTTCTCTCTCCCTCCATCTCTCTCACACGTTAGTTGGTCGTTCTTTTTTCACTACAAGAATTTTTACATATAGAGGCAACACCTTGAGGCAACCAATTTTTTATAGCCTCTGTTAGGATACGGGTGGTGTAGCGTTTGATTAATGCGGAACAAGTCAATAAAATAATAAGAATGAGAAAAACGATAAAGAAAATAAACAAGAAGAACACAAGGATTTACGTGGTTCAGTCAAATTAGACCAACGTCCACAGGTGGGGGATTCGAGAGCTTCTTCACTATAATGGAGAAAAACAAAGAGAAAATACAAGGAGTGTTGAAATTCTAAGTGGCTAAAGTGTATCAAACAATGATCACCAAGAGAGTCCTTTTATAACATAAGGAAAACCCTAATAAACCCTAGAATAATCTCCTAGTATAACTCTAATGACGGCTTAATAAACTTAGGGTAAAAATTAGAATAACCCGTGAAAAGAACGCGTCGCCCGGCCAAACCTCCCGGTCAGGTGCTGCTGCCCGGTCGGGCCAAAACCCGCCAGGTCGGGCGCGAGACGAAATTACAGTTTCGACAGTTTTTCGTAAAACAGCCATAACTTTCTCGTTTCTAAGCGGAATTGGGCATATAACCTGTCGTTCGAAAGGTCTTGGAACAATCTATCACCTCCAATTTGAATCACACCAAAACCATTTATATATTGAGAGATATATGCATTCAAAGTCAGCCTAATGCCATTTTCACAAGATTTCAAGTCACAAATAACAAATCTCCACCTTCACTTGAAACCGATCAATCAAGATAACTCCACCTTGAACTGAAAACCAAAAAATAATGCTCACCATAAACATAGAACCTCCACCTTAAATAAAATTCCATAAGCCTAATCACTTGAGGCAATCAAGAACGGACGTCTTCTATAAATTGTGTACCGATGCGTCTTCGAACACAAAACTCCGTATACGAAACCATCACATGGCCTAGATTGAGAGTACAAGGTCACCAACGCCAAGCACGCTTATTCAAAAATTGACCAAACTCTCTTCAAACACTTCTTCATCTCAGCAATAAACTTAAACAATTCTAGAAAAATTAAATTACATCAATAATTTCTAAATTGCAATTGTACTTAACAAAATACAAAAGTACCAAATTTGAGATAAGAAGTAGCATAACTAGAACAAAATCTAATGCATAACCAAAATTTCTACTTTATTACAAACTCAAAACCAATCTATCATAGACTCCATAGCAAAAATCCACACGGTTTCTCATTTCACTAAGAGATCTCAATGGGCACCAATCATGAAGAGATCGTAGAAACCGCAGCCCCAAAACTTGTAACCCTAAAGTGCAAGATCATCATCAAAGGCATCGTTGGCGTTATTTACGGATTGGTCCTCATTGGACTTTTCCCCATTCTTCTTCTTTAATTTCCAACACTCGGCTTTGACATGACCCTTCATGTGACAATTATTACAGAGTTATTTTTGCTAAAGTTCTTACCACCATGATCAACCAAAGCATTAGTTTGAGAAGGATTATTAGATTTATTTACTAACTTATTGTCAATTAAATCTCTCTGAGTTTAGGCATCCTTAACATCCTGCAAACTCAAATCATCTCTACCATACAATAAAGTATCTCGAAAATGCTTATACGAAGGGGGTAAAGAACACAACAACCTAATAGCCATATCCTCATCATCGACTTCAACATCGATGTTTTGCAAATCCATAATCATAGAGAAGAATTCATCTAGATGAGACTCAAGCGGTTCACCTTCTTCTAGACTGAGATCATGAAGTCTAGATTTGAGTAGTAGACGGTTGGTCACGCTCTTTGTCATATAAAGTGACTCCAACTTCAACCACAAACCCGCATCAGTCGTCTCCTTGGCAACCTCTCTTAAAACTTCATTAGATAGACATAAATGAATTGCCGAGAGAGCTTTCAAATCAATCTCCTCCCACTTGTCATCCGTCATACCCGAAGGCTTTTTGGATGCACCTTCAAGAGGCTTGTGACAACTACTTTGAACCAAGATGGCTTTCATCTTCAATTGCCATAGGGCAAAATTTACTTGCTTATCGAATTTCTCAATGTCGAATTTCATTGTCATAAATTAATCAAACTCGTTTATAAACACCTAAGACCTTAAAACCTTGCTCTTGATACCAGTTTGTTAGGAAACGGGTGCTGTAGTGTTTGATTAATGCGGAACATGTCAATGAAATAATAGCCTCTAAAAGTGCTTTTTAGCATTAGTTAATTATGGTTACCTCTAACAGATGTTTTAGCATCAGTGAGATTTATGTTACCCCTAAAAATATTGTTTAGTGTTAATAAAATTATAGTTGCCTCTGAAACTTTTTTTTAGCATCAGCGAAATTTGGTTTCCCCTAAAAGTACTTTTTAGCATTAATGAAATAATGGTTGCCTCTAAAACTTCTTTTTAGCATTATGAAATCAAGGTTGCTCCTAAAACTTTTTTTTAGCATCAGCTTAATTATGATTGCCCCTAAAAGTTCTTTTTAGCATTAGTAAAATTGATGTTGCCCCTAAAAGTTCATTATTAGCATTAGTGATATTGTAGTTGCCTTTAAAAGATTTTTTTTAGCATTACTGAATTTAATTGCCCCTAATTTTTTTTTGTTTGCATTAGCGAAGGTTAGGTAGCCTCTAAAAACTTTTTTGATCATTACAGAAATTTACATTGCCATATTAAAAGTTGTAACTTTATTTTTTCGAAAGGAAACGACCCATAATATTAACTCATGGACAAAACGTCCGAAAGTATATAGGGAGCAATCTTTGTAGGACAATGATTTTCCCAAACCTGCTCAACACCAAATGGAACTAGTTTCGCGAGATGATGGGCAACATAATTCCCACCTCTCTTAACATGAGACCACCGTACAGACTCAAAATAGCAACTAAACGATAAAATATCCTCTAAGACACTATCTAAATCAAAATAGAAAACCAAAGTTTTAGAAAGCCGATTCACAAGTACTTGACTATCCGACTCCAGAACGATGTTAACAAAACCATATTTCCTGGCAAGCTTTATAGCCAATAGTAGCGCTTTGCTCTCCGCTATCTCCGGGGGTCACCAAGCACGCACACGTCACGTTGCCGCAAAGAGGACTTCTCCTTTGTCATCCCTTGCTACCACCCACATGCCGATTCAACCTTCCGTCACTAGCGAAGCATCCGCATTGAGTTTAACCACTCCAGTAGGTGGCACACTCCAGCAATTTGCGCTGCTCAGGTTTCGGGGTACATTCACAGTATAGACCTTCTTCGTGAAAGAATTGTGTTCAAGCGCAAGACGCTCAACCCGGTTTAGGATCATAGCATTTGGGGTTATCTTGCCTTCAAACACCTTGGTGTTCCTCTCAAGCCATATACTCCATGCTAGAAACGCTGCACGTTGCCTCAGTTTCTCATTAAAGTCTTTCCACTTCACCAACTTTCACCAACATCCTCCACCAACCGTTGACACCCACTCTCATCCTACAAATCTTGAACCCGTGGGCACAGCACAAGTGCATGAACACTTGTCTCACCAAGTGCGTCACACCATGGGCATGATGTCTCGGCCAACAGATGACGGTAGTGAAGGAGCTCTCTGGTGGGGGGAGAGTGTTTAAACATAATCGCCACAAAAAATGCTTGACCTTCGGTCATGTTTCCATACCCCAAATCTCCATCCATGCCATATGGAAAGCATCTAAGTCTCCTCCCTTTCCATGCATGTAAGCGGTCTTTATGGAGTACAAGCCATCCTTAGAGAATGCCCAAGTAAAAGAGTCTTCAGCAACTCTTAGATAATTTAGGGGAATTGATAAAATTCTTTGTTGATCTCTCTCATGAAAGTGGAGTGAAATTAAATCAGAATTCCATTCCATTGTCGACATATCAATAAGACCACAAACATTTTAATTCCTTCCACTTGCGGGCTTGTGATGAATCTCCCTTCCTCTCCCACAACCCAAGGATCATGCCATATATTGACCTTCTTTCCATCTCCAATACGCCATAACACCCCTTCTTTAATCAACACTTTCGCACTCCAAATACTACTCCAAGAACAACTTCCTGCACACCCCAAAGAAGCATCAAGAAAAGATCTATTTGGGTAATACTTAGCCTGCATTACTCGCCCCGTCAGAGACTCAGGACGCTGAACTAATCTCCAAGCCTGCCTACCAAGTAAAGCATCATTAAACACTCTCAAATCCTTGAAACCCATTCCACCCAAAAAAATTGGCGTGCACATAGCATCCCAGTTCCTCCAGTGGATTTTCCAATTCGGCCCCGTTTGTCCCCAATTTTTTTTTTGCCATGGCCGAGCTTATCTTGTCAACAATCGAACCAGGGAGCTTATATACTCCCATAAAGTATGTCGGAATAGCTTGTATGACTGATTTTAGAAGAATCTATTTCCCGACACGAGACAAGAGTTTTTCTTTCTACCCCTGCAATTTCTTCCAGATACGATCCATAAGAGCATCAAACATCACTTTTTTAGACCTTCCCACCACAGTAGGGAGGCCTAAATATTTGCTATGTCTGTCAACTTGCCGCATGTTAAGAACTCCCATCAAAACTTCTTTATTTTCAGTGCTAACTCCTTTGCTAAAAGACACCTCCGACATTTCATAATTAATTTTCTGTCCGGATGCTTGTTCATACTGGTTGAGACTATCAATTATAGTTCTGCATTCCTGTCGGTTAGCTCTAGCAAAAAGAAGACTGTCATCTGCAAAAAGAAGATGAGAAATTTCAGGGGCATTACGGCTTGTCTTTACTCCATGTAACTTTCTCTCCTGGACATGTCTCTATAATATATAAGAAAAAGCATAAGCAACCAAAATAAAAAGGTAGGGCGAGAGAGGACCACCCTGTCTGAGACCCCCGGATGGAGTCACATCACCACATACCCTTCCATTCAGAAGGAAAGATTATGACACAGAAGAAAAACACGCCATCACTAAATTAACCCATCTGCCATCGAAACCCATAGTGAGCAACAATTTTCGAAGAAAACCCCACTCCACTCTCTCATATGCCTTGCTCATATCAAGCTTTAAAGCTATTGTGCCTCTGCGCCCCTTACTTCCTTTCTTCATAGTATGAAATAATTCAAGGGCAATAAGAGCATTATCCGTTATCAGACGGCCAGGAACAAATGCACTCTGATTTTCCGTCACAACATTAGGACAGAGATGTTTTAATCTCATCACAAGAGTTTTAGTTACAAGTTTATACAAGACATTGCACAAACTAATAGGTCTAAACTCTACCATAGAAGTCGGAGATTTAACTTTCGGGATTAAAACAATGTTAGTATTATTAACATGATTCGGGGAAGTTAAACCATGTAAAATATCACTAACATAACGAGTCACATCATTCCCTACAATATGCCAGAATCTATGATAAAAAATAGCATGCATACCATCGGGCCCAGGAGCTTTACATGGATGCATCTGAAGCAAGGCTGCGTGAATTTCTTCTTTTGAGTATGGCTTCAAGAGGCTATCGTTAAACTCAGGAGTAATCGAACAAGGGACCTGTTTTAGCACTTCATGCAGTTGAACTGGAGAAGGATGATCAGAGCTAAAAAGTTTCTCATAGTAACTCCCCACCACTTCTTCCAATTTATCATCATCCGTTTGCCACACCCCCGCTTCATCATAGAGCCCTTCAATTCTATTTCTCCGCCTACGCTGAGATGCTTTGTGATGAAAGTAACTTGTATTCCTATCCCCATCTTTAACTTCAGTCACCCGAGATCGAAGATACCAGTAGGTCTCATGTTTTCGGTGCAGTTCATCCAACATGCTCTCCAATTTTCCACACTCCTCATAGCAATCCTGCGTGACTTCTTTTTGTTGTGCACTCCTCAAAGCTTTCTCCATCTCCTCAATCTGCTTCCCCAACTTGTAACTATATTAAATGAACTAATTATATTAAATGACGATGTACTAAGTGTTCGTCAGCGACATGATTAGTGGACCTTAATCATATGTAGCTTTATTATTTATGATTTGACTAAGTTGAATCTTAAAAAGTTAACATGATGCCAGTTGCCAATCAAGTAACTATCAATCATTATACAACAAAAAGGAGTTTTGTGGCGATTATATTGGTCTTTCGTGGCTAATATATATTTGCCACAAAAACCTTTAGGATCAAAATGTTATTCGTTACGAGATCCATTATTTCTATAGCATATCGAAGCGATTTTCACAATTGCTAGAGTAGGCCAAAATAATTGTCGCGAAAGGGTTGTAGCTATTCCGGTGATTATTGTGGCGGTTATAATTACCACTAATTTCGTACTTTGCTTTACCCTCCATTTAGCTTTAGCATCAATTGGCATCACCACTATTTCCAAGAGGCGTCAATTGTAATTGCTACAAAAGACAATGATTTATCTTTACTTAAGTACTATTGTATCGATTACAATTGCCACTAAAGAGACTATTAATAAATGACTACTATCCTTGTGTTGATTACAATTGCCACTTTAAGTGTTATGAATTGCTGATAAATAATCTCTATCATATTGCCGATACAAAAAAGTATGCAAATGTCATAATAACCATGCCAATAATTTCAAGACATAAAAGAGATAGAGCGTAATATCTCTTTCTATATATATATATGGTTGGGTTCTAGTGAGAACCCTTTTAATGTGAGAACCGTGAGAACCACTTAAAATGAGCAAAAACCTCCTAAAATGAGCAAAAAAAAGTAAAAAAATGAGCCAAAGTATAAAATGAGTAGAAAAAAATCAAATTATCAAAAACGTAAAATATGCAAAAATGTGAAAGGAGAATAACGTAAAATGAACATAAAAAAGTTAAATGAGAAAAAATGTATAATGAGTAAAACGTAAAATGAGCAAAAACATTGCGAACTGAGCATAAAACACTAGTAAAATTTTTGCTTATTGCTAAGGTGGTATTGCTGCGGTTTTACCCGTACGCAGCAATAAACCACAAAAAAATAAAAGAAAAAATCGAAATTAAACATATTGCTGCGATTCTGGCTGGAAACCGCAGCAATATGTGTCAACTAGAAATTTTTTCAAAATTTTGTTGACTGTTTGACCAGATATATTGCTGCGGTTTCTACCCAGAACCGCAGCAATAGATTAAAATATTTTTTTTTATAAAATTTTAATCTATTGCTGCGGTTTTTGTAGGAACCGCAGCAATATGTCATTTAATTTAACAAAAGCTAGGTTTGGCACGCACTTGTGACTTGACCCTCATTTCATCAGCCGTTTTCCCTCATTTTACTCTTTTCTCTCTCCTCCTTCAAACTCTTCAGATTTGCTCCTCTTAGTTTCTTTCGTTTTTTATTTGATGTAGGAAATTTCTTTTATTTCTTCGTTCAGTAAAATCGTTCAAAAAATGGGACTAAAGAATGTCAGGTAATGTCTCCCTTTGCGTTTTATAATTTTTTTTATTTGGCTTACATTATAATTTCTCCATTAATGGGTAAATCAAAGTTTGATACTATTTTGATTCATAATTCATGCTCAGGTCTGATGCCTCGACGAAAGCGGATCTCAAATTTGAGAAGAAACTCCAGTTTTATTCCAGTAAGTGCTCCTTTTATTTGCTGGAAGAAATTCTTTTGCTGTTTTTTTCTTAGTTACTTATTATACAAAGTACGTTATATTATTGGATTTTAATTCATATTTCTGCTTTGAATGGACAATGGTGCATAGGTCAAGGAAAGTGCTGCATCTTTAAGTGTTAACAAGACAATTGAGAAGGTGAATTTGCAAACTTTTTTTTTCCTATTTCCATGGATTAAATTTGTAATCTTTTTGGGTTCTATCCGTCTAGATTTTTTTTCCTGATTCTATGAACATTTATCTTTTAAGAGTACAAAATTCACTGCACTATTTACTTTTGGGAATGGCAAATGTTCGATGGATTTAATCTGCTCGTGGATCGTCGTCGCACAATCTTTGCCGGCGTTGTGACTCGCCCGTTGCTCGTTCAGGACTGTATTTGTTTTTTATTTTATTTTTTAGAATTAATATAATGTTAGGTTTTTTTATTTTTGGTCTTTTTTTTATATTTTTCCTTTATATTTCTTTCTTTTGTATGAGCTGAATATTTTTGTAAGAGCACATCTAAAAGTTGTTGTGTTTTATTTTCTTTCAACATTTTTATCTTTCAAATTTAATGGCAAAATGCAAAAAAAAAAAAAAAAATTTTTTTAATTGTACCAGTACCTATTGCTGCGGTTTTGGCTAGGAGCCGCAGCAATAGGTGTAACATATTGCTGCTGTTTTGGCC
This sequence comes from Beta corolliflora, assembly GCA_947648045.1. Lineage (NCBI taxonomy): Eukaryota > Viridiplantae > Streptophyta > Magnoliopsida > Caryophyllales > Amaranthaceae > Beta > Beta corolliflora. The sequence goes on from CANSZD010000853.1 coordinate 898,515, forward strand.
AGGAACCGCAGCAATATCTCGGCCTATTGCTGCGGTCAAAAACCGCAGCAATAGGTTAATTACCTATAGCTGCACTCTTAATTGTTGCGCGGCCAAAACCGCTGCAATAGGCCACTTAATGACCGCAGCAATAAGTAATTATTCTACTAGTGAAAATGTTAAATGAGCGAAAACATAAAATAAGTAAAACATAAAATGAGCAAAAACATTGTGAAATGAGGAAAAATGAGTGGTTCTCACGGTTCTCACCATAAGAGTGTTTCTCATATGAACTTAAACACACACACACACACACACACACACACACATATATATATATATATATATATATATATATATATATATATATATATATATATATATATATATATATATCAACTACTCTACAAAAAAAAGGATAAAAAAAGTCAAACTCAAATATAGCATAAAAAATTAAATAAAATATTGGAGGCAATTAAGTAATAAATAATTGAGCCACAAAAAAAAAATTGAGCACAAGACTTAGTATATTTCGCACAAGACTTAGCACATTCATGCTCGAAAAAGTAAAAAAAAAAAAATAATTTGGGAATTTGCCAAGCGGAAACCAAATTGATTGGCTCAAATCTGCATGCAAAACATCTGCAAAATCTAGAAAAGATAATCTGACAAACCTACCCAAAGGTTCAATTCCCACAATACGGTAAGAGAGAGTATTGGTGCAGCTAAAAAGTTCATTGAGATTTCTTCTAGAAATAGAGTTTGAAGGAAACAATAAAACAATAACATAGAATCAAGTAAATATTGCAACAACTTTAAGAGCCTTGTAGTTTTATATTTCTATATCACTATATACAAGCCCACACGTAAATGATTTGATATTGTAAGTCATGAAATTATATAGTACTTGACACTCGTACACTATTAAGAAAAGAGTTTTTAATTAGGAATATGGGATGCAATGAAGAGTCACTCAGTCAACCCCTTACTGTCACGAGACATATCAAGCTCCCGTCTTTCATCTTTACCCCTTCTTCTTGCAACTGTCCCCTACCTTCTTCTGTCCTTTCTTTTCTCCACACATGTCCCTTATCTTCTATTGGCGAATTTCTTTTATTTTTACTACCTTGTGTTTTGAGCTAGCAATGAATCAGGAAAACAAAAACGAAATATTTCAAGGGAGCAGTCAGTTCAACAGTCTTGTTAGCCTTCTTAAAACTTGTATTTATGCTTTATAGAGCAGCTATATGGTTTATAGAACTTTAATAGCCTAGTAGTAGAAAATCGATCACTATTACACCATAAACACAGAAAAACATTAATTCAGCAGCAGTAAACCAATCCAAACTAAAATATTAAAAAATTACAGGTACGGTAATGAACAAACTGATTCATTTTCTACTCTTTCCGTTAGAAGTGCAATTAGTTGTGACATATTTCCCTGATTTTGCCATGCATCCAGAGTTAATCATTCCATAAATTCATTTAAGTAGTAGAAACACCTCTGGAGAATTGACATCCTATGTCCACTATATGTACCTAGACCCGGGCATGGGCCGGGCAGCACGCGGGCCGGTCCGGCCCGGCCCGGCTTGGGCCCGGCCCAAGCACGAGCCCGTTCAAGGCCCGGCCCCGCCGTTGTCCGCTCCGTGGGCGGGCCACGGTCAAGAAATTTTATTTGAGGCCCGCAGGCACGAGCCGCGTGGGCGGCCGCGGGCCGAACGCTACTTTCTTTTATGTTTTTAGCCTAAAACTGTCAAAAATACAAAAAAACAACATAAAACACGGGCCGGGCCCGCGGGAGGCACGAGCCCGGCCCGCGGGCCCGTGGGCTGGGCGGGCGGGCCGTGGACAAAACCCGAAAATTTCAAGCACGGCCCGCCACTCACGGGCTCGGACCCGCCAGCCCGCCATTTCCCCAAGCCCGCGGCCGAGCCCGTGAACGAGCCGGCCCCGCCCATGCCCGAGTCTATATGTACCATATATCATTTAAGACAAAGTAACTCATGTCCTAGCTAATTAGAGATCTAGATAAAGCAACTGCCCAGACAGAAAATTAGCAGATAATTCACTCTCCTTTGCTCTGGTCAGTTGATATATATCGTCAGAGTTAGATAGAAATATCCTTTTAGCATTGCAATATGAAAGAAATAACGGTTTTTCACCAGTGCACCTCGAGGTTTCACGAAATGCATCGGGTACCCCCTCTTGTTTCGTAAATGCACCGGATGCCCTTGTGGTTTAGATAAAATGCACCGATACCCTTAATGATCGACAACGTTAAATTTTTGTTAGTTATTAAGCCTAAATCAACTTAATTAAACATAATCAAACCTAATTAAACATAACTAAACCTAATTAACTTTCTTTTTATTGTTTTCTTCTTCATCTTCTTTCTCTCTCTTCTTTCCTTCCTCCTCCGCCACCCCTCTCGCCTCCCCCTTCCCTCCTACCTCCTCCCCTTCCAACCCCCCGAAATTCCCTCCCCCTCCCCTTCTACCCCCTGAAAACCCCCCCCCTTCCACCCCCGAAAACCCCCCTCAAAAATTAAATACGAGTATGAACAACACCTTGTTAAATTTCCCTCCATATATCAATAAATTCAAACATTGTTCAATTTTTTGGAAGTGTGTTCTCAATACTTGCAATCATAGTTACTGATATATGTGCATCATCACTATAAATCTAGAACTATCCTACATTCAATAAAAAAAACTACACACAATTGGGTACCTAAATCAAAAATTACTACCTGGAAGCACCAACATCCGGATTCGAAAATTAAAGCAACCACTCGCCTAACAACTTAAGAGAAGCAAAAGCCCTTTGAGAATTAACATCACTGGTGTTTTGCAAAAGAATAGTGCTCACTAAATCATCCAAAACACTCAAGTTCTCAACTGAACTCTTTGATTTTATTGACCCATTAACCAAATTTGAGGAAATAGGCCTTGAATTTTCTCTCTCCTCATTATAATTTGAAATTCTTCAGGAAAGCCATGGATTTCTTTACAAGAACTCAAGCTTTGCAATGGTTAGTGTGAAGGAGAGAGAGGAGGAAGAAGAAGGTGGTGTAGGGCGGTGAGTGCGGAGGAGAGAGAGGAGGATGGAGAAGGTGGTGGATGGTGCGGTGGTTAGTGTAATGAGAATGAGGAGGAAGGAGAAGGTGGTGGGTGGTGCGGTGGTTAGTGCGAAGGAGTTAGAGGAAGAAGGAAAGGTGGTGGGGGTGGGTGGTGTAGTGGTTAGTGTGAAGGAGAGAGATGAGGAAGGATAAGGGTTTAGGTGGTGCAGGGGTGGGTGGCCCAAAACTAAAGAGAGAGAGATCTTGGGTGAAAGAAAGAAACTGAATTAGCTTTCTAAATCTAACGGAATTTGACATTGTCTGTCATTAAGGGTATCTGGTGCATTTTATCTAAACCACAAGGTCATCTGGTGCATTTCTGAAACAAGAGGGGGCCTGGTGCATTTTGTGAAACCTCAGGGGTACCTGGTGAAAAAACCGAAGAAATAACTTACCTTGGTCTTTACGTAAGAAGATCCAACCATTGATCACATGCACATGAGCTGGCCTGTTATTCACTATATAGTTCCGATTATCTTCGTTAAATGTCAACAGATGATGAGCCATTTTCAGTCGCAGACACGCTTATCTTCATTAAATGTCTTCTTTTTTCCATTGAATCTGAAAGTACTCTAACAAAATACAAATTCACATTCAGTAAAGGTTGATGATTAATGTATCAATGAATTCTCGTAATAGCATGTTACTCCCTCCGTCCCTTAATAGATTGCCCATTTCTAATTTGGGCACTATTCATAGGTAAAGAAAGTCCTCAAAAATAATTTCAAATATATAAGATAAAACATAGTCATGTGGGGTCTTGTTGGATTCGTCTCATGGTGTACATTTTGAAAATCAAAGATATTAACGTTATAAAACGTGCATTGGCAAACGTGCATTAGAGAAATGGGCAATCTATTAAGGGACAGAGGGAGTACATTATTCTAAACACAAAACTATATAACAATTTAGTGAGCCAAACATATGAACAGACATAGGAATATAGTAAGATTTTTGGCACTAAAACTTAACGAAGTGCAAATATATAACAATAGCAAATTTGATTCAACAAATGAAAATATAACCATTAGCACTTACTTTTGCAAGCAGAAAACAAGCGTACGTAACATAACAATCACCATATAAATCTCTACATATCATAGGAAAGTAAGAAAATGATGTTATAATATCAACAGTCCCATTATCTTTCTCTTCTTCTTCCAAGCGGCATCTTAGCCTCCTCTCCCTCTCCCATCCTCATTCATCACAGATTTTTTGATGCTGCTGCCAGTCTAACAGTGCAGCTATAGAAGCTCCGACACTTTCAGTTTGTGCTTTATTCAGCAGCCAAAGCACGGAAAGCACCCTCCTTTTTGTTTTCCATGATAGCCATCTCTTTTCAAACCTTGGACCTCATTGCACGACATTATATGGTTGCTTCTAAATATATATGGTTTTTAGAAGCAATTTTTTTTATATTGTCTCTAATTGTATTTTGAGACAAGAATATATGGTTGCCTCTAAATGTAAATCTTTTATAAGCAACAAGTTTTGTTCCTCAAAAAGGGTCTTTAGAGGCAACGACCATTAATTAGCGACGGACTTATTAGAGGCAACCTCTAGTTTGTTTCAAAAAGTAATTAGAGGCTACATTTTTTTTTTCAGAGGCAAATCTACCTTGCCTATATAGACGATTTTTCTTGTAGTGTTTCTCCATCTCTCACCTTTTTTTTCTAGATCTAGCTCAAGAAGCTTAAGTTGCTTTCAATTATGTCTCTTTTTCTCTCCAACATTCGAAATCCTACAAGCATTTTCAAGCGTTTGGTCTGATAGTGACTATGAAGATTCATGGAGTGAAGGCACCTGCATTACTTTTATATCCGACAATAATTGTTAGTGGGGTGTTGATTGTCATTGTCCTAACAATCAAAATTCATACTCACCTAAAAGATAGGATGGTCTTGAAGTGTCACATGATGACGATTTCGAAGTTGATATGAAAGGCCGAGATCTGAAACTTCATGAAGTTGAAGTGCAAGATCTTGATGATTATTCAAAGTCCTCGGTTGCTGAATGTGATGTTGATGAGAAGCATAATGATTGTGATTCAAACAATGAAAAAAAAATCTAAGTACCCTATTTACCTAAATTTTCGTAAATTTAAGTTTTTTTTCCAGGGAAGTTGATTGTTCGAGGATTTTAGTTTAATTTATTCCCCTTCCATTTAGAGGAGTTGATTGTTCGAGGAGTCTAGGGGTTGCTGGTTGAAGTATAAATTTGAGGATCTTATTGGCGCTGATTAGATTTGGTTAATTTGCTTTTGTTTTGGCTTCTTTTTTTGGTAAAATGCTAGTATTAATTCCAAAAGTAAGTGATTGCCACCCAAGACAAAAACAACCTACTGCCATCTGCCAGTACAAGTCACTACAGAGGCAACAACAATCAACAACAACCATTACCACCTACATAAGCTATTACAGGTCTCAACTAAATGGTCAAACCATTCTTTTTCCTCACCAGTCCATTTACAGCTTACTTCTTACTCTATATCATACTTCATTTGTAACACACTTAGCAACATATTCTGGCATAGGCACCATATTACACCACAGAGCTTTGTTTCTAGCCATCCAAATGAAATATACAATGACAACTAAGGCTACATGCACACCTGTTGCCTCTTCCTACTTCGAACATTCTTCCCCGTTCCTTCCAAGCTGTATAAATGCTCTCATCAGCTGGAACTCTTATGCCAAGCCATTCCATAATCCCAGTGCAAACTTCTCTACTGACGCAGCATCTAAAAAAAAGATGATGACATGAATCTTGTCCCTATACACACACTAAACATTGAGTATTAGAGCACAACCCTGCCAAAGCCAACTTCTCTCTTCTCCTCATCTAGAGCAGCCATCCATGCCATAAATGTGTGTCTTGGGATATTCATGGAGTTTTAAACCCAATTGTGCCATCCAACCTTTGGTAACTACCCTTTTAACCATTTGTAACACTCCTTTGTTGTGTAAGGCTTCCCACCATCAAGCGACTAATCATTACTTCCATACCCAACCTTGACAATATCCTTATTTTTCCATATATTCTTCCAAGCCTAGCTTGCTGATTTGGGAGCTTCATACTCTCACCAATTAGTATTTTAATATAGACACGGTGCACCCATTTAATCCAAAGAGGTCCTCCTTTTGTGAAATTTGCCATACATACTTGCCAATGGCAGCCATATTACACATTATACAATCTCTCACACCCAACCTTCTACTCTTCTTAGGTAAGCAAACACGCCTAAAACCAAATGGAGGAGGTTTGTGTACTAAAAACTTCCCCTCCCACAAGAATGCTCTACATATTTGAGTGATTTTTTATAGTACTCCTTTAGGAAGTTAAAACACATGTGCCCAATAAGTGTGCAAGCTTAATAACACTGCATTCACTAGTGTCACTCTAGCTGCATAGGACATATGCCTAGAACTCCAACACATGATCCTTTTGAGTATTCTATCCATTAACACATCAAAGTTGATGGGTTTTAAAATAATACCGCAAGTGCACAGTTTCTGTTGTTAGAAGAAACTAGCAAATACGGGTCGATCCACCGGGAGAAAATTTCTATAGATTAATGTTCAATTACTTAACTACTTCAAGAGAGAAATTGATTGAATGATTAATAACTAAACTAGAATAAACTAGAAAACAAATGGATGGAAGTTCCACGATGCTTATACCAATTTAATCGCTACAATACAATTCAACAATACTTGGATCGAGGTTCGAGTAATTAGAGTATTTTGTTAATCCTACGGTCGGGTCTTAACACTCTTAGATCAACATATGCTAGTACGGTCGCTCAACATAATCAGATCTACCAATTGTTACAAGCCTCTAATGAGTATAATCTTTCAATTCTAACTCCTATTAGCTAAGCATAACCCATGATATTGCACAATTACATGAATTAAACAATTATAACAAATCAATTGTAATTTCTCTAATTCAATCCAAATATCAAAGAACTTTAAACCATAATCAAATAGGTATAAAAATGGCTTCCCTCACTAAGCCCTAGAAAAAGAGTACTCACTTATGGAATTGAAGAGCACAATAAACATAATGAATATAGAATAATTCATCTAAATAGATTAAGTAGAAAAATACCGAATGATTGAAGATTAATTGAAGCAAGATTGATGATCTTTATAATCTTCCCAAGCAAAGAGTTAATACAAACTAGAGAGAAAGCTAAGTGTTTTTGACCTAATAAAACGAAGAATAAAGATAACTCCTCGAATTTCCTAAAAACCTATTTATAGTTTTTACAAAACCGACTAAAAAATACGAAAAATAGTCAACCCGAGAAACCGCCTGGTCAACAGGGCCAAACGCAAATTCTTCTTCCAAACTACTTGACTTGATCCCCGGGGCTGCTATGTGATATGTGTTATCATCAAACTTTCCTTTCATGGCTAGATCAAGGCATAAAATGCATAATCTGCACAATAAAACATGGAGGAACATAACCACGTCCAAACATATCAAATCACACGAGTATGAGCTCAAAAGAGCTCAAAAAAGTACTCAATGCTAGGGGAGTTGGGGCTAAAAACTCTATATAAAATAGACACATCAAAATCCCCCAAGCTAACCTTTTGCTTGTCCCTAAGCAAAACCACGCAAAAAAGTTACAACATGATATTGTTTCACCCCATAGAAAATCCAGTTCAAGATTAAAGTATCAGTGGACTGAAAATCAATCAAGAGGGCATGCATCATCATCAATGAATCCATCATATCAATCCAACACCCAATCACCGAGAAAGACAATCAAGCAAGGCCACTGCGCATGTCATGCAGTTACTAAGATGGTGCTCACCAAGGAAGACACACTCTCTCATTTTTGTGGCGGGCAAAAGATGTGCTTGATCACTCTCCATTCCCACCATATGTCCCTTCCCAACTCACTACTCTTGTGTGTTTAGAGGGTAACATAATGACACTCAACCTAGTTCAATCGACTCATAAATGACACTTACTCTTTAACTTTGATCCATTGACTCACTCTCAATCCAACAAATGCAACACATAAAGATCATGAGGACTTTTAAAGGTTGTAATGGGTCTGAGGTTAAGGGTGTGGAATAATTTGGGAATGTGGTGGATAAACCAAGCATGGAGGAGCATAGACTAGCAAAACTAGGCCAATGAGGCCTTCATAACTTCAACCACTAAAATCTCCAAAATATCACTCACATTTATTTTCTCAACTCACGCACCATTTTCAATTTCTCTGAACTTGTTTTTCTTTTCAAACAACATTTTATTCAAAGTTTCAACCTTTTTGTTCTTTTTCTTTTCTTTGTTCTTTCCTTTTTTTTCTTTTTGATTTGTTGTTGTTGAACTTCTTTTCTTTCTTTTGAAAACATGAAGTAACAAGTCAATCATACACTCATCATGATCTAACTCCAACTAGCACACATCACAACATACATAACTATCAAACAACCCAATCACTCAACTAATGCTCCTCCAAAATTAGGCTTGGGACAAGAATCAAATAAGGCTAAGGGGCTTGTAATGAAGGTTAGTAATCATAAACAGACAGAAAGGCTTCAGGGAGGCTAGAGATGGAATAATGTAATCAATCAGAACTCTGGAGCTAGAAAGTAAAAAAATAACTTCTCAATCATATAAAAAAGTATGAACATCAAATTTCAAAGAGTACAAGATCAAAATCAAGATCAATATCATAACTAAGGAACTAATCACACAAAAAAAGGGAGGACTCGATAAAAGATAGGCATCCATGGCTAAAGAAATCTCTCAGTCTAACCAACTTAGCTCCACATTCAATGCAAGCGCCACAAGTATCAAGCAATCAAGGGTCATGGAAGATTGAAAATCAAATCAAGACTAACACTAGTGAAAAAAACTGCTTGTGCTACTTGTCAAGTGCTCCGATGGACTAGTCAACCGGAGCACTTGTGAATAAGTGCTCCGGTTAACCAACCCGAACACTTAATTGGACTATCTAATTTTCCCTCCCAATAATAATTAATTCAACCCCCTCTAAGCTCCCAATATACACGTAATGAAACTCACTTTTCGCTCCCTCCCAATTTAATTCCCTCAATTGGACTTTCTTTCACTTGTCACTTGTGAAGTGTGAACCCTTACTTGTACTGTGAACCCTCTCTCGCACCGTCCCTCCGTCGACCCCTTCGCTTCCATCGTCCCTCCGCCGACCCCTTCGCTCCCGTCGTCCCTCCGACGCCCTTCACTCCCTCAGTCTCCCTCTCAATTGGTTCACTCACTCGTCGAACTCGCTGCGTGAAAGTACTCCTCCGTCGCCCCTTCATCCACGGACCCTCCCTCCGTCTCCCTCAGGTATTTCTTCCTTTTTTTCTCTCTCATCTATGTCAAGAGTTGAAGTTTTGGGTAATTTTTACATGAAATGTAACTGTTTATTGTGGAGTTTGGTTGTGTTTGTAATTGGCAAATGGAATGTGCACAGTTCTGAAATTGAAGTTTAATTTTAAGTGAGAAACTCGTAATCTGTTTATTAGGGTGATTTTACTAGGGTTCCGTTGTAATTTGGATCTGGAGTGTTGTGATCTTTGCTTTTGTTTTCAAAACTGTTCTAGGGTTTGTTGATGTTTTCGTCATTTTTTAAATCTGATGTTTCGGTGTTTCCCTAGTAAAAGGGCCTAGATCCCCAAGTTCGATCAATTCGGAGTTCAATAAACGGGCCTCCAATATTGGATTTGCTATCCATCATACTTCAACAGTTCAACTTCTTGGTCTTCTCTCACCTTTCTTTCTCTCACTCTAGTGTAATAAACTGCTTCCTCGCTCAATTCACATTTTTCTGCTACTTTGCTTTTGTTGTTCTCCACTTCTCCTGCTCAGATTTCTTCTTTTAGTAAAACTTTATTTCCCGAGTTTTTTTTCCTCAAATTCCATTCTTTCAAGAATTTGTGTAAAGGTAAGTCAACTAACATTGATTCCAACTTCATTTTTATGTTCAAAGTTTCTACCTTGTGCTTTAAATTTGTAGTGGGTGAACTAAAATTTCTCATATCCTAAATTTTTTTGGGATATTTCTTGGTTTTTGAAGGGTTGATTTCAAAAATGGAGGCAGAAAATGGAGAAGTGAAGTGTAAGATGGATGATTATGAAGTGATTGAGCAAATTGGAAGAGGGTCATTTGGGACTGCTTATCTTGTCGTCCATAAAACTATTCTCTCATATATATTCTTCTCTGAAATCCAAGTTGATGCTACTTCTATAGCTGGATTACCAAGTGTTAGGTACAGTTCTACAATAATTTACTTCACTAATAATCTCTCAGATTTACCCCTTCCAATTCCAATTTTCTATCCCTTCTTTCAAATATTATTCTTCTCATTTGCCCTGTTTGATTTTGTTCTGGTTCTTTTTAATTCAACTGAATTTTAATCTGGGCAATTTTTTTTATCGAGGTAAGTACTCATCTTGACTGAATTTATACCATATGTTTCTATATTTCACTTCTAGTTTTATGATCATTTAGTTTGCACCCAGTTTAGGTGATTGAAGCTGAGGGAATATAATGATGTTTTTGGGATGAAATTTGATATGTGAAATTTATATATCACTCAAAGTCAAATATTTGATTTGTTTGTCTTGAATGAATTACATTAGGTGATCACTATTGGAACTTAGGGAGGTTGCATTTTAATCAAGTGGGTATATTAATCAAGCTATAGTTTGACTTTATGCTATTATTGTTCTTCTTTCTTGCAACTGTGAGGAGGACATGAAGTCATTGAGGGGAAGTCACGAGTTAGTTCTAAAAACTGTATATAATTTCAGTGAGTGAGGGTTCCATTATCCAAATACAACCATGTGATGTTATTGAGACTTGTCATTATTTGGACTAAAATTCTAGCTGCTTCTCAATATTGTCATCTACGTAATATAATCTTACAGCGAATTCATCTGTCTTAGAAGCTTGTTGCCTTACCCGTGCCTCCATGAAAGTTCTTTCCGTGATTATTGATATTCTTTATTGTTGCTACATATAATTTATTTGAAGGAGTACACTGGACACCCCCTCCTCTATTATCCTTACTATTATTTGATTGTGACCTGAGTCTAGCCTTTCAAATTCAGATGTGGTATGGATCCCATCTATATGTATTTCATAACTTCTTTATTTTATTTAGAAATAGGTGAACATTCTAAAAATAGGTGAACATAAACTTCTTTATTTTATTTAAAAATAGGTATGGATCCATCTCAAATCCAACCAAATGTTAAGCTATTTTCAAATAAAATAAATGGGATCCATAACTTCTTTATTTTATTTAAAAATAGTCCATAACAATAGATGGGATCCATAACTTTCTTTATTTTATTTAAAAATAGGTGAACATAACAATGAACATTTTAAAGGCTTTTCCATTTCCTAACATACGTGCTTCTAGTTTGTGCTGCCAGGTGTTGTTCCATTCCTCCAACGACTTATTGCGACTGAAAGAGCTTGGTGTTCATGGCGTGATTACTTTAAATGAGCCTTATGATGTATAAAGTACCTTCTTTGCAAATCTCTCCTCCTGAGAGTCTCCTAGCCAATGCATAATTTCATGTAAGTTTTTCCCTTCTTTTTCTGTATCGGATTTAAAATAAAGCACTGCCAAAATAAAATTGTTCATGTTGAATATCACGAGTCTACCAATTGTTACAAGCCTCTAATGAGTATAATCTTTCAATTCTAACTCCTATTAGCTAAGCATAACCCATGATATTGCACAATTACATGAATTAAACAATTATAACAAATCAATTGTAATTTCTCTAATTCAATCCAAATATCAAAGAACTTTAAACCATAATCAAATAGGTATAAAAATGGCTTCCCTCACTAAGCCCTAGAAAAAGACTACTCACTTATGGAATTGAAGAGCACAATAAACATAATGAATATAGAATAATTCATCTAAATAGATTAAGTAGAAAAATACCGAATGATTGAAGATCAATTGAAGCAAGATTGATGATCTTTATAATCTTCCCAAGCAAAGAGTTAATACAAACTAGAGAGAAAGCTAAGTGTTTTTGACCTAATAAAACGAAGAATAAAGATAACTCCTCGAATTTCCTAAAAACCTATTTATAGTTTTTACAAAACCGACTAAAAAATACGAAAAATAGTCAACCCGAGAAACCGCCCGGTCAACAGGGCCAAACGCAAATTCTTCTTCCAAACTACTTGACTTGCTCCCCGGGGCTGCTATGTGATATGTGTGATCATCAAACTTTCCTTTCATGGCTAGATCAAGGCATAAAATGCATAATCTGCACAATAAAACATGGAGGAACATAACCACGTCCAAACATATCAAATCACACGAGTATGAGCTCAAAAGAGCTCAAAATATATAGTACTCAATGCTAGGGGAATTGGGGCTAAAAACTCTATATAAAATAGACACATCAAAATCCCCCAAGCAAACCTTTTGCTTGTCCCTAAGCAAAACCACGCAAAAAAGTTACAACATGATATTGTTTCACCCCATAGAAAATCCAGTTCAAAATTAAAGTATCAGTGGACTGAAAATCAATCAAGAGGGCATGCATCACCATCAATGAATCCATCATATCAATCCAACACCCAATCACCGAGAAAGACAATCAAGCAAGGCCACTGCGCATGTCATGCAGTTACTAAGATGGTGCTCACCAAGGAAGACACACTCTCTCATTTTTGTGGCGGGTAAAAGATGTGCCCGATCACTCTCCATTCCCACCATATTTTCCTTCCCAACTCACTACTCTTGTGTGTTTAGAGGGTAACATAATGACACTCAACCTAGTTCAATCGACTCATAAATGACACTTACTCTTTAACTTTGATCCATTGACTCACTCTCAATCCAACAATGCAACACATAAAGATCATGAGGACTTTTAAAGGTTGTAATGGGCTTGAGGTTAAGGGTGTGGAATAATTTGGGAATGTGGTGGATAAACCAAGCATGAAGGAGCATAAACTAGCAAAACTAGGCCAATGAGGCCTTCATAACTTCAACCACTAAAATCTCCAAAATATCACTCACATTTATTTTCTCAACTCAAGCACCATTTTCAATTTCTCTGAACTTAGTTTTTCTTTTCAAACAACATTTTATTCAAAGTTTCAACCTTTTTGTTCTTTTTCTTTTCTTTATTCTTTCCTTTTTTTTCTTTTTGATTTGTTGTTGTTGAACTTCTTTTCTTTCTTTTGAAAACATGAAGTAACAAGTCAATCATACACTCATCATGATCTAACTCCAACTAGCACACATCACAACATACGTAACTATCAAACAACCCAATCACTCAACTAATGCTCCCCCAAAATTAGGCTTGGGACAAGAATCAAATAAGGCTAAGGGGCTTGTAATGAAGGTTAGTAATCATAAACAGACAGAAAGGCTTCAGGGAGGCTAGAGATGGAATAATCTTACGAGCGTTCTTTCTATCTACTATTATCGAAAAATAATCAAGTTATTAATGACTGGACGAAACCAAGAAATAACCCCTATGTAATCAATCAGAACTCTGGAGCTAGAAAGTAAAAAAAATAACTTCTCAATCATATAAAAAAGTATGAACATCAAATTTCAAAGAGTACAAGATCAAAATCAAGATCAATATCATAACTAAGGAACTAATCACACAAAAAAAGGGAGGACTCGATAAAAGATAGGCATCCATGGCTAAAGAAATCTCTCAGTCTAACCAACTTAGCTCCACATTCAATGCAAGCGCCACAAGTATCAAGCAATCAAGGGTCATGGAAGATTGAAAATCAAATCAAGACTAACACTAGTGAAAAAAACTGCTTGTGCTACTTGTCAAGTGCTCCGATGGACTAGTCAACCGGAGCACTTGTGAATAAGTGCTCCGGTTAACCAACCCGAACACTTAATTGGACTATCTAATTTTCCCTCCCAATAATAATTAATTCAACCCCCTCTAAGCTCCCAATATACACGTAATGAAACTCACTTTTCGCTCCCTCCCAATTTAATTCCCTCAATTGGACTTTCTTTCACTTGTCACTTGTGAAGTGTGAACCCTTACTTGTACTGTGAACCCTCTCTCGCACCGTCCCTCCGCCGACCCCTTCGCTCTCGTCGTCCCTCCGACGCCCTTCACTCCCTCAGTCTCCCTCTCAATTGGTTCACTCACTCGTCGAACTCGCTGCGTGAAAGTACTCCTCCGTCGCCCCTTCATCCACGGACCCTCCCTCCGTCTCCCTCAGGTATTTCTTCCTTTTTTTCTCTCTCATCTATGTCAAGAGTTGAAGTTTTGGGTAATTTTTACATGAAATGTAACTGTTTATTGTGGAGTTTGGTTGTGTTTGTAATTGGCAAATGGAATGTGCACAGTTCTGAAATTGAAGTTTAATTTTAAGTGAGAAACTCGTAATCTGTTTATTAGGGTGATTTTACTAGGGTTCCGTTGTGATTTGGATCTGGAGTGTTGTGATCTTTGCTTTTGTTTTCAAAACTGTTCTAGGGTTTGTTGATGTTTTCGTCATTTTTTAGATCTGATGTTTCGGTGTTTCCCTAGAAAAAGGGCCTAGATCCCCAAGTTCGATCAATTCGGAGTTCAATAAACGGGCCTCCAATATTGGATTTGCTATCCATCATACTTCAACAGTTCAACTTCTTGGTCTTCTCTCACCTTTCTTTCTCTCACTCTAGTGTAATAAACTGCTTCCTCGCTCAATTCACATTTTTCTGCTACTTTGCTTTTGTTGTTCTCCACTTCTCCTGCTCAGATTTCTTCTTTTAGTAAAACTTTATTTCCCGAGTTTTTTTTCCTCAAATTCCATTCTTTCAAGAATTTGTGTAAAGGTAAGTCAACTAACATTGATTCCAACTTCATTTTTATGTTCAAAGTTTCTACCTTGTGCTTTAAATTTGTAGTGGGTGAACTAAAATTTCTCATATCCTAAATTTTTTTGGGATATTTCTTGGTTTTTGAAGGGTTGATTTTAAATTTGTAAGATGGATGATTATGAAGTGATTGAGCAAATTGGAAGAGGGTCATTTGAGACTGCTTATCTTGTCGTCCATAAAACTATTCTCTCATATATATTCTTCTCTGAAATCCAAGTTGATGCTACTTCTATAGCTGGATTACCAAGTGTTAGGTACAGTTCTACAATAATTTACTTCACTAATAATCTCTCAGATTTACCCCTTCCAATTCCAATTTTCTATCCCTTCTTTCAAATATTATTCTTCTTATTTGCCCTGTTTGATTTTGTTCTGGTTCTTTTTAATTCAACTGAATTTTGATCTGGGCAAAAAAAATTTTATCGAGGTAAGTACTCATCTTGACTGAATTTATACCATATGTTTCTATATTTCACTTCTAGTTTTATGATCATTTAGTTTGCACCCAGTTTAGGTGATTGAAGCTGAGGGAATATAATGATGTTTTTGGGATGAAATTTGATATGTGAAATTTATATATCACTCAAAGTCAAATATTTGATTTGTTTGTCTTGAATGAATTACATTAGGTGATCACTATTGGAACTTAGGGAGGTTGCATTTTAATCAAGTGGGTATATTAATCAAGCTATAGTTTGACTTTATGCTATTATTGTTCTTCTTTCTTGCAACTGTGAGGAGGACATGAAGTCATTGAGGGGAAGTCACGAGTTAGTTCTAAAAACTGTATATAATTTCAGTGAGTGAGGGTTCCATTATCCAAATACAACCATGTGATGTTATTGAGACTTGTCATTATTTGGACTAAAATTCTAGCTGCTTCTCAATATTGTCATCTACGTAATATAATCTTACAGCGAATTCATCTGTCTTAGAAGCTTGTTGCCTTACCCGTGCCTCCATGAAAGTTCTTTCCGTGATTATTGATATTCTTTATTGTTGCAACATATAATTTCTTTGAAGGAGTACAGTGGACATCCCCTCCTCTATTATCCTTTCTATTATTTGATTGTGACCTGAGTCTAGCCTTTCAAATTCAGATGTGGTATGGATCCCATCTATATGTATTTCATAACTTCTTTATTTTATTTAAAAATAGGTGAACATTTTAAAAATAGGTGAACATAAACTTCTTTATTTTATTTAAAAATAGGTATGGATCCATCTCAAATCCAACCAAATGTTAAGCTATTTTCAAATAAAATAAATGGGATCCATAACTTCTTTATTTTATTTAAAAATAGTCCTTAACAATAGATGGGATCCATAACTTCTTTATTTTATTTAAAAATAGGTGAACATAACAATGAACATTTTAAAGGCTTTTCCATTTCCTAACATACGTGCTTCCAGTTTGTGCTGCCAGGTGTTGTTCCATTCCTCCAACGACTTATTGCGACTGAAAGAGCTTGGTGTTCATGGCGTGATTACTTTAAATGAGCCTTATGATGTATAAAGTACCTTCTTTGCAAATCTCTCCTCCTGAGAGTCTCCTAGCCAATGCATAATTTCATGTAAGTTTTTCCCTTCTTTTTCTGTATCGGATTTAAAATAAAGCACTGCCAAAATAAAATTGTTCATGTTGAATATCACGAGTCTGTTAAGAAAGGAAAAGAGTTTGTCAAGAACAGTTGTAACTTGTAAGTACTTGTTAGAGAGATTATGTCACGAAGAGTTATTAATATTTGTGTAATTTCTTCCATCTTCAAGTGCATTTTCATTATTATATTCCTGGATCCAGCTTATGCAGACCAAGCATCATTATCTTATATAGGAAGATGTATGCCTATCATTTATACGTGAAACAATGTAAACGAACTGTGGTAAAATGTGGCACCTTGGTGCTGGGAGAAAATGGAGGTAATATGTGAGGTCTGTTATACAAAAAAAATGTACCTGGTCAGTGTAAGCTTTGCAGACAATTGCTACCGCTATTTCTTTGCTAAATATGCCACGTGAGCTTTTTGTTCATTACTTCTGAATAAGAAATTAAATCAGTAGAGTCATGTGCGATTATTTGTTAATTTGATTCTTGAATCTTTTTAGTTCTTGCTGATCATGGATATTGTTAAAGAACATGAATTTGCTGAACACTGCATAATTGTAGTAGGAGCAAGATGATGATGCCATGCAATTAGGAGCTCAATTTTGCACAGACTCCTTTTCCTTTGTTTCTCTGGATGGTGCAAATGAAGGGGTATCCTTGTCATTATACGCTAGGTAAAGGAACATTCTTGGCTTTTGTAGTTGAAATATTTTCTTGTAATGGGTATGTCATCATTTCTTCTCCTGATGTCTTTCGGTAAAATGTGGCTTTGGTTGGCATTAAGTTCTTCACTAAGATTATCATTCTCTATTTAGGATTGAATCCATAGGGCCTCTGGAATTTATGGAGAAGTTTGGTGGTGCACAGGTACGTCCTTTATTCTTTTAAACCATAATTAAGTGGCACCAGTCCAGACACAAGTAGTCATATTTCACTGCACTCGGGTATGTGTAGGATTGACGCCTAATCGATTACGAGGATCCAAGCTTGGAACAGCTTCCTCACTCTACCATAGTCGTTTCTTTCTCCTCTGTTCAAATCGTGAGTGAGAAAAGCTTTAAACAATGGCGACAATAGTTCCAACAACTGAAGAAAATTCCACTCTCTCTCCTGTTTGTTTTGTTTACGGGCTTGCTTTGGCTGACGCCAGTGCCGAGGTAAATATTCGGTTGCTATAATTTTGTACGGTTTATTTTGGGTTTTTAATTAAGATTTATGCATCTGATTGACGAGATTTGATTAATTTATTTAAATTTGGGGAAATAATTGAAATTTAGGGTTTATAAATTTGGGGAAAATATGGATATAAACACAGGAGAGGGAGAGGGGATGGCAATGTGCTCAAAACATATAGATAAAGAGTTCAGATTACCTTTTTGAAAACGTGTAGAATAGGAAAAATGATAAGTTATGTGATGTAACATTGTGAAGTTAGGAAAAATGCCTGTTGCTTGGAAGAGGTTGCTTTGCGCCTCGGTGCGCCTTACGCCTTTTAAAACTAAGATCACCCCCCTTTTTTTCCATTCTCGCCAAGTGAACTCTCATCATACTACTACAATTTTCGCTTATTAGATAAATTTTGAGGCTAAGTGGCTAACATGTTAGCCATCTTAGATCTCTTTGCAGCCTCCACCACAATCTTTGCTTACTGATTTTAATGTATGACAAACTGTAGCAATATGTTTAGTGTTAGGCATTTAGAGTAATTCAGTAGATAAACTTTGGCTTTGGTCTCTTTTTTTTTATGGCTTATCAATATTTACAGATGTTAAAAGCGGTTGTGCCCATTCATGATCTTGAATCATTTCTATCTTTGCAGGTTTATGTTTGACATCAAACATCAGAGCTAATACAATTTCCTCCATTGATGTTCATCATTTTGGTTTGGCTCCTTTCTAGCTGTATATTTAATTCAAAAATGTCAAAAGTTAGTCTATAGTTTCAGTGAGCATACGCTCTTAAAAAAGATATTTGCAATCTATCCTCTAATAAATTTGTTTATCTGTCAGCTGATTTATACAATAAAAAACATCTGCTTATTCTATGTACTGATGATTTTGGGGAGTTCTCTACTAGTTCAAATCTTTACTGGTTATAAATGTGATTGTCATCTGGCAGGATAAGCTAGATTAAATTATGTTTTCTCTAGTTGAGCTAAATGTGGACTGAAAAAGGAAGTGCCATCGTCCTTGATAACACATGCACACTTCTAACTCCTCTCCCCTTCCTCTTCACTCTCTTTCCGTTTCTCTCTACTATTAGTTGTTTAAATACATCGTTGTAGCTTAGGTTCATTGCTTATTGCCTTATTGCTTGCTTGGGTTTAGTTTGAACTGAATGGTTGTAACTTTAATCTAGCTATATAATGACAATCTATTACTTTAGGCCTTAGGGTTTTGGGGAACATAGTTATGGACTGAATTTGTTGTTGATAGAAGTGGTATTTGAAACACCTCTACAATGGAGCAAGTGTTCAGTTTCTATGCAACAGAAAATCAAGTTTGAATGTATATTATGGTGGTAAATGGGAAGGGTACGGGGAGGTGTGGGCGTTGTGGTTGAAGGGATGCACATGAGGAAGTGTGGTGGTGAAAAGTGAGGGGAATGAGGAAAGCATGCTCTAGGCTGATGTGCTGCATAGAATCTGAAATCATGCAGGTGTGGCTGGTGTGCCACTGCTATGAGGTGGGCTGTTGTATATTTTTTTTTAATAAAAACGTCAAGTGCTCCGGTTGTTAGGAAAAAACCGGAGCACTTGATTCACAAGTGCTCCGGTTTTCACATACCAACCGGAGCACTTGACGTATTTTGAACACATAAAAATTCACAAGTGCTCCGGTTTTTAAGACAACCGGAGCACTTGTAAATCTAAGTGCTCCAGTTAAATGATAAAAACTCAAGTGCTCGTATGGCGTCTGCTACGGGTCAAATACGGAGCACTTGTACGGTTTTTAACCGGAGCACTTGATGTTTTTTCCACTAGTGTAATAACTCTTCATGCCAACTTTCATAGATTAAGAGTCAAAATAGTCGTTTAAAATTTTTGGGGCACAGGGAAACAATCATGCAACTCATAATGCTCATGCCAAACTTGTATATTTGATGTTTTGTTCTATGCTTTTTTTTAAAACGAAATTGATAAACTACACTAATATATACTAGAAAGCAGTAAATAGAGAGGGGTGTACTTACAGAAATCCTCCCCCCAAGCTGAACTCGGCATTGGCCTCATTGCAGCAAGAGGGAAAGAAAGGACTCACTCTTCATCGTCGGATGCATCTGTAGTAAAACCTCCACCGTTAGCACCTGTAACACCAAAAGCAGCAGGGCTAGTAGTACCACCCCTAGACTGGGGAGCACCATTATGGTCAGTGGGCTCAGGTACCCGTGGTGTACCATGAAGGATGGGTGGCATCATGGGCAACAAGCCCCTGTTGAAAGAAATCATGGTATATTGGATACATGGCATAACGCATGTCGGATTCCACGATGGTCAACCGTGTATCCAACGAGGTCAGGTGGGTCTCGTTGGTAGCCTGACCAAGCTCAAGGTGTCCCATCTATGAGGTAAGTGTATGCTGACCCTGCTCGAGGCGGTTAAAAAACGCCATCATAGGGTCCATGGGGGCAGAGGAAGATGAGGCCTCCCCAATGTCTCGCTCGTGGTAGGTCCTGAGAGGTCGACGAGCAATGGGCTCTTGACCACGCATAGGAAGGAGGTAAGACCCGACACCAGGTTCTAGGCGAGTCAGAGCAGGGTCAGGGAGAAGGATAGACTCCTTCTTAGCAATCAACCACCTAAACTTGCTCGCAGATTGAGCAGTGATCCATTTGGTATTGGTCATGTAGTCAATGCAGATCTCAGCAGGACCAGCCACTACATTGTTTATATATCGGGAACATACTCATAAGGAACAACAATAGCAGTAATGAGGCCACCTAAAACAATAGGTTGCCCCCTATGGCTACCATCATCAAAGAGTGCAGGAAAGAAAGCGGCAGTCCGCTTGAGTTGAGACACAAATAGATAGGGGAGGCACAAAGAATACTCCAAGTCAGGAAATAAATAACTACCCATTAGAAAAATCTCCTGTTTTCGATAGGAGTGGGGCTCAGCACGCCCAAAAAGAGTAAAGCCCAAAAATCGCTATAAGTAGCGAAGACTAAGAAAATGAAGATGGTCGGCAGTCATATGTTGAGTATTACACTCCTCATCTCCTGTAAATGCCTTCCACAAAGGGGTAATGTGGAAATTGGGAGGGGGTCGATGTTCAGCTACAACAGGTAGGCCAAATATAGCAGCTAGTTGGCCTAATGTAAGCTCCCGATCCTCACCCATAAGGCGGAGTCGGATAACCTGGTTTTTGCTCCCTACTTCCAAAGAACTCAGAAATTCAAGGGTTAGGTCTCTATAGGTCCAGTGGAACATGCCAAACATTGAGCCTAACCCCAATTTTTCAAACAATGTCTTAGTTTCAGCATAAATACCCAAAGCATTCAAGCAGTTCGAATCAACAAAGTGGGTGGGGATAACAGTCCTAAATTTCAGTTTTTGGAATCGCAGTTTTTGTTCTAAAGTTTTGAAAACTACCTGTGGGAAATCTGGATCTGACAGAACTTGATTGCTTGCTTCACCTCTTTCTCGTTGCCTCCTCTTGTTCGGTCTTGACATGGTGGAAAAAAAACATTTTGTTGGGGAGAGGTAAAGTGAGGTGGGGTGAAGAAAAGATGGAGTTTTTGTGAGTTTTATGTGTGAAAAGATGAACAAAAGTGGTGGGAGATGGAGAAAATTGGGTGGAAATAAGAAATTTTGGAATGGATGAAGGTAGGAAAAAGTATGGCTATGGAGTTTGGAAGAGGGAGAGAGAGAGGGGGGTTGAAGAAGGTGAAGGGTTAGAGGAGAATAGAAGTGAGGAAGATAAAAAGAGAGGGGGCGATTAAAACAAGGCGCACGGATTTTGTGCAAAAACTGAAAACCACCAAATCTTTTTTTTCCGCTTTTTTAATCACAGTTGGGGCACTCCAAGCGTCGGGGGAGAAAGTTCAGACGCCCGGTCGGGCGACCTTGTCCGATCGACCGGGCGATATCCTTTTCTCATTTTTCCCACGCATTTCTGCCGCAATTCGCTTGGTGGACAAAGTTTAGACGCCTCGTGGGGTGATTCCGCCCGGTTAACCGGGCGAAAATTGCGTTGTCAATTTTTTTCCGCTGCACTAAAAACAACTCACACAAGTTCGGAGGCCCCGTGGGGCGAAGCCGCCCGGTTGACCGGGCGACTATGTTTTCAGCTTTTTCTCCGACAAATTTATCCCAAGTTAAGATATTGACCCCCTGCACACACTAAGCTCGTCCAAAAATTAGTACACTCTCTCTCACCTCTCTAAAAAAATAAGAAAAGTAATCTAAACTAGTAAAGAAAAATAAAAGAAAAGATGGGTTGCCTCCCACAAAGCGCTGGTTTAGAAAGGTCCCGCACGACCGTATTACCTTAGATTTCAAAGTGGGGGAGCGTGGAAGTAGATAACCTCCACTTGGCCTATGAAAGCACCCTCATGGTACAGCTTCAGACGCTGACCATTCACTTTAAACTTTGTCCCCTCTGCATTAGCCACTTCAATGGCTCCATGTGCCTTCACATCAGTGACATCAAAAGGTCCAAACCACCTTGACTTAAGCTTTTCAAGAAAAAGCCTTAGTCTAGAATTATACAAGAGGACCTTGTCACCAACATGAAATTCTTGCTTCTCAATCATCTTGTCATGAAACCTCTTCGTCTGCTCCTTGTAAACTTGTAGTTCTCATATGCTTCAAGTCGAAGCTCATCTAGATCATTTAGTTGAAGAAGTCATGCCTTACCAGCAACCTCGCTGTAAATCCATGTTGATTTCTTTAACTGCCCAAGCTGAGAGGTATTCCATTTCAACTTGTAAATGACAAGCTTTGCCATAGACCAACCGATATGGAGTGGTTCCTAGAGGTGTCTTATAAGCAGTTCGCAGCGCCCACAAAGTATCATCCAACTTTTGTGACCAATCTTTCCTTGACCTCTTAACCGCCTTCTCTAGAATGCGCTTAATCTGACGATTGAAGACTTCAACTTGGCCACTAGTCTAAGGATGATAAGCCAAGCCAACCATATGAGTGACTCCATATTTCTTCAGTAAAGCTTTGAAGGTTCTCTGATGAAAATGAGACCTCCCATCACTGATCAAGACTCTTGGGGACTCCGAATTGAGGAAAGATAATCTTCTTAAAAAGCTTCATTACCACCTTAGAATCACTAGTAGAATAAATGCTAATTGCGGCGGTTTTGGCCGCGCAGCAATAGGTAATTACTTATTGCTGCGGTTTTTGACCGCGACAATAGGGCAACATATTGCTGCGGTTCCCACCCAAAACCGCAGCAATATGTTAATTTTTTATTTAAAAAATACAACATATTGCTGCGGTTTTGGGTGGCAACCGCAGCAATATGTTGCCCTATTGCTGTGGTTTCTACCAACAACCGCAGCAACAGGTTTAATTTATATTAAAAAAATTTAACATATTACGGCGGTTGTTGGTAGAAACCGCAGCAATATGTTGCCTATTGCTGCGGTTTCTACCAACAACCGCCGCAATATGTTATTTTTTAAAAAAAAATTATATGCAAGCATGTTACATCCAGCATCCTAATGCAGCAAGCAGAATGCAGCAGTTGCAATAATATTTTCTGTATAAATTTCGACAGAGCTCCGTTTGTAAATTGGACAAACCCTTTAATTGGGAATCAACCTTCACAATATTACGTCCAATATTCATCATCTAATCATCCTAAACAACCAACATCCATCATCCATCATCCAAAATTCATCCAATAACCAACATCGATCCATCATCCAAAATTCATCCAACAACCAACATCCATCATCCAACAACCAATATCCATCATCCAAAGTTCCTCCAACAACCAATTTTCCTCCAACATCCATCATCAAATATCCAAGTTCAACAAAAAATAAATATGATTCAATCCAATATAGATATCATGCAAATCCAACATATATATATATATATATATCATCAAATCCAAGTCAATACGATAATGTTGGTTGGTACAAGTTGCACTAAATTATATTCATTGTAAAGATAGAGAAACAAAGCAAATTCACATAAACTAAACTACGCAATGCAATAATCAATAAATTATCTTGCCCACTTATTTTTCACCTCATTGATTTGATCTTCCGTGTAAGGATCGGAGGTAAAGGAACGAGAAACCTGAAAATAATTCACTAAAGTTAGCCTCAAATAGTTAAATAATATATGAAATGAATTGTAAATGAACAAAAACTTACTTCGTTGAAATCCTCCGAACCAGAATATAAAGTGAGTACGTCAAAAATGTTACGCATGACAAAAAAACCGAACTTCTCGCCTCCTTTTATTTGTGGACACTTTATAAAAAGTTTTAAGAAAATGAGAAAATTTATCGTATAATGAGAATAACATAGGCTTAATTGAATAATATAAGTCTACTATACCTCCACACGCTTCCAAAGAAGATTTTCTCGACGAACTTTGTTGCCGCGCAACCGAAACCTCCTAAACGCACTACATAACACAACATCAAATGATTTATACTATAATTTCAATTCATTTAAGGCATTGCATAACTTTATCCATGCATCAATCCACTCATATTCTAAACCCAAAGGACACATTAATTTTTTCGCATAGTAGGTGGATTTTAGTAATAAATTACCCTCGGGAAACATATCTTGTACAACTTCTAAGAGTTCTGTGAAGCCTACATCAGTCAAATTATGTTTCGCTTTTATGTTGAAAATGGTTAAAACCCCACTCAATTGAGTGTATTTTGTAGACCCTGGATAAAGGGGTTTCCCAGCAGCATCAGACAAACTGTCAAACACTCGTGGCCGCTCATTGAAATGGTCATGAGTCCCTTCCAACATCTCACCTAATCGATCATCACCAAACTCTTCATCCTCAGTGTCACTATTATCCCCGTTGTTATTTTCATATCATCACCTACAAAATCATCACCTTCAATCCTAACATGATCTCAATCACAACTTCATCCTCTACCCCAACATTCAACATATCAATCTTTAATGTTTTACTAGTGCCAACATCAACACTAACCCTATCCTGAGTATATTTTCCCTTCTCACCATGCCATAACCAAATATAATACTCAACCCTAAATCCACGATGAATAATATGATCCCTTATAGTCCTAATATCAGAAATCTTGTTCACATTGTAGCAATCAACACATGGACAATAAATCTCATCATCGCAAGTAAGTTATTGATGCTCTATAGGACGTTTACAAAACTCATTCACACCTTGTACGAACTCCAACATATTCCGCTTTCCATACATCCAACTTCGATCCATTTCCAAAAACCCCCATACATACATAAAAACTTATTATCAATTAAAAAATCCACATAAATATAACACAACAAGCTAATATTCAATGCATGCTTCCATTGGGTCCTTATCACTCCAACCTAACCCATCCTTAAACGTCCAATCCCACTAGTGAATGCGTGTATCATCTTTGATTCTAAGTAAAATCCGGCAGCATTTCCCTTCAGTTCTCCAAGTACACGATGAAGATAATTGCTTATCTTATATGTATCCGGAGAACAAATTAGGGAAATGACTAACCGCATTTCACTTAGAATCAAAGAATCAACACACATTCACGTCCAAAGTGAGATTTAACGTTTAAGAACAGTCCCAAAATAGGGACTATTCAAGACTTACTCCTAATGAGTAAGTCTTGAACGGGTATCTAGGCATAATGATGTACATAAAAACAATCGCATTCAAGCAATTCCAAGTCATCACCAAACAACAATCGCATTCAAGCGATTCCAAGTCATCACCAAACAACAAGTACCAAACCAGTCCTTAGATTTCCCTTCTTCTCCCATTCGTGAGTCTATCAATATGAAGGCATTGCATATCACTTCAAATAAAGTATTGCAAAAACATCACAAGAACTTAAGCAAAAACAATCACGTATAACATTTTAGGGCATACAAAAACTTACGCAAAATCATCACAAAATCAGTTTTTAATCCTCAAATCTTATAACTAATCATATATACACTTTATATTAAGCATTTTAAACTACTATTTAAGCCAAATTTTCCATTAAAGTACTATTAATTAAGAAAACTACAAAATTAAAAAACGTATGAAAAACTAACCTAATATGACAAGGGGAGGGTGGCGCCGGCAGTGAAGTACGAAAATGGCGGCAACAACCCGTCGGTGAACGGAGGAGAGGGGGGAAAACCAACCAACCAAGCAAGAAGTGGAGGAGAGAGGCGAAAAACCAACCAACCAAGCAAGAAGCGGAGGAGAGGGGCGAAAAACCAACCAAAACCTTTTCACCAGAAACCGAACCCAGATCTGGAGAGTGCGAGAGTCGAAGCCGAACCCTTATCACCGAAAACCGAAACCTTTTCATCGGAAACCTAAACCTTTTCAGCGGAAAGAGTGTGAGAGAGTGCGAGAGTAGAGAGAGAGTGTGTGAGAGAGTGCGAGAGTCGAGAGAGAAAGAGTGACTGGAAAAAGAATCCCGTCTTTTTTTTTAGATCTGGCAGATCTATTGCTGTAGTTTCCAGGAACAACCGCAGCAATAGATTAAAATATTATTAAAAAAATAATATTTTAATCTATTGCTGCAGTTGTGCCTGGGAACCGCAACAATAGATATGGTCAAACAGTCAACGAAATTTGAAAAAAAGTTCCCGTTGAAACCTGTTGCTGCGGTTTCCAGCCACAACCGCAGCAATAGGTTTAATTCTGATTTTTCCTTTTTTTTCGTGGTTTATTGCTGCGTACGGGTAAAACCGCAGCAATTCCACCGCAGCAATAAGCAAAAATTCTACTAGTGAATCATTAGTAGGTGAAGCCACGGCTTCAACCCACTTAGTCACATAGTCCACAGCTACTAAGATATACTTCTTCCCACAAGAAGAAGGGAAAGGTCCCATAAAATCAATGCCCCACACATCAAAGGGCTCAATCTCCAAAATTCCCATCAGTGGCATCTCCTGTCTCTTTAAAATATTTCCCATTCCTTGACACTCATTGCAGGAAAGGTAAAATGCACGGGCATCATTGAAAATAGTAGGCCAGTAGAAACCACTCTCAAGAACTCTATAAGTTGTGTCCTGTGAACCAAGATGTCCACTACAAGGCATGCTATGACAATGTTGTAGGACCCCAACTATCTCCTAATCAGCAACACATTTTTGGAACAAACCATCTGAACACTTCTTGTATAGGAGAGGGTCTTCCCAATAGTAGTGCTTAGCATCATGATAGAACTTCTTGCGCTGCTGGTAAGTCAAATCAGGAGGATGAGAACCACCAACACAATAGTTAGCAAAATCTGCATACCATGGGGATTGAGTAGACACAGCAAAGAGATGATCATTAGGAAAAAAATTCATATATGGGACCATCAATACTTGACTCAAATCTCAATCTGGAGAGATGATCTGCAATTACATTCTCAGCACCCTTCTTGTCTCGGATCTCCAAATCAAACTCTTGTAATAATAGTATCCATCGAATAAGTCATGGCTTGGCTTCCTTCTTAGCTAATAAATACTTCAGTGCAGCATGATCAGTGTGGACAATCACTTTCGAACCTATGAGGTAGGTCTGAAACTTATCAAGAGCATAGACAATGACCAATAACTCCTTCTCTGTAGTAGCATAGTTGACCTGGGCTTCATCCAATGTCTTGTTGGCATAGTAGATAGCATGGAGGACTTTGTTCTTCCGTTGGCCAAGCACAGCACCAACTGCATAATCACTAGCATCACACATAATATCGAATGGAAGACTCCAATCCGGGGGTTGTAGGATAGGGGCAGTGATCAATGCTTCCTTTATCCTGTCAAAAGACTCCACACACGCATCAGTAAACTCAAAGGTGGCATCCTTGAGCAACAATTGAGTAAGGGGTTTCGCAATTTTTGAAAACTCTTTTATGAATCTGCGATAGAAACCCGTATGACCAAGAAAACTCCTCACTCCCTTGACATTCACGGGAGGAGGATGTTTCTCAATCACCTCAATTTTTGCTCTGTCCACTTGGATACCACGCTCAGATATCAGGTGTCCAAGTACCACTCCTTCATTCACCATGAAGTGGCAACGTTTCAGAATTTTAGAAAGATTATGCAGACATACATCAAAGTCAGAACCATAAACACTAAAATCATCCATAAATACCTCCATGATATTCTCGATAGAATCAAATAAAATGGCCATCATGCATCTCTGAAATGTCGCAGGGGCGTTGCACAAACCAAATGGCATTCTACGATATGCAAAAGTGTCGTAGGGACAGGTGAACGTCGTCTTCTCCTGATCTTCTGGTTGAATGAGAATCTGAAAGAAACCTGAATATCCATCCAAATAACAGAAAAAGCTATGTTTTGGTAATCTTTCTAGCATCTGATCAATAAAAGGGAGGGGGAAGTGATCTTTTAAGGTGGTTGTGTTTAATCTGGGATAGTCAATACACATTCGCCAACCTCGTAATCAAGACGAGTAGGAATTAGTTCATCCCTATCATTCTTAACAACAGTAGCCCCCCTTTTTTAGGAACAACTTGAACCGGGCTCACCCACTTAGAATCTGAGATGGGGTAGATGATGCCCCGCGTCAAGTAGTTTCATTATTTCTTCACTACCTCTTGCATATTAGGATTCAAACGTCTTTGGGGTTGTATGCAAGGGCGGTGATGCTCGTCCAAATTTATTCTATACAGGCAAAAATCAGGGCTAATACCCTTTAGATCATCAATACTATACCCAATAGCCTTTTTGTGCATGCGAAGCACTGTAAGAAGCTGTGAAAGCTGGCTATCTGTGAGTTTAGTACTGACAATCACAGGGCATTCCTCATTATCATCAAGAAATGCATATTTAAGGTGAGAAGGTACAAGCTTAAGTTCTAACTTCTTTACCTGTGGCTCGGAAGTAGAGCAAATAGCTTCCACTACCTTACAGTCGACTGCCTCATCAGTGTCAAAATAAAATCATAAACTTGGCATAAACAGGCACTTGAGAAATTAAATCAGTGAAAGGAATTGTTACCTCAAGATTCTTGACCATAGACATGAACTTACCAAGTTGTTGATCAACCTTAGATTTTTGCATCTTGTGGGGGAAAGGTAGTGGTGGTGTAGGAGAATCAGTAACCTTCTCCTTTTGCTTCTCTGCTTCATCTACTTTCCCTTGCTCAATTTTAGCTTTTGAGCTATCTTCACTTTCATTGTCATCCATTACATTATTCTTGTCTAGAGGTGGCGAATCATCAGTAGGCATAGGTGAAGCATCATATTGTGTACCGCTTCGAAGGATGACGGCATTAGCAGTCTCTTTGGGAGTTGGTTGCCCCACAAATGACCTGGTTGCCTCTGTGCATTATTTCCGGCCACCTGAGCAAGTTGAGTCTCCAAATGTTTAATAGTGTTCTTCAACCCTTTGATGCTCTCACCATGACTCTGTTTCATAGAAACCATCATCTTCATCAGATCAGACATAGTGGGCTCTTGTGAGCCGATATTCTGAGAAGGTTGCTGCTGATAGCCTTGGTGTGAAGGCCTATTGAATCCAGGAGGGGGATTTTGAGGAGCCCCTTGGTAGTATTGTGGTCTAGCAGCATGTTGTGGTGGGTTTTGGTGTGGTGGTTGGTAGGAGGCTTGTGACATAGGTTGAGGGTTCGGAACATTATTATTTTTGTATGAAAAATAGGGATGATCTCTCCAACCTAGGTTAAATGTATTGGAGTATGGGTTGTATGGAGGTCTCTGCTGAAAAGCATTTACATGTATGCTCCATCTTATTCGAGTCAGGTTGATTGTAGGAACAATCATGACCAAAATGGCCTTGAATATCACGCACCTCATAGTAAGAAGATGTAATAGGTGCCATAGAAGACATCGCATTAATACTCATAGGAGGAGTACTAGACTATGAAGATTTCAGTGAATCCATCTTCATGCTCAACTGGGCAACTTGTGAGGATAATAGTGAATATGCATCAAAATCCAGCTTCTTCTTTGTAGCATCACTGGATGAGCTATGATCATTAACTGCGAGGTTGGGCAGGAAATCATACCCTTCATCCACCTCCTTATCTAGGAAAACACCCCCTGCAGATGAATTAATTGTACTCTTGATATGGGGCTGAAGA
Organism: Beta corolliflora; assembly: GCA_947648045.1. Lineage (NCBI taxonomy): Eukaryota > Viridiplantae > Streptophyta > Magnoliopsida > Caryophyllales > Amaranthaceae > Beta > Beta corolliflora. The sequence continues at coordinate 928,346 of CANSZD010000853.1, forward strand.
CCATTGTAGAATGCTTGAGTAATGAACCACTTATCAAGGTTGTGGTGTGGGCACTCTCTCTGTAGGTCTTTGAACCTATTCCATGCTTCCTTCAATGTCTCATCAGGTTCTTGCACAAAGGTAGCAAGTTTATGTCTGATTTCTGCAGTTTTGGTAGGAGGGTAGTACTCTTTCAGGAATGCTTCAGATATAGCACTCCACTCGGTTTCTTGAACATCGTTCAGCCATTTCTCTGCCTTGTCCTTTAATGAGAATTCGAATACCATGACCTTCAACTCATCGGGAGTGACCCCTTGGTGCTTAACGGTACGACAGAGTTGTTGAAACCGTTGTAGATGATTGGCAGGGTATTCAGATGGATGACCCCCAAATTGGTTCTGCTGGATCATATTGATGAGGGCAGGCTTGATCTCAAAGCTTGCCGCTTCTATGGTGGGCATAGTAGGGCATGTGGAAATGCCACCAGGGGAAGGTACCCATATATAAGATTTCAATGACTTAGGAGGCATGATTGGCTCTGAAGGACCTTCTGTGGATTTTCCTTGATTAGGAGACTGCTTTTTCTTCTTTTGTTGCTTTTTGAGTTGTCGGATGGTTTTCTCAAGATCAGGATCAGTTGCAACTAGAGTACCTGTTCTTTTAGACCTAGGCATAAAAGAAACAAAGAAAAACGTGCAGTGAGATTGCCTCAATTGGAACTTGCAATTCCAATGAGGCAATAGAAATAGTTCAAATAATTAATCAAAAAGCTATAGAAACTAGTCGTCTCCCCGGCAACAGCGCCAAAAACTTGATGGGTTTTAAAATAATACCGTAAGTGCACGATTTCTGTTGTTAGAAGAAACTAGAAAATACGGGTCGATCCACAGGGAGAGGATTTCTATAGATTAATGTTCAATTACTTAACTACTTCAAGAGAGAAATTGATTGAATGATTAAACTAGAATAAACTAGAAAACAAATGGATAGAAGTTTATCAAATAATTAAAATCCTAGGGCATTCGATCGGTCCACCATGCTTATACCAATTTAATCACTACAATACAATTCAACAATACTTGGATCGAGGTTCAAGTAATTAGAGTATTTTGTTAATCCTACAGTCGGGTCTTAACACTCTTAGATCAACATATGCTAGTACGGTCGCTCAACATAATCAGATCTATCAATTGTAACAAGCCTCTAATGAGTACGATCTTTCAATTATAACTCCCATTAGCTAAGCATAACCCGTGATATTGCGCAATTACATGAATTAAATAATTATAACAAATCAATAGGAATTACTCTAATTCAATCCAAATATCGAAGAACTTTAAACCATAATCAAATAGGTATAAACATGGCTTCGCTCACTAAGCCCTAGAAAAAGACTACTTACTCATGATATTGAAGAACACAATAAACATAATGAAAATAGAATAATTCATCTAAATAGATTAAGTAGAAAAATACCGAATGATTGAAGATCAATTGAAGCAAGATTGATGATCTTTATAATCTTCCCAAGCAAGACTTAGTACAAACTAGAGAGAAAGCTAAGTGTTTTTTACCTAATAAAACGTAGAATAAAGATAACTCCTCGAATTTCCTAAAAACCTATTTATAGTTTTTTACAGAACCGGCTAAAAAATACGAAAAATAGTCAACCCGAGAAACCGCCCGGTCGGGCGACGGTTATCAACTCTAACGAGCTCAGGAGGGATTTCTCCCGGTCAACCGGGCAAGGCCGCCCGGTCGGGCGCGCAATCACTTTTGGTGCGTCTCTCGTCCGGTCAATCGGGCGAACCAGCGATATGGGAATGCAGAAAATTTGGCTCGCCCGGTCCGGCCAAACCACCCGGTCGACCGGGCGAGAGCTCTTCCTTGGCTCCTAACGTGCATTCTTCTTCCAAACAACTTGAGTTGCTCCCCGGGGCTGCTATGTGCTATGTGTGATCATCAAACTTTTCTTTCATGGCTAGATCAAGGCATAAAATGCATAATCTACACAATAAAACATGGAGGAACAAAACCACGTCCAAACATATCAGATCACACAAGTATGAGCTCAAAAGACTCAAAATAGTACTCAATGCTAGAGGAATTGGGGCTAAAAACTCTATATAAAATAGACACATCAACAGTCAGACTTGGCAAGCCTTGTTGAAATAATAGGTACACCCAAATATCTAAATGGGAATTTACCTCTCTGAAACCCAGTTGTCTGCAAAATTCTATCTTGGACTTCTTCTTTGACATTTCCAAAATACACTACTTTAAGCAAATAAGCCTGAAGCATCTGAGAAAGCTTTCAGTGTTCTCTTCATCAGAACAACAAATTGGACATCACCTTTGCAAAATAGCACAAGGTCATCTGCAACTATTAGGTGAGTCAACTTGAGAGTAGGATGTCATTTTATTTGTAATGGAATGAAAAATCTTGTTTCTTTTGCTCATTAATCTAGAGCAATAATCCATTGTAATTACAAACAATAGTGAAGAAATTGAATTCCCTTGCCTCAATCCTTTCTTCCCTTTGAAAGAACCAAACAACCCTCCGTTAATGCTTAAAGAGTATGAAGGAGTGGTAATACAAACCATTATCCACTCAATAAACTTTGTAGTAAACTGCATCAAGCCTGTCAATAACTCACCAATGAGCTCCCCACTTAGTGAGTCATAGACCTTCCTTAAATCCACCTTCATTGTACACCTGGCAGGCTTACTCTTCCTTTTATAGTGTTTCATCATATCCTAGTAAATGAATATTGTAGGCATGTTTTTATTTCGCCTACACGGTGTGAGCGCGTATTAGATTTGACTACCCCACTGTAAAGGTTTTATTGAAAATTATTTTGAAATAAGTCGCCAACAATTCTTTTTTGGAAGAATCATAAACCTAATTGGATATAGGAAAATCATAGGGACAAATTATCCAATGTAGATTTCCCCGTCATGACTCCATAGATGGTCAAAATGAACCAAAGATTGAGTTCGGGGGTGAGGGTACGAATATAGTCATAATGATCCACATCCGCCCAAAGTTGGCCTCTACTAAATATCGATTCATTGCAGAATTTATGCCAAAGAATAATCAAATAATGTTTTAAGCACCCTAAAAATAATTAGTCTAAATTGGTTCAGGAAACACATAAAAAAAGACTAATTTTTAGTGACATGTTATTAGGCAATCAATATTACAGGGAACCTAGCAGGTTGTCCAAATTAATCTGATTAATGTTAGAACAATTCTTTAGGTCTTGATTAACAATAAATAACATGTGGTTGATAAAAATATCAATGCAGGACAATCATATAATATGCATAGAATAATCAGGAAAGTACGATAATATATGAAAAATGAATAAAAAGAAAGAGAAAGGTTTAGAATATACAGTATAGTGATTTTATATTAAAGATCTACATCATGAAATAAAACTGTTAGTAACTTCAATATAAAAATAATTGATTCAAGGACCCTCAGGATTATACCGTGGCTTGGGTCTGTGAGATTGACAACATTCGGGATGAGCAATCGTGAAGCCTGAAAATCTGAATGTATGAAAGTATGTAGATTGAATGTGTTTGTATTTGAAAGTATGAGTTTTGTGGGGAGATTTTTTAGAGAGATTCGTAAGATATTCGTAATATGTTCGTCGAGTGTTAATGTGAAAAATCCGTTTTTCAATCTGTACGGAAATCAGGCCTATTTATAGGGAAAATGGCACTGCGCCTCACGCGCTGGCTGCGTCTGGCGCAGCTGACGTGGCAAGCGCATGACGCGGCATGACCAATAAAATGTGTACACGTGGTACGCGCTTTTAGAAAACATAAGAAAGAAATTCCGCATCTCAAGCAGAGAATTGCGCTTGACGCATGACTCTACATGAAACAGAAGTCTACGTGGCGGTTCTGTTGCGCTTAGCACAGCCTGTGCGCTTGGCGCAGCTTACGTGGAAGTCCACGTGGCAGAACACAGTCAACTGCGCTCAGTGCACCGCCTTGTTGTTTGATAGTTTTTTTATATAAACGCGTTTTAAAGATTTTCTTTTATCTTTTAACTCCGAAAATCTGCTTTTACGGGATAAAATCCGATTTTGACGTATAAAAAATATCTTTTGAAAATATTTATTTATTAAAATAAATCAATTAATTATCAATTAATTGGGCTTTTCAAAGAATTGGGCTCAAATACAATTAATTATCATGAATAATTAATTGGGCTTTAAAATAGGACTTTAACACTTTTCGAAATGATTTTGAATAGCTTTTCAGACTGCTCTGCCCTTGGATCGGACCAATTAAGACCACGGTATGTTTCATCATTGGATCCTTAAATGGGGAGACACGATTATGTGTCTACAAATATATTGTGGAGAATCACTCTATTTTCCACAAAAGCACTTTGCACAAGATTAATCAAAGCAAGCAGGATCTTCTTCAATCTGTTGCAGAGCATTTTAGATATCACTTTATACACAATATTGCAGCAAGACATGGATCTAAACTATGTGACATAACTAGTTATTCACACTTGGGAATCAAACACAAAGTTGTTGTATTAATATGCTTAATTGAACTGCTTGCCTATGTAAAAAATATCTAGCACTGCCTCAATAATATCCCCTCCAATGCAATTCCATGCTTTCTTAAAAAATTAGCTTGTATAATCATCTGGCCCAGGTGCCTTAGTTTCCTCAATATCAAACAAAGCCTGCTTGACATCCTCTCCATTGTAATCACCACATAGCATACACATTTAGCTCTACATTTAACATAATTCCTTCATTAATTACATTCTTACTACTTTTGTTCTTGACAGTTGAGGAGTACCAAGCAAATTCTCATAAAATTATAAGAATGCCTTTTCCAACCCCTCCTAGTCTTCAACCCACACACCACTCAAGTCTTTCAGCCTGTAAATACGATTTTGGGCTTTTCTTTTCTTCAAACAAGCATGGAAATAGGGTGTGTTGCTATCATCCCTTTTTATCCACTCTTGCTTTACTTTTTGTTGAAGAAAGCAAAGCCTAGCCTTATTCAACTCTAAAAGCTTCTTCCTGGCTCTTCCTCCTGAGTGTGAAGAACCATATTCCTTGGATCATCATGAATTTGCTCCTGGATATTCTGTAGAAGATTGAAGGAAGCAACTGCTTCTTTTTCTATATTAGAAAAAAAAAATCTATTCAGCACTTTCAAATCATATTTCATCTTCTTAATCTTCTTCACCACCTTATACATTGCACATCCATTCATCTGCTCCTACCATCCCCTCTATACAATCTCATTAAACTGATCAAACATAGTCCACATTTTGAAAAACCTAAATGGCTCAAGTTTTGTTGTCATCTGAGCATCCAATTTAATCGCACATGGGCTGTGAACACAAATGCTTTATGGGAAGAAACTTGTTGCATGGAAACTTATCATTCTAGCTGAAGAACTCTATCTATTTTTGTAGAAAAACCTTTCTCCCCCTCTTGTTTATTGGACCAAGTGAATAAAGGTCCAATTGTAACAAGCTCTTGAAGACAACACTCCCTCAAACATTGTCTAAAGTTTGCCATCTCATCCAAAGTCACTACTGAGCCCAAACCGTCATTCAGATTCAGCACATTGTTGAAGTCACCATGTACAAATAAGCCAAGCTTCATCAAGACTCTTGCTCTATTTAACTAACTTACTCCAGACAACGTTCCTCTCCTCAACAGCATTGAAACAATACACCATGGTCTAGTAAAAATGCCTCCTAGTCCCCACATGCTTGACACTACTATGAATGTATTGAGCATCACACTCAATAACATTAACATCAAATTTATTTGGCAGCCATATAAACCAAATTTTCCCACCTCTATGAGCTTGGTAATTTCTAATAATACTCCATTGAGGACTCACCTTGGGGAAGACTTTAGAGAATTTACAGGTCTTCACCCTAGTTTCTAGCAAGCCTGATAACCCATATGAGTGATGCTTAAGGAACTACCTAACATCACCATGCTTTTGTGGGCTATTTAGACCCCTAGTATTCCAGAACTCCAAACTATCTATAGGGTAGGAGTCTCACATCCTACCCGCCAACCCGTGCATGACTTGAATCACCATGTTTATTCTGTGGTTCACCGCCAACATTTGAGTCCACAACCCCCTTACTACATTCCCCTACTTTTAGTTTTTTAAGATCCTTATAAATTTTTTTTGGACGATGTCCTTATATAGGATTCAACCCAAAGACCCAATATAAATAACCCCCTTCTCTTATTCCTCCCCCCACATAGGAAGATGAGAGGTGGTACCATTGGACGGTCACTTGTAGTGGATGAGCCTATATGTTTGTGGATAAGCTTGTTTAATACATAATTATTTTTTTTCTAGTACACCAAGTCTCTCAAAAAGTTCTTACATAATGGGGAAAATGATGCAAAAAGGAGGAACTTGTGTAAGTCAATCTCATCTTTACCGCAATTCAGGTTGAATTGATAAGAGCTTATGCGGAGCTTAAACAGCCAAATGGTAGGGCATAAGTAAATTCAAACAATTAACAAAGATCGAACTCAAACTGGAGTACAAGTGTAAATAGAGAAAATAGAGTCATGAAACACCAACACAATTTATTTAGAGAACGAATAACAACACATTTTATGATTGAATCATTGTGTACTACAATTTAGCCTTTGATTTATGTAGTTAGCATAAAAAAGTTATTGTTTTCTTGTGTTGATATTAAATTCTTAATGATTTATGTTATGTTGAATCATCAATTTTTTTATTTTTCAGTAAATAAGTATAAAATGCTTTAAGCAACTTCCTTTTTTTTAAAGGGAGTAACAAAATAAGAATTTCGTTATGTATACAAGTTGTAGGCTTGTAGCTATCAATTAATACGTCATCGCTTTACCTAATTAACCGGTTCTTAGAGATCACATATACATTTAGAGCAAATAGCATATATAGTAATGTAGTTGGTCTTATTTCGAGATAACAAATAATTGAGTTAATTTTAAGCAAACTATCAATAGTTGGAATTATTTCCGTCAATTATTTATGAAAAATTAATGTCATGGGTTACAACTAAACCTGAACATTTTTGAAAAGTCTCAACTGTCGATTAACATATGCAGGTCCCAACTCTGGAGGGGGTGTGACTTTGAGCGGGCCCTTCATGTTACTAACCTGCTACTGCAGGTTATATATCACGTGACCTCATTAAAAAGTCACATGACAACCGAAATATAGCCCAAACCCATTGTTCTTTTCTTTTAGAATTCTTTTTTCACTCTATTTTTGTTTCTTCCTAAGCGCTTCTTCTTCTTCCATTTAGTTCAAAATTCTCCTAGACGCTTCTCAAATTTCAACCCCTAACACCAATCCTTTCTGCTTCCTCCTTATTGAACTCAAGAAGAAATATATAGATCACCTTCAATTTATTACAGTTATAAACTACTTCCAGTGATACATAAAAAAAAATCATCCAATAAATTGAAAAAAATGAATTCATATCTATCCAATAAATTCAAAAAAAAAACTGTAGTTTCATTGAAAACCTAAAAAATGGCAGTAACAAGAATGCATATGGTTGATCTTCTTCTCCTCTTGAATCTGCTTATTTTGGATTTTTTTATGTATCTATTGGTTGGTTTTGTCTTTTCCTGGTTGGCTGATTTGTGGTAGTGGACACAGCTCTAACAATGGACAATGGACAATGGCCATAGCGCATGAGCCAACAACGATAAAAGAGAGACGTAACCACACACATCAATAGTAAACAATAAGTACAAAAAAATAATAAAATTCACCACAGCTCCGGTGAGCCGGGAATTGGCTTTTGGCACAGGAGATCACGGCCCCAGTGGTGGCATTTGAAGCAACCTCAGACAACCATTACCATATAGAGGAGATATTAGGGAGGGAGTGGCTCCAAAGGCTTTTTTACCCGCTCTACGTGTAATAATTCACTTGGGCATGTATAAAGTCACACCCCCTAAAGTTGGGCCATGCATAGGTTAATCAATAGTTGAGACCTTTTATGAATGTCCGGTCATAGTTGGGACCCCTAACGTCAATTTTTTCAATTATTTATTTATTTAGTTATAGGGAATAACAAAAGAAGAATGGATTACAAATAAAAGCTATAGCTATTAATTGACATGATGTTATACCTATTCTATTGTCTTTTAACTTATGGAGTTTAATCAAGTAAGCCAATAGATTATAGATAGGAGTACAATTGAAGACGTAAAATATTATTAGCATGCATTGCATACATTAAGGGAGACAATTACAACTTTGGCATCATCACAAAGTTTTAAAAGTTGATGGGATCAAATAACAATTAAAAAAATTAAAAAAATAAATATTGAGCACATACAAAAAGTTTCACATTTTGGGGTTAATTGACCTCACATTACAAAGGGTAGTTGCGCCAAATACTCCCAACTCAAGCCATGAACCAAAATAGCAAAAGAAACACGGCAAAATAGCTAATCAGAACTTAATAAACGACCAACAACGCCAATGTAAAATGAAGCTTCAGCAGAATTTTCTGCCAAGCACTAGAAGAGTTTTTCATCCCTTATACAGAGCCCGGTAAAGATACCATTACATTGGTTTCTTCCACAACAAATTTCACCTAGACCACAGATTTGATTCAATGTTGAGCAACCAGAGTTTTGGGTCTAATAAAAAAATGTGACGCGTAAACAACATGGTAACTATCAGAATTGGTTACTTCAAAAAAACTATTGAAATTGGAACAATTTAAAAAGATATACATTTCAACATTATTGCGAAGAAGACAGTATAATAACTAAATGAACTTTCACCAGAAAAACTAGTGTATTTAACTTGGAACTTCTCGTGTTATCTCCAATAAATATACTATTATATATAGGAAAATTTGTCAGAAACAACCTTTTATAAGACACTTTTTATCAGAAACAACCTTTTAAATTTTTTTTTGTCAAAACAAACCTTAAACCAAAATATTTTTGTCACATTACACCTTTGGCCGGAAAAAGACCATTGACTTAGTTTTCAAGCGTTGACCATCCCAGCCCCACCCACGAAACCACCCCCCCACCCCACGAAATCGGCCCCTCGCTTTCCCCCACCCTCGAAACCACCGCTCACTTCCCCCCACCCTCAAAACCATCAACCCTCACTTCCCCCACCCCGAAACCACCCCTTCCTTTTTCTTCGTTAGGGTTTAGGTTTGTTCGGGTGGGGATTTAGAGTTTGAGGGGCACGATTGAGGGTGGAGGGAGGGGTCGTGGGTCGTTTTGAGGTGGGAGAATGGGAGGGGGCGTTCATTGGTGGGGTGGAGGAAAGGGAGCGAGGGTGGGGAAAAGGGAGGAGTAGGGTCTCGGGGGTGGGGGCTAAGGTGTCGGGTTAGGGTCGCCGACGTGGGAGGGGGTTTCGGGGAAGAGGGTGGGGTGGCTGCCGTGAAAGGGAAGAGGTTTAGGGGAAGAGGGAGGGGTGACTGCCGTGAAAGGGCGGTTTCGTGGGTGGGTCTGGGAAGTGGGGCGGTTTCGTGGGTGGGGCTAGGGTGGTCAACGCTTGAAAACAAAGTCAATGGTCTTTTTTCCGGCCAAAGGTGTGTTCTCGCAAAAATATTCTGGTTTAAGGTTTGTTTTGACAAAAAAAAATTTAAAAGGTTGTTTCTGACAAAAAGTGTCTTATAAAAGGTTGTTTCTGACAAATTTTCCTTATATATATTAAGTATTTTAGGAGCAAAAACTTGAATCTCGTTTTATTTTGTTTTAGAAATATTGAGGATTAAAGACATACATTTATTGGTTAATATTTGAAATTCAAAAGAACTGTTTTTAAAGATAAAAGTTTTGGAAAAAATAATGCATAAATAAAACCTAACTTTGGCATGCATGGATCATATATATACTAATAACAGAAGAAAAATACATCCTATGTGGCAGCCCCATATTATCCAAAACCTCTCATTGCTCCTTGGATTTTCGACCCCTCTCATTCACTTGCCACGTGTCATTGACTGAAATGATATCTTGCAAATACTATTGATTTAAGCGTGATTGCCAATCGTTTTATCACAAATCGAGGTAGAAGGAAATTAAAGAAATCAATTATAATCAAACATAATCCTTGATTATAGCAAAGGGAATATTGGCAATCAATGAAATATCTCACACAATTTTAAATTATCCAAGCTCATATCGTTTATTACCTTTTCTCCACAATTTGGTTCTTATAATTTCTAGAATAATCAATTTGGTATGGGTGATTAACAAATCACATAGCTATATGTTGGGTTAATGCCACATACAATAAAAACGGTAACATAGTTATTATAAAGTTGGGATTTGCACTTTCCTATGAACCTATTTTCCTCTGTTTCTTCATTTAAAAGGTCTGCCAATTATGTATGAAACGATTATTTTGAAATTGAGGGAAGTAGATGTGGAAAACATGTCATTAGTTTCGTTTAGGTCCATGATCGGGTTAGTTTTGAGTGATGATATCAGTTGTAAGGTGGTTATTTATGTGAGTGAAATGGTGAGTATGTGCAATTTGGATGTATAAGTACATAAACGGCTGGGGACATATCCCAAAATTTACATGGATCATGGTCATTGGTCTATAAAAGTATTTTCAAATATTTACTTTTTAGTAATCCAAAATTTATTTTTTTGAAAAAATCTATAAAGCCTATTTTCATATACTCGCATGTTTTATATGGATAAAATTCGATGAGCATAAAATATTATTCAAAACCTCATTCCTTAATTTGTATATCGGATATTATTTTAATTAAATAACAATGTGATGATTAATCTGTTATTGAAAATGAGTAACCTATTTATCTTATAATTTTTTTTTTGGAAATTCAAAATTATTATTAATCACCCAAAAAAATAAGTACAACTTATACCTATCAAACACCCAAACTCAACCCAACCGACACACTGTAACACCAAGACACCAAAAAAAGGGAACACAGTAACAAAAGATAGCAACCTAAATTCTATCTAACAGATATTGTCTATCATAATCAGTACCATTACAAACAACTTTAAAAGTAATGTACATATTTCAAAAGTTTATCAGGAGCATCACAATCCACAACTTTAAAGACTTTAGCATTTCTTTCAAACCATATAGCATAGACAGCCTCAGTGAACATCTTGACATACATTTTAGTTGTCCTACTCTTGCCGTGAGTTTTAGCTTTAGCTATTTTGCATTCTTCATCAAATGACCTAAGTTGATCTCAGTGGCGGACCCAGGATTTTGAATCTGGGGATACAAAATACAACAAACACAAAAGTAGTGGAAAAAAAGTTCACAAAAATTGTTTTACAGCGTGAGTGCTAACAAGTAGTAGTACGTCCTATTTTCGACTTACTTTTTAGGAGCATAAAAAATGTTGAAAGTTTTTGTTTTTGTTGAACATACTAATTCCTTTGCTTTTTCCTCGATGTAAATACTAACCCCTACCCCCCAATTCACCAAAAGTCAGATTTATTATGAACTTAATACTATTTATTCGTTCCCAAGTTAATAAATTGTTGAATTTCAATAATTTCAATTTCGAATTTTAATAAGCAAACCCTAACTAATTAATGAACAATGTCCACATTCATTAATTTACATCTAAATATTCAATAAATCTAAGAATCTAACATATATAAACTTATAAAAGTTGGAAAATATGAAATTAAAACACAAAAATAAAAACTTAACAACATACTGCTCAGTGCTCAGTGCTCACTGGTCGGGGTCGGCGAAGACGCGAAGTCGAACTTCGAATTAAAGGCGGCGAACGGCGGTCGGCGAAGTCCTCACTGATCTTGTCTTGAGGTCGCCATGAAGAATTGTCTACTGTTAATGGCGTCATCTCTTCTTCGATGGATTTTCGACAGCAAAGTCAAATCTCGATAATTTCTGAGAGTGTAATTCAATGATTATGAAATTGGAGTTTGCACATTTACTGGAGAAAGAGAGAGACAAACTAACTCAGCTAAGTCACCGAGTTGGCGAAGAACGCCAACAAGGCCAGCCATTGCAACACCTTCAAGAAGAGCTTCAGGATCCTAACTAATATGAAATTAAAACACAAAAGTTCGAAACTAAGACTTACCGTTGTCTGGTTTCAGTCGGCGCTCCTCAATGGTGCTCGGTGGTTCACTGGGTGTCTGGGTCAGTGGCGGAGGTTGTCTGGTTTCAGTTGAGTGAGAGAGAGAGAGAGAGGAGAGAGGAGAGAGAGAAGCGTGAAAGCGTGCCTTACTTCCTTTGCCCAGCGTGATTCCAGCCTTTCTTTTCTTTTCTTTTTTTTTTTTTTTTTTTTTTAAAGCTGATTTTTTTTTTAATTTGGGGGTACAGCTGTACCCCCATGTCCCTTAATTAGGTCCGCCACTACTTGATCTCTCATCTTTAACTTTTGAAGCAGCAAACTCCAAACAGTAGAAGCATAAGAGCAACTGAGCAAGCAAAAAACAGATGCTGAACTTCTCACATAAGCAACATATAGCATTACAGTTAATATTTCATTTTCTTACTCTATTTGCAGTAGCAAGTCTATTTTGAATGGCCATCCACAAAATAAAATTACTCTTAGTTGTGGTAGTATTATTGCAGATAAGCCTTCTCCATTAAACCTCCTGGGCTTTGAATATTCAAGAGCAAGTAGACTTTCTTTATGCTATAATTTCCATTGACAAGCACATTATCCTAGCCTCTTAATCTTTCAATTAGTTGTCTGCAGTCCAAGATTTTTCTAAGCAGCCAAGATGTATTACTACTCACATTGACAGTATCAACTGTTTGCCGCTTGACATAATACACATTGACCCACAACTAATCACTTTTAAAAATGATAGCCCAAAGCAGCTTAGTTATAGCAGCTTTGTTCCAAATGGCCTATCAATTAAACTCCATCCACCAGCAATTTTAGGATTGTAAAAGAAAGACCATGCTATAGGAGCTTTCTTTGAATCTAAAGAAGACCCGGACCATAAGAACTTCCTACAAATTGCTACACTGCTTTTATAAGTTTCTTAGGAAAAGAGAATATATGAGCCCAGTAGTTTTGCATACTACTGAGTATACTCCGGATTAATTGCATCCTTCCAGCATAAGAAAGAAACTTAGCCATCCACCCTTGAGCTCTTTCAGTAATTCTTTCAATTAGAGCTATAATTTCCATTGACAAGTACATTGAATAAAAGAGAGTACCAATAGCCATTTGCACAGCTGCAGCTAACATAGAAGCTTCCTGATCATAAATACCAGAGAAATAGACACAACTCTTTTCAACACTAGCTTCTAAACGTGAGGCCCTTGAGAATTTCTGAAAAACATCCATGATCTTAGTGATAGAACTGTGATCAGCTTTTGCAAACAAGAGTAAACCATCTACAAGCATTAGGTGAGTGAGATTAAGTCTCTCACATTTAGGATGAAAATTAAAGTCTGGATTGAACTTTAACTCACCTAAACACCTACTTAGGCACTCCATATAGAGAGCAAACATAAATGAGGAGAAAGGGTCTCCTTGTCTCACTAGTATAATAAATGTATATTGCGGCGGTTTTACCAATACGCAGCAATAAACCGCGTCAAAAGAAAAGGAAAAATAAAAAATCTACCTAGTCCTGCGATTCTGGGTGGAAACCGCAGCAATAGATGGCAACGGGAATTTTTTCAAAATTTGTTGACTAGTTTGACCAAATCTATTGCTGCGTTTCCCACCCAGAACCGCAACAATAGATTAAAATATTATTAAAAAATAATATTTTAATCTATTGCTGCGGTTTCTTGAAGACCGCAGCAATAGGGTCATTAGGGTTTTTTTATTGTTGAGCAATATATAGGGCGTCGTTTCCTCATAACTCCCCTCATAACTCCTCTCACTGATTCTCTCTCACTTCACCCTTACTCTCACTCCTCTCACTGATTCTCTCTCACTTCACCCTCACTCTCACTCCTCTCACTGATTCTCTCACTCCTCTCGATCTTTCTTCAACTTCACCCTCAACTTCACCCTCACCTTCACCCTTCTCAGTCCGTCACCCTCTCAGGCCACGTCAGTAGTCGTCCCTCCGTTCATCGCCACGCACTCCTCCCCTCTCCTTCGGACCCTTCTCAGTCCGTCACCCTCTCAGGCCACGTCTGTAGTCATCCCTCCGTTAATCGCCGCGCGCTCCTCCCCTCTCCTTCGGCACTGCAGGTCGTTCGTCGCTTCAAGCCATCCATGTCCTTCGACGCTGCAATCCTCCCACGCGTACAAAGCGTCGCATCCCCCTCTCACCTTGCCGGTCAGATTTCGCCGGTCAAACGAGCCTCCCTCTCAGATTTGAATATTTTTTGGCGATTTATTAACAGTGATTACGTGATTAATTTGTAGACCTGAATTTTTTTGGCGATTTATTATAGCGATTTTTATTTCATATTTGAATTATTTTTAGATCTGAAAATTTTGTTTGATTTTTGGTGTATATATTATTTTTGGGTTTTTTTTTTTGGCAATTTATTATATATTAAATTTTTTTGGCGATCTATTATAGCGATTTTTATCCCTCGCCGGTCAGATTTCGAGACTCATCTCCGTCCTTCTCAGTCAGTATGAGCCGGTTTTTATTTCAGATTTGTTTTATTTTTAGATTTGAAAATTTTGTTTGATTTTTGGTGTATATATTAGTTGAGGGTTTCATTTATAGATGTATGATTTTGTTTTTCTCCTCCCTTGTATAAACATAAAATATCTTAGCTTGTTGATGAAATGATTAGAATTTGGTTATATGTGACAGGCTAAAGTCGTATCACCTAATCAAAAATAACCTAAGGTCCACTAACAAGTAGTCAGGGAAGTCAGGATCGAATCCACAGGGAGAAAGTTATACTATTGTATCTGAACTCTAATATTATACTAACTAGATCAGATGAAAAGAGTTGTTTTACTGAACTAAGCAAATAACAGAATTAAATATGAAGGTACGAATCAATTAATAAAGAACTAGGACTATGGATCACTATGCATACAATTCGGGAAATCGGGGACGAATAACAACCACCTAATAAGTCAATTTATCTAGGGCACATGTAATTTCTCTCGAACATTACCTCCCTCAAAGATCACCTAGCCGCTCTCGCATGGTCAATGATCACTCTGCCTAATGATTGAAAGCCTATACAAAATCTCTCCTCTCGAAGCAGATTCAATATTGCGATAATAGAAATACAAATCAGGCCTAATTTATAAATCTAGCATGAACGATTCAATCACAGGAAACAATTGAAATACAACGTAATTATACTAATCTATCAATCCCTCATTGCATACATAGATCCCCACAATCCTAGAAATAAAACTACTCACTCATGCTTGCGAAAACAATAACAAAATCAATATAACAATTCATACTTGAAATCATTGCGAATAACTAAGAAATTAATCTAATCGATAATAGAGAAAGCAATCAATAATGGAGAAAACAATGAAGAAGATTACCAAATGAAAGAACTATATTGAACTTGCAAGCCATCCAAATGTTTGATCTTGAATTAAAAATGAAAAGTAGTAAACTAGGGTTCTTGAGAGAAAACTATGAAAAATAATGGCTAAAACAAAGATTGAATAAAAGATGTCTTAGTAATGTTCTAATTTTCGTATTTATACTAAACCTAAAACATAAAGGAAAAGTAATACGAAAATAGCCCAGAAATCATTAAAATACGCGTGCCGGGTCAACCGCCCGATCGGGCCAACTCGCCCGACCCCATCGGGCCAAAAGCTCTTTATTTCGGAAATTTGACGGACTACCCGCCCGATCGGGCAAGCTCGCCCGATCCCATCGGGCGGGAGTCTTTTCTTCTTGTTTTCAACTCTAGAACGCAGCCAGATGAATATGTTCTCGGGCCCGATCGGGCTAAACCGCCCGATCCCATCGGGCGGAAAAACTGTGATTTTGCGTCAACTTGCGAAGGCTGTATCTCTCAAACCAGAAGTCCGTTTGAGGCGTGTGACCTATCATTGGAAAGCTCTTTAAGTATAGTTTCCAACCCAACTAGAATTTCTTGATTATCAATTTTCTATCAAAAGTTATGATCAAAAAAGTAAACAAGTGTCAGTTTTGGCACTTCTTTCACTAACTCTTTGCTTCATTCTAACTCGAAATTGTCCCAAACGGATGCATTGTGATCCTTGTGCAAGCTATCTTCATCCTCAATGATTAATAGGCTTGATCTTAGATGATCATAATCAATTTGCATCAAAATAACCTAAAAATCATCGAAACACGTAAACGGGGAGTAGTTGAGCAAAACTTGAGTAAATCATTCAAATATGCACCTAAATGCTCTAATATGAACTAGAAATGCAACCTAAATGCACCTAAAACTCTATATAAAACCATAACATCAAACTCCCCCAAGCTATACATTTGCTTGTCCTCAAGCAATAAGACATAGACATTAGAAAAGAAAGACAACCTACAATAAGGGACTACAATATGGCCAAACACTCAACTGAAAACACGAGAGATATAATCACTACACAAAGCAAGAATCGAAACTATCTCGAACAAGACCGCATAGCATGTCATGTATCGCAACCGACTCTCCAATCATACCACATACCATCTCTCCCAAGATGGATTTAACCAAACCTGACAGACCTCACTATAGTTATGTGCGCTCAAATCTCTCATGTGTTTAAAGGATAAATGATGACACTCAACCTAAATCAAGTCGACTCAGATGAAACATGTACTCTTTAACTTTGACTTTTTGATTCACTTAATACTCAACAATACAATACACAATAATCAAGAGCACTTTTAAGGGTTGTAATGGGGTTGAGGTTAAAGGTATGGAGAATAATTTGGGAATTATGGTGGAAAAACCAATGAGGGGGAGCATCATATAACAGAAAACATGACCATAAAAAGTCACAACAACTCCACGCAACAACCAACAATCTCCAAAAAAAAAAAAATATAACCAACACTTTTTCCATTCAAGAAATTCAATAATAACCCTTTTTATTTCACTTTATTCTCATCTCTTTTTTTCACTTCTTTTTCATTTCATTTTTCACTTTTTTTTTCTTTTTGTTTTTTTTTTCGAACTTTCAATTCAATTTCAAAGCTCACTAAACATATTTTCCATCCATCTAAACCAGAAATAGAGCATTTCAATTCAGTACAAACCAAACCAAAACTAATACTCGCCCCCCCCCAAGCTAGGCTTAGGACAAGAATCAAATGAGACCAATGGCTTGTAATATAGGTAATTAATCAAATAGTTAGGAAGGCTCAACGGGGCTAGAGAAAGGATAATATGAAAAAAAAGAATACCTCTGGAGCTAAGATCATGAAATGAAACGCCTCAATCATATCAAAATGTATGCACTATCAAATATCAATGAGTACCAAGTCAAAGTCAAGATCAATGCGACAACTAAGGAACTAATCACACATGAAAGAACATAACTGACACAGATACGTCAGTTTATAGGCACATAAGCTCACTTAGGTTAGGTGTCTGCACAGTAAAGTTAAATCGAGCTAGAGAGATCAAACAATCTTACCACAAACGATCAATTGCAAAACAATGGTGCTATGAAGAATCATGAACAAGATGAATGACGCTTAGGAAGTGTAGTGAAATATCAACAAGGTTCTCAAAAAGTGTTAGCAATAGTCCCATAGATGCAAACTAAAATGATATGAAATCTAATATGAAAAAAAAAATTCTAATGCAACTAAGAAAGCAGTACATTTTTTTTTCGTTATATGTAAACTCCCACTCCTAATGAGCGGTACAAACCATGTAACAATCCTACTAAAGCAATAAATCTAAACTAGTATGCAACTAACATGCACGAAGTGACATCCTTCCCCAAGCCGAACTTTACATTTTCCTCAATGTGAACACTGAGAAGAACAACAAAGCAAAAAAAAAGGGATGGGTACAACTCACAGAAAAGGTGGGTAATGAACATAGAGTGTGCCAAACAGTTTTGACACTGCCACCACAACCAAGAGCACGTCACTGGAACACACGTTAGCAAAGTAGTCATAAAGTAGAAATAAAGATAACATCTAAAGGTTAGAAAGTCGGGTTGCCTCCCGATAAGCGCTGGTTTTTTAGGGTCCCGCACGATCGAAATACTTTTTACATTATGAAGAATCCAATGCCTTCAGTAACTTATTAAATTCCCCTGCAAACATGTTATTGAACACTCGATATTGCTTGACAGCAAGCATAATTATATTCACTAATAGGGGGTTAGAGGTACCACAAGAAAAAGAATCATAAGAAAAAGAAAAAAATGTACAACTATCTTGCAATTCCTCAGGTTTCACAGGATGAACATGAATATTTACGTGGTCAAAATTATCATGCGACAATAGATCTTTAAGAAAACAAGGAGGATATAACACAGGGGATGAAGGTACAAGATCAAGCTTCCGTGAAAACAGGATATGAGTGTTATGCAGGTTAGGCTCAACATCGAATTTTTGTACGCTTTCAGCATATTCAAACTCTTTACCTAAAACTTCACTCTCATCAATAAGCTTGTCAACAAAGGATTTTTCATTCAAAATTTCAATAACCAATAGTTTTTCAATCATTGATTCTATAACTAATGATTTTTCCTCCTCAAAAACATCCATTATATCCATCTTTTCCTTATTTAAACTACCATCAAGAGTCAAATGATAACCTTCTTCTAATGAACTAGCATTCTCAACCAACACATCATCATAATACAAATGTTGCTCAATAGGTTGGCTAATAGATTTTAGTCTAGATGCTATTGATCTTTGACTTTCTACAATATTTGCTAGTTGCAACATATAATCCTCCTGAACAAATTTATAATCCTCCTGAACCTTATTTAATTCATTCATGAAATCATAAATAAAATCTTTGATATTATCAGATTCAGATGGAGCATTAAACAAATTAAACTCAGGGATAGGGTTATTGACATGCATATATGACTCATTATGTGGACAAAGAGAAATATCATGATCATAAGAGTGACAACAAGAACAAAAATCAGATGGAGAGGTAAGAGTTTGAGAATCATAGATAGATGAATTTTCTAGAGCTGGAGTAACATATATTGTCATCTCCCACTCAAAGGTTTCCCTAGCTAATTGCTCAAACAAATTACAACTCACTTCAGGTGTCATATCCATGAATTTACCGTCACTCATGGAATCTACAACTACCCTCGTATCATCATTCAAACCCTCATAGATCACTAAACCAATTTCCCATTGTTCAAATAAATGGTCGGGACCAAGATAGTTTTCAAATCTAAGCTTATATCTCCAAAACACTTCATGTTCAAATTGGGGAAAAGAGATAGATGTCATTCAATTAAAAAAAAATTTAAAAAATATTTACAAAAAAAAAAATATATACAATTAGTCTAATATTAACAGTTCAGATATAATAGTAATAAGCCGTCTCCCCGGCAACGGCGCCAAAATTTGACAGGCTAAAGTCGTATCACCTAATCAAAAATAACCTAAGGTCCACTAACAAGTAGTCAGGGAAGTCAGGATCGAATCCACAGGGAGAAAGTTATACTATTGTATCTGAACTCTAATATTATACTAACTAGATCAGATGAAAAGAGTTGTTTTACTGAACTAAGCAAATAACAGAATTAAATATGAAGGTACGAATCAATTAATAAAGAACTAGGACTATGGATCACTATGCATACAATTCGGAAAATCAGGGACGAATAACAACCACCTAATAAGTCAATTTATCTAGGGCACATGTAATTTCTCTCGAACATTACCTCCCTCAAAGATCACCTAGCCGCTCTCGCATGGTCAATGATCACTCTGCCTAATGATTGAAAGCCTATACAAAATCTCTCCTCTCGAAGCAGATTCAATATTGCGATAATAGAAATACAAATCAGGCCTAATTTATAAATCTAGCATGAACGATTCAATCACAGGAAACAATTGAAATACAACGTAATTATACTAATCTATCAATCCCTCATTGCATACATAGATCCCCACAATCCTAGAAATAAAACTACTCACTCATGCTTGCGAAAACAATAACAAAATCAATATAACAATTCATACTTGAAATCATTGCGAATAACTAAGAAATTAATCTAATCGATAATAGAGAAAGCAATCAATAATGGAGAAAACAATGAAGAAAATTACCAAATGAAAGAACTATATTGAACTTGCAAGCAATCCAAATGTTTGATCTTGAATTCAAAATGAAAAGTAGTAAACTAGGGTTCTTGAGAGAAAACTATGAAAGATAATGGCTAAAACAAAGATTGAATAAAAGATGTCTTAGTAATGTTCTAATTTTCGTATTTATACTAAACCTAAAACATAAAGGAAAATTAATACGAAAATAGCCCGAAAATCATTAAAATACGCGTGCCGGGTCAACCGCCCGATCGGGCCAACTCGCCCGACCCCATCGGGCCAAAAGCTCTTTATTTCGGAAATTTGACGGACTACCCGCCCGATCGGGCAAGCTCGCCCGATCCCATCGGGCGGGAGTCTTTTCTTCTTGTTTTCAACTCTAGAACGCAGCCAGATGAATATGTTCTTGGGCCCGATCGGGCTAAACCGCCCGATCCCATCGGGCGGGAAAACTATGATTTTGTGTCAACTTGCGAAGGCTGTATCTCTCAAACCAGAAGTCCGTTTGAGGCGTGTGACCTATCATTGGAAAGCTCTTTAAGTATAGTTTCCAACCCAACTAGAATTTCTTGATTATCAATTTTCTATCAAAAGTTATGATCAAAAAAGTAAACATGTGTCAGTTTTGGCACTTCTTTCACTAACTCTTTGCTTCATTCTAACTCGAAATTGTCCCAAACGAATGCATTGTGATCCTTGTGCAAGCTATCTTCATCCTCAATGATTAATAGGCTTGATCTTAGATGATCATAATCAATTTGCATCAAAATAACCTAAAAATCATCGAAACACGCA
Organism: Beta corolliflora; assembly: GCA_947648045.1. Taxonomy (NCBI): domain Eukaryota; kingdom Viridiplantae; phylum Streptophyta; class Magnoliopsida; order Caryophyllales; family Amaranthaceae; genus Beta; species Beta corolliflora. The sequence goes on from CANSZD010000853.1 coordinate 949,306, forward strand.
AACGGGGAGTAGTAGAGCAAAACTTGAGTAAATCATGCAAATATGCACCTAAATGCTCTAATATGAACTAGAAATGCAACCTAAATGCACCTAAAACTCTATATAAAACCATAACATCAATATGTTACTATGTCAAAAATTATGATGAAATAATATTTTGGATATTGGAGTTAAAATCACTTGCAATAGTTAGAATTTTCACTAAAAGCCAAAAAAAAAAAATTACAGGCACCTATTGTTGCAGTTCTTACCCAAAACCGCAGCAATATGCTTCATTTTTTTATTAAAAAAAAACCATGTTGCTGCGGTTTTGGGTAGAAACCGCAGTAATAGGTTGCTCTATTGCTGCGGTTAATAACCGCAACAATAGGTAATTGGTGCGCCCTTGATTGCGGCGCGGCTGAAACCGCAACAATAGGCCACTTAATGACTGTCGCAATAAGCAATTATTCTACTAGTGTCAAACCCTTCTTAGCTTGAAATGGTGTTGAAGGAATACCATTAAGCAAAATAGAATAAGAGACACTTCTGACACTTTCCATAATCCAACCAATAAATTGAAAAGGAAACCCCAGTTCAGTTAACACTTGTTCCATAAAACGCCATTCAACGGAATCATAAGCCTTCTTGATGTCCACTTTAATTAAACATCTTGGAGACATATGAGACCTAGAATATCCCCTAATTAGCTCAGTAGCTAATAAAATGTTGTCAGCAATGTGTCTTTCAGGAATAAAACCAGACTGAGAATAGTTCACCACTTCATTGATCACTGAAGCCTCTTAGTGATAATTTTAGAGTTGAGCTTGCATATGACAGTACAGCATGCTATTGGCCTCAATTCCTTAGCAAACATTGGATTGTTTACTTAAGGATCTAGCTAGAGTAATAGCTGTAATATTGATTGGCTTATGCATATAAGTATTCTTGAAAAACTCTTGAACTCCATTATAAATATCATGCTTTATGAGGCTCCAACTTTTCTTGAAAAACACTGTGTTGAACCCATCAAGCCCAGGTGCCTTAGAATCATCAATATATGCTAAAGCATTATCAATTTCAGAAATAGTAACAGGTTGAATAAGAGAAGCATCAGCTATCTTATGAATATTAGACTTGAAAGATAGATATCTAATGAGCATCGCGACACTAATTGAGAAAGGTGAAACAACAAAAGATCAGATAAAGTTATTGAATTGGAAAAGTTGTTAATTTGCCGATGTACTTTGTTTTGACAGCTTCTTTTTTCTTTGATGTAAAAGATAACGTTGAAATCATATAGAGAACCTATAAAATACACATACATTATACAAGTACTTCGTATTTATATTTGTTTTCTATACAACCTTATCATTTTCTAAATTAGTCTTAATGAATATTAAATCTTTGTTGGCTTAATATATTCAAAAATTGTTTTTAGGAAGAAATTAATGAGTAATGGTTAATTGTGGGACATTGAAGTCACTTGGGGTAGTCTTTGGAAGGTGAAAAGTAATAAAGTGGGAAACCCTGTATAATACTCATTCCGTCAGATGGAACGGGGAATAAGGTATGATACAATATATCATCAAAATTATGGTCTTTTTAGGTAGCAACGGAGAATAAGGTATTTAGGCGAAAAGTAAAGTGGGAAACCTCGTATGAGACTTATTCCGTCAGATGGAACATGGAATAAGGTATGATACAATATATCATCGAAATTAATATAAAGGTGTATTTCTCTTAAACACAAAGTTTTGATCAAGTAGATGTAAATAATTGTTTATACGTTTTCGATGTAGCTGATATATAAACAAAATTTTATGCACGGGTCGGAAACCTAGTTTAGGAATAAAAGGTTATGTAGCATTAATTGCTTCTCGAGTTCTTCAATGACTTACTACATTTACCATGCTTATCTCTTAATTTGTATCAGCATCGATAACAGCTTAGAAACTTAGCCACATGATTATTTCGATTTAATATTTTATTTATTCAATCTCTTATTAACTACTCGCTCCGTCTCATAATATAATGCTTACTTCTTCTTTTTTCACGGTGTAGGCGTGGATTTTGAATTCCTTTAATGCCTACACGCGGTGTGAGCGCGTTTATTTGATTACCACATTGTTAATGTTTTATTAAAAATATGTTTTTGAAGTCGCCAACAATTCTTTAAAGGAAGAATCATAAACCTAATTGAATATTGAAACGGTAGGGACATCTTAGGGACTTATCCAATGTAGATTTCCCCGTCTAGACTCCATAGATGGTCAGGAACCAAAAATTGAGTTCGGGGGTGAGGGTACAATATAGTCAGGAACTACGTTGCCCATTGCTGGCCTCTACTAAATAACGATTCATAGCAGATTTTATGCAAAAGAATAATCATATACATTTTAAAGCACCCTAAAAAATATTAGTCTAAGTTGGTTCAGGAAACACATAAAAAGACTAATTATTTAGTGACCAGTTATTATGCAATCAATATTAATGGGTTCCTAGCAGGTTCTCCATGTTATCTGAATTAGTTAGAACAGTTCTTTAGGTCTTGATTAACAATAAATACAAGGTGATAAATATTGCAATCAGGCACATAAAAAATAATGTTCATGGAAATAAATAAAAATAAGAAAATAAAATATTGCAGGGAGTTAGTATAATATGTACAATACTTACAGTCGCAGGAATATATTAATAACCTACCTCACGAATAAACTGCTAGTAACTTCAAGAAAATAATGAAAATAATAAAGAAATAAAATAAAGTTAGTTAATTTAGTTGACCCTCAAAAATTATATCACCGTTCGGGGTCGTTGATTTATACGGATCTTGGAAAATTGAATGTTTGTACGAGTCGTTAAAAAAGATATGTGCTTCGATTTATCTGCGTGTAGTTGTCTAGTTGATAATTGTGGTCAACGAGGGCAGAATTATGTAGGTGATGGGTAATGATGATGCCATGATGATGCTTAAGAGAGAGTAGCCTTGAGAGAATTGTTAGGATGCAGGTGTGCGTGAGTTTTGTTGTAGGTGATTTGATGATATGGGATTAGGCGTGAGGTGATGATTAAAAGAAAGGTGGCGATGATGAATGATGATGAATAATGTTAGGCGGTGGAGTTGGTCTTGGGTGCTGCGTGTGAATTCTTGTGTGGTGTGATTTGTATGTTATGTGCCGAGTTGTGTTTGTGTGTTGAGGAAAAGAGGTTTCGAGGCTTGAGGGGAATTAGGTGAGTCGAGTATTTTTAGTTAGGTCGTGCGTGATTAATGAGAGGAGGGAGTGAGAATTATATATAGGTTTAGGGTGGTTTAGGTAGTTAAGATGCAATAGGTTTTTAAAAGATAATAGAAAACAGTTAGAAAGTTTCTAAAAGATTTTAGAAAATAGTTAGTAAAAGATATTTAAAAACACTTTGGAAAAAGATTATTTTTATATAAGATATTTTTATTAATATAACTAATCAATATAATTAATTAATTCTATTAATTAAATTGGCTAGAAAAGGGGTTTTATAAATTGGGCTTTCATAAAAACCATTTTTAAAAGCTTTTCGAAGATGGGCTTTTAAAAAGTTATTTTAAAACGTTTTAGAAAATGGACTTATTAAAACTAGTTATAAAAAAGGTTTTCGAAAATGAGTTAATAAAAATAGTTAGGAAATGGTTTTGGGCTTAAAACATTTTATTTTAGACTTGTTCTTTATTCTTTCCTCGATCCGGACCAATTGGAGCGGGGTATTGGTCATCATAGGGTACTAAATGGGGAGACACGATTATGTGTCTACAGAAACCCCCACTTTGACTGAGGTTTGTAAAACCGAAAGTCAAAGTATACGTGTCGGAACGGAGAATGATTCTAGATGCTCAGCAATCCAAAATCACTCTTTTACGCCAGTACCTGCAAAACAAGCAAAAGTTTCCGGAACAGGCATGTGTAAAACATATTTGCAAAATAATTGTAAATTTGCAAAAATGAAATGATATGTGTAAAAAGGAATCATGAGCTATTATGGTCCCGCTACAGGGTGTTGATGATGTGTAGAGCTATTATGGTCCGGCTCACGTCAGGGTAGAGCTGTTATGGTCCCGCTCCAGGGTATTGATGATGTGTAGAGCTATTATGGTCCGGCTCACGTCGGGGTAGAGCTATTATGGTCCCGCTCTAGGGTATTGATGATGTGTAGAGCTATTATGGTCTTGCTCGGGTCGGGGTAGAGCTATTATGGTCCCGCTCCAGGGTATTGATGATGTGTAGAGTTATTATGGTCTGGCACACGACGGGATAGAGCTATTATGGTCCTGCTCCAGGGTGTTGATGATGTGTAGAGCTATTATGGTACGACTCACGACGGGATAGAGCAATTATGGTCCGGCTCACGACGGGATAGAGCTATTATGGTCCGACTCACAATGGGATAGAGCTATTATGGTCCCGCTCCAGGGTAATGTGTTGAGCTATTATGGTCCGGCTCACGATGGGATAGAGCTATTATGGTCCCGCTCCATGGTAATGTGTAGAGCTATTATGGTCCTGGCTCACGACGGGATAGAGCTATTATGGTCCCGCTCCCGGGATAATGTGTAGAGCTATTATGGTCCGCCTCACGACGGGATAGAGCTATTATGGTCCCGCTCCAGGGTAATGTGTAGAGCTATTATGGTCCGGCTCACGACGGGATAGATCTATTGTGGTTCCGCTCCAGGGTTATGATAATGTGTGGAGCTATTATGGTCCGGCTCACGACGGGATAGAGCTATTATGGTCCGGCTCACGACGGGATAGAGCTATTATGGTCCCGCTCCATGGTAATGTGTAGAGCTATTATGGTCCGGCTCACAACAGGATAAAGCTATTATGGTCCCGCTCCAGGGTAATGTGTAGAGCTATTATGGTCCGACTCACGACGGGATAGAGCTATTATGGTCCCGCTCCAGGGTAATGTGTAGAGCTATTATGGTCCGGCTCACGACGGGATTGAGCTATTATGGTCCCGCTCCAGGATAATGATGATGGTCTGCAGACCTAACGGTGTGTTTTCCGTTGTTAATACTCCTGAGTACTTGTTGTCTCTCGAGCAAGATTCGTGTGGAGTATAGCATGTTGGAAGAATGGCAAAATTGGATTTTTGTTGCGGATTTAAAAATCCATTAGTTTGTCGCGTGCGATGTCGTAACGAACATTTGAATTCATTTGGAATTAAGCGTGTGGGTTCCACTTAGCTAAGAAGCCCCCAAGCGTGTTATACCGGACTGTGCGCCAGACACACAGGCCAGCGCTTGGCGTGGTGTACTGCGCTGGACGCAGTGCGATGTCGTAATGAACATTTGAATTAATAAGAGGTTGAGCGTGTGGGCTCCACTTGGCTATGAAGCCCCAAGCGCGCTGTACAGGGCTGTGCGCCAGACGCACATGTCTGCGCTTGGTGTGGTATCTTTGCGCCTGGGTGCGGTCTTTGCATGTGGCACAGCGTTGCCGGTGCGCTGGACGCACCATGTATATAGTGCTTATCTTCTGCTGTTAATTTGTAGTGGTCCGCAATCCTTGGCGTAATATAACTCGTCTAGAGTTGTTCAATGTTAGGTACCTGTAAATACAAAGAATACACTGATATACAGACAAACAATTAGGAGACATGCATGTGTCCCGTGATGTGGGTGCTAGTGTATGAATAGGAAAAGACATGACCTATGAAGAGTGACTTCTAATACTCTAGACTTAAAAGTGATATCGTGTGTGCATATGTGTGTGTGTGTGACTCGATGATTGATGTTAGAATCCTATGGATGAGGATGAAGAATGCAATGCTTGACACAATGTTTGGATGATGCAGATATGTAATGCAAATGCATAGATGTGACACTAATGTAGAGGTATGACACCAATGCAGATGATATGATGCTAATGCAGATGGTATGATGCTTTGATCGTTTCATTAGAAGCTCAAATTTTCGTTTAGAAAACTGTTTTCGAAAGAAGCGAAATGGGAAGCCCCCACGGATGATCCACGTAGGTTATGTTTGATTCAAAGTACGTTGTAGTTGTTACGGGTCTAAGTGAGCCCATAAAACAGTTAGGATCTCGTATAGGTCTAGAGCCCACAATTTTTTGTATCGACTCGTAATGAAGTCCTTATCAAGGTACACATGAAGCCCAATGATGATCTATTCAGTTGATAGATTGTGTTGGATTTGAAATACGTTATAGAACGAGCTTTTGTAGCGCTTGAGTTGTATATGCTTCGAGTTTTAATTTGTATGCCAAGGGCCTCAGTGAGCCCATAAATAGGTGCGATCTTGTATCCGCTTGGGTTTAAGAACCCAAGATGTAATGTATGGACTCGTAATGAAGTCCTTGGAGCCTATGATTTTCTGTGGGGATCGGTGATGAAGCCCCCAGTAAGATGGAGTTTATGAAGTACTCAGCTTGATTGCTTGATATTGAAGATATCCCGTCACGCTTAGTGGAAGTTTCGACTGAAGATTCCATATAGGGTTCCTAAGGTGAGAAGACAAGAAAGGCCAAAGAAAGAAACACTCGAAAGATGAGGCGCGGTCATAGCGCTGAGTGTTGAAAGGTTATGCTAAGGTGGGCTTAGAAGCGAGAATGTAGCTTAGAAAAAGGAAGTGATTATAATAAGAAAAGGCAGAGTCATAATGAACCGACTCACGTAATGAGGTAGGCTGATGATGCAGGTTCAAATCCCAGTCTAGTTCTAAGGATAGGGGATGAGCATTGAAAACTCATGATTTGGGAGATCGCGCTTCTTTCATGGACCTAGGCGAGCCTTAAAAGTATGTTGTGAATTAAAATGGTCGGGCCTCAAAAGAGGTTGCCTACGTATCCATGATGGAATAAGGCTAGTCGTAACTCTTAACGTTTTAATCGGTGGCCTAGCATTTTGCTTTAGAGCCATTTGCATTGAATTAAGCATTGATTTGGAAGAGGTCTTTGACAGGGGTGGATAGTGATGTAGTTTGGTTTGGTTTATAGCGGTCGGACCTCAGGGTGAGGTTTCCTACGTATCTTTAGCAGAATCAGACCATTCGTAGTTCAGGCTGATGAATGAAAAGGTGCCCTGCTTTTTTCCCAGATCGCCCTTACGGGTTTTCGACCTAGCGGGCTTTGGTTTGTCTTTTGTGGCTTATTGGGATGCAATGTGCATGGTTATTAAGAATGTTTATTACAGAGATTTGATTTGACTTGTAATGGTTTAGAATTGAAGGTTGAATGTTTTGATGGAAATACCTTTGACAAAGCTATTGATGGGCTTATTTGCAACACTTATTTTTTTCATATTTTACACTTTTTGTTTCATTTCTGGCTTCTTTTTTTTTTGTGCTTTGTCTTTTGTTTTATTGCTCTCTTTTTTTTTTACTTGCCCTTTACATTGAATTGTTGTCAAGTGTACTTCCTATGAGGTAGGTTAAAGGAAGAGGGGTGTTATGTATGGAGTAATGGTTGTAGTGAAGGGGGGAATGCCTCTTTTATATATGTCAGTTGTTCATTGCCTTTATTAGAATAGTCATGAGAATTAGAAATTCATTTCTTTTAAGGCAACAATCATGATTTCCATTGATGCTCATTAGTGCAAAGTTAGAAAAGAAATACTCATTTATTAATTGAGAATTATGAGTACATGCAATAAAAAGGAAAATCCTATATCAGACTGGGAAAAGTAAAAGAGATGAACAAAAAATGAAATCCTAGGTCTAGACTCCTACGTCGCGTGACAAGACAGTGTCGTTACTTCAATCTTCATGAGGTCTCTTTCTAAATGAAAAGAGAAGAGGTGCATATTTTTCAACTGGACCTAAGCGAGTCCTGGTGTTTTAATGAATATACGATATTGGGACTGGGGCGCGTCTTTGTAGTCTGGATCGGATGGCAATTGTAGTCTTTTGTCATTGATCATGCCTTGGATAATCGCCTGAAGGCTCATACACCTTTCGGTGGGGTGACCTTTCCCCCTGTGACATTCGCAATAGGAGCCCTCATCCCACATCGGATTTCTTTCTTCTTTAGGTGGGTCTTCTAGGGGTCCAATTGGGGAAATCGCATCTTTAGCCCAGAGTTGGTGAAAGATTTGAGTATAGGTCATCTTTAGTGGGGTTTGTGCCCATCGGGGTTTTAAATGATCCCTTGTACCTATGTCAGTGATCTCTATCTTATTTGGGACCTCGTTTGATAGAATTGGAAGTTTTCCTTCTTCTATCATGTGATGAATAAGCTGCTTTAACTTATTGCAATTGTTAGTTCTATGTCTGTTTCCTCTATGGTACTTGCAATAGGCATTTTTATCCCAATCTGGCCCTTTTCTATCTTTCTTAGGATCTGGAGTGGGTCCTATAGGATAGAGCAACTTTCTAAAATGAAGATACTCGAACATAGCACCATAGCTCATGTGTAAGGATATAAACTCCCCCTTAGGCTTTCTTCTAGGCATGGTAAGAGTTGGTGCAAGTCTGGAATGTATCTCAGTAGATGCTTGGGTGAATCATCAATAATTCTTTCACCTCCTCTAGAACGAGACGAGCTTTCAGGGATTGATTTGATGGAAGGGTTTATCAGTGGACTATGCTGTGTGATGTCATGTAGTTCATTGATCCTTTGTCGGTCAGTCGTGATTGCGGTAAAGCTAGCTAGTACCTGGTATTGTGCCTCTAGTCTGGCAACACGTGCTACAAGGTCCACGACTGTCCCCTTCAACTCATCAACTTGTTCTTGAGGTGTGCTTGACATATTGTATACTTCCTACAATGGATCATCCAAAGGGATATTAGGAATGGAGTGATAATGGAGAGAAAGGAATGGAATGGGAGAATGTATGCTTGTTTAAACAAGTTGAGCTTCTAGGAATGAATCTGAATATCCTAAATGCATGATGATTTTTTTTTTGATTTTTTTTTTCAATGCACCTCGACTTAATGCATGTATGATTGACTTTTTTGGATGCACCTAGACCTAACGTATGTATGCCTGACTCAATCTATGCGTTCGAACCTGTAAAGGCTGCCTACATATCCCAAAAGAGGGAATCAGATCGCTTGTAGTTCAGGACTACTAAATGCGAAATGCATGAAATGAAATGGAGAGCATGGATGCAATGAGACTCCTAAATGCTTATGAACTCAAATTATGCATGAGGTGTATGAACGATGGACTATGCAGTGTAGAGGGTCTCTAGTATGAATGCAGTCCTAATTGACATGAAATTCTAATGACTTCAGAATCCTAAACTTGATAGACTTCTAATGACTTTAGAATTTTAGATTTGACGGACTTTCAAGGATGCTAGACTCCTAATGTGTATGAAACTCTAATGGACCTAGACTCCTAAAGCGAATGAAACTCTAGTGGACCTAGACTCCTAAAATGGATGAAACTCCAGTGGACCTAGACTCCTAAAATGGATGGAATTCTAATGGATTTAGACTCCTAAGATTGACAGAATTCTAATGGTTTTAGACTCCTATTATGCATGGATTTTTATGGATTATAGATTTCTAAGATGGAAAGAATTCTAATGACCCTAGACTTTTTAGATGGGTGAACCTAGAGAGGGTTAAGACTCCTAACGTGAATAGAGGACGGGGTTAAGAACTTTAAATGGAGTGAAACTGGATGAACCTAGACATATGGGTCAGACGGACTTCTAGTGCAGTTAGAATTCCTAGGTGGACGAAACTTTTACAACAAGATGGACACTAAAAGGAATCCTGGATGATGTACATAAAAAGATGGATGATATACATGAAAGGACGAATTTTTGAAAAAGATATGGGATAAGAGATGGGATGAAATTTTGAAAAAGATAGGAAAATAATTTTCGAAAAAGATAGGTGATATAATTTTAACGGATTGGAGATGGATTCAAAAAAAGAATATGAGATTTTTTTTTATTTTTTTTTTTTAGAAAGGATAGGAGATATAGTTTGGTAAAAGGTGGGGATATAATTTTCAAAATAGATAGGAGATTAATTTGTGGAAGAGGTAGGAGATTTTTTTTTTTTTAAACATGGTTTTTTCAAAATGATATGAGATAAAGTTTTCGAAATAGATATAATGCTAGTAAAATGAATGGAGATATTTTTGCTTGGAAATAAAAGATTGGGGATTATTTGGAGGATAATGAAAAAACGTTACCCAAGCGCAAAACAACACAAGGGGACCTAATTCAAGACACGCAAAGCATGAGAATGGAACGCACGCGAAAACGCGCTGCACGCACAATAAAGCGCATGAAAGTTGCGCTGGGCGCAACGAGATGCGAGCGACGAAAGTGTTATGCGTGTAACGCAGAGGAGATGCTGCGCGGGGCGCAGGTAAACAACATCAGACGCTTAAACCATGCGCGACGCGCGCTTAGGCGGAGACTCAATTTCCAGCTTGTACTCATCGCGTAAATTCGTTCCATGGTTTTGAACTCGAAACATCGCGTAATACTAAGCACTAAAAGCACGTACACGTAAAGATGCACAAATAGGATAATATGCAAAGTTCTCAACCTAAAGTCCAGTTCTATGTTCAACTATGGTCAGGTTGAGGTTAAGGCTGAAAAAGGGTCAATGACTAAGAGATTGATCCCACACTTCGTACCCCTGCTTAAAGAGGTGGCCACGTGTAAGACGCACTCCAGTCTCAAGTCAGGAACAAGAGAACAATGTCATGGTTGGGTAGGTTTGCTTATGACTAAGATCCAACACTATCGCTCAGGAAGCTTTTTGGAAGGACAAAGCGCAAACCCCCCAGGGGTGACCTCACACATAGAACATGTGCTAATGAGGCAAGGTAGATTGTCCTTATGGTGGCTGAACAATAGCCATGCACATGCAAAACTGTATATTATTCTAAGGCATAAAAATAAGAATGAATCATATTTTTCGAGTTTCACCCACTCATTTAAAAAAAATAATAATTTTTTTAAACCCTCCTCAGTGAAGTCGCCAAATTGTAGGCGTGGATTTTGAATTCCTTTAATGCCTACACGCGGTGTGAGCGCGTTTATTTGATTACCACATTGTTAATGTTTTATTAAAAATATGTTTTTGAAGTCGCCAACAATTCTTTAAAGGAAGAATCATAAACCTAATTGGATATTGAAACGGTAGGGACATCATAGGGACATATCCAATGTAGATTTCCCCGTCTAGACTCCATAGATGGTCAGGAACCAAAAATTGAGTTCGGGGGTGAGGGTACAATATAGTCAGGAACTATATTGTCCATTACTGGGCTCTACTAAATAACGATTCACAGCAGATTTTATGCAAAAGAACAATCATATAACATTTTAAAGCACCCTAAAAAATATTAGTCTAAGTTGGTTCAGGAAACACATAAAAAGACTAATTATTTAGTGACCATTTATTATGCAATCAATATTAATGGGTTCCTAGCAGGTTGTCCATGTTATCTGAATTAGTTAGAACAGTTCTTTAGGTCTTGATTAACAATAAATACAAGGTGATAAATATTACAATCAGGCACATAAAAAATAATGTTCATGGAAATAAATAAAATAAGAAAATAAAATAATTGCAGGGAGTTACTCCCTCCGTCCCAGAATACTCTTGACACATATCAATGCACGTAGTTTTAGATGATAAGTTGTTATTTGGTTATCAATTATTATTTTTTTAAAAAGTAGATGTGATATGAGTTAGTAGTTAGTAAAAGTAGTAATATTTTATTTTAAGGAGAGAGAGAGAGTGTGGGTCATGGTTAGAGTTGGTGGGCAGTAGGAGTGGTATTATTTTATTTGGAGGAGAGAGAGTGTGGGCCAATGCTTAAAAAGTAGAGGATTAAAATAATACTGGGTCATATCCAAAAATAGAAGTGTAAAGAGTATTATGGGACAGATGAAAAAGGAAAGTGTAAAGAGTATTCTGGGACAGTGGGAGTAGTATAATAGGTACAATACTTACAGCCGCATGAATATATTAATAACCTACATCACGAATAAACTGTTAGTAACTTCAAGAAAATAATAAAAATAATAAAGAAATAAAATAAAGATAGTTAATTTAGTTGACCATCAGAAATTATACCACCGTACGGGGTTGTTGATTTGTACGGATCTTGGAAAATTGAATGTTTGTACGAGTCGTTAAAAAATATATGTGCTTCGATTTATCTGCGTGTAGTTGATAATTGTGGTCAACGAGGGCAGAATTATGTAGGTGATGGATAATGATGATGCCATGATGATGCTTAAGAGAGAGTAGCCTTGAGAGAATTGTTAGGATGCAGGTGTGCGTGAGTTTTGTTGCAGGTGATTTGATGATATGGGATTAGGCGTGAGGTGATGATTAAAAGAAAGGTGGCGCTGATGAATGACGATGAATAATGTTAGGCGGTGGAGTTGGTCTTGGGTGCTGCGTGTGAATTCTTGTGTGGTGTGATTTGTATGTTATGTGCCGAGTTGTGTTTGTGTGTTGAGGAAAGGATGTGTTGAGGCTTGAGGGGAATTAGGTGAGTCGAGTATTTTTAGTTAGGTCGTGCGTGATTAATGAGAGGAGGGAGTGAGAATTATATATAGGTTTAGGGTGGTTTAGGTAGTTGAGATGCAATAGGTTTTTAAAAGATAATAGAAAAACAGTTAGAAAGTTTCTAAAAGATTTTAGAAAATAGTTAGTAAAAGATATTTAAAAACACTTTGGGAAAAGATTATTTTTATAGAAGATATTTTTACTAATAAAACTAATCAATATAATTAATTAATTCTATTAATTAAATTGGGCTAGAAAAAGGGTTTTATAAATTGGACTTTCATAAAAACCATTTTTAAAAGGTTTTTTCGAAGATGGGCTTTTAAAAAGTTATTTCAAAACGTTTTAAAAAATGGGATTATTAAAACTAGTTATAAAAAAGGTTTTCGGAAATAAGTTAATAAAAATAATTAGGAAATGGTTTTGGGCTTAAAACATTTTATTTTAGACTCGTTCTTTATTCTTTCCTCGATCCGGACCAATTGGAGCGGGGTATTGGTCATCATAGGGTACTAAATGGGGAGACACGATTATGTGTCTACAGAAGCTCCCACTTTGACTGAGGTTTGTAAAACCGAAAGTCAAATTATATGTGTCGGAACGGAGAATGATTCTAGATGCTCTGTAATCCAAAATCACTCTTTTACGCCAGTACCTGCAAAACAAGCAAAAGTTTCAGGAACAGGCATGTGTAAAACATATTTGCAAAATAATTAGTAATCTCTCCAATTTAAAAACAATCAGGTGGGCAAACATTGTTATGTTAAAAAGTTATTTTAAAAAGTATATTCCTGATTAAAAACAAGCTTAACAATTTAAAAACATAACGTCAACTACAAACTATACATCATTTCCTCCTATATATTTATTAATTAAATTACCCGGGGTATCGCTTGTGCCCAACAACTAGTATATTATTAAAATGTGTGGGAAAACATTGTAGCCCGCCACGTGTTACCCCCCTTTCTATCCCTCACATGGTGTCATGTCATCTGTGACATGGCAGGTATGTCTGACACATAAGAGCAACTCCAATGGTGAGCTACAACACCTTATAGCTTGACTTGCCACATCAGCTTTTTAAGCAACATTGCTTGCTAGCTACAATGTCTCCCAATGGTAAGCTACATCACTTTTTAGCTTGTCATTTAAAAAAAAATTAGAAATAAATAAAAGTTTCCACATGGCATATCATAATTGGATGTGTTACCCTCTTATTTTTTCAAGCTACCCCCTTGTTTGGGCTACACCTCGCCTTGCAAGCGGTTTTTTTTCGCTCTCTACATATTTAGCAAAAATTGCAAGCATACCCTTATATGAAACCATTGGAGATGCTCTAATACTTCTCTCTCATGCAAAAGCTTTTACCTTTTACTTTCAAAAACAAAAAACGGATTTCAATGTAATAACATTTTAACTACAACCTTGGATATAAAATATGAAACTCTTACCAATGAGCTAACATATTAATGATGCTCATTTACTCCTAAGAAAACTTATTAAAATAAAAGAAAGAAAGAGAAGAACTTAACAATAAGATTAGACTAAATTATGATACTTTATATGCATATATAATCTAAATAAAATGACGTATTCCTTTTTTGTTTAGTCAATTAGAAGAAGAATAAAATCGAGGCATCACCACTCATCACCCCCAATCCTTCCAAAATGTGTGTAAGAGGTCTCAAGTTCTTGATTCTTTAATGTGCAAGTCATTATCCAACCATCAAGCTATCTTTTATATTTGTGATAAAATGACAATTGTCAACCCAAACAATTATGTTATGGACTCTTATCAAATAATTTGGGGGCCCAACAAGTTTTGTGATGATTATACATGGATAATTTTTTGAGAAGCCTTTTGGTGAAACATATATAGATATGTTGACTTAACGATTACTAAAATCATTGAAAAATAGTTTCCAAAATTGGGAGATAGATAAATCATTTTGACCTGGGTTTAATTTGTAGAGCAGATTTGACTTGTGCGGATGCTCACTACTTTCTTGCACAGGAGCACGTTGTTTTCTATCTCGAACCAGTTCCACAACAATCAACTACATGGACTAGCATTCTTAGGCTAATGTGGACATAACTATACCTTTGTGCCTCTAAGGATGTTCCATGCTTCAACCCCAGCACTATCCTTACGCCTCTCCTCATTTTGTATTAAACTAACCCCACAAATCCCTACAGTCTTTCATCTGGAGATGAGTTCAATATAAACACCCGTTCAAACACACATTACCATTATCTCTCACACACACATAGACCTAGTTTATCAAACTTAATTCCTAGTCAACAAAGAAGCATTGAGGTCTCACTCAACCCGGAGTCAATATCAAACAAGGTAAAGGATCTTACTATCGAGCAAGAATCATGCAAAATATTAGATAAAATTTTGATTAATTATATGCAAATTAGCATGTAACACGCATTGGGCCATCGAAAGTCTTTGCTTATCTATAGGTGCCTAAGACTATCACAAAAAGAAAGCTATAGGTGCTTTATATAATGGTCACACTTTCAATATTATATTGAATGTCAAAGATTGCAATAACGTAACATCAGAATTTATATAATATAACCTTGGATGATGCTTCCTAGATAACAATGAAAATATAACATGTTTAAGTGATTTTTTAGTTATATAGGAAAGGCACACTTCTGTTGCAAAAACAAAGAAGGGTAAAACAAAATAAATCTTCAGTTACAATCCTTTTATTTTTATTTTTATCTTCTATTACACTCTTTTTATCAAATCTATTGTATTTTATTTACCCAGTAGTTCCGATCTCTCATCTTTATATTCACCTTTTTGAAGCTATAAAGTGCTGCAATCGTTCCTCTAAACTTACAACACCAAAAGGAAGAAAGTCCAAGAAAACATGGAGATCACTATGTACTTGTACTACATCTCCATCATCGTAGTTGTATACCTATTTACAACATACTTTCGGAGACAGTTACAAGAAGGCCCTCCTAGCCCCTCCATTTGTCTTCCGGTGATTGGCCACCTCCATGTTCTTAAGGAGCCTATAAACCGAACATTCGCCAATTTAGCAAATCGGTATGGTCCGATCCTTTCTCTATGGTTCGGTTCACGACCAGTCCTCATGGTTTCCTCCCCATCAGCAGCCGAGGAATGTCTTACTAAAAACGATGTAGTTTTTTGCAACCGTCCCCGTAACTTCCTTGCGGGGAAGTACCTTGGCTACAATTATACGAGCCTTATGTGGGCCCCATATGGGGCCCACTGGCGGAATTTAAGGAGAATCTCTACAATTGAGATTCTCTCCTCCCATCGCCTCCAATCACTTGTTGGAATCCGTAGTGATGAGGTTAAATTGCTAATCCAACGACTGTGTAAAGTCGCTGGATCAGAGGTTGAACTCAAGCCACTACTCTCTGATCTCACGTTGAATGTAATGACGAGGATGTTATTCGGAAAGAGGTATTATGGAGTAGAGGCCGAGGAGGTGAAAAGGTTTAGGGAGATCGTGGCCGGAACCTTTAGGCTCTTTAATGAGGTATGTCTAGGAGACATGGTTCCATATCTCAGATGGTTAGACTGGAGGAAAGAAAGGAAGTTCAAGGAGTTTAAAGAGGAGAGAGAGATAGTTATGAGGGAGTTGATGGATGAGCACCGTAAGAAGCTGGTAAAACTAAAGAATGATGTTGGAGAGTCCAAACATGAGAATAAGCTTATGATTCAAGTGTTGTTGGGATTACAAGAATCAGATCCAGAGTATTACAAGGACGAGATCATCATTGGCATCATTTTGGTTAGTATGTTCACCATTTCAATTTTCAAATTTCATAGCTACTAGCTCGATCACCGTATGTGGAACAAAAATTGATATTTTACCATCTTTTTCGTCACAATTGACTCGTACTTTCTCCCCTATGTTTTCGTTTAGGGGCCGTTTGGTTCAAAATACACAATGGAAAGGGAATGGATGCAAATAGAGAAGGGGGATATTAACAAAATGGTTAATCTTTATTTGAGTGTTTTGGCTCAAACCAGTGAATAGAAATGAATAAGAACCATTATCACTAAGTAATAAATTTTATTACTTGGGGGAGAAGAATGGTAACAAGTTTGGTTCAATCTCTTCGAATCCATTACCATTACTTATTAGTCGTTTGGTTCAACTATATTTGGGATCCAAAAAACGGGATCAATTATCGGTTCCCTTTCATCTTGTTTGATTCAACCCCTCATCAATCCATTACCATTATTTGATGGTAATAGAATCCCCCAATTTATTACTTTCCCCTCCTTCTCAACGAACAAGTTCCATTACTTGGTGGTAATGGTTACCATTCATTTCCATTCCTCATTAACTAAACACTTAACATGGTAACCATTTTTGTTACAATTCCCTTCCCGTTCCATATCTTGAACCAAACGACGCCCTTAGTTGAAATAGATTCCCTAATTTGTTACTTTTCCTTCCCAAGTAAAATATGTTGGAAGGTAATTGTTTCCTTTCCATTCCAAAGCTTGAACCGAACACTTGATAAAGGTAACAAGTTTTGTTACCATTGTACTCCTGTATTTGATTATATTCTCTTTTTATTCCATGACTTGAACCAAACATACTATAATACTTTTTTTAGGCCCAAAAAACATTTACATGGTATTTTAGGAAGTGAATCCACACATCCATCAATCCAAACCTTAGTTATGTTTTATTTTCTCTCAAACTTTTCCTCTCCCTCATTCATTATTTTCTCCCTTTCTCTCATATTTTTTACTTTTTACTTGGTTATGATAAAAAGTAAAGTATATACATTAATATACTAGTTCTTCTTCTCTAAGTATTTGCTTCTTTGGACTGTATATAATCATTAATATTTGCTTCTTTGGACTGTATATTCAATTTTTTTTTTGGGCCCCTACTGTGAACTCCTTGGTAAGAAGAAGGGCCTCTTGGGACTAAAGACCTCTCGCAGGCCGGTCCATTCACCCCTACACAGTCAACGCATGAGAATAAGGGGGATATAAGGGAATCCTTACTCCCAAGCAAAGTAGGTAGTGGGGTTCGAACTTGTGACGCCAAAGTCGCGAGGTGAGCTCCCCACCACCTCCACCAGCAAGCTAGTTTGTATATTCAATTTACCTAGCTAGTAAAGCGGACTGAAAGATAAACATGATAGTCTATATCTACATATTAGCTTTTCTATACTTGCGTTTTGATTAGTTTGAATAAAAAGTATACTAACGTGACAATGTTGATGAATGGTGATAAAACTTAGGAAAAATTGACAATAGGGGTCTGAACTTTGGGCGACAATTTTAAAAAGGTCTGAACTATTAATTAACCTGTGTAGGTATCTACTTTGTGGGGTCTTAACTTTTAGCGGAACTCGGTGACTTGAAACTAACGATTTTTAAAAAAATCTCACCTAGTTCCTACTTCACTTCCTGAATTAACTCTTCTGGTGTGACCCGCATTTTACAAGTTATGACCTATTAAGCCAGTTTAAAGTCACTAAAGCCCGCTAAAAGTTAAGACCCCTAAAGTTGGGACCTACACAAGTTAATCAATAGCTCAAACCTTTTAAAAATTATCACCCAAAGTTCAGACCCCTATTGCCATTTTTTCCTAAAACTTATGGTTGTTCGATTTATGGAACTAAAGAAAATTAAAATAATGAGCTCTATTGCAGTTTGAAAAATGATGTTGGGTTATGTTTTTAACAGAAGATTTAAACTCATCAAACAATTGCCCTTCTGTATGTTTTTTAACATGGGGCTTGCCTTTCCTATATAAATAAAATATCACTCGAACATTATATATTTTCATTATTATCTAAGGTAGTATCATCTAAGGAAGGTTATATTAGGGAATTACTAATCTTACCCTTGTGGTTCCAACTTCCAAGCACGCTGATCAATATTAATGCAATAGTACATAATCATTTTATAATTCTTCTTCTCTAAGTATTTTAACGATATACAACCTTTGTTACGTTAAATTTTGTTATGTGTATTGTTAGATTATTCAAATATCTTTTGTAGATAATGTATATATGACTCATTATTAATGAATTAATATTAGTATGAATTCTAACATAGTTTTTTTTTTATAATTTATTTCATTTCATTAGAACTCATTAAAGAGTTAAAGGTATACATTGAAATGCCAAGATTACAACACCTTGAATAGTAAGACGAATACAATAAACACCAAATCCAAAAACGCTCCAATCACAAGAAGAACCCCTCGACAATATTACCACTAGAACGGGCCGGCTAGAAATATCACACAACTACCACATCAAAGAACCTAGAAACACCCAAGCTTACCGACTAAAAAATAGCAAACTAAGACAACATCACACAAAACAACAAAAGAACTCATGAACTCCTTAAGACATTTTTCAAGCAATGACACCATATTAACCATTGGGATAATCCTCACTACACCATCTTTTCGTTACTTGAACCCCGTTTTTCTTTTCCATTTTCTGGCGGAACCCAAGATTCTGAAGTAATTGAGATTGATTATTCTTCTCCATATTACGATTGAACCCAATATGATTAGGCAATTGACACTGATTTTTATTTGTTGGCCTTCGAAAAGGAAAACTTGGCACAACATTGCTCATAATAGAACTAGGCGACAAAACTGAACCCTCACTAACAACCCCAACTAAATTTACTTTTGTGCCATTTCCTTTAGCACAAGTAAAACTCTCATCTCCATCAACACCAACTGAACTTCCCTTGATACACATCTCATTTGCAAATGAAAGGGTACTTGCATTGCCACTCAAACCAACACTTCCCAATAACCTCTCTGGATTTGCCGACTACTTCTCCTTGATAACACCAGCGTTTTTGAAAGGGTCACTGTTCAACATACTAGGTTCCTTAACATGATGAATCTTGCTCTCTAAATTAGGATGACTATATCCAATCTACAAATTTTCTAAGTTGAGCAAAGCATCCACTTCTAACTTGAGCTCACTATTGTGAGATAGAGGCGAACTGTCTTGCCGAAGAATAGCAAAAGAATCCAAACAGGCATTCTAACAGTCACCATCAATAGCAACAACCAGATGCTTCGATTTCTCTTGAGCAACATGTAAAAAAGCATGGACATAATTCCTCCAAGGATTAGCACTACTTAATGCAGGGACAAAAACTGAATATCATAAACCCTTAATCTTCACACTTAACTTCAAAAACCACCCCCATCGATTACAACCAGATTGAAATTTCCACCAAAGGCAACCAAATCGTCTAGAGTGCTCAAATTCAATCAACTTTGAACAACTCTTTAAGGACACCGGAAACCCATTCAGTCAACTTAACCGGAAAATTAATCCACCGTATTCAATTGTTATAGAACTCACCAATTTTTAAGAAACCATTACTCAACTCCAATTGAAAAGATTTACCTTTGATTTGAATTCTCATATTCAAACTTCAATCGACCAACTCCCCTGGAAGCCCGCAAAATCTAACAACAGCAAACCAAACAGCCTGAAGAAGGGAAGAAACTGGACAAAAGCCTAGAGAGCAACTAATTGGGGAAAGCTGATTGAGAGAGCTAGGATTTTTGAAAATTAAAACTAAGAGAAAGCTAGGGAAGTGAGTGAAAGTGGTGAAGGGAGCATCGAAAACTAGGGAAGTGAGTGAAAGGGGAGGTTGACCCTGCGTTGGCGCACGCCGGAAGTGAGAAACGTGGACGGCGTCACCGTAGGGGAAGCTAGGGAAATCTAGGGTTTCGGCAGGGGCTCTAGAGGAAACAAAGAGAAACTTGTGACTTTTTTTTGCTTTTAGAAATTCAGTTAGTAACACGGCCTTACTAGATGCATTGTTGTGTAAACCAGAGTTTAGAATTTCTTTTTCCTTCTTTTTCAAATTGTCTTTCTTATTAACTTTATTTATTTCTCAGTTGTATAGTACTTATCTTGAAGTTCCATATATCCTCATCCCTTCTTTTCTTCTTCGAACAAGTAACAAGGAGGGTAGAAGTTAATTTAATCTCTGATCTTTCTAACATAGTTTTTGATTTGGGAAAGAGGCGCTATTAGAGGCACTACTAGAGATAGAGCACTTTCAAATATACAAAGGGTCATTTGGATTTTTTTTCTAACTAAAACAGCTCTTCTTTTGGAAGATAAATCTATCACATTGAATAATTTTGATTTGTATGTCTTTGAAATATGCTATCATAAGTTGAACAGTTAGTTATATCAGATTATGTACACACATAGGGTTTTTAGACCATCCATATCCATGAACCTATAGAATAGCTTGTTCATCCAACATTCTCCTCTATAGTACGTATTTTGTTCATCCTCATTATCTAAAATAAAAATTTGATGATCAACAGAGTTTTAATTACTTATCACTCCCTCTCTCTTATATAAGGTAATGCAACTGCAAAAGACTCTATATAGAATTTTATAGTATGCGATCTGCATCACACTATTAATTGATGGTGTGACGCTAATATTGACAATGCATAAATGGAATTAGTGATAAAGACATCAGATAGAATTATTAGTAAGTAATGGTAGCTAGGCTTTTGACGCGGTTATTGTTAATATAGCATGAAGAACAATAAAAATTTATACAGTATATATGCTAATAAGGTTAATGATAACGTCACACCATCATTTGAGCGTGCATCACATCACACTCACACAAGACACAAGTTGAAACATTATATATTGATTGAAATGGGTGTCTACTTGATTGTTATGATGTGAAACAATTATGAATATTGGTAATTTTTCTAAAAAGACCTTCAATAATAATGGCCATTACAAATTAGTTACACTTTTTTTATTAGAACAAACTCAAAAAACTAAACATGCATGGGGACTGACATGCAAATCGTATTTGCTCATGTTGATCAGGATTTACTAGTAGGCGGGTCAGACACTTCAACAGGAATAATGGAATGGGCATTATCACTCTTACTAAACCATATAGAAGTACTTAAGAAAGCTCAAACCGAAATTGACAACCATGTTGGCTATGAAAGATTACTTGAAGAATCCGACCTCAACCACCTTCCTTATCTTCGATGCATCATCAATGAGACACTCCGACTATACCCAGCTGCTCCGAATCTAGTCCCTCACGAGTCATCGGAGGATTGCATTGTCGGAGGTTATAGGATTCCATGTGGCACGATGCTACAAGTGAACTTGTGGGCCATACAAAATGACCCAAAGATTTGGGATGATCCTACAAATTTTAAGCCACAGAGGTTTGAAGGGGTGGAGGGTCACAAGATTGCTTATAAAATGATGCCATTTGGGTCTGGAAGGAGGAGTTGTCCTGGAGAAGGTTTAGCTATACGCGTAGTTGGGCTAACCATTGGTTCAATAATACAATGTTTTGAGTTGGAGAGAATTGATGATAAGTTGGTTGATATGGCTAAGGCTCCTGGGTTTAACATGCACAAGGCTGAGCCACTACGAGCTAGAATTCGACCACGTCTAGCCATGATCAACTTACTTGATCTGACTCTCTAAGGTCTTCTCTTTGTGTGCTCGTTTATTAAAGAGGTTAGTTCTTGCAAGATAATGTACTTCTAGAAACTAGTAACTTCGTTTTCCATTATTTGCTTCTATCTAATTCGTTTTTGATGTCTCAAATTATATACTTCATCCCGTTCTGAAATAAATGAAATGCTCCTCTCTTTTATAGGAGAGTTTTTTGAGTGAAGCGTTTCATTTATTTCATAACAGATGAAGTATGTTGGATTATGGCTCAAATTTCGTTTAAAGCCCAAAGGTTAAAACAAAATCTCACTCCTCATTATTTGCCGCCTAATATGTTGCAAGATGGATCATGAAGATTGAGCATGATTTTGCTAGATAAGATGATTCGAAAAGAAAGTTTGTAGATACTTGTACACCCTTATGTCGGTAAAGTCTATGGAGAATCATCTCTTTGGCATGTAATCACTGACTTAATTACCAGTATAAATAGAGGTGTTCAGTTCCATTGGGTAACACAAGCAGTTAGACAACACTACACATCCACAAAAAAAGCTATCCCACTCTCAATATACCCACAATCTCCTACTCCAGGGCTCTGCCCCTGTTATTCACTAAAAAATAAGTAAACAACAATCTCCTACTCCACTATTCTCCCTAATTATCTCTTTTATGAGTTTGTAATTAAATATTGTAAGAATTGTAATTTTTATCTCTATCCTATTAATTTGGGATACTTGTACTCTCATAATTCATGTAGCAGATTTCTGGTGCTCGACGTCTATGGGTTGTTTTACCTCATCTTAGAGGGTTTTTTCCACATGTTAATTATTGGGTGTCCCTTATAATTGCTTTTCTTGCATTATTATTTTCTTATTAATTCTCGATCTTGTTGTGTTTCCGCTACGCTCTTATACCTAAGAATATATACTTCCTCTTTTTTTTTTTGCTAAGTAATTGAGTATATTAAACCAAAACCAAATTTACAACCTAAAGCCAATCAAGGGGGAAACGAACCAACTAGGTTGGACCCCTCCCCCCAAGACAAGCTAAGAAACACAGAGATAAACCTCTGCCAACCACCTCCAAAACTATTACTTACAAAGTATTAAACCAAAATCTATCATTCCTAGAAGTTTTCTTAGGCATAACTAAAAAAATCCTTCTCCTTATATTATCTCTGAGCCAGTTGAACATATGTTGAACAGTTGGAACCTTATGATTCCATTTGTTGTCATTACGGGAATGCCAAACCCCATACACTGCTCCTGCCACTGCTGTATTCCAAGCTGCACGCTGAAATTTGCTCTTTCTACTATTAGCTATCAACCTTAAGAGTCTGTTGATATCCTCCAGCTGAGTATCCATACCCATCCATTGCTTAATATCTTTCAAGAGTTGTTTGTTGTAGCAACATTGAAACAACAAGTGCCCCTGAGTCTCAGGTATCACACCACAAAGCCAACAGTCAGTCTGAGTGCTGCTATCATACACAGCTATTCTATCTGTTGTATGTAATCTCCCTCTCATAGCCAGCCAGCTAATAAATTTATGCTTGGGAACATTCATTCTATTCCACACAAAAGCATCCCAGTGTACATGATCTCTAGTATCAGTCAACTGTTGATACACCTCTTTAATAGAGTACTTTTGAAGCCTTTGGACTTCCTGCCTACTGTACAGAAGCTTGATTTTCTCTTTAACCTCACAAACTCTTTTCCAGTACCAGCTACTACCACTAGATGGCTGGTAGTCCCACTAATTTGTCTCCTTTATATACACATTGTGCACCCACTTCACCCACACATTGTCCTTCTTAGTGGCTATTGCCCACACACACTTACCCAAACTAGCTCTATTCCAACTTTTCACATCTCTGAAACCCAAACCACCTGTACTTTTGCTCTTACAAAGTTCCTGCCAAGCCACATATCCCCCCTGTAGAGCTAAAGTAATTTCCAGTCCACAAGAAGGCTCTGCAAACACTCTCAACATCATGTATGACTCGTTAAGGGAGTATAAAAATTTGAGCCCAATAAACATGGATGCTCATAAGCACATAATTTATGAGTTGCACTCTACCAGTGTATGAAATATTCCTGGTACTCCACACTCTTATTTTTGCAGTCATTTTCTCAACCAAACAGTCACATTGAGCAGCTGAGATTCTTTTAGAATAAATAGGAACACCCAAATATATAAAAGGTAATGTACCTCTCATGATGCCTGAAACTTGTTGTATTCTAATCACCTCACTCTCCTCCATCCCACAACAATAGAAAGAGGATTTATGCACATTAGTCTTCAGGCCAGAGGAATCAGAAAAAAGCTTGAAGGCTTTAAGCATCAGATGAACAGAAGCATATTCACCCTTAGTGCATAGAATCAAGTCATCAGCAAAGCTTAGATGAGTTAGTTTCCTAGGAGTGCATCTAGGATGAAAGTGAAACTGATCCATCTTACTCATCTTCCCCAAGATTCTAGCAAGATATTCCATGCAAATAACAAAAAGCAAGGGAGAAAGAGGGTCCCCCTGCCTTAAACCCCTCTTAGATTCAAGAACCCATGCACTTTACCATTAATCATTAATGAGAACTTAGGAGTACAGACACATTCCATTACAATTTTCACAAAGCTTTCAGGGAAGTCTAAGGCAATCATCATGTCCTTTAAAAAAACCCAGTCAACAGTGTCATATGCTTTTTGCATATCAAGCTTTATAATGCAGCTTGAGGAAGCACTCTTCCTATTATAATGTCTAACAAGGTCTTGAACAATCATTATATTGTGAACAATATACTTCTTCTGTTTTGAAATAAGTGCAGCAGTATGACTTTGACGCTTGCCAACGTATAACTTTGACCACTAATATCTCTAATTAATATGTATATATTGATAAAATTAATATAAATTCATAATATGTAAATATTCATTGAGATAATTCCAATATTATTTTGTAGGGTAACTTTTGTTTTTATATATTGATTAAAAATACAATCAACTTAGGGAACTTGAATAGCGCAAAAATCAAACTATGAAAGTAGTGTTGCACTCAAAAAGAAACAAAGGGTGTTTTTTTTCTATAATCGTATGTCCCTATGTAATTTTTGTCTAAAATTAGCACCCACATTCACCTTGTCAAAATGCACCGTCCATTCGCAAATTCAAAGGTGCATACGGTTGCACCTTCCACATGGTGCGCACGGTACAAAAATGGTATCATTTTGTTATGTTTTGAGGGATCCATCTCAATTTCTCTTTCCTCAACTTTTTCAACCAATGTGCGCAGTAAACGAAAGAACATCTAGTTTATTCCAATGAACAATGTAGTATAATGAACACACGCTATTGTTGATTAAACAGTTGCAATTTCGGAATGAACATTTCCGAATGATTCCAATATTCATTATGTTCACAAACTTTTGAAAATTCAAAATCCAAATCATTTATGAATTTTATCAAAATTCAAATTTCAAACTATGTTTCAAATTGACTAATGTTCATTTGATTCATTTTTCGATCCATTCAACCTATTCTTGATTCAAATTGTCAGTTTGTTCGTTTATGCATGTTATTCAAAATGTTCTTTCAAATTACTTATATGTTCATTGTGATGATGATATATACAGTCATTAGTATTCTTTCTAATGAAGAAAAATGATTCTGCAATGAACAACATACTATCTATAATGGACATCCCAATTGAATAGTTATATAGATATCCAAAAAGCAGTAGTTACAAAAGATGGTAAATTCAAAATGTAGTATGTACCCAAATGGCAGAACTGTAACCAAAATAATACAGTATGTCCAATATGAACCTCAGGGCCTTACAAAATAACATCTATTGCTAACTAAAAACTATTGAGTTCATTAAGAATATATTCTCGCTTCTGAACTTCCTCCATTTTCCGATGATTTGGTTTATGAGATCTCGACACCGTAACGTATACTTAGTTGTCTGATCTTGTCGAACTAGATTGACACAAGAAAGAAAAGAGTAGTTGTTAAAATAAAATTCTTCAAGTTTATAATACAATGAACATAATCTTTCAAACATACAATGAACACATTTTTGTAATACAACGAACATGTTCCCAGACACAAAATGATTATATGACCCAATATAACGAGCATCTGACTAAAATGATTTTAGTGAACACATGTTGATAATACAGTAAGCATTGGCCCAAAAATGTGCACTTTGCACTTGTAAATACTACAATAAACAACATAATCATATGAAGAACATTTGAACTAATACCATACATTTGTAGGCAAATATATGATGATTAACCCATCATTAATTCATATCATTTCATTGAACATATTACAAACACACAATGAACATATGACAGAAATGCAACGAACATCTGACCAACATTTGACCAACATGTTTTCAGTGAACACATGCTAATAGGACAATGAACATATGTCCTAATTCATGTTATTAATACAACTAATATGTAACAAACACACAATGAACATATGACCAAATGTATCTAACATCTTAACAAACACACAAGAAGCATATGGCTAAATGTAATGAACATATGACCAATATGAATTCAACAAACACATTATAGTAATAACAAACATATATAAACAATACAATGAACATTACATGTTTTTTGCTGCACTCTTTTCCTGATGTCGAACTCGTTCCTCCCTTCGTTCACTAAGCTCTCTCCTTCGTTGGGACATCAATTGTAAGGTTGTTTTCATTTTTTCACAAACCACCATCAACATCATAAATCTATTTTTAAATGTTCACCAAAAAAGAGGGAAAAATAAGAAATGAAAGTTCAAAATGTAAAAAAGTGTTCTCTTTTCTTATCAAATGCATAGATCCAGTACCTTATGTTGTCGATTTCGCTTTGCAACTCGTTGTTTTCATCTTCATGTTTGAGAATTGTGCAAAAAAATGAAGAATTTGGAGAGTTTGATGAGAGTGGTTAAAGAGAAGTTAGACAGAAGTGGGAGGATTTGGGAAGAAGAGAGATAAAGTCTTTGGAAATTTGTGTGTGAAAAAGAAAGTAATGAATTCAAAAAATAGGTTTTATGTTTTTCGGTGTTCATTGAAGATTAATAGATGTTCTTCCTATGCGCGGTTGGTTTAGTGAAGTTGCATTTTATGCTTTGTCGACCCGCATTTTGACCCGTGCGCACCTTCCTCCTGGTACCCCTGTGTGCACCTTCTACTAATTGTGGTCCCTTTGATATGGAAGTTGTCTGTCAATCCAGGAATTTTGTATTTTATAAAATTTCGGCAAGAAATGGAAAAGTGTGGCACGTTTTGTTTTTGTACGGAAAATTGTTTCCTTTCCATTTC
This sequence comes from Beta corolliflora, assembly GCA_947648045.1. NCBI lineage: Eukaryota > Viridiplantae > Streptophyta > Magnoliopsida > Caryophyllales > Amaranthaceae > Beta > Beta corolliflora. The sequence goes on from CANSZD010000853.1 coordinate 976,584, forward strand.
AAAGCTTGAACCGAACACTTGATAAAGGTAACAAGTTTTGTTACCATTGTACTCCTGTATTTGATTATATTCTCTTTTCATTCCATGACTTGAACCAAACATACTATAAAACTTTTTTTAGGCCCAAAAAACATTTACATAGTATTTTAGGAAGTGAGTCCACACATGCATCATCAATCCAAACCTTAGTTATGTTTTATTTTCTCTCAAACTTTTCCTCTCCCTCATTCATTCTTTTCTCCCTTTCTCTCATATTTTTTACTTTTTACTTAGTTATGATAAAAAGTAAAGTATATACATTAATATACTAGTTCTTCTTCTCTAAGTATTTGCTTCTTTAGACTGTATATAATCATTAATATTTGCTTATTTGGACTGTATATTCAATTTTATTTTATTTTTGGACCCCCACAGGGAACCCCTTGGTAAGAAGAAGGACCCAACTGGACTAGCACCTCTCACAGGTCAGTCAAGCCAGCTACACAGGTCAACGCTTGAGAATAAGGGAGGATATAAGGGAATCGTTACTCCCAAGCACAAGTAGGTAGTGGGGTTCGAACTTGTGACCTCAAAGTCACAAGGTGAGTTCCCCACCACCTCCACCAAGCAAGCTTGGTACTGTATATTCAATTTACCTAGCTAGTAAAGCGGACTGAAAGATAAACATGATAGTCTATATCTACGTATTAGCTTTTTAATACTTGCGTTTTGATTAGTTTGAATAAAAAGTACACTAACGTGAAAATGTTGATGAATGGTGATAAAACTTAGGAAAATTTGACAATAGGGGTCTGAACTTTGGGCGATAATTTTAAAAAGGTCTGAATTATTAATTAACCTATGTAGGTATCTACTTTGTGGGGTCTTAACTTTTAGCGGAACTCGATGACTTGAAACTGACGATTTTTTTTAAAAAGCTCACCTAGTTCCTACTTCACTTACTCAATTAACTCTTCTGGAGTGACCCGCGTTTTACAAGTTATGACCTATTAAGCCAGTTTAAAGTCACTAAAGCCCGCTAAAAGTTAAGACCCCTAAAGTTGGGACCTACACAAGTTAATTAATAGCTCAAACCTTTTAAAAATTATCACCCAAAGTTCAGACCCCTATTGCCAATTTTTCCTAAAACTTATGGTTGTTCGATTTATGGAACTAAAAAAAATTAAAATAATGAGCTCTATTACAGTTTGAAACATGATGCTGGGTTATGTTTTTAACAGAATATTTAAACTCATCAAACAATTGCCCTTCTGTATGTTTTTTAACATGGGGCTTGCCTTTCCTATATAAGTAAAATATCACTCGAACATTATATATTTTCATTATTATCAAAGGCAGTATCATCTAAGGAAGGTTATATTAGGGAATTACTAATCTTAACCTTGTGGTTCCAACTTCCAAGCACGCTGATCAATATTAATGCAATAGTACATAATCATTTATAATTCTTCTTCTCTAAGTATTTTAATGATATACTACCTTTGTTACATTAAATTTTGTTATGTGTATTGTTAGATTTTTCAAATATCTTTTGTAGATAATGTATATATGACTCATTATTAATGAATTAATATTAGTATGAATTCTAAAATAAGTTCTCTTCAACTTATAAAAAAAAGTTTCAGGTCCAATAAGTTCAGTTCAGGTGTAATCAGGTCTAACACAACACTCAAAATAAGTTCCAATAAGGGTCAATCAGGTCTAATAAGTTCAGTTCAGGTTTTTTCAGGTGAAGAGAACACACCCTAACATAGTTTTTTTATTTTTTGATAATTTAATTCATTTCATTAGAACTCACTAAAGAGTTAAAGGTATACATCGAAATGCCAAGATTACAACACCTTGAATAGTAAGACGAATACAATAAACGCCAAATCCAAAAACGCTCCAATCACAACAAGAACCCCTCGACAATATTACCACTAGAACGGGCTGGCTAGAAACATCACACACCTACCACATCAAAGAACCTAGAAACACCCAAGCTTACCGACTAAAAAATAGCAAACTAAGACAACATCAAACAAAACAACAAAAGAACTCATGAACTCCTTAAGACATTTTTCAAGCAATGACACCATATTAACCATTGGGATAACCCTCACTACACCATCTCTTCGTTACTTGAACCCCATTTTTCTTCTCCATTTTCTGGCGGAACCCAAGATTCTGAAGTAATTGAGATTGATTATTCTTCTCCATATTACGATTGAACCCAATATGATTAAGCAATTGACATTGATTTTTATTTGTTGGCCTTCGAAAAGAAAAACTTGGCACAACATTGCTCATAATAGAACTAGGCGACAAAACTGAACCCTCACTAACAACCCCAACTAAATCTACTTTTGTGCCATTTCCTTTAGCACAGGTAAAACTCTCATCTCCATCAACACCAACTGAACTTCCCTTGATACACATCTCATTTGCAAATGAAAGGGTACTTGCATTGCCACTCAAACCAACACTTCCCAATAACCTCTCTGGATTTGCTGACTACTTATCCTTGATAACACCAGCGTTTTTGAAAGGGTCATTGTTCAACATACTAGGTTCCTTAACATGATGAACCTTGCTCTCTAAATTAGGATGACTATATCCAATCTACAAATTTTCTAAGTTGAGCAAAGCATCCAATTCTAACTTGAGCTCACTATTGTGAGATAGAGGCGAACTGTCTTGCCGAAGAATAGCAAAAGAATCCAAACAGGCATTCTGGCAGTCACCATCAATAGCAACAACCAGATGCTTCGATCCCTCTTGAGCAACATGTAAAAAAGCATGGACATAATTCCTCCAAGGATTAGCACTACTTAATGCAGCCCAGAGGAAATTCATCTTACCACGGGTTCCCGAAAGGGGGCCCAAAAAAAATAAAGTACATCCATGACTACAGATTTTAGAGGCATTTTAACTTCACTTTACATTCCAATTGAGAAATCAACTTTTCGACACATTGACTCCATTTTCTCACCATTATATATTTTTTTTTTTGCATGTGAGATAATCTAAATACTTCTCTACTCCCCTTTGTTTTAAAACTACTTTGACCTTTTACAGTATTCATACTTCCTCAGTTCCAATATTTTTTCACCCTTTTTTCTTTTTCTTTTTTTTCCTTCAAAAAAAAATGGCAAGCTAATTGCCAAATTAGCTTGCTATGCTACATAGGATTTCCACCCATTTTCATTTTTAGCTAATTAGTACCCCAATGGTTAGTTATAGCTTTCCATTTAAAAGGGTCCCACTTGCCATTAATGAGACCCACTTTCTCAACAATCTTGAGTTTCCTATTGGCAGATTTTTCCCCCAAGCAAATTAGCTTGCCAAAGCTAATTTGCTTCGCCTAGCTAATTGCTAAATTTGTCTCCAATGGTCAAGCTAGTAGTTAGGAACTTTTAAAAATTGCAAGCAAGTCTCTAGCTACAACCATTACAAATGCTCTTACATTTGAAGGAAGTTTCATAAACATTGCACCATTTCCATTAGTTGTTTTCACACTAACAAATACCTAGTATACCCTTACCTCTTAACACTTGTTGACTTATTTAATGCTTCAATCACATAGGCAATTTTGTATTTTCTTCTCTCTTTGTTTCTTTTACCCCCTACCTAAATTCTTGTGCAAAACCTACATAATATAATAATTCTGGAACAGAGGAAGTATAATAACTTTGACAACAACTATTTTACTAATAGACGGTTCAGGGGTTTCACAATTCAAACAAGTGTAATAATACCTACATTCGGAAGGATAGCCAGTAACAAGTGCAGCATTACAAAACTTAATAATAAAACCATAACTAACTTCTTGAAAGTCATCAGGCATTAATTAAGACCTTGCAATTTACATTAGGGTTAAAACCAATTTGTTCTACTCACGAACAAATATATACTTTCTGAAAACCAATTTGTTCTACTCACGAACAAATATATACTTTCTGAAAACTTCTGGCTTCTGCTTATCCTTCATCAGAGCAAAGATATCGACACTAACTTATGTTCTGCATTCAAAAAACTCCCAATAGCATATATGATATATTACCTGGAAATGGAAACGGAAGAACTAAAGTTTGATGATATAGCAAACGACACCGAAAAGCAGACAACAATTGCCAAGTTTTGAATAAACACGCCATAACAAACTTTAAGCTCAATAACAAACGTGGAAGCAACATCTGAAAAATTATCAAACTTTAAGCTCAATAACAAATGTGGAAGCAACATCTGAAAAATTATCAGGATCTGTGTGGCACTTGAGTAAAGCTAGTAATTACTAGTCTGAAACACTATATCTATGACATCCACAAAACAGTTGCAACCTTGTTTTATTTAACCGAAAATTATACCATCTCAATAAAAAAATGTTAATGCATCTAAAAAAGGAGTGGGTGAGAATCAAACCCAGTAAATTCCAGAGATGGTTGAGGCTCTTGAGGGAAAAAAATTTCTTCTCAAAAAAGCTACTACTACATAATTGGAGGCTTGGAGCAACAAAATGTTCAGCAAAGATGTCTTGTTCAACCAAGTAACAATGACAAATCATGTATGTGTGTGACATGCGCCGAATCATTAGCCAGATGATAATTTTTTTGAAAAGCATTACCTTAAATTTAATACTACCTCTGTTTCACAATGTTCTACTGTTATACTCACTGTAGACTCTTTTTTCTAGGTAAATATGGAAAAGGTGAGTGGGTTTAAGAAAAAGTGAATAAAGAGATATGTAGTAAAAATGTGAGTATATGTAAGAAAAATATAAATAAAGTACGAGAGTCAGTGGGAAGGTGTAAATATTGTGGGGAAAGAGTGTAAAGTGGTAAAATTTGTAGGCTAAAAATAGAATAAAGCAAAAGTGAATGGAACTTTCAAAAACACCACAAATTCGAAAGTGAGAACTACGAAGAAAACTATGAAATAAAGGGAGTGTAGTAAAGTATAGACTTTTGAGAAAGTGTTGGTAAGTAGTTTCATCACTCTAGTAACTCCTCCCTACGAAATTACTTTGGTATCCTTGTTGGAGTCTCTAAAGGACTCTAACAGTGAGATATCAAACCAAGCTCTAGACTTTTGACATCTCTACTTCATTCCCCCAACCCTACCTCCTCATCACCACACTCCTGCGTAACCCCACCAATCACCACATTCTCGACCACCACCACAACCAAAGGGCATTATGCCCGCCGAATCCCCAAGAAAAGAGAAAGAACTCGACATCAACTCTCGTCATACACCCAAATCTGTCAACATGTTCCTAAACCTAGCATGCCCCCTACCCATTACCACTATCTGGGTTATGATATTGGCTTAGATTTGGAAGTTCCAAAATGCACCAGTGAGGAAACCAAGCAAGAAGAAAGAGATGAGTACCCCTTTCCTCTTCCAAATAAAAGAAAATGGGTAGCTAAGGAGTTTTGGCATCTGTTTTCCATTCATCTTCACGCAATCCAAAACGACCCTAGGACACATAATCTTATTTCGGAAGGATTCTTTTAAAGGATTTTCCTTCCTAACTAAATAAACAATGCCGAGCAAGACTAAGTCACTAAGCACATTATCTTTGCGACTTTGCCTCAATAAGCCTCAATTTGCTAATCATAAAAAAAACCCAACAGATGCACCATTTTACTTGTCAAATGCTTCAAGAATGTTGAGTCAGACGTGCAGAGCTAACAACTAAAAGCTTTAGTATGCCTTGGGCAACATTAACAGTATCCCCGAATGTCAAGAAGACAAGAAGGATAAGTAGCTATTGAGCTTTACTGCTTAAAGTAATGCTCCTCCCCTCCCTCCCTCCATCTTTATCATTAAATATGCATAAAAAAGTGATACTTATATAGAGGAGTCAAATTGAGTAAATAATTTGCATTTTATTTCTTCAAGGACCTAACATTAGAGAACTAACAATACAGATAAAACCTCGGTTATATAAATCAAGATGAGATGTTACAATTTACCTACAATATTTACCACTGTGATTCATGGTTTTGCTTGAAGTTAATCACCATTACTCCCAAAACGGCCAACTGATGAACAAATGAGATAGTAGAAAAAAATAAGTCATCTGCAGAGTATACAAATATAAATGTGTGGAAGTAATTACCACAATACCATCTTACTTCCCTTTGTTCCCCGAATATTGCACCATGTTGACTTTTACGCTCCTTAACACGACTTTGACCCTTAATATCTCGAATCAAGGGTAAGTAAAAATTATAGAAAATTGATATTTCCAAAGTGAATATTGATTCAAATCTATCTAGATCCGACGTGACTACATTTCTTCTTACGTATAACCCATAAAAGATGGTCAAATGTCATAGTGTGAATAGTGTAAAAGTCCAAATGGTGCGATAATTGGGAACTAAAGAAAGTATATCATCAGATGATGACACTAAAAAAAGAAATTACCGATTAAGCTCATCTGTCTTAGTCTCAACAACCACCAGTTTAAGATGTAAAGGGGTAACATGACCTGCGCGTGCCACAACCAATTCCACGGGATGTCCAACATTATCCCATACTATCTCAAATAACTGACAGTAATGGAAGGAAAAGAGGAATAAGTTTATCACCATTTGTGTGTCCAAGCATGCATGGAAACAAACGTAGACACTTTATTACAGAAACCAAAACAAAATATAAGTCACAATTTTGATCGTGTTTAATATGTTGGCAGCATTTGGTCAAATCAGTAAAGGATATTACACAATACACATAATATGCAACATGTTACTCAGACACTCTGAGTCTCTTAATGGGGATGGACACTTTACACTTTATTTTGTACAAAAAACATAATTTTTTTTATTGAGATGTTGTGACAGTTGGAGGCAAACCCGTGTCTAACGAGTACCCAAGTAACATAGCTGTCAAGTGCCAACGAAACTCAATTACACGGGAACTTATCACAATGAAAGGTAGCATCATAGCATCAAGTCAAGTACAAACCTAGAGCTAAGCTAAGATGATACAAGCTTCCCCAAACAAAAGCACCAAAAGAGAATATGAACAAAATTGGAAAAGGTAAAAGGCACTCATATGACGTAGAATCTAAAGCAAAAAATCAGACAGGAATCAATCAAATGGGTGATTGGGAATAATTTGTATAAGAGTTTTAAAACATCACAAAGCACCACAAACTAACCCAAAAATCAACATAGAAGTAGCAATTGAAGACTTTAGGATGATCACCCAGCACTAGCAGATACAGAGTCAATGTATATTTACCAGCTACAAATCAATAGATCTGATCAATACATTTTCCACTGATACTTCTACCTCAATTCGAGTAGATTTAAAAAAGACATCATGGCCTTTAATAATTGGAACGTACCTCCAAGTAACTCTGAACCACTTTCCCTCTGCACTCAACTATAACATCATTCTGACGCAAGCAAGCAGAATCAGCAGAAGAGCCAGATATTACCTAATCATTAGTCGCCAAGATCAACAGCGAAATATAAAATCTATATGAGTAATTGAATTAGATAAAGAATTTCAGCCTATTAGGAAATAATGGATATTAGAAGACCTCATAGATTAAATAAAGGGAAATTCTACATAGGGGTGTAAGTTATTTGGTTAAAAACCGAAAACCAAACCAAACCAAACCGAATTAATAATTTGGTTTGGTTTTTTTCAAAATTCGATTTGGTTTGGATTGGAAATTTTCATTTTTTCGGTTTTCGGTTTGGTTCGGTTTTTATTTTAAAAAACCGAAAAAAACCAAACCAAACCAAAGTTTGCCTATCCTATATGGGTTTTGATGTTTTTATCAATTATCTTTAGTTCTAGTACTTCAATTTTATGCTTTAGTTGAAATTTGAAGTAATTCTTCTATATTTGATGATTTGAAACTTGATAATTTTCGTATTATTTGTAAGATTTGGAAAAAAAAATTGCATCATAAAAGAATTTCGGTTTTTTGGTTTGGTTTGGTTTTGTAATTTCGGTTTGGTTTGGTTTGGTTTGGTTTGGTTTGGTTTGGGACGAATTTTGGTTTGGATTTGGACTTGAAATATGAAAACCGAATTTATTTTGGTTTGGTTTGGTTTTGCCCCAAAACCAAACCAAAAACCGAACTTACACCCCTAATTCTACATGGTGGCCTCCTAGTTTGTATTTTTCTATTTGGTGCCAGGGCAAAAAAGATTTATATCAAGTGACCTCCAACTTTATATAAATACACATAGTGGCCTTATTAAGCTTATATTAAGCTAACCCATCACAACCACAACCACAACCACAACCACAACCCTACCACCACCACAAACACCCAAACACCATCCCAACCACCCAAAAAAACGCCCACTTCGAAATTGAAGGTCGGAGCAAAGGAGAAAGGGACAATCATTCATTCCGGATTGAGGACTCAAGAAAGAAGATTAGTATTCTAAGAAATGAGGTCGAAAAAACGAAAGATTGAACTTAGTAATTCGGATGTCAATGTAATGCAATATGAGCTTATTTGATTTACGAGATGGATTATAAAACTCATAGGAGCCAAAGGGTGAAGAAGAACTCGGGCTTGCAGTCAATCACGGAAGATTTGGACGAAGCAAAAAAGGAGTTGGAGGTTATATTAAAAGGAGCTACTCGACTTATGGTTAGTATGGATGTAATTAGAAATGAGCTGAAAAAATCGGGATTGAAAAGCTGGGTAGTATTGATCTAATTTGATTGTTTTTATTATGTTACTAGTCTTAGTCTCTTAGATTTATGCTAAGTAGAAAGGTTGGGTTTATTTCGTGTGACATGAATATATTTGGTTATGGATTTGCAGCAGGTCGCGGTAATGGAATGATTGATTAGATGATTAAGTGAGATCTAAGCTGTAGTTGATAGTATACTCAGTGCTAGTAGTGTTATGTACTGCTGCTAGATGATGTCAAATTCAATTAATGAAAGCTTTTCGATAACAGTATATTTTATTCATCCTATTTTGATTATGTTTGATTTATTGGGTAAGGTGAATGCAGGTAGGAAAGAGAAATAGTTAGGTTTAATTGGTTAGCCAGTAATTAATGAAATAAGGTCACTAGATAGAATTTGTCAAAGTTAGGAGTCACTTTGTATAATATTCGTTTTGCCCAGCCACCATATAGAAAAATTGAAAGTTGAAGGCCACCATGTAGAATTTCCCTTAAATAAAACAAAACCAAAATATGATGTTTGCAGCTATGCACGCAAGCTCTTGCAATTTTTCGATTCATTTCTCATTTAAATGCTAATCAATCTTTTTTTAAGTATATGTCATAGAAAATACTCCCTCTGTTTATTTATCTTATGGCATACCTGTTTTGTGTTTTGAGGTGTTCTTTTGTTCTATCCACTTCCACGTTATTCTATTTTTGACTAACATCTTATACCAGCTTTCCCCTTACGCCACAATATGTATACCTTTTTCACTCATTCTTGATTCTTTCTTACTTTATCCACTTTTTCTTACAACCACCCGCCATTTTACTTTCTCTGCCTTACTTTATCCACGTTTTTCTTCCAACCACTCACTTTTCCTAAACACAAGAGTCTACAGGTAACACAAAAAACAGGGGGTAATAAGAATGCCACCAGCAAATAACTTTTTTCTCAAATTACACCAATAACTACAACAACTAAGCCTTATTCCCAAAGTGATTTGGGGTCGGCTAACATGAAAAATTACACCAATAACTAAAATAATTAAATAATTACACTCCCTCAACTTTTTTTGTAATCTTCCTACTTGGAATCAACACTTATTAAGAACAAAGTTTGACCACTATTCACACTTATTAGTATACAAATAAACTATATAAAAAGTCAAATTCCTTAAACCCAATTTTGTAGTCTTATAATATAATTTATTATAAAATATATACATCTATGGAAGTACTTTTGGAGACAAGTACAACAAGAAGTCAACAACACTATTACATGTATCATGGAAATTTTCAACAGGTCACTGATTGAACATATTAAACTTCGAGTATAAAAAGTCAAACAAGAAGAAAAAGACGGAGTTTAATAAACTGAAAAATCAGAATTATAAAAAGAGTTAGTCTTGTGTGGACCTGGTCCACAATAATATTATTGTGGACTAAAATCACTTATTTAACATAGTGACCCTTTTATTTCATAAGTTACCCTATACAATTACTATTTAACATAGTGACCGTTTTTTTTAATATAGTCACTCTTTCTTACATTAGTTTATCATAATAAAATTTTCACTTTGTGACATAGTAACCTTTTTTTCCACATAGTCAACTTTACAATCTATATCTACTCATCTTTTATATCTATTTTTTTATATAGTGACCTTTTTTTCCATAAATCACATAAATTAGCGTTAGGTCCACACTAATTTAGTGTGGACCAGGTCCATATAAGTTTTTTACTTATAAAAATGAGGAAGAGAAATTTGTGGAAATTTGTGCTGCAAGTAAATATACCATTGTATGACATACGGATAATGATAGGGTAACCCTAAGGGTTGACAACCCTCATGAGAGAAATAGAGAGAAAGTATAATAAATGCAATAATGGTAGGGACATTTTCTCTCTCTAAAAATATTGAATTTAATATCACTTTCTTTCTATATCTCTCATGAGGGTTACCAACCTTTAGGGTCACCCAAACATTTTCCATGACATACAATCCCAGACCTTTGAGTGGCTGGAGTGCTGGACAATCCTAATTACAAACTAAAACAAAGCAAAATAACTTCTCAAAGATCTTCTGATATATTCTCTCTAATCTCCTCTATATACAAAGGGACCCCTTGCTTTCCTTCTAACAAAATCACTTACTTCCTCTCCAAGCTAATCCTAATTCCTAACAGACTTATTATGTATTATCAATATTACCCCCTTTACCTATGCCAATGTATTACAGGGAATACCTTTTATAGAAATGAAAAGGTGGAAATGTAATGAAGTAACAGTCACAAGGTTTAGTCACACACGCCTGAAATATAATGAAGTAACACTTACAAGGTTTAGTCACACACGCCTGAAATATAATATAATTATAGATAACAAGGAACTCAAATTTTATACTCTATAAAACATATAATGTCTCAGCTAAACAAAGAACTTTTCTCACTCCATTGTCAGAAGTTGGCATTAATGTCTCTGCATAGGAGGTTGCATCTTTTTCATACAAATTCTAGCACTAACAAAGTGGAACACAAACTAGTAGACGTATAAGAAAAACAGCGTCCAGAGCTGCACTCATAAATCAAAATCAAGACAAAAGAGGTACATATCTCAAACATTAAGAAAAACTCATTGCTTCATGCATATGTTACTACAAAGAATTACCTTTTCAACAATAACACCTTTGGAATGCTAGGAAATCTTTGAATAACCTTCTCTGCAATATTTAAACGAGCTGAGTGAAAGCCAATTGCCTCTATTCCCAAAGAAGGTCGACGAAGTTTCCTATTGAGAGGGCGAAAGGCAACTTTGCATTAGGTTATAAATGGTCGAATCCCTCAGTTATCTACAGGATAAGTGAATAACCATACTATTTTGGAAGAACTGAAAATGTTTCATGAAGTCTATTCATCAAACAGACCAAGTGATAACAAGCATGCTGCAGAAGTGCAGAGTCCATAATCCTAATTGAAAAGGACTAGCTGAGTAACCATGAGGAAAGTAAAGGGCGGAAAAGGCAAGATAGTTGGAACATAATGACTAATCCAGATTTGTTAAATACATTTATTAAAAAGACACTAGAAAGAGAGAGAAGAACGTTATAGGACTTGCAGGCAGCAGGTTGCAAGAACATAATTTCCAAGTCAACTTCAAAAACAAAGTTAATCAAGCTACCACATGGTAAAGAACAATTTCAAGTAGTAAAATAACAGTGCCTTTCAAAAGAATTTTGCTCAATCATTGAGATCAATCACATAATTGTATCAATGTTAGAAATTTTTAGGTGAAATTGTCTCACAAAATTCTTTCAGATGGGGAAAACAGATTTAAGCTTCAGCCATGAGCAAAATGTCATTGAGATTGAGTACAAGATTGTATACTTCCGATGGAACCTCTTCCATCCAAATCCTCTCCAATACAAAACTAATGACTCAATTTAGCTACACTATGAGCCACCTTATTGCCATCACGCTTCATATGATAAAAAGAAATAAAATAGAAAAATTAAAGCAAGATAGAACACCTCAGACACAATGATACCAAAGCTAGAGCTCTCGCAACATACTTTATTTTTATTTTTTTTGGCAATTCAAAGATATTATTGATAACCAAAAAAAAGAGGAATACAACCTAACAACTACAAGGGAAACAAGCTAAGGAAAGCAAGTCCCCCCTTACCTTCTAGGAAGGGCCTGAGAGCAAGCATACCAAAAGCTAAACCCAAACAAACTCTGCACACAGGCAGAAACACAAGCAACAAAAGGACAACTAATCAATGAGAAGCTGTCTAACACAGTCATTACATCTACTAGCAACACGAAAACAAATCTGCCTAAAATTAGCTTCAGTGTCCAAAACAAGCCCACCATAAATTTTTGCATTCCTTTGGAGCCAAATCTGGTACATAGCTTCTGCAAACATCATACAATATAACTGAGCTTGGGCACTTTTCCTTTTACTCTTCATGGCTACATACTGAACTTCATCATCAAACTGTCTCCTGATCACAGCAATTTTCAGACGCTGCTGGCAAACAGACCAAATGCTATGGGAGAAGGGACACTCAAAGAATAAGTGTGAGATATTCTCACCAGCAGCATTGCAAAGAGGACAGCAATTATCAGCTGTAACCCCCCATGAAAAAAGTCTGTCCTTGGTAGCAAGCCTTCCATGTAGGATAAGCCAAGTAACAAATAAAGCCTTAGGGCTAGCTTTATTATTACAAACAATTCTCTTCCATCTAACATGATCATGCTCACCTTGCATTTTTAAATAAAGCTTCTTGATAGAGAAACCAGTAAAATGAAGCATATGCAAAGCCCGAAAGTCATGAAACACCTTTTCGCTCTCCGGGAATCTTCTTCATAGACCATGACAGTCTATTAGGAATTTCCATAGTAAGAATATTTTGCTGTTTAATGTAATATTCATGGAGCCATTTGATCCATAATCTATCTTGCTTTTGACAAACAGCCCAAAGGTGCTTTGCAACAGCAGCCTTATTCCAGCTAGCAAGATTTTTGATGTTCAAACCTCCACAACTCTTAGGCAAGCAAAGAGTCTCCCAAGAAATGGGAGCTTTCTTAGAACCAGAACCCTGACCAGTCCACAGAAATAATCTGCAAATGCTTTGGATCTCTTTAAAAACCTTCTTAGGCAGCACAAAGATTTGGCACCAGTAGATTTGAAAGCCATGAAGAATAGTAGTGACAAGCTGAAGTCTTGCAGCATAAGACAGCTTTTTGACAGACCAAGCTCTTACTCTAGACATGGTTTTTTCAATCAGAGGTTTGCACTCATTGTAGAAAAGCTTTCTGGTTGTAAGAGGCACCCCTAAATACTTAAATGGAAAAGCCCCAAGGGGAATATGCACAACAGATTGAAGCATATCCCTTTGAACCATATCAACCCCTCCAATGTAGAGTTGACTTTTATCCAAATTTGCTTCAAGACCAGAAGCATGTGAAAATTTGGAAAAAGTATCAAAAATAAGCTGCAAGGAGTTAATGTCAGCTCTGGCAAACATCAGGAGATCATCAGCAAACATCAAATGGGTAATGTTAAGCTTTTTACATCTAGGGTGGAATTTGAAAGAAGGAAAAGACTTGATTGACCCGGACATCTTGACAAATACTCCATTCCTAAGGCAAAAAGGAAAGGAGACATGGGGTCTCCTTGCCTCAAACCTTTTGAGCGGGGAAAAGGCTTGCAAGGGATACCATTTAGCAGAATGGAGAAAGAGACAGAAGTAACACAAGCCATAACCCACTTCACAAATTGAGTAGGAAAGCCAATCTCACACAAAACAGCTTCAAGGAAAGACCATTCAATGGAATCATACGCTTTTTTTAAATCAACCTTCAGCATGGACGTGGGAGAAACATGTTTAGTATTATAGCTTTTGATAAGCTCTGTAGCAAGTAAGATATTATCTGATATAGTCCTCCCAGGCATAAAGCCAGCTTGAGCCAAATCAAGAACACTACCAATCATACTCTGCATCCTTTTTGTCAATATCTTAGCAATTATTTTGTACAAGACTGTGCAGCACGCTATAGGTCGAAAGTCCTTAACAAAGGAAGGGTTAAGAACCTTAGGAATAAGAGTAACAAGGGTACAATTGATATCAGGCAGCAGAACACCAGAATCAAAAAACTGAATCACAGTAGAGCAAACATCATGTTTAACAATCTGCTAAGCTTTCTTAAAGAAGTGACTGTTAAAACCATCAATACCTGGAGCTTTATCATCATCTATTGCCCACAAGGCTGCTTCAATTTCTTGTATCAGAATAACTGGTCGAGTGAGCAAAGCAAAGATCACTAGGATGAACTTGGGGGCCAGACCTCAAAAGAGAGATGTCCACAGTAGGGAGGCTGGGAGCAGCGGTACCAAGTAGCTTGTGATAGAAGGTGGTCACCTCAGCTTCAATATCAGCAACAACACTAAGCTTTTCACCAGCAGCATTATATAAAACATCAATACTGTTGTGCAGGAATCTTTCTTTCATAGCATAAAAGAAAAATTGAGTGTTAGAATCACCATGCTTGAGCCACATGATTCTAGATTTTTGCCTTAGAGCAGATTCTTCCACATTCAAAAGTTTATGAAGCAAAAGAGTACAATCTTTTTCAGCTTGAATGAGCTCAGGACAAGAAGGAGAACTCTGCAATTGAGTTTGAACATTCTGTAAACCAGCCCTAGCATCATCAAGCCTATCATTCATATTTGCAAACTCAGCTTTGTGCAAAAATTTAAGCTTAGCCTTAACATTTTTAAGTTTAGACCAAACAGTCTTCATCATACTTCCCCCTCTGTCATGATGATACCATTGCTCACTTACCAACTGTAAGAAATGCATGATCAACCATATGGTTGAAGAATTTAAAGGGTCTACCTTTGCCTTGAGTCCTCTGAGCACAATGAATCATCAGAGGACAGTGATCAAAAAGACCAGGGTTCATGTAGTCCACTACCAAATGAGGATACTTAGTTAACCATAGAGAATTAACTAAGCACCTATCAATTCTGCTACTAATTCTAGCATCTCCATTGCCTTTATTGGACCAAGAGAAAAAGTGACCACACGACTTAAATTCACTGAGATCTGAGGAATTGAGCAGCTGATTGAAATCCTGAGTTTCATATGTAGAGACAGGCACACCATTAATCCTATCCCCAGATGAGAGAACAGCATTAAAGTCACCCATAATACACCAAGGTTCATTAATACTTTTATCAAGATTACTAAGATCCATCCAAAGGCTTTTTCTGTCATCAACAGTGTGAAGGCCATACACCACTGTAAACAGCCACTGATCACCAGACTGCTTATCACCCACACAACAATGCACTATTTGAGCAGTTTTAAGCAAAATCTGAATAGATACAATGGCAGAGTTCCAAGCAATCCAAATTCTTCCTCTATTAGAAGCTTCATAATTGTGCACCCAATTCCATCTATTACCAAATTTCTTCACTATTTTATCTTTATTGTGGACTTTTACACGAGTTTCAAGCAAAGCTATGAGAGAAACATGTTGTTTTCCCATGAACTTTTTTATTTCACCTAACTTGAGAAGGCTATTCAACCCCCTCACATTCCAAGTGCAAACTATCATTAAACCTGGAGTAATAGTGAATGAGCTACTCCCATTGCATCCACATTGTGAGTAACTACACCAGGTCCTTCTATTTCCATAGCATCTTTTCCTTTTCGCCCTCTAGTGACAATATTCCAAACTGGAGCCCGAGGAAGAGCAAAGATTCCTTGTAACCTCACTAGTATCCCGAGTTTGATCTTGAACATTAACACCAACAGCTAGCTCCCTAGTCTTGTCCCGAATCACTGCATTATCATTAGATGGATTCGGACAACACCGCCTCTCTATACAAATTTTGCCTACTTGCATTTTCAGATGCATTTGTAGTAGGTTTTATCTGTGGAACTTTAGAAACTCATTTCTGAGTAGCCTTAGACCCCTCTTTTCCTAGTGCAATTTTCTTTTTGGCACAATCATGCCCTATAGTGTCACACTTAAGGCAGTAAGAAGGGGCCCATTCAAAATTTTGTTCAATAACTCTCCCTGAGCCATCTTCTATACTCACACTCTTAGGCAGCTCTTTTGTAACATCCACTTCCACCCTGACACTGGCGAAAGTAATTCTTTCTTTGTTGAGTAGTACATTCATCAGCAAAGAGAGGAACTCCCACCATACTACCAATTCTACTCGGGGATTCGGGACCCCGATAATTAAGGGGAAGATTATACGGTCCTAATCCAAAGAGGCACCACTCTTAAAACTTCTGCTTGAAAATCAAAATCAGGGGTCCATGCCTTAATTACCACAGGCTTACTATTAATCATGTGAGGCCCAGCATATAAGATCTCATTTCTATCATCAAATGAAGCAAACTTGATGATAAAATAGCCCTTATCATGAAGGTAAATTCGAGGTTTGCCTACATGATTCCATTGTTGTTCTATATATCGAGTAAGAGCCCCAATGGATGGAGTCTGACCTACAACATACAGAATAATAGCAGTAGATCAAGCTTCTGCGAGTTTATCTACTTCAGCTTGATCAAGTTTAGCAACTTTCTTACCTTCTTTTAGCAGAGGAGGGACAAATTTGAGGGACGCCCCCTTGGAAGTGAGAGATTTGCTTCAGCCCATTTTGGAGAGTTAGCATTCCTCCTAATAGCTCCATCTCCACCCATACTCTCATTATGGCGACTACACTCTTCTCGGGTGGTTTCTCCAAGTTCTCGGTAGTAGCAATCCCCTCGCACCTCATTACCATCGAAATAAGTAGGGTTTTCGGGGTACTAGTAGCCACACTTTCAGGTGTATTAGTAATCGCAACTTCAGGGGACTTCCGCATAACAAGAGGAACCACCGGAGTTATGGCATCAACTGGCGTTGTTTTATGAGCTTTAAAAGCCTCATTAATGGCGTCAATCGCAGCTTGAATCCCAGGAGAGGAATGAACAGGAAGCTCCCTGGTTACTGTTACATTACCTTGTGGATTCTTCTGGTTCTGATTTTTATCATTTGGATTCAGTGGTTGTGTTCCCTTACCTTGCTCAGATTGAGGAGAAAGTTGGGGCTTTTTCCGGCGACCCATCGGTGTCAGGCAACGGCTAGCTTAAACCCTAAGCAATCGCCCTTTCACCATGGAGAGAAAACCCTAAGCAAATGTTCTATTTTCGTAATTTTAACATAAAGAGCTATCCCAGAAAATAGAAAAAAATCAGTCAAGTATATAAAAGTTGTCGCCATCTCAAATTCAATTACTGTGAAACCAAATTATAAACAGTTGTAATGGTAGCGCATCCGGTAAGCATACTTTATTATGAAATGCTTAAAGAGTCACGGTTGACATGGCATGATCTTCAAATCAGTCATAAGTTCATAACTACCTATTACCAATTCATATTGGTCTTGTATCAGCCATATTGGCTCTAAATTCCTATGACAATATGTAACTATCTTTACCAATCAAAATATATCAATTTGTCAAGCTATAAAACCAATATTAGTAACGTCACGTAGTAATAACTAATTAAGACATAGTTGTTAGAATAGCATTTTGCAACGATGTTGTGCCTAATATTGTTAAATAGGAGTATCTACTACGTGTACAATAGGATATAAGGAAGCCTTAGTGGTATAAGCATGTGAAAAGTAAAACAAGCCCTTATAGTCACCACTACTGAAAATCACCTTCCTAAGGTCTTTGATGAGGGTTCGCGGGGGTTCATTATTGTGCTTACACATTAGGCAACCCTCCTCAGAAAGTTTGGCGGAACCACATAGCATTAGTCTTCACCCAGAGAGGGTAAGACTGACTTAAAATAAAACTAGGTGCCAAGTCTTTATATGAAAATTTTTCTCTAAGACTCATAGCCATAGCTTATTTTCGTACCAAAGGCTACTTGAGTCCTTGTCAAATGAAGAGAATGCTCTCCTACTCTTTTTCACTAACCCAGGCTAAAACAAAGAGAGGGTCGAATAGATTTCGAAGAAGTGGGAATTAGTTTATCTTGCTGCAGCTTGAAATTTCAGGGTACCCCTTTCAATGGCAGGTCAGTTAAAAGTGACCTCGTCCACACCAAATTTTTGACTCTTCTACAACTAGCGGGTATTCTTTCTCATCCAGCATTCCAATTTCATGGAGACGAATGCAACATGTTCCTGTGCAATTGAGTACTCTTCAGCTTAAGTGAATCCAGCCATCTAGTCTTGGTCAACATTTCGTCCTTTCGAAACTCCATTGGTGTTTAAGCACAGCCATTACTTAGGTGGTTCTGTCACCAATGAACAAAAGCCTCAGCTTTCAATTCTAGCAGCATCATCTCTTCTCTGATGATCTGATTAATACTCTTCACGTCTCCTCAACTCTTTTGCTGCAGATTTGTACTAATGCCATGAGAGATTTCCAACCAAATAGGCCAATCATCTATGTCGTTTACGTCTTTAACCAGAAGGTTGCATTATTGCATATTCCCTTCACAGAATTTTGATGAGGCAAGTTAATCTTCCGAACTTTAAACATATGTCCTTAGCAGCTCCACAAAATCTTAGTAAATGAAGAGTCTTTTCCTTCTCATCTTGGAAAATAAGACATCTTGGATCATCCCCCAGGTTAAGCTTCACTGTACTAATGTTGCTCAACACCCTATCATGCATTTTACAATTCAAACAGACATTCTAAGATTTCTAACCCTTTGTTGAATTGGGGAATCCAAATTATCTTCCACCAAACATTCACAATGTTTTCTTTTCCAATGATCTCCATATCGATTGAGAATCCCGTATCTGCCCTAACTTGACATGCTTCAGTCTGCAACCTCCGCATCCACCCTAACTTGACATGCTTCAGTCTGCTTTTGGGCCTCGGATGGGAGGAGATTGGCATATACATCCTATTTCCAGCCTCTTTTTATTGTTCCACATCTCATCTACATTAGCACCTGCCAATTGGTGGAGTATTTACTATAGCCATGTCAAATAGATGTATTTTTGTTGCCCACTTATGGCCCCAACAAATACCGAATTACCATTTCCAAATACTGCACTAGTCCCCTCTCTAATGAACTTGGAAATTTCCATAATCCCACCCCAGAGTAAGGCATCTGATGGTGAATAGAGACATGTTGATATCACACTGCTCTTGCAATACTCACCACGAGGAAAACACGTCAACAACGGAACCAAAGATGGCTCAGCAAAAAGACACCACCCGAACTAAGTCAAGAAGGCTGCACTGGCTTACATTGTTGAAAGTCATTCTGGCCTTTACTTGGGTCTATTACATATACAGTTGTAAATATTCCCTGTATCAACCAGATTTAATTTCGTTATATGAGAGTCATGAGACGGTCTAATGCTAGACGTTGCAAAAACTTTGTTCTTAATGTTCCTAAGTGTCCAACCAAAATTGTTCTAGCATGAGTCAAAAGATAACAAAGCACACACAAAACCTAAAGTTGCATCGAGCACGAAAATAGGTGTCAATTGAGTTAGGGAGTTACTCAGTTCTTAGTTCTTTTGCTTGGAAGTGTTCCCTCAGACATAGCCCATCATAAAGATTATTGTGCAAGCGGCCAGTGGGTACATACTTAAAGTTAATCCTACTTGCCAAAAATTGGGCCAAATATGATCAACACAGTATAAATTAATAGATTAACAAACATATGCATTTCAATGTACCCATATGTCTTGTAGTGCTCCCACCATCTGTAAGCCACATTCATGGGAAGAAAAGGAGTAGAATTGACATCATAAAATGTAATACCAATGACTTCTCCAGAAGAATTGACAAGCGGACCCCCATTACCACACTACAAAAAGAAGAAAAAAGAATTAGTTGAATCGTAAAGAATAAGCTATCTATGTCTAGAAAATGATGTATACTTCGTATTATATTTGACAGAATAACTTACTAGTTACTAGTACATACTGATAAAGATATACCAATTGCACACTGCAAAGAACACCAATCATAGTTTTGACAAACGAAGAGCTTCTAAAATGTTCAATAATGAAATAAGGTGGCATTCAACAGAACCTCCAGCTATGATTTGACGAATAAAGAGTGGAGAGAGCTCAGTCTTACACAACAAAACAAGTTGCACATATTTCAATACCTAAGTGAATATACTATACCAATGTACCATCACCCCTCCCCCAACACAAACACACAAACATAATCTACTTGGTACAGAATCAAAAATTAGTATGCCACTTCCGAAAAATCAGGACACGGGGATTCTGTCCGAGATTTGGACACGGGTACGGGTATGGGAAATTAATATTTTTTAATGTATAATTTATTACTAATTTTGAATTTTATGATTGTTTATTTATATTATATTAATAAAATTAAGGTACTAGTAAGATTAAGGTACTGGTCATAGGTTAAAGAACAAAAGTGTTTCAAAAAAAAAAAAAAGCAAAACTGAAGAAGGAAAGGAGAGGTAAGGAAAAATAAAAGAAAACAAAAGTCACGCACTCATGCAACCACGCTCACGTGGTCCATAAGGGACAAAAAGGAAAAAGAAAAAAGAAAAAGAGAAGAAGAGAAGATGAAAGATCGAAGAGAGAGAAGACAGAAGACAGAGAAGCGAAGGAAAAGAAGAAACTGACCGGCGGTGGTCGGCGAGTTCGAATCGCCGAACGACGGTCGAGGTGAGTTCTCTTCTCCTCCTCTCCTATTCTTCTCTTCTTCTGTTCTTCTCTTCTTCTCTTCTCCTCTTCGCGTTCGAATTCTAGGGTTCGCCCGTTGCCGTGTCCGAGTGCAATTTGGAGGATCCGACTCGTATTTCATACCCGAGTCGGTGTCGTGTCGTACCGACCCGGGTATATGGCAAAAAGTGTCGAGTCCGGGTAACAGAGCAAATACCATTATCCTAATAAGGCAAGACCTTCAATAGTCAACAAGACCATAGGTGAGGGAAAGGTTACTATAGTTTTAGTCAAACAATGTTTGGGAGGAACACCTATCCCTTTCCTTATTGTCCTTTTGACAAAGGAAATCTAGGTACTACGGTTTTGACTTGGGCATAAAGATCCGACAAAGGTAACCAATTTACCAACTTATATACAATACAATAGCATACTATCGAGGTGTTATATATATACTACATACTCTGTTCTCTCATTTAGTTCCTAAATAATAAAATGAGGTACATTAACACTTTTTAAATTTATAACCAGTATCCTTATGTCTTGAGATTCAATGATGAAAAAGGCTCAATTAGAGACAAAAAAAAATTGTATCTGGGATCAATTTGCTAAACAAAATTTCCTACCCATATTTTTAAGAAAGAATGAAAGTTAAATTGTGACTGATCACAATAAAACAGCTATATAAAGTATAAACACCATTCCAAGAAAATTTCCATACTTCCTCCATCTTCTTTTAGTTGTTCCGCTTTGACTTTCACATTTGCCAAAGCACAACTTTGACCATTAATTTATTTGACTATCTATTATTAAAAAGTATAAAAATTTGATATTTGAAATATATATTAAGACAAATCTAATAGCCTTTATGTAATTACATTTGAATTTTCATACTTCGCATTAAAAAAACAACTATGGTCAAATGGAGTATGAAAATAGTGCAAATGTGAAAGTGTAACAACTAAAAACACAGAGGAAATATCATACAGTTAAGGTGATAATATGACTATATGAGTTTGGGTAAGGAGTAAAAATTAATACAGCATACTTCTAAAAGGGTACATCCGCAACGAAGACCATCATTATTGTTCCTAACATCAAAGTAGAATTAGAACAAATACACACTTCTCAAGTTCTAACTATTGATAGACCTCATTATAGTCTAAAGTATATGAACAATACTCAATAGAAATGCAGACAACACGCACATGCATACATGGCAAGTGTAGTTAGGTAGGTAGACAGTTTAAAAAGTAAATTAATATAATAACAAAAGGTGAAGGGGTTACTTCCATGGAATTAAAACTCTCCCGTTCCGTTATAGAACAGCCGTTCTATAACGGATTTTGGATTTGCCGTTCCGTGAAATGCCGTTACAGAACGCCATAATAAAAATCACATACTTCTCGCCGCGTTGTCCGTTCCGTAACGCGAACTCGCCGCGTTAGAACGCTTTTATCCCCGTTACATCCGTTCTTTTCAAATATTAGCCAAAAATATTTTATAATTTAATTATATAGCTAATGTAACATGATATTCTGATAGATTTAATTATATTATGTTGTAATAATGCTTCATAAACTAAAATAAAGTAAATAAGGTTAGAACATATTAATGTGAATTTTAAAAAAAATTCACGCCACGTCGGCCGTGAAACGTTCTATTTCCCCGTTACAAGTCGTTCCCGCGACAACGCGACCGTTCCCGCGAACGCGACCGCGTTTTTTTTTCTCTGACTTACTTCTGTCATGCAGCATGTTGCCATGAGGAGCTCTTTACAATCATATCGACAACGATCAAGACTGCAAAAAGACAAAGAAAGCAAGCATGATTAATCGACATGACCATGAACATTACCAACATGCTCAATTCAAAAGCAATATGTAATATGCATCATAGCAAGGACAACTCAAACTCAAAGAAAAACAGGAAATTAAAATGTAAATTCATATAGTTTTTGTTAGACCTGAATTCACCCGGAGCAGCCATGAGATCATATGGCTTAGCAAAATAACGCCCCACAGCAATTACAGCATTACCAGGTGTAAGGTTCATTGAACTTGAACTGTGTTTGAGTTGAGATGATGTCTCCTCAGAAACAACGAGCTGGCTTGGATTAACACCAAGACTATCATCTACATGCCTCACCACTGCTGTTGAAAGCAGGGAATCTGACTTAAAACTTACAGTGGCAATGTTGTAGTGAAAATCATATGCACAAACTTCTCCATCACATGATCTACCATCTGATAGCCTCACAACAACCTGCAACAATTAAAACATTCAAAGATAAATTCAATTTCTTGATACGATCAATCACGCTAAGATATTATGAACTTTAAATTTTACATATGATGTTATGTTGAAGTTAAACTATTAATTGCTCAATGCTCATCTTGGTGAATGGTTCATATGCTTATCATCCAACAATCTAAGAGGCTGTTTGGTTTGGGGAATTTAAAAAAGAGAAAGGCAATAAAAACCTTTAATTCTGTTCAATTCAGATCTCAAATATCCCGGAGAAATTTGTGGCGAAAGAAAGCTGAGATGATGAGCTGGTTTGGGGGGGAGGAGCTGGAGAGGGAGAGGGAGAGGGAGGAGAAAAGGGTGTTTGTGGTTAAGTTGGAAGGGAGAAAGAAATCAAAATATCAAATACTTCCTCCGTAACATAATAACTGCAACAAATGAGTATTATTTGTGAGGTATAAAATATTCATTTGTTGAAGTTATTATGTTACGGAGGAAGTATCATAGATGAAGGTGGGTTTTTATATAGAATAAGAGGGTGTTGTGGTATTCATTGTTGGAGATGATGATGGCTACCATTGAGCTAAAGTAGTGGAGGAAGAATGGATCTAGCAGCAGAGAACGTGCTAAAGAGGTTCTTTTGTATTCCATATTAACCAAACACTTTCTTCAATTTCCTTTCATGATTCCTTTTCTCTGTTTCCCTTTCTTTTGTGGGAACCAACCAGCCCCTAGAAACTATGAAAGCACAAAAATATCATGCATCTAGTATCCTAAGAACGAGATGAAAGAAATAGGTCATAAAACAAAATATGACACAAATTTACAAATTACTCCTTCAAGGAATTTGGGGAATCTAGATTACAGAATACAAAATTCACCATTGTCATGCAAAATTTGCTTAAAACATACAAAAAGAATAAGACAAACACCAACCTTGAGTTTGTCAGGTAGACTATTTCCGGCAACTTTTTCTTCATTACGGCACCGAATAAAATTGGCCGAAGTCAAAATGATTCCAGTATAATTATCACCAGATTCACCACATTCAATAATTATACCAGAATTCTGATCTAACTCCTTCTCACCTGTGAAAATATATCCACCTAAACTATGACCTGATGAATGAAATAGGTGATGTAATCACTTAAAACATTGACACAGTAACAAGATGGATGATAAGTAAATACCAATGTAAGAGATAAGAGAAACAACAGAAGGGGAAACCCTAAGAGCAGCTCTCTTAGTGTGAATATCTAGATGTCTATTCTCCTCCATTTTTGAAAATTTCGGCCGCTTGCGATACAAATTTTTCATGTAATACTTAACATCTGGAGCTGTATGCATTATAAAATTTCATTAACAGATCAGTTAAGAAATATAATAAACAATAATTCAAGTAGGAGCATTCGGCTTTGTTATTATGAGATATGGAAAAAATATATATCTTATAGAGAGCGAGAAAGAAGCTCACTGTAACTGTCTTGATTAAACGCAGGTACTCGTACCCAGTGGCTGGTCCTTTTACAACCTTTTCTATGCTTCATTCTTCACCTGGAAAAAAAGGCACTCTGTGCTATTATTTGCAACTTACAACTCACAAAGTTTGTAGATAGAAGAATACAAGGAACCTATACAGTGATCAATTCACTACATAAACATCAAACTAATATAATTTTTTGTTCAACCAGCCACTAAAGATTCACATTAGAATACACTTCCTCTCCGACGAATCAATTACCACATTGGCCCAAACTCTCATTGAAGATATAAGTGCGTATAATGTACATATTTGGCTTACAGATTTCTGATACTTTGTTCCTTTTTTTATTTCTCACTGATAGTACTACAACAGGCCATGGTGTAATTAGATGTAGTCCTTTGTACAACTTCTCTTCTTTATGGTTTTCCTTCTCTTGTTCTTAAATAAAACACAGGTGTATATAACGAATAAAATAGGGTTTGTGATCCCACGATAGTGGGAAAATTAATCTACATTCTACAGTGCAGTAAAATAGATACTTCTGGAGATCAAAAGCATTCTCTTCTTGCAGAATACTCGCTTAGAATAAGGAAAGTTAACCATATTCGAGTGTTTTAATTTGTTTTTTTCTACGAAAATCTCATACTTAAAAACCTAAACACAAATATTCAAAATATACTACCTGGAAATTAGAATAGGAAACAAATGTTAATGTTTTATGCAATCCTAAAACTTAACAGTAAGATTAGTCCTAAATAAAGCTTCAATTTTATGGAATCCTCGAAAAGTAACTTGAATTGAGCAGGAAATATAAATGGAGTGGGTGAATATAAACCTAAAACCTGTAATCTCTAATTTGTAATCTGCAGGAGAGATGCCAATTTCGCGAAATTTTCTACGGACTGGAGTATCAACTTCTTTCTTCTACAGAGAAACCAGCATGGACACTTCCAGTTCCAGAGTTGTTTCTTCTACACAGAGACCTGCTTTTATATTTAGACCAATACTCCCTATCAAAAGATGAGAGAGAAAGAAGTAGAGAGAGAAGGAAAAAAGAAAAAAGCCCCAATTTTCTATCTCAAAACCCTAGCCAGGCAAAAATTCCCCAATTCGATTTAGCACATTCTATGCCAAATTATTCTTAGTCATTTTTATCAAATTTCTATTATCAATACTGAGAGTTCATTTCTCAAATATTTCCTCAATTTATCCTAGAAAATTTCCCCAAATTGAAATTGAGAGTTCTCCAAAAACTTTCTCATTTTATGAGAATAATTCTCATCCTCTCTTTGTATTGGTGCATCTAAGTCTTTCGGTTTCCTCTTCCTTTTTAGGATTTCAAGTTCAATCTTTTGATTGGATTAAAGGATTCATATTCCTTCCATTCAAATTCAAAGTTCGTTTAATGGCTAGGGTTTTTCGGGGTGTTTCGTTCCGGGTTTCTCTTTCAATTCATGGTGTGGGTCAAATATCATCGTTGTTTGTGCTAGTTTCCTCGCTGCCCACTGATGGGTTGCCGGTTCAATTGTTAGTGTTATCTTCTCTGTTTAAGATGAGAAGATTTATACAATATTTGCAAAGGTATGCTCGTTGTTAGTTCAAATCTCTTCTGCAGATATGAGTTTGAATCCGGTTTTTATTTCGTTAGTAAAAAATGCTAGAAATTTTTTCGAGTCTATTTGGGTAATTAATCTGCTAAGCAATCAATATATACCTCTTTTGCTTCTTCATAATTGTAATATATATGCTTTGAGTTCCCTCTAGGGTTTCCTTGGGAGGGTGTGCTAGAGATATTCTAGGGCTCCCCATTGGAGGGTGATTCTCGAGGCTTCTCGAGACTGACTTATTAATCATGGACTCGGAAAACATTGTAGATGCTGGATCTTCTCATCAAGAAGATGCGAATAAAACAGTTTTGAAGGCAAAAAAGAGAGACGACGGAGTTACGATTATCTCGAACGAAGGAGACAAGTCTGAAGCGTGTTATCCGATTGATTGGGTCGAAGACGATTCGGACGAGGAGAACGCTAAAGTGGAGTTAGGGCTGGTTGGACGCATCTGGACTAATCGGCACATCAACCAAGCAGCCTTCATATCCACCATGAAAAATATATGGCAACCTAAGCATGATGTTGATATCAGGAGTACGGGTAAGAATTTATTTGTTGTTCAATTTCACCATTGACGTGATAAACAACGAGTTCTTGAAGGGCAACCTTGGCACTTTGACAAACATGTTATCCTTATGAATGACATTAAGGGTAATTGTAAACCATCTGATATACCTTTAGTTGAATTCCCAATTTGGGCTAGGGTATATAATCTTCCCTTTAAGGGGCGTTTAAATAGTATGAACATGAAAGCTATTGGAGATAAAATTGGTATTTTTGTGAAGATGGACCAGTCGGGGGCTATGGGGATTGATAAATCTGTCCGAATTAGAGTGTTGCATGATGTTCGAAAATCCCTAGTCTCATGTGTTTGAGTTTAGATGAAGAGTGGAGTTAAGGAGGACTTCGAGGTGAAATATGAGAGGCCTCCTCTATTTTGTTTTTTCTGTGGGAAGGTGGGTCATGGTACGAAGGATTGTGATGAGGAGGAGGATGATAGTGAGCAGGAAATTAAGTATGGGGGTGACTGAAAGCTTCTCCGTGGAAGGTAGGGGATATAAGAGAGAAAGAAAGGGTGAAAGAAGGGGATAAATCCTGTGTTAAAGCATTGTTTATCACCAAACCAAAACGTGAGAAAGAGTGTAAGATACGAGAGAAAGTGAATGAGGTGGTTAAGAGGATGCATAAATGGGGTTTGTGTGAAGAAGAGGGAGAGGGGAGGAAGGAGTTAATAACTGACGAGGTATTAGTTCAGGAGAGGGCTGCTACTGATGTATGTGTTGATAGTGAGAAGCAAGCGCTCACGGTGATTGAGGCTGGGGAAGTTGCTGGCGATGGAGGTGGGATAAAATGTAATAGTGGAGGTGTCTTAGATGAGAATGCTGTTAGAAAAAAAGGGAAGTCGTGGAAAAGAAGAGAGGTGAAAGTGAGTAAGGAGAAAGGGGTTGCAGTGAATAACATGGGTCAAAAATGAAACCATAGAGAGGTTAATGAAATTGGCCTTGATGAGATGGAGATGGAGGAAATGCGTACTTTTAAAAAGGTGGGCATTGATGCAGCGTGTGTTTTGGAGGGAGGGAGACTTTTATCTGATGAACAGGTGACGGGCCCCACTGAAAGTGCTCTTGGTGGTCAATGAGGCACATATTATCTTAGAACTGTAGAGGGATGGGGAGCCCCTCTACAGTGAGTGCTTTGAGGAGATTACTTTCCTCGGAAAATCCACATATTGTATTCTTATCTGAAACAAAGTTGAAACAGCGTGAAATGGAAAATGTTAGGAAGAAGCTCAAAATAGACAGGATGATCGTTGTTGACTGTGAAGGGGAAGGGAGGAAAAGAAGGGGATGGCTTGTTCTATGTTGGAAACAGGAAATTGATATCCAAGTTACATCCTTTTCACAAAACCATATTGATGTCATTGTGATTGAAGCAGACGGAACTGAGTGGCGCTTCACAGGTATATATATATGGTTTCCCGGAAGAGGAGAATAAGGTGAAAACGGGTGCTTTAATGGAAGCTCTTGCTAAGGCTAGCTAATACCATTCCATGGATTTGTGGAGGTGATTTCAACCTAATGTTGATGGCTCATGAGAAAAAAGGGGGAGATGAATTCAAGACCCATGAAGCAGAGATATTGCGGAAAGCTGTTGATGTTTGTCAATTCTTTGATATGGGTTTTAATTTGTGGGTTATGAATTTACTTGGACAAATAATCGCGGAGGTGAAGCGAATATTCAGGAGCGCCTTGATCGTTTTTTTGCTAATGAGGCATGGAAGAAAAAAATCCGGGGTCCTATGTTTCACATTTACCGAAGAGAAAATCATACCATGTGCCGCTTATCTTATGTGTTAAAGGTTGTCAAGGCCGAGTTGAACGAAGAAATAAGACAAAGCGGTTCAGGTTTGAGGCTATGTGGCTCCGGGAGGATGAAAGTGAGAATGTTGTGATGAATGCGTGGAATAAGGGTGAGGACGCAGGGCTAAACTTGTCGCGTACAACCAATAAACTTTCTTTGTGGAGCAGAAAAACATTTGGCAACACAGCAAAAGAAATTCACAATTGTCAACAACAAATGAAAGAGTTGATGGAGCAAGAGCCTACTGTTGATATGGTGGAGAGCATGAGGAATATCGATGCCCGAATGGAGGAGCTAGAGAGAAGAGAAGAGGTGTATTGGCATCAGCGTAGCCGTCAAGATTGGTTGGAAAGTGGTGATAAAAATACATCTTTTTTTCACCAGAAGGCTAACCAACGAGAGCAGCGTAATAGAGTAAAGGATGCAGCTGGGAATATGTTTGATGATGAGGACGAGATTTCGGAGTGCTTCGCCACCTATTTTGAGAATCTTTTTAGCTCGAATTCGGGTGGTGAGATGGAACCAGTTGTGAACCTGGTTGAACTGTTGGTAAGCGCAGATAAGGCAGCCATGCTAGCAGCCCCCTTTCGACGTGATGAAGTGACTTATGCTCTCTCCCAAATGCATCCCAACAAGGCCCCGGGGTCCGATGGTATGAATGCTTTGTTTTATCAGTCCTTTTGATTTTCGCCCGATTAATCTGTGTAATCATGTTGTTTCGCCCGAGGATGTTATTGACAAAATCATGTTGTTTCTTAATAACATTGATGATGTTGGTGCTGTAAATCAGACTCATATAGTTCTTATTCCTAAAAACCAACAATGTGAGTCTCCTGTTGATTTTCGCCCGATTAATCTGTGTAATGTGCTCTATAAATTGGTGTCAAAAGTCCTTGCCAATAGAATGAAAAAAGTCTTGCCTGTTGTGATTCATGAGAGTCGGAGTGGTTTTGTGCCGGGGTGTCTAATTACAGACAATGTAATGGTGGCATATGAGTGCTTTCATTATCTGAGAAAAAAAAAGATTGGGAAGAAGGGCTATCTGGGTTTGAAACTCGATATGAGCAAAGCCTACGATCGTGTAGAATGGGGTTTTATAGAAAAAATGATGGAAAAGTTAGGTTTCCCTAGTGTTTATGTCAAATTTGGTTATGAAGTGTGTCTCTTCGGCTACCTTTTTCAGGCTTTGGTTAATGGGTAACCGTCGAGGAATTTTACACCGTCTAGGGGGCTTAGACAGGGAGATCCGCTATCTCCTTTTTTGTTTGTGTTGTGTGCAGAAGGTTTGTCTACCCTTCTCAGGTATGCGGAAAAAAATAACCTCATTCATGGAGTGAAAATTGGGAGGAGAGTGAGCCCTATTTCTCACTTATTTTTTTGCAGATGACAGCTTACTCTTTGTTCGAGCCACAGAAGAAGAGGTGGAAAATGTGCTTGATGTTCTCTCTATCTATGAAGCTGCGTCTGGGCAGAAACTGAACATGGAAAAATCTGAGATGTCCTATAGCCGAAACTTAGAGCCGGAGAAGATTAATACGCTTCAGATGAAGTTAGCTTTTAAGGCAGTTGAGGGACATGCCAAGTATTTGGGCCTTCCTACATACATAGGAAGTTCAAAGAAGAGAGTTTTCCAAGCAATTCAGGATCGTGTCTGGAAGAAGCTGAAAGAGTGGAAAGGAAAATGTTTATCATAAGCTGGCAAAGAGGTTTTAATTAAAGATGTGGCACACGCAATCCCAACGTATGCAATGCAATGCTTTCGCATCTCGAAAGGCATCCTAGATAGAATTGAGAAAATGTGTAGAAGCTTTTTTTGAGGGCAGCAAAATGAGGAGAAGAAGATGGCTTGGGAGAAAATGTTTTTGCCCAAAAAAGAGGGAGGGCTTGGCATAAGAAATTTTGATGTGTTCACTAGAGCTCTTTTAGCCAAACAAGCATGGCGGGTGCTTTCAATGCCGGATTCTCTAATGGCTGGGGTGTTAAAAGGTAAATACTTCCCATCTACTAATTTTCTCGATGCTAGTATTAATTCAAATGCAAGCTTTACGTGGAAATCTATACTCTCCGTTAAAGATGTTGCCTTGAAAGGGGTGTGTAAGGTCATTGGTAATGGGAAGGATACATGTATTTGGAATGCTCCTTGGGTGCCCAGCAAAGGAAACTCCAAAATACAGCAGCGTGACGAAGATAGGAGTGTGAATGCTCCATATTATGTGAGCGATCTCATTGAGGAAGGGAGATGGAAAGAAGACACCTTGTCGAGTTATTTTACTCCATGGGAAATTCAAGCTATCAAGAAAATACCACTTCCTCTGTACGATATGGAAGATACTTGGATGTGGAAGCACACTCTTTCTGGTCTATTTTCTGTTAAAAGTGCTTACTACACAGAGTTGCTAGAAGATCGAAAGAAAAAACCGTCTCCTTCATCACACGAAAACAATCAGGTGTGGAAGTGCTTGTGGTCCTAAAAAATTCAACCCAAAGTCAAACTGTTTGGCTGGAAAGTTCTCCATAACGGAGTCCCGGTATGTGCAAATCTTGTCAGAAGGGGCATGAAGGTGGACCAAATATGTCCTAGATGCGGGGAGGCAGACGAATCTCTCGAGCATATGTTGCTGTTTTACGAAGATAGTAGATGTGCGTGGTATCTGTCACCACTCACACTTGATGTTTCGAAGGCGAGAGGGGGGCAGTTTCATGACTGGGTGGTTTCTCTAGATGGGAGCAAAAAGGAGGATGAGTGGTGGGCTTTGTTTTGGATGCTTTCCTGGAACATTTGGTTGGGAAGAAATGCCTGGGTGTTTGAGGGAAAGAAGATGGAGTTTAGGGAGATTGTTGAGAAGGCTGTGAGGGGAGCGTATGAGTTCGAGAAAATCAATGAAGGTGCAGCAAGGAGTCCTCGTCTCAATGCAGCCACTGTGAGGTGGGTAGCTCCGTCGGAAGGGGTGTACAAAATCAATTTAGATACTGCAATGTTCGAAGGAAATCAGATTGGGTTGGGCGGTGTGGTTAGAGACTTTGAAGGAGATGTTGTGGTGGCTATGTGCAACAAGATGGAAGGAATTGAAGATGTCGTTGTTGCTGAAGCATTGAGCGCACGTCAAGGCATTCAAGTTGCTCTGGAGGCTGGGTTTTCGAACCTGATACTGGAAGTGGACAACTTGAGACTCTTCTCATGTCTTAAAGATGGCAGGATTGATTCCTCACCTTTTGGCAGAATTGTTAGTGATATCAGGAGCTTTGCACTTCAATGTTCTAATATCTCTTTCTATCATGTAAAGAGGCTAGGAAATAATGTAGCCCATTGTTTAGCTAAGTATAGTAAGGCTTTAGGTGGTTTGATTGTTTGACTGGAGGAAGTTCCTCAGGAGGTTGCCAGTATTGTACTTGCTGACAAATTTGAAGAGTAATATTAATTTTGTTTTTCTGTCAAAAAAAAATATCTGCTAAGCAGAAAATTTGCCATTTCAATCGAGAACCTCTTCATTTACTCCATTCCAGGTCCCATAAGCTATTGGAATGGAGAAGAGTGCTCGTTACTCCCTTTGGCCGTAGAAGGCTTTGTCTATTATTTACATCTGATCCATGATAAGAAAAATAGTTTGGCTGCGGAAAATGAAATGGTATGTTTGTTATAGTTGTGTTCACTTTCAAAAATTTAGGTGGAAGCTTATTTTTTTAGGAATCTTTTTTAAGATAAAGTCTATTTTCATAATTAGTCTCAATTGTTTGGGAGAAATAATTTTGGTATTTATGGATTCTCTAGAGTAAGTCAGATTTTATCCAGTCTTGCTTTCTTATAGTTATGGGAGGTAGATATTTGTTCTTATTGAATATGATTTCTAATTTGTGTTATATATGATTATATGTTCCTTCCATGGAATTCGGCTCTAATTTGTATGCTCATGTTTCTTTGTTTCTCATTGATGGCCTTTTGATGTTGTATGGTGTTGTTGCGCCATATTCTTTAGCTTTCTTATTTGAAGATTGCGGGTGCTTAGCACCAGGAACGATCCCACCATGTGCCTTCCTTTCCATTCCCGAAATCAAGTTTTCCATATTGATTACATAGAAGTCGTTTGTCTTTCATGATTGGCCATTCAAGGATTTTGTGAGTGTTAGTTGTTGTGTTGGTTACTACCTGCAGGACTGTGCATTTAATGCAAGTAGTAAGGTTGCTAGTATGCGTTATTTTGTCATGTTTTCAGAATTCTTCTCAGCAGTAGTTCTCTTTTTAGATGAGATAACAATCTATCATCCATCTGTTATCTTTTCTTCTATTATTGCCGCCATTATGGAAATTCCTAATACTTGTGATATATTCATAAAATTGGAAGCTTTGAAGGAATCAGGATTCCTTATAAAGAGTATCTTATTTGTCTATTCCTGGATATTTAAGTATTTTTGATTGCTCTTGCTTTGGAGTTGTTTAATAATCTGTTCATCTTCCATAGCTGGTTTAGATGGCAATTATAGTTGTTTAAGTATCAAGGATCTTAACTTCCAAAATCTTTCTAAAGCAAACTGCTCTAATTGGTGCATATTGTTTAGCTTAGATTGTCGCTTGCTTATTAGTTCTTCCTTTGTGTAGACACATAATCGTGTCTCCCCATTTAAGGATCCGATGATGAAATATATCGTGGTCTTAATTGGTTCGATCCAAGGGCAGAGCAGTCTGAAAAGCTATTCAAAACCATTTTGAAAAGTGTTAAAGTCCTATTTTGAAGCCCAATTAATTATTCATGATAATTAATTGTATTTGAGCCCAATTCTTTGAAGAGCCCAATTAATTGATAATTAATTGATTTATTTTAATAAATAAATATTTTCAAAAGATATTTTTTTTAGGTCAAAATCAGATTTTATCCCGTAAAATCAGATTTCCGGAGTTAAAAGATAAAAGAAAATCTTTAAAACACGTTTATATAAAAAAAACTATCAAAAATAAGGCGGTGCGTTGAGCGCGCTTGGTGTATCTTGTATATTGTATCTTGGCCGAGCGCATCTATCTTGCCGAGCGCACGTGTCCTGCCACGTGAACTTCCACGTAAGCTGCGCCAAGCGCACAGGCTGTGCTAAGCGCAACAGAACTGCCACGTAGACTTCTGTTTCATGTAGAGTCCTGCGTCAAGCGCAGTTCTCTGTTTGAGACGCGGGATTTCTTTCTTATCTTTTCTAAAAGCGCGTACCACGTGTACACTTTTTATTGGTCATGCCGCGTCATGCGCTTGCCACGTCAGTTGCGCCAGACGCAGCCAGCGCGTGAGGCGCAGTGCCGTTTTCCCTATAAATAGGCCTGATTTTCGAACATATTTCAGAACGGATTTTTCACATTAACACACTTCGAACTCGACGAATACTTTACGAACCTCTCTACAAACTACAAAACTTCCCTACAAAATTCATACCTTTCAAACACAAAATACATTCAATCTACATACTTTCAGACATTCAGATTTTCAGGCTTCACGATTGCTCGTCCCGAAGGTTGTCAATCTCTCAGACCCAAGCCACGGTATAATCCTGAGGGTCCTTGAATCAATTATTTTTATATTGAAGTTACTAATCGTTTGTTTCATGATGTAGATCTTTGCTATAAAATCGTTCTAATGTATGTTCTAACCTCTTTTCTTTTTCTTTTTATTTATTTTTCATACATTATTATATGCCTGCATGATTGTTCTATGCATATTATATGATTGTCTTGCTTATTGCTTTTATCACCCACGTGTTATTTTGCTAATCAAAGACCTAGAGAACTGTTCTAATATTAATCAGATTAATTTGGACAACTTGCTAGGTTCCCTGTAATTTGATTGCATAATAACTTGTCACTAAAAAATAGTCTTTTTATATGTATCCTGAACCAACCTAGACTAATTATTTTTAGGGTGTATAAAAATATTATATGATTATTCTTTGGCATAAAATTTGTAATGAATCGATATTTAGTAGAGGCAAACTCTGGGCGAATGTGGTTCATTATGACTATATTCGTACCCTCACCCCCGAACTCAATCTTTGGTTCACTTTGACCATCTATGGAGTCAGGACGGGGAAATCTACATTGTATAATTTGTCCCTATGTTTTTCCCATATCCAATTAGGTTTATGATTCTTCCTAAAAAGAATTGTTGGCGACTTCTTTCAATACAAAATAATTTTCAATAAAACCTTAACAGTGGGGTAGTCAAATCTAATACGCGCTCACACCGCGTAGGCGAAATAAAAAACACGCCTACACTTTGGCGACTCCACTGGGGAAGATTTTAAAAAAATTAATTTTTTTAAATGAGTGGGTGAAACTTGAAAAATACGATTCATTCTTATTTTTATGCCTTTGAATAATATACTGTTTTGCATATGCATAGCTACTGTTCAGCCACCATAAGGACAATCTACCTTACCTCATTAGCACATGTTCTATGTGTGAGGTCACTCCCGGGGGGTTTGCGCTTTGTCCTTCCAAAAAGCTTCCTGAGCGATAGTGTTGGATCTTAGTTATAAGCAAACCTACCCAACCATGGCATTGTTCCCTTGTTCCTGACTTGAGACTGGAGTGCGTCTAACACGTGGCCACCTCTTTAAGCAGGGGTACGAAGCGTGGGATCAATCTCTTAGTCATGGACCCTTTTCAGACTGAACCTAAACCTGACCAATAGTTTCAAACATCGAACTGGACTTTAGGTTGGAACTTTTGCATCCATGTTATATGACATTTACCTATGATTGCAATTCTTGCCTGCTATTATTCTGTCAAATTGTCATTATTATGCGTCGTTCCTAAAACCGCATCTAAAAACAAGAAAAATTCATCAATCGGCCAATTCGTCGCCTAAATCCCCGAAAAACGTGTCGGGGAGTAGTGCGTCAAGCGCATCAAGTTGCATTAAATCCCCGAAAAACGTGCCAGACGCACGACTGTGCGCCGCGCGCAGCAATGCTGCGCGGCACGCAGTCTGTGCATCGCACGCTTTTCGTCAATTTAGCCGTCGTAATGGTCGATCCTACGTTCAGTCCTATGCTTGTCTATCTGCATCCACGTAATACATGGTCATTCTAGGAGTCTCACCTAATCAAACATTCAAAAATCAGTCTTTTTATGCAAGGTCTAGTCTGTCCTAAAAAAAATGCATCTATAGGGTCATTGTAGAGCTAAAGTTGTCATGCATGTCTACCTCTTCCCACTTTCTCCCTGCTGTTCAACTAATCTCCCCTGTCAATCCTACCTTACCATATTCACCAATTTCAAAAAACTTACATTTTTCAAAATCAATCTTACACCATATTTTATTCTACCTTTTTCAAAAATATTTACTAATCATCATCATCACACCACGACATTTAAAAAAAAAAAATTCTTCAAAATTAATCCATCATCTTTTCCTAACAAAAGATAAAACAAAGGGGTTCCTTCCAAAAATGAATTTCAAAAATTCTAAGCCCATTCTAAACACCTTCAATTCAATCCAATCCAATCCGATCCAATCCAATTAATCCAATTCACTTGCATTCATTCTAGGCCCATATGCATCAGAGTCCACTTTGCATTCATTTAGGCCCATGTGCATTTCAGTCCATACATTCACTAGTACTGAGTCGATCTTAGGCCCATATAAGTCTAGTTCATTTCAAAATCTAGGCCCATATGCATCTTTAGGTGAAGTTTAGTCCAAGTCCATTCCTAATCAATTTCAATCTAAGTCTAAGTCTAGTCCAATCCAATTCTTAGGTCCATTTAGGCCTAATTCATATCCTAGGTCTAGTTTGCATCTCCATGTAGGCCCTAGTCAGTCTTCGGACTATAAAAACACAGTCTTAGGACTATAAAAGTTCATCCCTTAAAGTCTAGTCTGCTTGCTCACCCGTAAGTTCAAGATCTAGCATTCCTTAAGTCTATAGGCAATTGTTGTGTCTAGCCTGCTTGCTCACTCGTAAGTTTAAGGTCTAGCATTCCTTAAGTCCATAGGCAATTTTCGAGTCTAGCCCGCTTAGTCTAATGTAAGTTCCGAAGTCTAGTTGTCTAGCTTGCTTGCTCACCCGTAAGGTCAAAGTCTAGGTGCCTAGTCTGCTTGCCTTAAGTTAAGAGTCTAGTCTTCATTATTGTCCAACCTTCCTTAAAGTCTAGCCTGCTTGCTCACCCGTAAGTTCAAAGTCTAGTCTCTCCTATCATCACCAAACCCCAATCCAGTCTGCTTGCATAGTTCAGCCCAGTTCATGTCTGCATTTGCATATAGTTAGGCTCATGTCTCTATCATGGTCAAGCCCATACTAAGTCCATAACCATAACCATTCCTAATCATTTCTCATTCCCATTTTCATTTCAAAATCATTTTCCATTTTCACTTCTCATTTCCAACTTCCCATTTCTCCTCTCCATTTCTCATTACGAAAACATTATTTCTTAAAATTTACGAGGTCCATTCGAATTCTGTTCAGGACAGGTCGTGAGATTATAACTTGGGAACGTCCAACAGAGAGGCAGCAAGGTCAACCTACTCCTAGACTCGTCAAGCGCATCCTAACTTTTTTAGACGAATCCTCCGACTCTTCTGAATCATCATCCGGAATGGGAGACACTAATGAACAGCTTAGTGCCATTATGGCTCAACTCACACTAATGAACTCT
This sequence comes from Beta corolliflora, assembly GCA_947648045.1. Taxonomy (NCBI): domain Eukaryota; kingdom Viridiplantae; phylum Streptophyta; class Magnoliopsida; order Caryophyllales; family Amaranthaceae; genus Beta; species Beta corolliflora. Next base: position 1,013,751 of record CANSZD010000853.1, read on the forward strand.
CGTCTTGAGGAATAAGACAAAGAGATTAAGGCACTAAGGGAGAAGTTCACTGAAGAGGACGAGCAAGGCGACACTCCACCACTGATCAAAACCAACACAGAACTGAGGTTCGAAAAACTCGAGCAATTGATCCAGTCAATTCCTGCGCTCGAGAGTCAGGCTCATGGCCATGATATCATTGATCCTGAACTAAGGGAAAAACTCCCTAAAAAGGTAACCTTGGGTGACCTCCCAAAATTCAAAGGGGTCGAAGACCCAGATGACCACTTAAGAGCATTTTCCATCTCTATGGCTCTCAAGGGCATGAGCAAGGACCTATTTGCTTATGTTTTTCCTTTAACCTTGGATGCACATCCATCCAAGTGGTTCAGGTCACTAAATAAAGCCAAGCTGAATGACTGGGACTACATCAGAGAAGAGTTCCACAAACAATATGTATACAATACTCAGCTTCCCATTGGCCTTCGTGAGTTGGAGTTAACCAAACAAAACTCCAACGAAGACTTCGTCACCTTCCTTAACAGATGGAGGGATAAAACTGCACAAATGATTAATAGGCCATCTCAGGAGGATCAAGTCCGCCTGGTGATCCGTAACCTGTAGCATAAGTATGAGGATCATATTAAATTCCAACCCATATAGTCTTTCACGAAGCTCTATAAGGTAGGCTTGCTGATTGAGGAAGAGGTACAAGCCAACAAGAATAAGGCTTCCAACAACAACAACTCTTTCAAGAAGAGTAACAATAGCCCTTCTAGCTCCAAAAGCAATGAGGTCAATGCCATATCTACTGAAAAGAGAGGTTATCAAAAACCTCAAAGGACATTCACACCATTAGGCATGCCCTTAGAAGAAGCATTCACTTGATTTCATGCAAAGGGAGCACTTCAGCCTATTGGCCCCACTCCAGATCCTGCTCCCGAAAATAGATCCAAGAGGTGGGATCCAAATGCCTACTGCAAGTATCACCAAGGGAATAGACACCCAACATCTGCGTGTTGGACCTTAAAGAATCACCTGCAGGATATGGTTGAAGACGGTAGATTGCCAATTCCACCTGCAGCAAAAGTCAGCAACAATAGCAACCCCTTGGGTAGCACCTAAACAACGTCGGGGCTTAGTCATTTAACGCTAGTTTTCTAGGTTGAGTCGAAGAGTCCCTCCCCTAGCTCCTTCATTTCCTTTCTTGTCGAGTCTATGTCATTTAGGTTTTTATATCTAATAAGCCTTGTTCTATTTAATTTTGATTAATAAAAGAATTTCATTTTCATTTTCATTGGTCTTCCATCATTTTATTTATGCTTCTAATTCAATGATGAAACTCAAATCACCTAATGAACTTGAATAATAATAATAAAAAGCGATCTGAAATTAAAAAAAAAAAAGAGAAAAATAAAAAAAAAAGACATACTTTGGATCAGGAGTTATTCCCCTCTCCCTCCATCATCCATAAACCATCATTAGCCAAATAACCTTCCAAAAATATCCTGCAAACCTTCTAATACCCTAAACCAATAGCTTGTGTGCAAGCCTTACTACATAAAAAAATATCAATGCCAGGCAAAAACAAAAAAATAAAAAAGTGCAAAAAAAATCAAAGTGCGAAAGAAAAATAAGCAAAAGCAAAAGAAAACGCACATGACAAAAAAAAATGCAAAAAGAAAGAGCCAAAGGCAAAGAAATAAAAAGTCAAGCTACGGGGCTTGCACACAAGTTCTACCCCTCATTCAAATCCTTCAATCCATTAAACCTTTAAAACCCATATCCATGATCCTTACCTTATTTCAACCATAACTCCTTTTTCAAGGTATGTCCAAGCCCGCTAGGTTGAAAACCCGAAAGGGCGACCTAGGCAAAAGTTAGGGCACAAAAAAAAATGATAAATAAAAAAGAAATCAGATCCAGAAATACGAATGGTCTGATTCCGTAAGGATACGTAGGAATCCTCATCTCGAGGTCCGACCGCTTCAATAAAATAAAATTAGTCAAGGTCTAATGATTTGACTTTCTAGAGTTCAGGAGCATATTCTTTCTAGATCCTGACATAGACTCGAGTCTGCACCTAGCCTCGTTAAAGCCTTTTCCTACCTATATCTATTTGAGTCATAAAATTAAACCCTTTTTATTTTTCAGTCCAAGCTCTCCTTGTCCCTGAAGGACTCTCCGACAATTCCATGATTTCCGGCGATACTTGACTTTGCCTATATCAACTTCCTAAAGAAGAATTTCCAATACAATCCCCAGTGACAACCTTCAACGTTCAAGACAGATCAACTACATTTCCATATCAGATCAAGTACATTTCGATTAAGGTTCATGCCTAATTCAAAGCAAGCTCACCCAAAGTGGGGGCTTCCTACGTGTGGTGGTTCCTCCAATTCAAATCAAACACCCGAAAAGTTGTAATCTGTGGACCTCGTTTACGAACCCCCGATTATTTACTAAAAATGATTTTCGAAAATCATTCAATCTATTTCTAATCAGTCTATCATTCTATACATCTTCTAGCCTTGCAAAATCCTGACCTTGCATTGCAGCTTTGCAAAACTCTGACATTGCATTACATTTCATACATTCTAGTCTTGCATAACCCTGACCTTGCATGATGTGTCACCCTTTAGCTTTGCATAACCTTAATCCTTGCATTGCGTCTCATGCATCCTTAGAGAGTCTAAGTTTGCATCATTGCATCACTGTGTGCTTATGTGAGTTGTTTGCATCTATTTGCTAACATATTTCCCTGTAGGTAATCAGATTGCTTCTAGTTATTGTCCTGCATACTAACTTTGTTTTGCAGAGACCGGCGGTTATAGATCAGTTCTAAACTGCAGAGCGTTTAGAATCGTTCTCCGTCCCGACACCGTATACTTTGACTATCGGTTTCCTAAACCTCAGTCAAAGTGGGGGCTTCTGTAGACACATAATCGTGTCTCCCCATTTAAGGATCCGATGATGAAACATACTGTGGTCTTAATTGGTCCGATCCAAGAGCAGAGCAGTCTGAAAAGCTATTCAAACCATTTCGAAAAGTGTTAAAGTCCTATTTGAAAGCCCAATTAATTATTCATGATAACTAATTGTATTTGAGCCCAATTCTTTGAAAAGCACAATTAATTGATAATTAATTGGTTTATTTTAATAATTAAATATTTTCAAAAGAAATTTTTTATAGGTCAAAATCATATTTTATCCCGTAAAATCAGATTTCCGGAGTTAAAAGATAAAAGAAAATCTTTAAAACGCGTTTATATCAAAAAACTATAAAAAATAAGGCGGTGCGCTGAGCACAGCTGACTGTGCTGAGCGCAGCTGACTGTGTTGAGCGCACGTGTCCTGCCACGTGGACTTCCACGTAAGCTGCGCCAAGCGCACAGGCTGTGCTAAGCGCAACAGAACTGCCACGGAGACTTCTGTTTCATGTAGAATCCTGCGTCAAGCGCAGTTCTCTGCTTGAGACGCGGGATTTCTTTCTTATCTTTTCTAAAAGCGCGTACCACGTGTACACTTTTTATTAGTCATGCCGGGTCATGCGCTTGCCACGTTAGCTGCGCCAGACGCAGTCAACGCGTGAGGCGCAGTGTCGTTTTCTCTATAAATAGGCCTGATTTTCGAACAGATTTCAGAACGGATTTTTCACATTAACACACTTCGAACTCGACGAATACTTTACGAACCTCTCTACAAACTACAAAACTTCCCTACAAAATTAATACCTTTCAAACACAAAATACATTCAATCTACATACTTTCAGACATTCAGATTTTCAGGCTTCACGATTGCTCGTCCCGAAGGTTGTCAATCTCTCAGACCCAAGCCACGGTATAATCCTGAGTGTCCTTGAATCAATTATTTTTATATTGAAGTTACTAATCGTTTGTTTCATGATGTAGATCTTTGGTATAAAATCGTTCTACTGTATATTCTAACCTCTTTTCTTTTTCTTTTTATTTATTTTTCATACATTATTATATGCCTACCTGATTGTTCTATGCATATTATATGATTGTCTTGCTTATTGCTTTTATCACCCACGTGTTATTTTGCTAATCAAAGACCTAAAGAACTGTTCTAATATTAATCAGATTAATTTGAACAACTTGCTAGGTTCCCTGTAATTTGATTGTATAATAACTTGTCATTAAAAAATAGTCTTTTTATGTGTTTCCTGAACCAACCTAGACTAATTATTTTTAGGGTGTATAAAAATATTATATTATTATTCTTTGGCATAAAATCTGTAATGAATCGATATTTAGTAGAGGCCAACTCTGGGCGAATGTGGTTCATTATGACTATATTCGTACCCTCACCCCCGAACTCAATCTTTGGTTCACTTTGACCATCTATGGAGTCAGGACGGGGAAATCTACATTGGATAATTTGTCCCTATGTTTTTCCCATATCCAATTAGGTTTATGATTCTTCCTAAAAAGAATTGTTGGCGACTTCTTTCAATACAAAACAATTTTCAATAAAACCTTAACAGTGGGGTAGTCAAATCTAATACGCGCTCACACCGCGTAGGTGAAATATAAAACACGCCTACACTTTGGTATTTGGGTCATGTGGAAGCAAAGGCTAGTTGATATACTTCGTCAGACCTTAACTAAGTTGTTGTGCCATGACCACCCTTTTTGTTAAATGACTATTGGTTTTTGGAATGTACGTGGAAGCCCAAGAAAAAATAGTTTTACTGAAGTAAAGAGTTTTTGTGTTACACATCACATTGAATGTTGATTTGTGAAACAAAATATGTTGTTATACCTACCGATGCCTCTATTATAAGGTGTGGATTTATGGATTTTGTGCCTACTATTGGTCGGGTGGTTTATGGTTAATGTGCAAAGCTAATTCTCGTAATCCCTTTAGTATCTCTGTAATTCATAAAAGCTCTAGATTTTTGGTTTGTAATATAACTTTTCTATTGTTAAATTTTTCATTTTGTGTTATTTTCCTTTATGCACCTGCTGCCAAGGAAGGAAAATAAGCCTTTTGGGAAGAATTTTATGCTTATCTTTCTACTGTTTCTTGCCCTTATATTTTAGTAGGGGATTTTAATGAAATTAGTTATTATTCAGATAAGGTGGATGGTGTTCCTGCGGGTGGTGCTAGATTTCATCGTATGAATTCTATCAAAAATCATATTGAGTGTAGTGAACTTCCCTTTTTTGGGCAAAAATTCACTTGGCGTAAAAAACGTGGTGGGGAAGGTAATATTTTAGAGTGTTTAGACAGATGTTTGGTTAGTTTGGATTGGTTACACAAATTCCCTAATGCCAAAGTTAAGCACCATATTTTTTCAAACGTCAGATCATTGCTTTATTTCTTTATTTTTTTTGCCATCTTTGATGTTAAAAGCTGATCCTTTTAAATTTGAAAAAATGTGGTGTTTAAGGAAAGATTTTGATATCGTTGTTAAGAAAACGTGTACTCAATTTGATGTTTCATTGATGTTTCATTTAGTTAAGAAATGCATGTTATTAAAAGTAAAAGCCAAATAATGGAAATAAACTCGTTTTGGGAATATATTTCGGCAACTAAGCATGGTTGATAAAAAAAACTTGAAGATGTTATGAATCGTCTCAATATTGATGTTGATAGTTCAAACCTTCACAAGGTACAAAAACTTTTTTTTTTACTAAAGAGACGAAATTTGTTCGAATTTCAGGAAAAGTATTGGTATCAAAGGGCTAGAATAACTAATTAATTTCGCTAAAGATGATTCAAATACTAAGTATTTTCATGCATGTGCGTCTATTAGGAAAAATAGGCTTAGTATTTCTTCCTTTTCTTCAAAGGATGGTAATACTATTACTAATCCGATTCAAATTTTTAATAGTATCTCTTGCGAGTTCAAGGAAAGGTTTATTAGTAATTCAAATTGTAATTTCAATTCAGAGGAGGATTTTTCATTGATAACGAAAAATATTTCCGATGCAGATAATATGTTTTTGTGTCGAAGTGTGTCTGGGGATGAAGTTAAAGAAGCTCGTTTTGACTTAGCCCTGATAAATCCCCTGGACCTCATGGATTCCCTCCATTTTTCTTCCAAAAATATTAGTCATTGGTAGCAAATTTTGTTATTAAAGCTTTCTTTTATTTTGGGTAAATTTTATCTGAAATTAACCATACGTTTATAACTTTGATCCCAAAAATTGATAATCCTTCAGTAGCGAATCACTTTCGTCCAATTAGTTTATGCTCTACGATTTACAAAGTTATAGCCAAATTGTTAGCTAATTGATTAAAAGTGGTGTTAGGAAAAATTAGTCATCCTCTCCAGGGTGCGTTTGTTCCGGAAAGGTTGATCCAGGACAATATTATGTTAGCTCATGAAGTGTTTCATTCTTTTAAGAATAAAACAAGAAAGGAAGGATGGATTGCTATAAAATTTGATATGGAAAAAGCGTATGATCGATTAGAATGAAATTTTATATTTGTTATGCTTGAAAAGTTAGGATTTGATAAGAAGTGGATTCATTGGGTCAAGCAATGTATCTCCTCCGTTTCTTTTCTGTGTTAGTAAATGGTATTCTGGGGATAGATTTTTTCCTTCTCAGGGTATTAGACAAGGTGACCCTTTGTCTCCTTGATATTTTCATTTTAAGTGTTGAGCTTCAGGCTAGGGAGATTTATGCTCATGCTATGAGTGGGGAAAAACTTTTGGGGTTAAACTTGGTCGATCTAGGGTTAAAATTCCTTTTTTGACCTTTGCTGATGATACAATGTTGTTTGCAAAAGCAACAACTCGAAGTTGTGGCGTGATTATATATGTTTTAGATAAGTATTGCTCTATGTTAGGGCACTTGTTAATTTCCATAAGTCTTCTTTTCAGTGTACTAAGAATGTGCACTCGGATGAGATTAGAGATGGCAATGGGTAGGGTCTGGGTAGGGTAAGGCTAGACCCGTACCCATACCCTAATTTTTGGATGTAGACCTATACCCTACCCGTACCCATTGGGTAAATTTTTTACGACCCTTACCCGTACCTGTAGGGCCCGATAGGGTATAAGTAGGGTCTAGGGTCTAAAATGGGTCCAACACAAAGCACGTGTATATAATCGTTAAGCACAATTTTATATATTAATTTTGCAATTAGCATACATAATATCACATATTCACATTCCATAACAATACATAGTTTTTGCACATCCCAAAAGTCTCATAAATCAAAATATAAATAAAGAGAGTGACACTGTGATAGTGAGAGACTGAGAGTTGAGAAAGAGAGTGAGAGTAGAGCGAGAGAGTGACATTGAGAGAGTGAGAGACTGAGAGAGTGAGAGTAAAGTGAAAGATGAGACGTGATTGCGATTTGCGGCTAGGGTTAGTTCCTGGGTGAGGGAGGGTTTTAGTTTTACTGGAAGGATATGTTTGTATATATATTTATTCTAATTTAAAAAAAATAAAAATATATATTTTAATTGGTGCGGGTCCATGGGTAGGGTTTGGGTATTTGAGGAGTGGACCCTTACCCTACTCTTACCCAATAGTACCAGGACCTATACCCAACCCTTACCCATAGGGTCCAAAAAATTAAGACCCATACCCTAATTTCAGGGTAGGGTCTGGGCGAATCTGGGTAGGGTCCTAGACCCATTGCCATCCCTAGATGAGATAGCTATGTTTAGTTCTATTTTACAAATGAGCAGTTCTTTTTCACTAAGAAATTATCTAGATGTCAAAAAAAAAATTATCTAGGTTGCCCTATTATTGATTCTAGGGTAACCAAAAATACTTTTGAAAAAGTGGTTCAGTCCTCTCAGTCTCAGTTTACGAAATGGAAAGCTAACTCTGTTTCTCATGCTGGTAGATCAATGTTAATTCAGGCTATTTTGTCCACAAAAGCTAATTTTCAAATGCACAGTCAACACCTTCGCTCCCTTCCACTAGGGGTGTAAATGAGACGAGACAACTCGCGAGCTACTCGAGATCGACTCGGTCAAAACTCGGTCAAAACTCGGCTCGAGTGAGCTCGACTTGAGCTCGAACTCGGCTCGAGATACTGGCGAGTCGAGTTGAGCAACTCAATACTCGACTCGAAAACTCGTGAGAAGCTCGAAAATCCAATTATCAGTAGCAAAATACCTAAATTCAACATTTTTCTACCTTAGGGTTACTTTTAACATGAGACACTTGCAAGCTATTCGAAATCTACTCGGTCAAAACCCGACTCGGTCAAAGCTCGGTCAAAGCTCGGTCAAAACTCGGTCAAACTCGACTCGAGTGAGCCCGACTCAACTCGAGCTCGACTCGAAATGCTGACGAGTCGAGTCGAGCTAGCTCAAACTCGAACTCGACTCGCATCATTTACACCCCTACCTTCCACCGCCATCTTTCTTCTTGCTCTGTCTCTTCTTCCCGTCGCCCCTTTATGTCAGTATATTTGCACTAGATTAATTGGATTCTATAAATTGTATATGTTAGTATCTATATAATACTATAAAGTAATCAAAAAAACTAATATTGACTCGGTGCACACTAACTTAGTGTGCACCTTATCCATCTCACGTGAGTTTTAATGATTACAACTTTCCGTTTTTGCCGCGTTCAGTCTTCCCCTATTTTCTCTCTCCTGATAACTTCTCTCTCCTCTGATAACTTCACTCTCCTGATAGTGTATTTTTGAAACAATATAGTGTATTTTGAAATGATATAGTGTACTTTAAAATGATATAGTGTATTTTAAAATGATAGTGTTTTGCTGAGTTTTTTGGCATGATAGTGTTGCATGTTATAGTGTATATTGACATGATATAATGTATTTTGAAATGATATAGTGTATTTTGACATGATAGTGTGTTTCTTTGTGTTTTTTGACATGATAGAGTTGCATGATATAGTGTGTTTTGACATGATATAGTGTATTTTAAAATGTTATAGTGTAGTTTATTTGTATATTACACAAAATTATCATAATCGATCGTTATAGTGTTTGACATGATAGTGTATTTTGACATGATATAGTGTATTTTAAAATGATATAGTGTATGTTTGTTCGTAACAATTTGTTTTTGTTAAAATTTTAGGGCGAGAGAATATTATTGAAGAGAGAAAATCGTGCGGATTTTGGAAAGTGGGCAGTAGTTTGTAGTGGGGGCGCGTGTCTGGCCCATCACTTATTTTTAATGTGAGCCAGGGTCACACGAGACGGATTGTAAAGTAATAAGGATTTGCTTAGGTGTCATGAGCAAATTAAATTGCTGATTTGTCAATCCTTTGTATAAACTTCAAACTTAAATGTTGATGATGTGTCATGTCTTTGGTAAAATACACTCATGTTAGGCGTGCTAAGTTTACTAAATTAGACTTTCAGCTTCGGTTAGATTGACGATAAATAAAGAAGTCCAATCAAGCTCAATCTGAATCAAGGCAAAAATTAGGAGTCAAATGCACAGTCATAATAAAAACAATTCCTAAAATAAAGAATCATATCCCTCTAAATCCGCCATATTTGATATAGTTACCCCCATTATATAAGGTAATCAAACCAATATAAACCACTATCTATAACAAATACAATCTTAACTCTCTAAAATATTCAAAAGGATATATTGGTGTAAATTGCATAAAAATAAAACTTTCAGTACAATACTTTCAAAACGATTAGTACAGGGCAATGGGTGATGATAGAGAAAAGCATGCGAGGAAGAAGGGGAAGTCTTCAATGATCAACAAGGAAAATCAACTGGGTGACTATAAAAAAGGTACACTTGAAGTCTTGAACCCATTTATTTAGAACTCTGAGAACTGTAAGCCTACAAACAAGTAAGATTTGAGTTAATTGTCTATGAAAGTTTATGGCCAGTGCGAAGAATTAGTGATTGAACTCTAATTGGATGTAAAATCGAAAAAAAAAGGTTTTGAGACGGTCGAAAAAAAAATGGCGTCCCATCAACAACCTAATTGGATGTACGATTACTTCCCAAGAAAAATGGTTTTTATCTAATCAGAACTCTAACCAGAAAATGAAATACACACTAGATGCTAAACATCCTCAGTAATTGAAGACAAAAAATGAAATAATTTCAGAAAAAGAAAATCATCGAGTAAATGCAATTGCTATTTACCTTGATTATTTGGGCAATTTCATGAGATTGGGGCAACTTTGTTTGATTTGTGCAATAAGAAATAATTCCCGTAGCAATTGTTGGCAATTTTTTGGTTTGTAATTATCTGATTTATGCAGTTTCATTTTAGAGATACAAAAAAGGAAGACTCTAGAATGAGATAGAGATTGAGAACTAGAAAATGGGTTTGGTTAAATGGGTATGAGTTTCCTAATGAAAATAAACAAATGAGATGAGTAAATATTTATTATAGAGGAGAGAGAGAGTGTGTGTGTGTAGAGTCTGTAGACTGTAGTGTAGTGTAGTGTAGTGTAGTTGTAGTGTAGTCTGAAGCAGTGAAGTCCAGGTGGATGTTGAGGTGAAAGAAGTTTGAGAAAGAGAGACGCATGCACTGGTGAAATGAGGTTTATGTCATCTTTCCTTTTGGTGTGTCTGAATGGTAAATACCAAACTCCAAAGTCACAATTCTCTTTGGTGGTTTTCAATTTTGTCCTTCAATCTTTCGAGAGATTTTTTTTTTGACATTAGAGAGAGTTATTATAAAGTATTTATCTGAATAAAACCTAATCAACTGCTAGCCTATAACTATTTATGATTAAATAAAATAAAAGTATCTTAATTCATGTGATGACTGGTAGCTCTTATTTTATCGGCCTTATCTTTTGATAAAGGAGCGGAGATAAACTACTAGCAGATACTCCCTTCGTTTTTAAAATTGTTATACTTCACTTTGGTGGTAGAACCAATGAAATTTTGCAAAAAACAAAGAAGAAGTACAAAAAAATAATGTTTGATTTTGGAAAATGTAAAAGAAGCATTAAAATATTATAGGAGAAAGAAAAATAGGGTAGGTGGGAAGGTTTTGGGTTGATTATTAAAATGGGTGATGGGTATATGAGGTAGAAAAGTATAAAAGTTGATGTGATAGGTTATCATATAACGAAAAAGTGAAAGAATAACAATTAAAATAAAAAGCCAAAAAAGGAAAGCCGTGACAATTAAAAAAACGGAGGTAGTATAAAGTACGATGTTCTTCTGTGGTAGTTCAATGACGTCGGAGGATCATGTAAGTTTTAGGTGAGACGTCATACAAAAACATTTTATAATAGAGTAAATCAACTAAATTCAAGAAAAGAAATAGGAGCATGAAGTAGCTTTCTAATTTACTCCCTTTTTTATTGCTACATTTTTTTAAAATGGTTGTTTCTTTTTAAATGATATATTTTATTTGGTTTCACTATCCACTATAGAAAGAGATAGAGAAACAGAAAAGGGGGCGAGAAAAGAGGATTCGAATAATTATCTGATTTGAGCAATTTCATTTTAGAGATGTAGAAGAAGGAAGAATCTCGAAAGAGATAGAAAAGGAAAAAACTAGAAAAATGATAGTATTATTTGTTGTGATATACTTTATATCTCTCTACTCTATAATATTTTGACACTAATTGCAGCAACACCTATGATAGGGGGGACACCATAGCTCCCCCCTTCCCTTATATAATAGAGATATATATAATTTTCCAAATAACTTTTATTTTTTTATACTTGATGTACAAACAATTATGATCAGCAACGGTACGAGACTGGTGATTAAGCATCTTGGGAATCACGTTATTGAAGCTGTAGTCATTTCTAGAAGTAACGTGGGGGATAAGGTATGTATTCCTCACATGACTCTAACTCCATCTCATGCAACGAGATTTCCAATTAAGTTTCAAAGAAGGCAGTTTCCTTTGATCGTTTGTTTTGTAATGACTATAAACAAAAGTCAAGGTAGGTTTGTATCTCCCTAGACCGGTTTTTAGTCATGGTCAGTTCTATGTTGCCATTTCTAGAGTAACAAACAAACGAGGCCTTAAGATCTTAATTTGTGACAAGGAACAAGGGGGATCAAATACCACGAGTAATGTTGTTTATAAGGAAGTATTCCAGAACTTATGATTTAATTTGATTATTGATGTACGTTACTCACTTTTATTATATGTTTATTTTCTGTAGATCGTATTCTTTAGTAAACGTTTGTACTGCTTTAGTTTATTATAAAATACTTATTACATAGTAGCTAATCATTCTTTTCTTATATTATATAGATCTAAAGATTCAATTCCATAAATGCTATATGTTACTAAATTGAACTTACAAGAACACTGTTCTCTCATGCAAATTTGTTGTTTTTAAATGTTCAATGGTAACAGTAGGTCGATTCATCATACAATACTGTAAAAATTAAACTTTAAATCGAGAATCACATCTCCATGTGGACAAAATAATTATAGACCAAATTATAATTTATACATATAAGTATCTTAAATTTATAAAACAAAATACTTCCCGTGCATTTTGCACGGGTCAAAAACCTAGTATTCATATAAATAAATATTAGAATAACAGTAGATTATAAGTTGCATTAGATTGTAGTGGTGTCATGTAATCACCCATATTATTATCTCACATCACAAATGGTGAATCTTACCTTTTCCAAATTTTACAGTGGTTCCTCCCAATTCTAGATAAGAAGAAAAAAAAGAGAACGAAGAGAGTAATTTAATTCTATATGATTTCGCACGCATAGAGTGCATATATGGCTAGTTAGAAGTAATTAAAGAATGTACGATTTCACACGCATAGCGTGCATATAAAAGCTAGTATGTAGTATGTACAACTTTAGCGGGACACCAAAAAAAAAAAAAAATTGGCTCACCAAATTTGCGGTATAAAAGCAGGTTTATGTGTAGAAGAAACAACTCTAGAACTAGAAGTGTCCATGCTGGTTTCTCTGTAGACGAAAGAAGTTGATACTCCAATTCCTAGAAAATTTCGCGAAATTGGCATCTCTCTGCAGATTACAAATTAGAGATTACAGGTTTTAGGTTTATATTCACCCACTCCAATTTTATTTCCTGCTCAATTCAAGTTACTTTTCGAGGATTCCTTGAAATTGAAGCTTTATTTTGGACTAATTTTACTGTTAAGTTTTAGGATTGCATAAAACATTAACATTTGTTTCCTATTCTAATTTCCAGGTAGTATATTTTGAATGTTTGTGTTTAGGTTTTTAAGTATGGAACAGAAGGTTCAAATTTTGGATTTTATTATGAGATTTTTGTAGAAAAAAACACTCGGATATGTGACCTTGGTGCTGTGAATTGTAATACCACGAGGAGATTTAACAACTTTTTATTTATTCTAAGGCTCATTAATATTCGTTTTTGATTGTTTTATATTTCATTTCAATCAATCTGTATTATTTTCCAGGTGAACAATGAAATCTAAAAGAAGTTTAAAACGGAAAAATCCTTGGAAACGAGTACCTGTTTACAATGATGACTACTATAAGAGTGAGTATTTCATTAGTAACAGTTACACCTGATATAGTTTTTAATATGGACTCTATGTTTACCATTTTCAATTGATAAGTAATTGTGATAATAACTTCGTATACAGGTGAAGATGTTATGCATTATATTGATAATTTGGCTGACAAACATCCAAAGTTCTTGCAAAATAAGAACACATATCTGAATGTCTACACCAAAAGAGCTGCCCTCGCGGCTTCTCCATTTGTGGTTGCTCTTATATCTTATAGTGGTAAGTGGTAATTCAACCCGTTATATTGTTACAGTACTTGAAAAAGTAATTCCATGATTTAATTGATTCATTTATTGTGAAGATGAGATGGAATTGAGGAAGTGTTCTGGTACCATTATTGCAATTGACGATGATAACACTGGCATCGTGTTCACTTCCGCTAATCTTATTAGTAGTGGTAGAAACTCTTTACACGAGAATCTTAAGGTTAGTGTGTGTTGTTCGTTTTATACACGCATTAATCAAATTGTTGTCAAAGTGTGATTTGATGATTTTCATTTTTGGTTTTAGAATATGAGCTAGTCTGTGACACCCTACTATTTTGGTAATATTACTGTATTAAGAATGTTTATATTAATGTTATATGGGTGGTGTAATCCTTATTTAGGCAAGGTTTTGATTGTTTCTACTAAATTGCAACTTAACTAAGTAGATAGTTAGATTCACACGTGTTTCATTTGGGTGATTTTAAACTTGTGTGCTATGTTAATATTTACCTAAGGCGGTAAATGATGTGTATTCTTATTGCAGGTTGAGGTGAAACTATCAGATGGTAAATCATGTGAAGGAAAAATCTGTGCTTATGATTTTCATCTCAACATTGCTGCTATAAGATTCGAGTCCGATTCTCCTATCTCGACTCCACTACAAGAAAATGCTGAAACAACGACTGCTTCACAGCGACGGTTGGTGAAACGGTCGTTATTTTTTATTTCAGCGACAGCTTTCAGCCGTCGGTAATCACCGACAGCTTTTAAAGTATTTAACGACGGGTAAACGGTCGCTAAGTAGCAACGACGGTTTAAAGCCGTCGTTGTTTTTATTATTTTTAATTTTTGATTTTTTGTAACTTTAGGCGACGGTGTTTAACGGTCGCTGAGTAGTTAAAATAACTAGGTAACTAACTTATAGTTGGATATAGTTAGTCTAACTATTTTCTTGTAGTGTAAATACTTATCGGCATCTCTCTTCGTTTCTTGATGTGTCGGGTTATTTTTTTTTCAACCCGACTTCTACTTTATTTCCCCACACCGGGATCTATTTTGCGTACATATATTTAATCTAGGTAGTTTGTCTAACTATAGACATTTAGTGTCTATATTTATCGGCATCTAGCGTATTAGTTTCTAGCTTTGTCGATATATATTTTTTGTAAACACCGATATCTACTTTATTTCCCGACATCGGGATCTATTTTGTGTACATAAATGTAATCTATTTCATGTAATTATACAAGTATCTATGTAAATTTTAATATATATCAAAATTGCATATTTTTGTAATTGAAAAAATTGAATGCGATGGAGAAACTGACTTTAGCGTGGTATATTTAGGTGCAAATTTGTGCGTGTACAGGTTTAATTATTATTAAGAACAATAGAATTTTAAATAATATTATTTTGTAACAACAAACGACGGTTAAACATTAAATCAACGACGGCTAGGCATTTGTAAGGTTCTCTATGTACCCATGGACACGAAATCAACGATCGCTTAAATACATTAGCGACGGTTTTAAACAGACGTTGATTTATCGAAATCAACGACCGTTTAAAGCAGACGGTGAATCGGCGACGGTTTTAAACCGTCGCCGATTCACCGTCTCGCTTTAAACGGTCGGTGATCGGGGATCAACGTCGGCTTTTATAAACCGTCCGCTGATTGTCACAAAACCGTCGTTAAAAAGTATCACTGACGGCTTGACGGTCGTTGATTCTAGTATCAGCGACCATCTGTATACCGACTGTCAATTAACGACGGTTGGCCGTCGTTGATTAGTTACCGACGGCTTTTGGGGCCATCACCGACGGCTTTTAGCCGTCGTTAATTTCCTCTTTTCTTGTAGTGCTCCAACATTGAGGCGCTTAGATGATTCACTCGATCTAGACCTACCGGAACACAAGTCATCCCAACTTCAATGTCATTCAAGATCAATCAAACTCTCCCCTGGTGGTGGTTTAGTTGCTTTGGGACGCTATTTTGCTAAACCGTTTGATCTTATGGCTGCCCCTGGCGTATATAGGTATAAACAAAAGCTATTGGCATCGAAACTTATTTTTGTAGTACATGGAAGCTTATTATTTATAACCATTAATGTATCTTACCTATGATGCATATTAAATTTATCTATTGTTTGAATTCACGTCATGGATAATCATGCTTGCTATGTTTGTTTATCTTCAGTGTTGGTCGCTGCAAATATGATTGCAAAGAACTTCTCATGTCGACTTGCAAAATCACAAAGGTACCTTTTCTCATTATGTGGTTTGGACCTGGTTTATATGTGTATTTACTATCTTCCAATGGGGCTTTGTGATTATATGACTCAATCTTTGTTCATGATGAATCAACTAATATTTGCTTTCTGTTGTAGTGTGGTGACGGGGGTCCAATTGTCAATCAATCTGGAAAAATAATTGGTATCACATTTTATGATCGCTGTTTTACCCCCTTTATTCCTATTAATGTAGCTTGCAAATGGTGGGAAATCTACAAGAGAGATGGGTATGTTAAACTAAGCATTTTTTTATCTATTAAATGATGTTGTATTGATCATAAGGCCCATATTATGGGTATTGGGGTGCAATATTTACTGTATACTTGCATACACCTGTGTTGTAGGGATTATTTTGGCTTTTGAGCATAAAGAAACAATAATTGAGAAACTATTCCTGATGTGTAATTGCTATTCCAGTGCTATGTGCAATTTTAGGTTTCGCACCCGCTTTGCCTTGTAATTTGTGCTAATATATACTTTGTTATATTTGTTGTACTTTAGGAACATTTTATTTTTGTTAAACTTTGATATAAATGGCCTGAGTGATTTAGCAAATTTCTAGATAGACGTTGGTAGCTTCCTAAGTTACTATTTGTTGGATATAATGCAAATGGAAGTTGTGGTATAGACTAAAAGGGCCATGTTGTATCTGAAAGTTCGGATTTATGAAGCTTTTCGATTCTAAAGTCTCATTCCACTGCTTTAAATGTCTTTACATGTCTTATTTTTCTCCCCCAAATCGATTTCTTTCCTTAAATACGGAGAGCTTTTATGGTTTATTTTTCTCGGTTTAATTTGACGATTTAATTTGGCAGATTTCTCTCCTAAAATCTCTCTTCGATTCTAGTTTGTTTTTGGATATAAAACAAGTGATTTGCTGTCCTCGAAATACACAGAAAACATTATGTTCTACCTCTCTTCTTTCCTGATTTTCTCTCTCTAGTTCTGAGCATTATTATGAGTTCCTAATTTCCCTTATTTGAGTGCACATTAAGGGGAATAGGTGTGTGAAATCTTGGGGGGCAACGCCACTTCCGATTGCACCATAGTCGGGGCGATTTTTGCTTCTAAGACAGTGTTTCTAACACGTCACAGCTTCATCATCACATTAATATTTTTGGCCCACATTGTTATCCATCTTCTGTTTATTGCAGAGCTATATTTTCTACAATTTAGAACCAATGATCTTCAGTCTGACGCTCTCCCAACTGAGCTATTGCCCCTTTTAGTCTATACCACAACTTCCATTTGCATTATATCCAACAATCCCCCACTAATGCAAAGGAAAACAAAATTAAACCAGAAAAATAAACCATAAAAGCTCTCTGTATTTAAGGAAATAAATCAGATTTGGGGGAGAAAAATAAGCAACTGTTACAGCACATTTAAAACAGAGTGGAATAGACTTTGTAACTGAAAAGCTTCATAAATCTGAACTTTCAGATACAACATGGCCCTTTTAGTCTATACCACAACTTCCATTTGCATTATATCCAACACTATTTAAAATATTCTTTATGACCATGTAGTAGAATGTGGTAGCTTCACTAGCTGTGGTTTTGGAATTTTTAACTTGGTACTTAAATGCCTTCAAGTGCAATCATGTCCTACTCCTAACCCCCTCCTCTTTACTGTTTTAGTGAACTAATGGTGCATGTTATGGTTCCAAATATCCTGCCTTATTCTTCTCTTTCTTTGAGGTTTTCTCTAAGGTTCATCAGTTCAATTAGGAGTATATGCAGGATGATGTTGTCCATTTGATGATAGAATTGATGCCAAACATATCTAGTCCAGAATTGTGCTCCGTGCTATAGTCCCTTGTAGATCACTCGTAGAACCTTCTTGAACTCATGGAAACGTACCTTTCCCTCTTAACAGGGAACCTCGTCGACCTTCTCTGGGAATGGAGGCAACTAACTTCTACACTGCTAGTTTATGGATCGCAGAGAAAATCATTCAGAAATTTCCTAGCATTTCAAAAGGTGTTATTGTTGAAAAGGTAAGTTCTGTCTAGTAACATTTGCTTTGAATATGGTTAGTGTTCTTCTTGACGTTTGAGAGAATTAATCTTTTATCTTGATTTGGTTATGGAACTTTTGTCTTGATTTGATATATAATACTACCTCCGGTCTTTATTAGTTTACCCCTTTTGACTTTTGACACTATTCACATACATGACTTTGACTATCTCTTGTGATTTGTACTTTAGGAAAAATATAGTACGTGTGAGATCTTGTTAGATTCATCTCAATGTGTAGTATCCAAATATCAAATTTTTGTAATTTTTGCTTATCGATAATTAGAGATATTAAGGTTCAAATTAGTGTACGGCGAAATGTCTCCATGTAGAAAGGGTAAACTAATAATGATAGGGAGGAGTATGAACATAGTTGCAACCATCACCTTTATTTCTGTTTGATTTATTTTATGTGGTCTTTGTAAATTGTAACTGCTCTATTGTTTTCCTGGATATTGTAGTTATTTCATTTAATTAAAT
The DNA here is from genome assembly GCA_947648045.1 of Beta corolliflora. Classification (NCBI taxonomy): domain Eukaryota; kingdom Viridiplantae; phylum Streptophyta; class Magnoliopsida; order Caryophyllales; family Amaranthaceae; genus Beta; species Beta corolliflora. The sequence continues at coordinate 1,032,187 of CANSZD010000853.1, forward strand.
TGTTTGTATTAATTTCACATTTTACCTTGAATAGGTTATACCAGGCTCGTCTGCTGATACTGCTGGCTTACTTCTGAACGATGTTATAATTCAGTGTGCTGGGAAACCGGTTCAAAGTTTCTTGGAGGTATCTTTCAATCAATAGGGCCCTTAAAATTTTGATAAATGTACTTTTTTTTTTTGTTGCACCATTTGGGTTGGGCACAAAAGAAAGAGCAAATATCAAAAATACCCATAAATAACAGACAAAAGAGAGAAAAAGTTAGGTAACAAGAGTAAATATAAAATGTGTACAAGGGTAAAATGGATATTTGGTGTGTGAACACACCAAAAGATGAAAGATACCATAAAAGGAAATGGTGCAATTAATATGCAACTTCATAATAAGGCAAATGGTTCAATCATTAAAAGCCGGAGGAAGTACATTACACTGATAGAACTACAGAAGTATCAACGAGAATGTATGAATTCAATCTAAATTTATGTAACCTGTAGATTTGCCTTTACTTTGTATATGCGACTACTTCATTTTTTGAAGGGTTTTTGGTTTTGGTATGTAGGTGTTTTAGAAGTTGCATCAAAACTCTCTATCAATTAAGAAAAGAAGTTGCATTAAAAATTTGTGCAACTTATATTCATTGGATGTTCAATGAAAAAAGTTTATATTCATTGACCTACTGATTCATTTTATTCTTGGATCTCCTTTCACTACTTCTATGGGATGATTATATTGGAATGTCATGCTTGGGTTTACCTGATTAAGATCGTATTTAAATTTTTTTATTTCCCATTCCCCTGTGTAAAGAAAATCACTGCGATATGTGTGTTTTCAGCTTTTCAGTTTTGAACACACTTGGTACTGATAATAACTGTTATTATTGGTAAACTATTAAATTTTCATACAGTCTTACTGCAATTTAATCATGAATGTTTTAATTATATATTTTAGCAATACCAGCTACAACACTGTACTTTTGTTTTGTAGTTTACTCCTTGATAAGGCGTTGCCTTCAAATTTTCAACATTGATTCATTCCTGTGTTGCTGACTTTTAGTTGGCCAATCACTTATTGAGTTATTGCGTGTATCACTTATTGACGTCTTCTGCAGAATTGACAAATTGATGGCTGTGGATTAAACTTGTTTATATTTGTTACCTTGTGTCTTACTCAAGAGTTAATGTAGTAAAGTGTGGACACATGTTTATACATAGACACATTTGTTAATTTTTTTTTCCCATTTCTCCTGTTTCCTTCAGTATTTGGAGATAATATGGGATCATATTGGACATCCTGTGGAATTGGTTGTGGCACGAGCAAACCATACTACACTTTCACACCTTAAGATGATGGTTACAGAGCCTACATTAGAGGAGCTTAATAGGTATATATATTTTAGTGATACCAGCTTGTGATTGCATCTACATATTTTGCATCTGACTTATGTTTTATTTTATTTACTCATTAGTTGGCCTCGCTGGTAGAAGGGTGATAAATTTCAAGCGCCACTATGGATCACATAATTTTTTTGGGTAAATTGTCACATCTTGTTTCGATCTGATGTACTTTTCTGTAGTTTAAACTTCTCAATGTTCTTGTTTCTCTAAAGTTGTTTCTCTAAAGCTCTGACCATATGCAATCATAATGTGTGGTTGCAGGGAAGGGGTGAGAGAGATGATCCTTTTTTAGGCTGTGGGAGGCGGTACTCCACTATTACAAGGTACTTTAATTGCAGAGCTGTTTCGCTGTATTTTCCGGTCCAGGACTAATTAATGCAACTCATTCTACTTGACATGATATTGTTAGTTGCAAAGGCTTGAGCTACAACTTAGTTCTATGTGGTTCAACATTTTCAAGTATTTCTGAATGTAAACAGTGTATATAATGAGCCTTGGCTTGATGATTATACTCGAGGCTTAATGGCGCCAAAAAAAGTGTACTGTGTACCATATCTTCATCTTGCCATTGATTTTGTTTGAAAGAAAAATCTTTATTTTTTTTTGTTCTGAAGTAGGATCTGACTATGCGGCTTAAGTTCTTGGACTTACTGGATTGATTACAAATTGAAAATTGATAAGTTGGCTTACAAAGTGACTAGAGGAAGCTTAAATTAGGAAGAAGAATGTCTTTTAAAGCTGTGGGAGAGGCATTGACCGACTTACCCTGCTTATATCTTGTGAGAGCAGATCAGATGATGATTGCATTCAGTGTTGTTAGCAACGATGGAATGAGTGTTTTACTGTTATCATTGTTTTATTTGACAGTGGTTTCTGAAAATTTTGTTTCTTCTCCACATTGCGAGCTCAATGGTAACCTTTTCCCCATCAGAAAAATAGAAAGCATTGAAACAAACAAGTAGGAGTATATGAGCCCGAAGAAGATCAAAAGAAGAGCTAGTGAACGGTGTGAACCCCTTGAAGATAATTCTCGACTTCCTCTTCAATATAAAACCAATCCTGATTTCTGGCATCAAAATACGATGCTTTAGAGGGGAATCAAATCAATTTATGGCTTCAAATTGTTGTCCCAACTATCAATTTGTTTTAGTAAAAATTGATACCAATTGATAGAAATTTTGGGGCACACGGAAGTTTTGATGGACCCGAATAGTATCATAAAATTGCATTTTCATTGATAATTAATTGTACAAATGTGTTTGTGAGAGCTCATGTCTCTCATTCACCTTGGTAGAACCCTTTGTTTCTACCTTTCTTAATATCTTGTGTGGAGCTCACTTGTTTGGCTCTCCTTCGACTCATGCACATACAACATATTTATAGTGTTGTATCCTAGTTTCTAGAATTTTCTACACTTGTCTAATATTACATATCTTTGATTCTTACAAGATATTTCTAGATACATGATCATCACTTGACTTTCCACTTAATGCAAGATTTTTCTAGACTACATAAACTATATTTTTCATTACACATATCTAGATTTTTCTAGATTAATCTCTAATACCAATTCTCCCAACTATATACCCCATCTTCTTTAAACTGCCCCAGCAACTGCTCAGCTAACAGTATTACAGTACTCTCAACTTTAGGGAGTATCTTCTACAAACGGTTCTCTATGACCTAGAACTTGTTAAGCGGGTTATAATTTTTTTTTTTAGAACTTTTATCATCGATACCGTTCTATTTTTTTGGGCAACACCATTCACCAATTACATTCACATTCACGACCCTTTGCCCTGTTGCGAACCAAGCAACCACCTCCTTGGCGAACGTACAAGCAACCCAAGTTCTCTTATTTTTATATTTTGCTCCTAAAAAAGGAGGGTAGCTTTGGTGGTGGGGTTTAGATTAGGTGGTGGGGTTTGGACTTAGGGGGAGTCCTGGTGGTGGCAGAGGTCTGGGTACAGGGTGAGGAAGCTGAGTGGGGTGTGTGTGCTTATGAGAAATAGAGTGAGATTATCTGAAGAAATAAAGGAAACCAAATTTAGCAAACCAATCAAATAGTGACGTGTGGTTTTATGACTCAGAACCGATTAGTTCTGTCAAATGACCGCTCAAAGAAGACGCCCTTTAAAGTATGTACTAATCCTTCTTAATCGTTAGTTGCGACTGTTTAAAGAAAAATAGTGCATAGTTTGGAGTTGGGATTATTAGTTTCAATTTTTCCTTTATTTTATCTTAATTTGGGGGTCAAAGAAAAGAAGTCGAACCTGCTCAGTTAAGTTGACGTTGAGAATCACTATTCTCTGACTACTAGTGTGTCATGTCTTCACAATGAAGTAAGGTTCAGTGTTTTATTTGTTTCACCACATGTTCTAATTGTTTAGATGATTTACTTTCTGTGCTATGACTATATATATGTTGGTTTTAGTTCATGCATTTTATTTCCTTTCACCACTCTTCAAATTTGTTTGTTGCGTTCTCTCATTTTACCTTGTGTAATAAACTTTTAAGTTAGCCTTGTGTTATAAGCTTTTGGAACTCATTTTTATAATTATATGGTAAGTAAGCTAAATACTTTATTCAGTTAAGGTCTCAGGAGTTCTCTTGTACAAATTTTGCATAGTTTGTGTATGGTAAACCATCTTTCCACTTCTGGAGTTATGGATAAATCACACTTCTGGAGTTCTGGTATACTAACATTCCAGGTTTCTAGATATAGATGGCAACAGTATACTGTTGTCTTTATAAGTTGCTATTTAAATATTGATCAGAAGAAACGAAGCTACTTGTTAAACTTTGAATAACTTCATACTCACAGGGGTAGTCATGTGAATTTTTTCTTCACAAAAAGCGTACATATTTCAAGCTAATTGTCTGTTTTGTTTTTCTATGAGCTAGATCATAGTCTACTTTGGTTCAAGGCAGATTTTCGTTTTGATGCCTCTTGTATATTTTTCCGTAAATAAGATTACTGTAAATATATACAAAAAATTATAAGACATGCATTTGTGTGGCAGTCTCTGGCTCATTTCTTGGTTGGTTTGTTGCAAAATTTTAGACCCTTGATTTATTTGGGGCTATTGGGGCTTTAGATAGCCAGTCACGGAGATCAGAATTTGTGTTCAAACTAAAGAAAATGAAACGGGAAATAAGTGACTAACATATGAAATTACATAGAAGGCATATTCTAGAAGAGTGAACTTAGCATACTTGAAAGGTGTTTTGAGTGCAGGGGCGGGGCTATGGTGATGAGGGCCCTATGCAAATTCTCAAAATTGGGCCTTTAAAACATTTTTTAAAAACACACAAATCAACTTAAAAAAATTAACAAATTAATTAAAGAAAATGTTAATAACATGATAAACATATTAAAAAAAGAACGAAATTTTAATCAATTACTTTTGAAGCAAATTTAACACTACATAAACACTGATAAGGGAGAAAAGATAGCACCAAGAATCTAATATCTACAATTATATATAAACAATATTCACCAAAAAAAATAAACAACTTAATTTCAATCATTCATCAATCGACAAAAAATAATTAAAGTAAAATAAAACTGAAAAAAAAACAAATTACCATACAAGATTTGATGGTGTTTTTGCCAACCTTTAGGTTGCATTGATTCTCTAAGACATGTGAGATTCCAGTTTTCGACTATAATTTAGCCCAAAAGTAGAAGATTTACCATTCTAATAATTGTAAAGGTTGTTTTAGTTTTATTTTTTAAAAAAAAATTGAAAAGCTAGTGAAAATTTTGGGTTGTGGTAAGTAAGAAAGTAATCTGTCAAACTTATCTTGATTCTTGAGACTTGAGAGTGGGAAGTTGAATATATTACTGAGATTTGAAATTGGGCATTTACGATGTGTTAGAAGTAAATGAGGAGGACCCCTCAAACAAAAAAAAAAAGTAAATGAGGAGGAGACTTAATTTTTTTTTTTTTGACATCGAGTAAATGAGGAGGAGACTTTAGGAGACAAAGAATTGAAGGGTTTTTTGTATCGTAAATTGTCAATTCAAGCAAAAAAAAAAAAAAGTGCATCCTTAAAATTACTCCATCAGTATTCGAACTTTGGACCACATATTGAATGGCCCAATGTTTTAACCACTACCCCCAAATTGTTTTCTTCTCTTCATACTGGAGATTTAACAAGTAAATAAAAATATAGGGGGCCCCTTTTATTTGGGGGCCCTATGCGGTCGACCACCCTGCATAGGGCAAGAACCGCCCATGTTTGAGTGCTTGAGGTTAAACTGGACTACAAAATAGGTGGTCCATTGATTCTACTATGGCTTGGCCAGTGCAGTCATCCATTGATGCTCTATTATCAATGTACCGCTAGTTTTGAGATAGAAATTCACAGTTTTTTCAAACTCTACCGTATGCCGTGTTGTCGAATCCACTCCTACCTCGTTCTCCTGCCCAGAGATTGTTAACGTCATTCGAACTAGTAATTTTTGCAAATTTCCATCTACATAAATCAATAACCCGGAGTGAACTCTACTTGTCTCGCAGTCTCGGTGGCTAGGTTTGTTTCATGCTAATTTACTACTTAGACTTATGTGGTAGCAACTAGCAAGGACTGATAGGTTATCCTGTAATCCCCCTTTTTAAGTTTGAATTCTTTTCTTTTGAGTAACTTTATTGTTCATTTCTGCAAATATCATTTTGAATAAGAAAAATAATGCCTTGTTGTTTGACTTTGACTCTTTAGAGATCTACATGTTAGAATATGCCTTGAATCTGTATGCCCTTGCGAATGACCCAACATTGGGGTTGCTGTCTCGGTGCCTGGTCAGCAAGTCGGGATCAGGGTCCAGAGTAGAGGTGTCAGAAACAGATATAACCGCTGGGTCAACCTGATTCGGCACGACTCGAGCACAGTTCGGCCTGTGAGTCGGTCCTCGAGCCCGACCGAAACCTCACCTGGATTACCCAAACCCGGCCGTAGCACTCGACAAAATTATATCCTGACCTGACCAGACAAACCTGCATTTAAACCCGAACCCGACCGTACTCAACCAGATATTACTAAAATTCAATTATTTTTTTATATCTATAAAATCATTTAAATATGTTAATTTATAAAATTGCTTACATTTAATAATTAATTAAATAATTTATTAGTACTTTAATTTATGACATATAACTTAATTTCTTGATAATTTTCAATTATGTCAAGTTCACTGATTTTACACTTCAAACCGAATTTACATTTTACCCAACTTTATGATAATTGATATACTCTCACCTGAAAATTTATCATGATAATTTTATTATTAGTATATGAATTTATGACATTATAGTTTATAGCTATATGAAACTGAAACTGTTAATTTTATCTTTTGTTATATACATGTTAGTGGCAAAAGTTGATGTAGAAAAATAAGTCTTTCTTTTACTCCATTTTCACTTTCTTTTACCACTCTAATCTCTAGCGGCCTCAATCTCATGTCCTTGTAGCACATCAACTATTGATGTATCTTCGGTTGAAATCAAAGATACAAATTCTCCCAAAAATAATTGAACAGCCCCTAATATGCCGAAAAGAAGAAGCAAATTTAAGGGGAAAAAATCTTCAAAGCCACATATAATAGCAAAAAAAGTGTAAGTAAGCTAAAATTTTGAATGAAATTAGATCCCTACTTCTCGTACTAAAACTAATTGAAGAGAAAGTAATAGAAATTTTCGTAATAAAAAAATAGAAAATATATTGTTGACTACGAACAAAAAAGCAGATCTATGAAATTTGGTTATGTAATTTTTTTTTATGAAAATAGATGATTTTGAACACAAAAATTCGGCTTTGGGAATAATTATGTAACTATGGCTATGGAGTTAATCCATAAACATTTTCTCCAGATGAAGCAACGAGAGAAATGAAAAAACAAAATATAACATATTAAAGATAAATTTGAACAAAGACATACAAAAGAAAGATAAAAGAAAAATTTCAGAAAAAAAAAGTGGATCCTACTGCACATAGATTCGTAGGTACTACACACCAAGTAACAACAAAGAAAAATTCTATCAAAACCAACAACTGAAACAATGTAAATTATCTTTTGTCGCAAATAGTTATTGATAAAATAATTATTTTCTTTTCTTTGTATAATGTCGATTTTCGGACACCAAAAAAGAGAAAAAAGGCCTTCAAAATCACCCAAAAAGAAAAAGCGATTCCCAAAATCCTCTCAAAATCAAGATCGGTAGCTAATAATTCAAAGTGGTAACAATATTTTCTAAACTAACTTTCTTTAAATAATTCTCAGAAAGGATAAACAAGAAAGAAAAAAAAGGAAGTCAATAATCAGTTTTCACTTATGGGATGGGTTTTTTTCACTCAGAGAGAAGGGGGGAGGGCGGCGGGCGAGGGAGAGAGATTAGGGTAAAAAAAAGGAGGGGATTTTATAGGACACCTTGGGTTATGGTTTTTAATTTGTTTAGGGTCGTTGGATGAAACTGTCAAGGGCTAAGATTTGCTCTCACCTTGACTTTTCATTTTTATTTTCAGAAGAGAGTTAGAGATGATGAGATTGGAAAGTAAATGAAGGCAAGAGTTGAGATTTACTCTTTCCCTAATGAAGGGCTGAGATCTGCTCATTCAAGGAGGATCCATGACATTTAATTTTAGACCAATGAGTATTGAGTTAGACCAAGCACATGGATTGCTTACATTGCTATTTTGATCAATGGTTGTCATCTCTTCTTTATCAAATCAATGGCCTGTAATTTTCATACTAATTTCATTTGATAATTCTAAATTTCTATTACATAATTCTACTATTATTGCCTATTGGTCTAATTAACTTTAAAAGTTATTGATTATTGACTTATTGTAAGAAATGAATATTAAATTGTAAATTAAAAACTTTAAAAATACAATTAGTATTAATGTATTATTAATTTTAAAGAACTTATTGTTATAAAACTTAAATTAATTTTTTTTAATTCGGAACATGTTATCACTTATGAGTTATTTCTTATTTAGTATTTGTATTTTAATATTTTTGTACTTAATATCTTGTAGTTAATTGATTACTAACTTGGTACCATAACCAAACTAGTGAACTACCAATTAATAAGTAACCATCACAAAGTAACAAGTTTGTGAAGTTAGTGTCTTAGTGAATATTGATTAACACATAATAACATTTTACTTATTGATTTTTTTTTTTAAAAAGATAAGAATTTAGAAACATTTGAACAAATTAAGATTATAGCAAGAAGGGTTGAGGGAGTAAATGTTTTTTGTTTTAATTACTTTACCGACTTACGTTGATACATTCATCTAATCTAATATCAATTTCTTTCAGTTTGGCTAAGATACATGAGTTGATACACTAATCTATTCGTATTACTTTGTGTTTATACCAATGTATACTAGCTAGAAATGCAATACATTGATCTATACACTATCTATACATTGACATATAGTCGAAATGCAATACATTGATCTATATACTAATCTAGTTTAGCCTAATGATTACCCCCTACATTGGCTTCCGTCACGTTATACTCGTATTAGCTTGTGTTGATCGACTTTAATCATCATTATCACCAATTATGATCACATTATACTCGTATTGTTTTTTGGTCAATGAGATTTGAGAAATTATAATGCTTATGGACAAGGGAGTAACCGAGTAACTGACTAAGTGTTAAGTTACTATATGGTTGTGCAACATATGAACCCTCGTTATAATCACTTAGGCTTCATATGAACCGTCGTTGTAAACATATGAATGTATGATTGTCATTTGTTATAGTATTATAATATATCAAGAGTCATTATACTAATTTATAATCAAAAGAGTACTAGATTGGTTTTACAATTATTTTGATACCAATTTTATACTAAAATGATTAAACATATTGATAAAATAGTTTGTTTATACTTTATCATATATAGTCACAACATAATACATATATAACGCGTTATGTTTGTTATTGTTATTGATATTATTAGCATTGTTGCTACTATTACTATTAGTATTTATATTGTTATTGTTATTGTTATTGTTAGTATTCCTGTTCTTATTTGTATTAGTATTGTTATTGTTAGCATTATTACTATTACTGTTATTATTTGTATTATTATTATTATCATCATTGCTTTATGTTTATTATTATTATTATTCTCATTATCATCATAGCTATTTACAAACTAATATATCAATCAGAATGCTTATAATAATAAATCATTTATATAAAGCTTGGAATTGATCGTCTACGCGTTATTATTGTTGTTGGTATAATATATAATATTAGAACATATGAAGAGTTGTTCTACTCCTTTACTCATTAGAGTGGTTTTACGCAGTTGATTAGTCGAAATAAGAGTTGACTAAGAGAATACACTAAACATCATGGTAAACAAATATAGTGTTTTTATTAGTTTTTCGTTATCATCCATATATTTATTACACAAACATATGTATATGTATGTCGATCTTAATACTTCTATTATATGATTCGTTTACAAAATCCATAACAAAATCAAGATGGCCCTATCAGGAGTTACCCGAAGTTGAATTGACGTTCAATAGCGAATGGACCCGATGTTTTACAATGATCGAACTAAGGTCATTACTAATTCAACTCGAGTACATTTGACTTAACTCAATCGTACATGAAACCTAAATACGACCTGCGCAAACTCGGTAAAAAAATGTCAACGGGCGATCATATCCGGGAATGGATCGACTTGTAAATGGAACACTCAGACCTGTCCGGCACACGGGAATCCCATGATTCAAATGTGTTCGACCCAGTTGAACAAAACCTGACCAATCATGACTTGGGACACTGACAATCAGAATCCTGATCTGTCCGGGTCTGACCTGGTTCGCCGTGGGTATACCCAGAACCTGTTTGAGAACCTGTTTTGACACCACTAGTCCAGAGGCAACGCGGGCTGGTTTAGGATTCGGAGGCAAGTGCCCGTAAAACTCACGAGTATGCGTTATGATTGAGCAATGATTTTTATGTCTAGGCCTATTTTCGGGACAAATTTATTTTTGTTTTGTTTAAAACTCCATAAATTACTTCCTCCGTTTTTTGATAAGTGACACGTTTTCTTTTTCTCATTTATTACATCTTTGCCATCATTTAATTATTTCACCTACTTACTTTATCCAATACCTAAATTTGATTGGTTATATAAGAGCAACTCCAATGGTGAGCTACAACACCTTGTAGCTTGACTTGCCACATCAGCTTTTTAAGCAACATTGCTCGCTAGCTACAATGTCTCCCAATGGTAAGCTACATCACTTTTTAGCTTGTCATTTTAAAAAAAAAAATTAGAAATAAATAAAAGTTTCCACATGGCATATCATAATTGGATTTGTTACCCTCTTATTTTTTCAAGCTACCCTGCTTGTTTGGGCTACACCTGCTTGCAAGCAGGTTTGTTTTTCTTCTCTCCAGTGGTTAAGCTACAGCTACATATTTAGCAAAAATTGCAAGCATACTGATACGCTCATGTTATACGGTGTATGTACGTTATTTTGGGTGGACTTCGCTAGAGGTTTTGATCATAATTGTTCACATTTGTATTATACTTAGCCCTTAGCGGAAGTTGGGAGTTATACGAGATAATTAGTGTTAGTGTCATGTGTTTCGAGATTTTGTGGTAAAATGGGTTTGAGCTATATACTTGGAAGTGTTCCTAGGTGTAGCTCAATAGCATTGCACCATCTCAACAACGAAGCAGCCCAAGCACACAGCATTATCGAAGCCCATCATCCAAGCCAACACAGCAGCACCGCAAGCCCAGCGCTCATCGCCAAGCTCTCGTGAGCATTGCATGCCCAGCAGCCTCGCCCAAGCAGCACCGCAAGCCCAGCGCTCGTCGCCTAGCTCTCGTGCATGCTCGCCCAGCGCTCGAAGCATCGTCGCCCAGCAGGTCGCACCTCGCGAGCTAGGTCGCACCTCATGACCTGCTTGCTCGCGACTCGCGAGGTCCTTCGCACCTCGCGACTTCCTTGGCCTGCCCAGCTCTTCAGCTCGTGTTGGAGGCAGTAACGCATCGCACCTCGCGAGCTACTTCGCACCTCGCGACCCCTAGGTCGGTGTAATTGTCGGCTGATTTTTATGCTTTAGTATAAATACCAAACTTGTTTTTGGACCTAGGGGGGCAGCAGCCACAAGGAGAGGGAGTCTCCAAAACTCCACTCTTCTCTTGTTGTCTTCTCTTTTTAGATTTTATTTTCTAGTTTAGTTTTAGGAGATTTCAATTATGGAATTGGCTTATGCTATGCCGATTGTAGCTTGAACCGTTCTTGAACGAGATTAACATGAAGCTTCAAGCATTATTGTGAGATCTTTCCTCTCTATTTAGTTTCTTTGATTATGGTTTAATTTCTATGATTGTTTTCTATGGTTTTTGCATAATTATGCTAGGAACGTTACTAGTTTGATTGTGTAATTAATCTAATGCTAGATTTAAGAATAGAATCGGATTGTTTTATTCTTTTATCACTTTGTAGCAAACTAGGGAGTAACTTAGATGCTGATCATCTTGGTTATTTCTTGGGGAAATTGAATCAACTGTTGAATGTTTATCGCTTGTATGACGTTAGCAGGTCTGTTGGTTCTCTGTGTTTATTGCTGCTATTGGATTGAACTTAGACGCTATCGGACTAGGTTATCCTTTAGTTAGGGTTTTATAGTCACGCTGATCGTGCTATTCAACTAAGAATAAGGAGAATGCGAGATTAATTCTCAACAATAGATAATTATGGAAATAATTAGAGTGGAGGTTCAAGGATCGATAATGAATTGAAGTGGATGTTAATCGGATTCAAGATCTTTCTATATTGATTTCTCATTTTATTCAATTATGCTAGTTAATTTTAGTTTGTTTATAATCTACTTGAAACCCCCCTTTGTAATTAGGTTTCTCGGCCCTTAGCTTAATCTAGGTTTTGGATCACGCTAAATATAAAGCTCGTCCCTGTTTCCCTGTGGATACGACCCCTACTTCCATTATGCTAGCTTAGTGTAAAAGAGAGTAGGAGAAATTTTATCTTTGGCCGGGTGCGGTGCACAACGACACATCCGCGCCCGCGACATACCCTTATATGAAACCATTGGAGATGCTTGCAATTTTTGCTAAATATGTAGCTGTAGCTTAACCACTAGAGAGAGAAAAAACAAACCTGCTTGCAAGCAGGTGTAGCCCAAACAAGCAGGGTAGCTTGAAAAAATAAGAGGGTAACACATCCAATTATGATATGCCATGTGGAAACTTTTATTTATTTATAATTTTTTTTTAAATGACAAACTAAAAAGTGATGTAGCTTACCATTGGGAGACATTGTAGCTAGAAAGCAAGGTTGCTTAAAAAGCTGATGTGGCAAGTCAAGCTACAATGTGTTGTAGCTCACCATTGGAGTTGCTCTAAGTGGTTCCAACTTTCTCTCTCTAACCTCCTTGGTATTCCCCCACTTTCTCTTAGTGTCACTTATTTAATAACGGAGGAAGTATTAATCTAGGCTGGTAGCCTGATTTGATATGTGAAGATCTAGTGGGGTAGAGGTTGTCGGTGGTGGGGATCCTGATTTAAAGTTAAGGTCGGGGAGGAAGCTATGATAACAGTGACTAGTAATAGCAAGTCATAGTGGTTGTGGGTCGCATGCCGTGGTGGTGGGTTCTTTTTTTTGGGTTGGGGGGCGGGGGGTATAATGAAGGCTCATGGTTTGGATTGACGAGTCCCTCGATGTGCGGAATTGTGGTGGCCGTCGATGATCGGTGGCGATCGCCGGCACGTGGTGGGGGAGTTGTCAGTGGACTAGCTGTTGGGTGGAGGGTTGGTGGAGTTAGGATTAGGTAGGTGGTGGTCAAAGGTTATCCTGGTGTAGAGGTTTCTAGGAGTCCTCAAGTGATGCTGAGAAATAGAAGAGATATAGTAAAAGACTTTGAGAGAGGAGAGAGATTAAGAATCCAGAAAGAGGAGAGATAGATAACAGAAGAGTAGAAGATTGGGTTTATATTCATGAATATATTCTCATACAAGAGATTACAACTATTTATACAACAATTATCAAACAAAGAGAGTTAACACAATAACAGAATTACTTTTGGCGCCAAAAAGCCTGTTTTATAAAATCTATTATTTTTTACCCTTATCATCAAGTCGCAGGTGGGAGTAGGGAATCAAGATGGAAGCAACTGGGGGAACTCTAAATTGATGGTAGGGGCCAGGGGGTAAGGTATTTTTAAAAAACCCCAACCACATGGGCGGTTCTTGCCCTATGCGGGGTGGTCGACCGCATAGGGCCCCCAAATAAAAGGGGCCCCCTATATTTTTATTTACTTGTTAAATCTCCAGTATGAAGAGAAGAAAACAATTTGGGGGTAGTGGTTAAAACATTGGGCCATTCAATATGTGGTCCAAAGTTCGAATACTGATGGAGTAATTTTAAGGATGCACTTTTTTTTTTTTTTTTTGCTTGAATTGACAATTTACGATACAAAAAACCCTTCAATTCTTTGTCTCCTAAAGTCTCCTCCTCATTTACTCGATGTCAAAAAAAAAAAAAAATTAAGTCTCCTCCTCATTTACTTTTTTTTTTGTTTGAGGGGTCCTCCTCATTTACTTCTAACACATCGTAAATGCCCAATTTCAAATCTCAGTAATATATTCAACTTCCCACTCTCAAGTCTCAAGAATCAAGATAAGTTTGACAGATTACTTTCTTACTTACCACAACCCAAAATTTTCACTAGCTTTTCAATTTTTTTTTAAAAAATAAAACTAAAACAACCTTTACAATTATTAGAATGGTAAATCTTCTACTTTTGGGCTAAATTATAGTCGAAAACTGGAATCTCACATGTCTTAGAGAATCAATGCAACCTGAAGGTTGGCAAAAACACCATCAAATCTTGTATGGTAATTTGTTTTTTTTTTCAGTTTTATTTTACTTTAATTATTTTTTGTCGATTGATGAATGATTGAAATTAAGTTGTTTATTTTTTTTGGTGAATATTGTTTATATATAATTGTAGATATTAGATTCTTGGTGCTATCTTTTCTCCCTTATCAGTGTTTATGTAGTGTTAAATTTGCTTCAAAAGTAATTGATTAAAATTTCGTTCTTTTTTTAATATGTTTATCATGTTATTAACATTTTCTTTAATTAATTTGTTAATTTTTTTAAGTTGATTTGTGTGTTTTTAAAAAATGTTTTAAAGGCCCAATTTTGAGAATTTGCATAGGGCCCTCATCACCATAGCCCCGCCCCTGCCCAACCAAATAGGTTCTATGGGAGTCAAGGATTCAGATTAGATTTCCCTTTGTCGATTAACCCCTTAATTGCGTACCGTGCACCTTTGTCCAGTCAGCAGCAAAGAAGATTTACGAATTAATTATCCAAAATGGAAATAACTAGAAGTAACAATGTAGGAGGAATCAAATATCAAAAATCAGATTTTATTGATGACAAAGTAGGAGAATTAAAAGAGGGAAGATAATATATTTTTTTTCTCATAAGAATAACTATATTCTCCATGGATAATTATAAAAAATGAGCATACATTAGGTGATCATCTAAGATTATATTATTTTATTCATTGAAAATTACGCTTAAACCTCCCAATTATCCAAGGATTAGAGAATAAAAGAATCTTAGTGACCTGGGTGGCTAAAAATTAGATTTTTGTAAGATAATAAACCATGTATGATGAGATAAAAATCAGATTTTTGTCCCATCCTATTTCTAAACGTTAGTTGATCAACATATACTTTCACTATAAATACCCCTTCATTAGAGGCATTAAGGGAGAGGGAGTTGGGTGGAAGGAGTGATGTATTATATTTTTATATAGTTTTAGGTGCATTTAGGTTGCATTTTTGGAGCATTTAGGTGCATTGTAGTTCATAATTCCATATAATTACTTAATTTGTGAATTATTACTTCTTTTGCGCGTTTTCGTGTTCTTTGATGAATTTCAAGTATTGACAACATAATTAGAGTATGATTGGACAAGCTTGAGTATTAGGAGCAATTGTAAGGAAGCTACATCGATAAGGATCGTTATGAATATATTTGAATGCAAATTGAAGCCAAAATGAAGTTGAAATTTAATGAAAGAGTTATGGAAATTGAGTCATATATACTCTTATGTCCATGACTTTTGACACGATAATGATAATTGATTAATTCTAGGTGCATTGGAAAGTAGACTTGAAGAGCTTTCCAATGATAGGTTGCACAACCCAAGGAGAGTTACATTTTGGGAGATATGGGATTTGTAAGTTTGCACTATTTTGCTGAGACTTTCTACTTTGCGCGGATTAGTTAATTTTGCCTATTTATTGACTTTCCTTATCTTGTAACTTATTTTCCCACGTATATTAGGTTAAATAGTCTTATATATATTAGGAATCACTTTTTGTGGAGTCTCTCACACTCTCTACTTCTGATATGGTAAACGTGATATTTAGTTTTCTTTGTAGAGTTCCTTTTTGTTCTTCAAGTATTAATTTAAGATTTCATCTTTCCAATCATCAATTTAAGTATTTCTCCTCTTTTATATTTTTGATTATTAGCGATGTTTTCTTTTAGTTTACCTAGTTATTATATGTGAGTAGTTTTCTAATCTAGGATTACGCAAACCCCAACCATGATTAATATGTGATGTATTCTTTTAAATTCCCAAATTAGTTGTTTATTTGTTCTTGCTTAATTGATTGGGAAGTTTCTAATACTAGATCAAGGATAATTAGTATTGCTATCATTCCATTGTCTTGATCACAACAGGAGTTGGATTTCTACGGATTTGAATATATCAATTAAGGACCACGGGAGTAGGTAGAATGGATTGTTAGGAAGTTAGAATGTTGTATTTAATGTCTTTAATTTGTGTTAGAGTGTTGTATTTAATGTCTTTAATTTGCCTGATTCCACATGAGTACGCTTGATTGCATATTAGGGAAGTTATAGATACCCGGGAGAGGTTTATGGTATTTTATAGGGTGTACTTTTCCTTGTGAACATTTAATTGATTAGTGTGGGGTAGGAATTATTATTTCATTAATTCATGCTAGTGGGTAAATTTAATTTTGATTATTTTATTCATATTTTGATCAGTATAGTTGATTGATAAGTGCGTTTCTAACGCACTTTTTGAACTCCTTTTAGCTCATTTTGATCTTATCTCTCCCCTTTCTTCCCTCTTTCTTCTCCCTTTCCCCTTCTAGTTCATTCGCTTGATCATTCTTGATCACAGTGGCATTTTACTAGATATTCAGTCATTTTTGACCGAATTTCTAGTACATTTACTTTCACCCTGTTTTGCCATGTTCTTAATATATCTAGGACTACCTAAGATGACTATGAGTTGTAGAGTCGGCAAAGGAAGCAATGAAAATAGAGCACACGTTGAGAAATGGTGCGCTCGCACCATGCCCCATGTCCGCTCACACAAAGGAGCACATAGTACAATAAAATCTTGTAGGCAGAATTTCAAATGGACATAACTTCCAAACTACAAATCGGATGAAGGTAATTGTAGTTGGAGGTGAAAACTCGTTTCGATAGCTTTCCAACGACTGGTCATAATCTTGATTTGAATCTAAAACGAAGGAGTTATGAGCGTTTTCAGTTGAACTGTCCGACCAGAGCAGAATAGTTGGTGCGCTCGCACCAGCTAATGAGGTGCGCTCGCACCAGCTAATGAGGTGCGCTCGCACCAGCTAATGAGGTGCGCCCGCACCATTCGACGGATTGTTGGACTTCGAGATCAGTGTGTTTGGTGCGCCCACACCATTTATGTTCCGTCAAAAATTGAAAGGCCTCGTGCCTATTTTAAAAAGCAGGGATATTTTATTTTTAAACTATGCTTTATTGCTAGACATTATTAGAGATATATTTAGGGTTCCTTTTAGAGAGAAACACATTTAAGCTTTGTTAATTCGAATTCCTAGATAAAAATTTGTTGATTTCTACATATTGAAGGTACTTTTGATTTATTTTAATTGCAAGATTTCAGTTTTTATTTATTGGTCTCATTGTTATTCTCTCTTCCATAGTTATAGATATCTTATATTATAGTTTCATAATTGCTATTTTTTTTTTGAGAGGAAAAGCTTAGTAGTGCATTAATTCATGGACAAAGTGTCCGAGAGTACATAGGGGTAAATTTCCCCCGGGCAGTGATTCTCCCATACCTGTTCCACACCAAAAGGCACTAACTTAGCAAGGTGGTGGGCAACATAATTCCCACCCCTTTTAACATGAGACCACACTACAGAACTAAAATTGGAACTCAAAAACAAAACGTCTTCTAAAATACTATCAAAATCAGACAAGAAAATAGCTGCTTTGGAAAGACGAGTAACAATTACTTGACTATCCGACTCTAGGACAATGTGTTCATAGCCATAACGCTTAGCCAACTTGATTGCAAGGAGAAGAGTTTTGCATTCCGCAATTTCGGGAGACCACCATGCTCGGATTCTTCGAGACGTCGCAAACAAAACTTCACCATGTTCATTCCTTGCCACCGCACCCATGCCAACCCACCCCTCAACTGCCAGTGATGCGTCCGAGTTACTTTTCACAACACCCGAAGGTGGAGGGAACCACTTGTGAGCACTAGAAGAGAATCGCGGGACTGAGCTCTTATACACTTGCTGGGAGTATACGGTCTGCTCGGTAACCATTCTTTCCAACCGAGCCAAGAGAACATCATTTGGAGTGGTGTGCCCTTCGAACACTTTGCGGTTGCGTCCCGTCCACACTATCCATAGCAAGAGTGCAGCTCTTTGGCGCTTCAAAGCCTCCACTCCTCGCCAGCCCAGCAAAATATCTCTCCAATTCAGTCCCATATTTTGAATCATATGGCTACCGCCACTATTCACCCATAAATCCTGAACCCGAGTACATTGGACAAGTGCGTGAGCACTCGTTTCTTCAGCACTAACACACCATGGACAAGAATCATCTTCCAACATGTGCCTATACTTGAGCAAGGATCGTGTAGGTAGAGTATTTGAGCAAAGTCTCCATAGAAAATGTTTAGCCTTCGGGGGAATCTCCATACTCCAAATATCCATCCATACCTCATGTAAGTTCTCCAAATTCCCTCCCTTCCCTAGCATATACGCTGTTTTTGTGAAATACAACCCGTCTTTTGAATACGCCCAAGTAAGAGAATCTTGAGGAACTCTCACACTTAAAGGTATAGCAAGAATGCGTTGTTGATCTCTCTCATTAAAATGAAGTGAAATAAGATGATTATTCCATTCCATTCTAGGGAAAACAATTAAATCACTAACTTTACTAACCTCATGAACTTGCGGGCTAGTGATAAATCTTCCCTCCTCCCCCTACCACCCATGGATCGTCCCAAATGCTCACTGATTGGCCATCTCCAATTCTCCACAGAACCCCTTCCTTTACCAATGCCTTCGCACTCCAAATGCTTCTCCAAGAATAACTCCTTGCATAACCCAAAGAAGCCTCAAGAAACGACTTTTTTGGATAGATTAATTGCTTATTTATATTATATTAATCATCCATTAATCATGTTTAGCCCTAGATTAATTATAAATTTCAGATTTTTATGTTTACATTCCATGATTAGTGAGTAGTCTCATATCTAGGGTTTGGATGAAAGTATGAATTAGGGTTGTCATTGATTGTTAATATAATTGTGATCATTTAATGATGATTATGCATTGATCTTGGTGTTTTGAGACCTTAGGACAGATATTAATCACATTTATGCTTTGGTATTTTGATTACAATTATTCTTAATCGAATTTTGAACTCATTTATCATCCCCATGAATCAATTTAATTTCTAGGCCAAGATATTGGGTATAAATTAAGGGGATCCTTCTATTAGGGATTTTCCGTACTTATTTGATCTCTTAAACAATTGACTAAACACTATTCGAGAGAGGATTTAGTTGATTGATTAAGCGATTATTCTTAAGGACCATTCGTGAGAAGACTCAAGTATTTTAGAGGAAAACTAAACCTTGCATAATTGTCGCCTTTGAATAACAATTGCATTAATGATCATTATTCCGTTTTGATTCATTCTAGTAGCCTTAACTCTAGTGTTTCCCTTATTGATATTTACACTCATATTTTATCTGCTAGTTTGTTTGATCTTAGTTAGTTATTAGTTGTTACAAAACCATTTTCAAACCCCCAAATACTCTTCAATTAGGTAATTTAAACTTGTTTGACTTTAATTAATCCCAATTTCCATGTGGATCGACCCTTGACTTGCCTTTACTACATTCTTAGTAATTGCTTGTTAGGTGACATAAATATTGTTTGAAAAGTGATTTTTGGTGCCTTAACGACACACTAAAAGCCTCTTATCAATGATTCGACCATTATTCACATTAATCTCCTTTAGTCTTACCGTAAATTAAGGATTAATCGTAGAACAATTTTCTCTTTGTGGGCTCGACCCTGACTTGCCCTACTACATAGTTAGGACTTAGGAGGTTAGTTAGGACTTATTTTTGTTAGGTGCGCGACACGCCTATTAAATTTTGGCGTCGTTGTCGAGGAGATTGTTTGTTTTATCTAGTTTTTATTGTTGGTGAGACTAGACTGTATATAATTTTTTTTTCTTTTTCGTATCATGGAGTCATATTATTATTTTGATGGGGATAATTCTTCTGATAGCAAAATAGTCATAATTCTTGTGGTTCTCATGTTTATAGTTTTGATGCATCACATCAAAATTCTCCCAATTTTTGCATGAGTTCTCATGAATTACCTTATATGCTCCATGAATCCCATATACAGTTTAGTAATTCTAGAGCAATTTTTTTCTTTTCCTCAATATGAGAATGAATTGTTTTGGAAATACTATTATAGACTTGGGAACTTTATTGGTCCTAACCATGAAATTGAAATTTGGGATATGTGCTTAGTGATTTATGAGGGTTTAAATGAAGAAACCAGGGAGGTATTTGAGTATATGTCTAATGGACGATTTCTAGCCCAATCACCTGATCATTGTTGGGATTTAATTGAGTAGTTGGCTAAGAATAATTATGAGTGGGATATGTCTTTATCAATTATACCAACCCCTTCATCCTAGATGTATATTACAACACCTTATTATTCTTCGAATTTTCACTCTACTTCTCATGCTATTTCTTTGTGTGACGTGACATTAGTAAATGGTTGCAAACCCTCTCCCTAATATGTTTATGATTACTCTACTCAAAATTCTCATCTTAAACCATAATTTTATAAGGGTTTTTCTACGTTATACCCTTGTGTTTCTTTGATTTCTATGTTGTACCCCAATATTTTTGAAATTCCATATGATACCCTTAAATTTACCAGATTTATGCACTTTGTCCTTACTATTAACTCGAAGGCAAATATTTTGTGTACAATCTGTAATCTAATGAACTAATCTTGCTTATAAGATGTGTCCTTTAATAGTAAAACTATAAGCAAGTTAACATAGTTCCTAAAGATCACAAAAAGGTAACAAAATTTATGGCACCTAGTCGGCAATCAGGCACTATATATTAAAAAAGCTAAGTTTAAGGGTACAATGTAGAACTTTTAAACGATTGGGGTACAACATAGAAAATGAAAAAACATAGGGGTATAATGTAGAAAATCCATGATGATGATGATGAGGCAAAAATAATAGGTGAAAACTATTGGGATGATGATCAGATTGAAAAAAAGACCAATGTGATGAATGTTTTATGGGAGGAAGAAACAATGGTTGAAATTCTCTCTTTAGAGTTTATTCTACCCTTTCGATTCTATCCTTGATCTCAATTCAAGGTTACTCAAGTTCTCTACTACAATGCTTATCCTCCTAACCGACGCTTTATTATCTTCAATGGTATCTTTTCGGATGGCTTTGGCAAGCTTGAAAGTTGCAATCAAAGTCATTACAACAATCAAGAGTCCAACGGAGAAGAATTTTCTACTCTTTTTGCTTGTATGTCGGATTTAGTTTGTCTTCTAAGTCTTGTAAGGGAACTTGTTACTTTGTCTTGTTTGTTCTTGAAAGGGCATTAAACTGCCTTCTAGTTTAGGTTGTATTTCCTTAAACTTTATTAATGATAGATGAAGCCAGTGTAGAAAAAAATAAAGTCTTTGTAGGTTCCACATATTGTTTTTCAGTCTCATGTTCCTTTCTCTCGAAAACTTGATCTCATTCCTTCTTCCTTATATCCTCCATCGATCCTTATTCCCCCTTTTTGTATGACTCTTGTGATCGTGTAACTGATGTACAATCAGTTTATATACTTCCTTTTGAGTCATAAAAATACTAACAAATTTTCTTTTTCTTACTCTTATAAGTATAAGGGGAGAATAAAAAATTATGGAGGGTGTGCTATTAATAAAATTTGTGTTGATCATAACTAAACACGTCTACATGGTTGCTTTGCTTCCCCATTTTTGTTAATGAAACAGACGTGCTTCTCTAATCTACTTACACATGTCACTCAAAGAATTCTTAAAAACATTGACTGATCATCCATTCAATCATTCATCCTCCCTCCTCTCTTTGCCATTCCCTCCAAAATAAACTCTCCCACAAAACCAATTTCCATGGCAGACAAAGATATTATTCAACCAGATTGGTCCGAAATCCCAGATGATATCCTCCTCAAAATCACCCAACTCATCACAATATACTCCGACTACATTCGCCTCCGAACAGTTTGCCTCAAATGGCGTACCACATTACCTTCCACTCCACCTCACACTCTCCCATGTCAACTTCCATGGCTTCTCCTCCCTCCTTCTCATCCCTCTATCACCCCTCACTACAACACCACCATCACCTCCACCTCGTCTCGCCGAACCGTGTACAACATAATCAATGACAAGCTTTACTCTTTGTTTCTTCCTGAATCATCCTACCCTCGACGAATCCTCGGCTCTTCCCATGGCTACTTAATCATCACCTCCGCCGGCCCCGAAATCTTCTGCTTCAATCCACTCACCAAGCTGAAAGTTTTCCTCCCACCTCTGTCTTCCCTTCCTGGAGTTATCTCCTTTAGTTTTTCCAATGTTGGCAGAGAATACTTGATTGAAGATCAGATAACAGGTCATAGTTATCCTCTTGATTTGAAGCATATGAGGGATGATTTTATTAGGAAGATCATTCTCTCTTCTCCTCCTTCTAATGGGTCTAGTTCATTCGCCTTTGCGATTACAACTTCTTTTCGTAGTAAAACCACTGAACTGGTTTTCTGTACAGTCACTGAGGACTGTTGGGTTTGGGTTCCGGTTTCGGATTTTAATGCTGAAGATGTGATTTATTGTGAGTCTAAAGGGTTGTTTTATGCTGTTAATAATAATGGGGATGTTGGTGGTTTTTGTATTGGTGTTGGTGGGGTTTGTGAGTTAACAATGTGGCAGACTGCGAATATGATACCGGGTGATCTACGGTACTTGGTGTTGCTTGATGAGGAATTGCTGCTCCTAATCCGCCGTATGAGCTCAGAAGTTGATTTAAGAACATACTGTGAGTTGTACCGGACAGTCGGTTTCGAGGTTTATCGGTTTCATGAGTATGAACCGGAGAAGGTTTCATGGGAGCCGGTGAAGAGCTTGGGTGATAAGGTGGTGTTTGTAGGTGAGAGTGCATCATTGGCGTTGTCAGCGTCAGATTTTCCTGGGTGTAAGAGGAATTGCATATACTTTACAGATGATCATTGTAAGAGTAATGATGTTGGGATGTTTGATTTAGGGGAAGAATGCATTGATCCGTTGCCCTGTTTTGCAGAGGATGCAAGCTTACCTTTGCAGTGGGAACCACCTATATGGATCACTCCTAATCCTCAGTAGCTCAACTAGAACTTTCTTTCTTTTATTTACAACATCTGAAATGCAAGTGAATCATGTTGAAATCAATGTGTTAAACGATTCAGCAAATGTAGTTTATGTGGCCTTTCTCGAGAAATTTGATTTGAATCCAGTACTTAGTGATTTACTCCTTTGTGCAACATCTAGCCTTAATAAGATGATGTCAACAATGTTATGGTTAATGGTTTAAAATCTAACCGTATTTTGCCTTTTAGAGGTATAAGGCAAGTAGACCTCCTCTTCCCATACATTTTAATCTTTTGCTTTGAGTGTCTATCTAGATCCATCCATGGTGCTTGCTCTACAAACTCCTGACTCCTTTCAAGTTTAGAAGGGGGAAAGTGAAAATCTCTCACCTTATATTAACGGATGACTTAATTCTATTTGGAGAGCTAATCGTAACATTTTCACCACCATGAAATCCGTGCTTGAAAACTTCTTTGAAAAATCCGGCCAAAAGATAAATGAAAAAAAAAGATCTCTCCTATTTTCCCCAAATACCTCTCATTTTATAATTGATGCGTTTGAACAAGACCTTTGTTTTCCTCTCACCTCCAAGAAACCATCAAATTAAGTTTAGCTTCATCATTGAAAATTGTCAAAAAAAGCTATCCAATTGGAAATCAAAGGCCCTTTCTAAAGGTGGCAGAATGATCCTAACAAAACAAGATACTTAATGCATACCATTGACTTCCATGCCTCCATCAAGGTAAAACTGGATTATATCCGTAGTAACTACTTTTTGGGTGAGAATGGTGAAAGTACTTCGTACCATGCAAATTAATCATTACAGTTTGACTTTCACACATGCTAATATATTAACCATTAATACATTTGATAGCTTATTAGCAAAAATCATATAAAGTCTATATTTTGAAAATATACTCACGCCCCGTTTGGTAATCGTTAATAAATGGTGGTAATGCGAATGAATTTTTTTACTTGGTAGTAAAAAACTATTATTTTTTGTTTTTTTTTAAATAAGAACCCTCTTATGGTGAGAACCACTAAAAATAAGCAAAAACTTTATAAAATGACCAAAAAAAGTACAAAAATGATAAAAAGTATAAAATTAATAGAAAACATTAAATGTGCAAAAACATAAAATCAGCAAAAATGTAACATGACAAAAACGTAAAATAAACATAAAAAGGTTAAATGAGCAAAGACATAAAATGAGCAAAGCGTAAAATGAGAAAAAACGTTGTGAAATCAGTATAAAAATGTTAAATGAGCAAAAACATAAAATAAGCAAAACATAAAATGAGCATAAACGTTGTGAAATGAGTAAAATTCTCGTAAAATGAGAAAAAATGAGCGGTCCTCACCATAAGGGTGGTTCTCATATGAACTTAAAAAAACCATATATATATATATATATATATATATATATATATATATATATATATATATATATATATATATATATATATATATATATATATATATATATATATATTACGTGGATGGATGGAGCGGGTGATGGGTAAAAAAATAAAAATCATCCATAGCCGACCGATCCATCACCCGATCCACCCATCACCTGCCAATCACCCACTTCACCGCGGGTTTTGGCCCATTTATTCGGAGCGGGTGGATTTATAATCCACTCATCCATGGGTAATTGTCAGCTCTAAATTTTCATTACCACTTTTTACCACCTTCAAGGTGATATTGGATGGGAATGAAAATTTAAGAAGAAAAATAGACACTTTCAGATAAAATTAGTAGTGCTTGTTTCAATTTCTAATTTCACATTTTTCATGATTTGCCTAGAAAAATCGTGTCATCATCATTTATTAATTATTAGAATTAGTTTTTTTCCTTTGCTTATTCAACCCAAGGGTTGACTTAGTCATACATTTAATTCTCTTTCACCCATTCTTCTACATTTTCTCTCCTAAAATCAACTTTTTCCCAAAAACAGTTATTGAAATAAACAAAAAGTCTTTACATTCTTCTTTGATTTTACTTGCCTTAATTCCCCTGAAAAAATAGAATCAACCACTATATTTTGAGATGAAGGGAGTATAATCTAACAATAACATACAAAAATTATAAAGTTGAATGTAAAAGAAAATTTTATAACTGTACATAATATCTATGCTCCAAGTATCAATTAATCAAAGTTTTAATCTTAATTAGCCATATATTTGTTTTTTTAATCAAAATTACAATTATGTCCAAAATGCTAATAAGAGTCTCAGTCCTGGTCCACATCTATACACTCTTATGTGTAGCACAACCACAAAATTTTGTAGGATCATTTTTTGTTGGTCAGGCTACCTATTGATGTATTAATGATGTTATAAACGCTCTCTTTCTGGTGATTCTAGCACATGATTAGTTTATGTCTAGACAACTAGGGGTGTGCACCGGTCAAGAACCAGACCGGACAGGGATTGGAATGGACCGGGACCGGAATTCCAAAATTTTTCGGACAGGGGACCATGCCGGAATTATTCGGTCCAGAACGATCCGGACATGAAAATTCCGGTCCAGTCCGATTTTGGACCGGAATGGACTTGTTTTTTTTTTTTGCGGATTCAACAACATATTTATATCCATTGAGTTGTTTGTGCGCACCAATGTTTGTCCAAAACTTAATAATAAGTTCAATACACTAATTTGTAACCTCAAGTCCTCAATAATCCAACTTAATACATAATAATTAATTTTAAAAGTCATCACTATAAAAAAAGAATTAACTTTAAAAGTCCAAGTTCTTAAGTTAAGACAATACTAACTTAATAAACTACATAATATCTTCAAAATAACTTGGCAATCACAAATCTTCAAGATTTTCTTCTTTCTCCAATTTCCATCATACAAAGGAGTCCACAAAAACGACATCATTGTCCAAATCATCACATTGCACATCTAGATCTAGTCATGAAAAAAACAATTGATTAATAGTTAAAATGAAAAACTAAGAGATATGAAAAAATAGAAGTAAGAAAAAATAAAATAGCATTACCTTTCTCAATTTCCTCCAACTCAATTATATTTTCCTCCACATCAACTCCCAACATTCCCTTTGATCTAAGCCAATCTTGTGTACAAATTAAAGCTTGAACCATCTTACAAAAAAATGAAATAAAATTATAACACATTCAATCTATAAAAAAAGATAGAGTAACTTATTTTCCATGAATAAAATGTATTACATTAGCGGCCCATTTGGTAGTTGGTTATAAATGGTGGTAATGGGAATGAATTTGTGTGTAAATTTGTGAAGAATATCATTGTCCATTCCCATGGTAATGCTAATTTATCCTAAAGTGTCTAATTTTCTTCTAGAATTTTCATTCCCATCCAATACCACCTTGTAGGTGGTAATGAGTGGTAATGAAAATTGCTTCCCCTTGGAGACAAAAACATAAGTTTAGGGGTGAGATTGCTTGCCCATAGAGAAAAAATGCATCCCCATGGAGATTTTAAGGGTGCTTCCCTAATAACACTACATTTAAATTTCATTCCCATTACCGCAATTTATTAACGACTACCAAACGGACCGTAGGAGTCAAGGAGTCCTAAATGGATCAAGATGACGACCTCGCGTACTAAAAGCGGATTTCGATGCAACGGTGGACAAAAGGGTGGCTAGTATGTCACGAGCCATGCGTGAAACAATTGGATAACAGTGCCCATTACGAGCCCACCAAGATATTGTATCCAAATCTTCTTCCTCACTATCTAGTTGTTCATTTAAATACCTTTCAAACTCACTCCTCACATATCCACTCGATCCTTTCAACCTCTTTGCTCTATCTATAAGACTTCTCATGTAATTGACTCCCCCTCCTATGTTATCATCATCCACATCAATTGACATAGATTCCCCACTTTGTCCACCTTGAGGAATAGAAGAAGAATACATAATTCTATACTCATCAAATAAAGTATAAGCATATTCCTTCACATGATTAGCAAGCTCCAAGCCCCTTTCTTTTCCATACATGTCACAAAGTATCAATTCAACAACCACCAATTTGGAGTGAGGATCAAGAAGCACAACAATATAGAAAAATATATTCATTTTGTCCACATTTCCCCGATATTTATCATACTTTGCTTTCATTGCAAGGCCCATGGCTTAGAAATCCAAATCATAATGTTTTATGATTTTATCCATTTGTTCAACATATCATAAATGGCAGCAATCTCAAATAAACCTTTATTACTCGTCACATAAAGAGAACCTGAAATACGACGAGTTAAACGGTAAAATCCTTTCAAAAACACTACCAATCTCTCTAATTTTTTCCAATCATCACATTCCGGAGGCCTTTCATTATCCTTCACACCCTCCCCATCAGGAAGAGATATTCCACTAAAGACACGTTGAAATTTCAAAGCTATATCTAACATTGTGTAGGTTGAGTTCCATCGAGTGGGGACATCAAATGACAAATAAGACTTGCTTTGTATATTTGCCTTTGAAACAAGTTTCTTAAACCTAAGTATTCTTGCAAGGGAAATTTTAACATACTTCACAGCATTTCTAACCCTATCAATGCATACACCATGCTCCCTAATGCCATCCCACACAATGAGATTAATAATATGAGCAATGCATCTAACATGAACAAATTTTCCAACACTAACACAACCAGTTCGTTGAACCATTCTTTTCAAATGAGCACAAGCAAGATCATTAGAGCTAGCATTGTCAACTGTAACGGTAAAAACTTATCCTCAATACCCCAAGACTCTAAGCATGCCTCAACTGCTTTACCAATGGCCTCAGCATTATGACTAGAAATTGGACAAAAAATGATTATCTTTTTATTCAATTTCCAATCGTTATCAATGAAGTGAACAATGAGACATATATAGTTAATTCTTTGAATTCATGTCCAAGTATCAGTTGTCACACAAATTGTTTGACAACTCCTTAAAGTTTCTTTCAACTTTGCCTTTTCACTAAAGTCAAGTTGCAAACAATCACGAGCAATAGTAGTGCGAGATGGAATGTGAAATCTAGGACAAGCAACTTGCACAAAATGCTTAAAACCTACTTTTTCCACATGCTTAAATGGGAGCTCATCAACAACGATCATATGAACTAATGCTTCCCTAACATCTTTCACATTAACAGTCCCATACTTCAACTTCCCATCCTCATTATCTTTATCTCCTTCCCCGGATTGAAAAATAGCTCACTTTGCTTTGCTTTACCCTTTTCTTTATTAACAGGATTACCAAGACATCTATCACAATGATTCTTAACATTCTTTGATCCATTAAGATTACCATCAGCAGCAAATTTTTTTCACAAAACTTACATTCAGCTCGTAGTTTTCCATCTTCTAAGAACTCGATGAAATGTTCCCAATAAGTTGCTTTCCTCTTACTCTTTGTTCTAACCAAGTATTGCCGCTGTTCTTTTAGGTTTTTCTGTGGAGGTAAGGACTTGCGCAACTCTTCCATATCCGTGTTGGTAGCTGCATCTGATAATGTTTGTGCAGTTTGATCAGAAGAATAGTCGGGTTGCCTTTTGGATTGGGAGCTCTCCATCTACAATATAACATAAGCAATAAGTAAGGATCAAAATAACTTACATATATAAACTATAACATAATATATAGAATATGAATAAATTTTACATTGCAAGAATGTGAATTCATTGTTGACCTCTTGAGAAAGTTAATGTATGTTCAAGAACATAAACATTAATCTATCTGGAAAAAATCTCTATTTAAGTGTTAACTTCTAATCCAAGTATTCATTAATCATTATCACTTTGTAAGTGTTAGATTGAAGTTGGACAAATATATATATTTCATGAATAAATACTCAGCTAGCCCAAACCACAAGTCCACAAGACAAGAATTCGAAATATAATACTAACACGTATAAATATAGATATTTCATAGATTGAGTTCGAAATTAACAGAAAAAATCAACATAATAATTCGAAATATGATACTAACATGAATAAGTATAAATATTTCATAGATAGAATTCGAAATTAACATGAATAACAACATAATAATTCGACATATAATACATACTAACATAGTAACATGAATGAATATAAATTTCATAGTATATGAATTCATAACTTGAAATTTAAATAATTCAAAATATAATATTAGCATGTATAAATATAAAATTTCATAGTATATGAATTCAAAATTAACATCAATTGAAAGATAATAATTCAAAATCAATGAAACAAGCATTCGAAAATTGAAATTAATGGATAAATAAGGATTCAAAAAAATATAATAAAATTGCAAATAACATGAATTCATAACTTGAAATTTAAATAAAGGTTCGAAAAATACAAAAGTGAGAAGAGGAATTTACCCTTAAATTCGCCTCGCCAGTGTTAGACGGTGGTCGGACGTCACTCATGCGGTCAACGGTGGAATGCGGCCAACGGTCGCCTGCCGTCGTGACTCGTGCGTGCCGTCGTGGCTGAGAGAGGAAGAATTTAGGGGGTTTAGGAGAGAGAAGAGGAAAGGAGGCTGAGAGAGTGAAGGAAACCTAGGATTTCTTAGTTTTTAAACTTTTGTTTGGCTGGACACTTACTGTTACTGAATCAGGCACTAGGTAGGCTGCAGTGAAATTATTTAAATTTTTTTTATGGATTCCGGTCCATTCCGGTCCGGACCGAAAAATTCCAGGTTTTATCCGGACCGAAAACCCAAAATCCATGATTTTTGTGGACCGGGGACCGGAATCAACCGGTCCAGATTTAGGTCCCGATCCCCTTTTGCACACCCCTACTACTCTACCAGAATAGATTCAAGGTATTTAGAGGGGAGGAGTTTTAGAAGTTCGAAAAACTTATCTCTTTACTTCCAACCATACATTGCAGTCTTTATACTTCGTTGTTCAGGTATCCGGTTTTTAATACCAAAGGAGAAATAGTAGGAATGCTAAATTTTGAGTTTGATTTAAGTGACATTGCTTTTCAAAATACAGTGCTCAAAGAGTTCTTGAGAAAAGCATTTTTCCTGTTCGGTCCGATCCGGTTTTTGAAATTCTATAGACTGTAATTTTTCGGTACAATCTGGTTTTGGACGGTTGGAT
The DNA here is from genome assembly GCA_947648045.1 of Beta corolliflora. Classification (NCBI taxonomy): domain Eukaryota; kingdom Viridiplantae; phylum Streptophyta; class Magnoliopsida; order Caryophyllales; family Amaranthaceae; genus Beta; species Beta corolliflora. The sequence goes on from CANSZD010000853.1 coordinate 1,062,469, forward strand.
CGAAATCTTTAATGTTTTCAAAAAAAAATTATGTCTTGATTTGATTTAAGCATATTCATAAGTTCGATGCATTAAAATTAAATAATTCTAAAGACAATAATCCTAAAGGCCTTGGATCGTACCCTTAAAATTATTATTTGCTACAAAAAATAAACTGAAATTCCTGTCTACCTATTCGGATCGTAAAAGTTTAGGTTTCGATTGGATCATACCGGATGTTTTAACTTTCCATATATAAAAATAGAAAGAGATAGACTAGAACACATCTCTTATGTCGATGACACCAAAGGAATATTAAATAAATGGAATTGGGATATGAATGGAATATAATGAAAACCCAGAATCACAAATTTTTATGGACTGAATTTCGGTTTTGGTCCACATCTAACACCCCTATGTGTAGCACACCCACAAAGTTTTGTACGATCATTTTTTGTTGGTCGTGCTGCCTATCAATGTATTAATGATGTTAATCTCCCTGTTCTTGGGGATTCTAGCACATGCTTACCGTATCTCCCTACGACGTTAACAACTATTCCACATGGATAGTTTCAAGTTATTTACTAGGGAGGAGTTTGGAACTTTAAATAACTCAACTCTTTACTTCCAATCATACAGTGCAGTCTTTTAAATTCTGGGACGGATTATTCTGTGATTCCGGTATTTAATACCAAAGGAGAAATAGTAGGAATACTAATTTTTTGAGTTTGATTTAAGCGACATTGCTATTCAAAATACAGTGCACAAAGAGTTCTTGAGAGAAGCATTTTTTACAATTCGGTCGGATCCGGTTTTGGAAATTGTGTGGACTAGAATTTTTTCGGTCCGATCCGGTTTTGGACAAGTTAGACCGAAATCTGTATTTTAAAAAAAAGGTTATGTTTTGCTTTGATTTAAGTATATTCATAAGTTCGATATAATAATCTTTAATAATTGTAAAGACAATAATCTTAAAGGCAATAAAGATTAGATTTTTTGCTTTTTAACTTTATAAATTTTAAACTTTATTTAACCCTTGAAATTTTTATTTTCTTAAAAAATAAATCGAAATTTCGGTCCACCTATTCGGATCGGAAAATTTTGGGTTTCGACCGGATCGTATCAGAAACCTCGAATCACAAATTTTAGTAGACTGAATTTCGGTCCTGATCCACATCTATACACCCTATGTATAACACACCCACAAAGTTTTGTAGGACCAATTTTTGTTGGTCGTGATGCCTATCAATGTACTAATGATGAAACTCTCCCTGTTCTAGGTTATTATAGCACATGCTTAGTTTATGTCCATACGATATTAACAACTAACCTTATTTTTATGGTGAATTTTCATTACAAGAGGGAGAGGATTGTTATTTGTTAACTTGTCATATATCCATGTATTTTTTTGTGATGGTTTCATTTTGTGCCAATAAAGTGGTTATTCCACTAACTGTTTTAGAAAATTATATGGTTGTCTGGATTTTATACAATTGAGCGAGCTGAGTCAAAAGGTGAAACCAATAATTTGGATTTTACAAGCTACTGATCAATTAAGGGGGAAGAGGGTAGAATTTTATTGTACTGGATTTTCAGTTCATGAGAATGGACTCTTAATGACCAGTGCTAGTGGCTTAGATGGAATCTCCCAGTTAAAAATTAAGGGCCGTAGGCTTGACTCTAATGGTTTTTCCTATAAACCGAAAGTAGTGTATTCATGCGTCGTAATTTGGGACCTTATGTTGCTACAAGTTGATATAGGAGATGATAGCGAAGTTGAGAAGCTTGCATGTGATAGAGTTTAAGCTGATGGTGAGACCATAATGTGTGTTACACGCTCACAAAGTCTTGTAAGATCTTTTTTTGTTGGTCGTGCTACTAACGATGTATTAATGATGTTACTCCCCCTCTTCCTATTGATTTCTGATGTTATAGTTTTATACCTACTTTTCTCCCCGCTTCTTTGTTGAAATGCGTGCTAATAGGCTCTTAGGAGCTATTTTATACTAACATCTTCCATCTAGTTGTGGTTTTGTGTTATATGATAGTTTTCAGGTTTTAGGGAATTATTTCCCTATTTTCTGCTATTTTTGATGCCACAATGGATTGGAGAGAGTTAGGAGGCACGTGTATGAGTTCCCAAGGCCCGAAGCTAGTTCCCAAAGCCTTCGGGTGTGAAGAGATTTGAAGCCTTGGCGTCAAGTGCCAAGGGAGCTCCATTTGAAGGGCCGCCCGATCTGGTCGGGCGACAACCGCCCGATCGGGCGATCACTTTTCTCCAAACGCTATTTCTCTCGGGCACGATCGGGCGTATGTTGCCCGCTCGTAATTCGCTGATAGCGCCCGATCGGGCGCCCTGCTCTCCTAAGCCCGATCGGGCGGTTGACCCGGAAGCTGAAATTCGGACTTTTTTATTTCCTTTTTTGTTCTTTTTTAGGAGTTAGTATAAATAGCCTTGTAAAATATTTGGCAAGGACCTTTTTTCTGATTTTTATTTTACATTCATTAGTTTCTCTAAAATCTAGTTTTCTCTCTCTAGTGCTAATTATTGCACATTGGAGATTATTCAAGTTCAATTCAAGTTCTTCATTTTTCTTTTCAATTGGTAATCGTCTCTTTCATAGTTCTTGTTTACTTTCAAGTATTTGTCTCTTATTATTTTTAATTGCTTCAAACTATGAGTATTCAATAGTTATTGTTTGTGCTTTCTTTGCCATGAGTGAGTAGATTCATCTCTAGGGCTTAGTGAGGAAAGCCATGTTTATGCCATGATTTATTGTTCTTGATTCCTTTGATATTTAGGTTGTGGTTAGAGCAATTCTAGTGTGATTCATTTTTAATCTGCGATTTATGTTAGTGTACAATTTCATGAATCGTTTCTGGCTAATAATTGTTTGCATTGATCAAGATCCTACTTTTAGAGGCCTAGAACACACTAGTGAGTCTGATTATGTGATGTGACCATACTGCATATGTTGCCTTGAGAGTGTTAAGACCCGACCATTGGATTAACGCCTACTCTAATTGCTCGACCCTATACCTAAGTATTATTAGTTTTCTGAACCTTCCTGATTGGTATAAGCATGATGGACCGATCGAACGCCCTAGACCTTTAATTATTTGATAAATTTCCATCTCTTGTGATTTAGTTTATTTTAGCTTAGTTATTAATCAGTCAACAACTTTTCTGTTTGAATAGTTGAGTAATTGAGCATTAATCTGTAGAATTTCTCTCCCTGTGGATCGACCTGTATTTGCTAAGTATCTGCTAACAACAGACACCGTGCACTTGCGGTAATATTTTAAAACCCACCAAGTTTTTGGTGCCGTTGCCGGGGAGATGGCTAGTTCTATAGCTTTTTGATTAATTATTTAAACTATTCCTACTGTCTCATTGGAACTTCAAGTTCCAATTGAGGCAATCTCACTGCACATTTTTCCTTTGTTTCTTTTGTGCACGAGTCTAAAAGAAGAGTACTCCAATCCCAACCGATCCTCATCTTGAGAAAACCATCGAGCAACTCAAAAAAGCAACAAAAGAAGAAGAAGCGGCCGCTAATCGGGGAAAATCCATGGAAGAACCAACGAAATCAATCATGCCTCCTAAGTCATTGAAGTCTTATGGGGTACCTTCCCCCTAGCAATGTTCCCACAGCCCTACTATGCACGACATACAAGCGGCCAACTTTGAAATCAAGCCTGTCCTCATTCATATGATCCAACAGAACCAGTTTGGAGGGCATCCATCTGAAGACCCTGCAAATCATTTACAACGGTTTCAACAACTCTGTCGTACCGTTAAGCATCAAGGGGTCACTCCTGATCAGTTGAAGGTCATGGTATTTGAGTTCTCTTTGAAAGACAAAGCACATAAATGGTTGAATGATGTCACAGAAACGGAATGGAGTGCTATTTCTGAAGCATTCTTGAAAGAGTACTACCCTCCTACCAAAACTGCAGAAATCAGACATAAACTTGCTACCTTCCAACAAGAACCTGATGAGACATTGAAAGAAGCATGGAATAGGTTCAAGGACATGCAGAGAGAATGCCCACACCACAATCTTGACAAGTGGTTCATCACCCAAGCATTCTACAATGGTCTACAACCCCATATCAATAGTACTAATATAAGGTGGATAAGGTTATGTGACAATATAAGGTGCAAATATTGATTTCTGGAATACAACCCCAATATTGATTTCTGGAATTCTTCTTTGATATGTTATGTGGTTGGTGCAAATCCACCAGTTCAAGTAATGTAAGGATTTTTAAGGAGGATTTGGAGACAATATAAGGTGGATAAGGTTGCTCTTGTTAAGAAGGGAATATTCTTAGTTCGATTTCCAGCTATGGACTCGAGAGATACAGTTTTCACAGGGCATTATTTCTTTGATAAGAAACCTTTGATAATGAAGCCATGGATGCCTGATATGGATTTTGAGAAAGAAAACTTGAAAACAGTACCAATTTGGGTGCAATTGAAATTAAACCTGAAATATTGGGGTGAGAAATCTTTACATAAGATTGTTGCTCAAGTGGGGGATCCTATCAAGAGGGATGATGCTACAAGGAAACGGGACAAATTACAATATGCTAGGGTTTTAGTAGAAATGAAGTTGGATGGGAAATTCCCTGATTCTGTTTAATTTTGGAATGAAAATGGTGATCTAACTGAAGTGCCTGTGTTGTATGAATGGAGACCAAGTTACTGTCAACACTGTAAGATCATGGGACACTCAAGTTCTGAATGTAGATTCAACGTGAAGCAGGTTTGGGTTCCTAAAAGATATGCCCACTTCAACCAAGTCGGGTTCAAGACATGAGTCTTGGTCCCTACTCCTGTGGTAGAAGTCTCTACTGTCTCTGAACCAATGCAGTAAGTTCCAGCTCAGGAGAAGAGGCAGGATGTGGATCCTGAAGGCTTTCAAAGAGCATTGAAGCCTATTAGGGTAAGATCATCCACTGTCAAGTACACTGATATTTAAAATGCATTTGTTGTTTTGAATGTGAATGAGCAGCATGAGAAACATCTGGAAAAAGCAAGGCAGGGAGTGATTACATCACAAGGAGGGGGAGATTCTCCTATCAGCAATGGATAAAGTGTTATGCTGGAATGTAAGAGGCATCAATACAATCAAGAAACAGAATGATGTGAAAAGATATATTCACAGCATGTCTGTTGGTATTGTTGCTCTCTTAGAAACAAAAGTCAAGACTCACAATCTTGGCAATGTATATCAAAGACTTTTTAGTGGTTGGTGCTTTACCACTACTAATAGTTTTTATGAAGGTGGGAGAATTATATTGGCATGGAAGGCAAGTAGTTTTATGGTCAATATAATAAAGGGTTCTAGTCAATTTCTACATTGTTTTCTAGAACCAACTAGTGGTAAAAAAGGTTTTTTCTGTACCTTTATATATGCTTTTAATGAGAGAATTAAAAGAGAGGAGTTGTGGAAGGATTTGATGATATTGAATACATATGAACCTTGGATAATGTGTGGAGATTTCAACTGTGTGATGCACACAGAAGAGAGAGTAGGCTCTGAGGTTAGAGAAATTGAAGTTAGAGATATTAGAAACTGCATGATGAATTGTGATATGCATGATATAAAGAGTTCAGGTAATTTTTTTACCTGGAATAACAAGCAACAAGGGAGTCAGAGAGTGTTTTCAAAGCTAGACAGAATTCTAGCTAATCAAGTATGGCAGGACAATTATCCTACAGCTGAAGTTTCTTTCCATCCAGAAGGAGAATTTGATCACTCCCCTGCTGTTTTAGCAGTGTATGGTGATTCCTTTGAAGGCAAGAGACCTTTTAAATATTTCACAATGTGGAGATCATCTCCACAGTATGATGAAACTGTTAAAAAGGCCTGGGAACTACAAGTACATGGCACAAAAATGTACAAATTACTGAAGAAGTTAAAGGTCGTTAAAGTGGCTCTCGAAACAACTGAATAAAGAAGGTTTCTCCGAGATTCAAGCAGCAGATTTGAGAGCACACCAACGGATGCTTGAAGCACAAAAGCTAATGCATGATCATCCAAGAGAGGAGGCTTATGCAAATCGGGAATTAGTGGTTGTTCGAGAATATCATTATAAGCATAAGGCTTATATTGATTTTTGAATCAAAAAGCCAAACTAGCATGGATTAAAGATGGTGATGAGAATACACATCTTTTCACCAGAGTATCAAGGCTAGAAGATTACGGAATCAAGTATATTGCATACATGATGAAGTGGAGTCCGGCATGATACTCATGAGTCCGTTGCAAGTGCCTTTCTTACATATTATGAAAAGTTGCTTGGTGGTGAAATTGGAGCAAGAAAGCGGGTTATTCAACAACTTGTTCAAGTTGGCCCTTGATCAATGCGAACACACAACAATCCTGAATGCACCTTACAGGCGGTTGAGGTAAAACAAGCTCTGTTTTCAATTCTTGGGTGCAAAGCACCAGGTATCGATGGCTTTGGCTCTTATTTTTATAGAGATGCATGGCATATAGTGGGAAATGATGTTATAGATGCGGTTTTGGATGTGTTGCGGAATGGACAAGATGTTAAAGGAATTGAAAACCACGGTCATAACATTAATTCCTAAAACTAAATGTCCATCTAATGTATACGAATTTAGGCCAATTTCTGTTGTAACACATTATACAAATGTGTGACAAAAGTTTTATGTGCTAGACTCAGTGCAAGTGCTCCCCTCGATCTCATTATGGAAAACCGGGGTGGGTTTGTCCATGGTAGGTATATAGTACATAACATCTTGGTAATTTAGGACATGGTTAAGCAAGTATGGTAGGTGGAAAGTTAAGCCTAGTTGTCTTTTGGAAAATTAATTTACGAAGGCTTATGACTCGTTAGTTGGGAATTTCGCATGAAATGTTATTAGCTTTGGGATTTCCTTCGCATTCATAGAGTTGGTTATGAAGTGTGTTCGGACACCTATGTTCTCATTGATGATTAATGGCACAATGCAAGGATTCTTCAAATCATCCAGGGGGCTTAGGCAAGGTGATCCCATGGAGTATTTGTCAAGAATTTTGACAAAAATGAGTGAACTTGAGCAGTTTGAGTACCATCCAAGATGCAAAGAGGTCAAACCGACTCATATGTGTTTTTGCGATGATTTAATTCTCTCGTTGTAAAGGAGAATATCCATCTATATACTTGATGCTTAGAGCTTTTAAGCTATTCTCCGATACTTCGGATTAAAAGCTAACATTCACAAATCTGCCATGTATACTTGTGGAATGTCAAGAGAGGAGGTTCAAAGAGTGACTGATGCTTCTGGTTTAACTCATGAATCTTTGCCATTTAGATATCTTGGTGTACCAATTTGTGCCAAGAAAATATCTAATGCTCAATGTGAAGCTTTGATAGAGAAGATGACAGGGAGGATAAGAGTGTGGAGCTCTAAGAACTTATCATACACTGCCAGAGCACAGTTAATCAATGTTGTGTTGTTGAGTTTACATACTTATTCGGGCTCAAGTATTTATTTTGCCCAAGAAAGTATTGGTTGAAATAAACAAGATTTGTAGAGCATTTCGTGGGTGGTCGGGCTTTTTAGTCGAAAGGCGGCTCTATTGCTTGGGATAAATTGCGTTGTCCTAAATCTGCGGGTGGTTTGGGATTTAGGAACATTATGCTCTGGAATGTAGCTAGCATTGGAAAATATGTATGGGATGTCTCAACAAAACAAGACAGTGTATGGTTGAGGTGGATTCATGCTGTTTATATCATGAATGATTCATGGTGGGATTATAAGCCTAATTCAGGGGCTAGTTGGTATTGGAGGAAGATTTATTCTGTAAAAGAACAATTGAAACAAGTGATGACACAGCAGGAGTTGAATCAGATGAACACCTACTCAGTGGAAAAGGTGTATGATAAATTGGTGGATAATTAAGTAAGAGTGCATTGGGACACTACGGATGGAATAGGCTCGGCTTGCCAAAGCACAAGTTTATTATGTGGTTGGCGGTGCAATGTAAACTACGAGACAACTTGCTAGGTTGGCTAGAATTGGTGTTAGCGGCTACGAACAAGTGCCTCATATGTACCAGACTACCTGAAGAGCATCAACATCTCTTTTTTACTTGCCAGTTTAGTGTTAGTTGTTTAAATAACATTAAACATTGGTTACAAATGAATACTGCTGCATCAGAACTACATCAGATACTCAGATGGATCCAGCGTAGTAGGAAGTCCAAGTTCAAGAGAAACGTTTATATTGCATTTCAGCTTTGGTTTATTATATTTGGTATGCCAGAAATAAAGTGTACTGGGAACAATGTGTTCCTAGCATTAATGTAGTTTGTAAACAGATTCAGAATGTAGTAAGAGCTAGAATTTTGGCTGTAATGCCTAAGAAAATATCAAGGGCTGACTATGTATGGTTTACTAGTCTAAGGAGTAGCTAGGAAAAGCTGTTTCGATGTGAGTATTAGTTGTATCCTTCTCTAGATGTAAGTGTGTCCTAATCTTGAAGTTGTGAGGGTCCAACCTAGTTGGTTCGTCTACTTCTTGATTAGTTTAGGTTGTAATGGTGAATTATGGAATGAAACTAACTTACTTAGCAAAAAAAAAAAAAAACAAAAAAAATTATATAAGCCAACTCTTGAGGACTTTGGTGTCCACCTAAAATATTTATATTACCCATGCTCAACTAATATTTACTCATTCAAGTAGTACAAAAAGTGTTGATGTTTTAGTGATAAATTATATGCCAAAGATATTTTTTTTCTATTAATTATGATATTCTTACACTAATACACGCATTGCGTGCATATAATGTAAAGTATTATATTAATATAAGTATGTAACACTGCATAATAACCAATTATACCTAAAAAGGTAAGGTAATAACAATGTATTTATAAATAATTTTGATCCGTGTATTAATAAGTAACACAATCCAACTAGTATTAAACTGAAAAATATATGTTGTTATTGGAATTACATGAATGTACAAATGTAAGTGATAAGCTAATTTTGGATAACAATACTCTATGTAAGTTAAATTGATTTTTGAACCGAAACATCTAATTCAATTGAAACAAGTTGTTACCAGATGAAATCAATGAATGTATTATTAATCAATAACTTGTTCTTAGCTCATAGAAAGTAACAATATTGGATTTAAGTTCACATAAAGTCTAATAAATTCAGATAAGTTTTGATAAGTTTAAATAAACAAAAATAAGTTGAAAAAAAAACCTTAATATACCATTACTAATACTAATACTAAGACTAGTAATAATACGTATACTAATACTAATACTTATACTAATACTCATACTAATAAATAGTAATAATAATAATAATAATACACATACTAGTAATTAATAATAATAGTACAATTATAATACTAGTATTTCATAATAATAACAATAATTTATATCAAAAGAAGTTGTTATCTAAGGTACAATCTACAAGGGTCTTTTGAGTGCCAAATCGACCGTCGGATGAAAAAGATCTACGACCCAAATGTATCGTAAGAGGATACATAGATCAATAATATAGTCCGTCAGATTACAACTTAACTGACAAGCACATTGATCCAACGACTACCATTAACTCCATGCCGTCTTCTTTCCCACCAAAATGAGAAACACTCTCTAGAACAAACCCTAACTCACCGGTCCTAATTCATTTTAGAAACCCCGAAATTCTCTATCTCACACGCCTCCCTCAACTCCTCTCCCTCCTCTCAAATCCTAAACATTCTATACTTTTATATTTTTCAATTAGGCGATGGAGCAAATATGAACTTTTCTCGCATAGATAGAAGGAGAAAATAATGGAGATTTGGAGGTAAATTGATGCAAAGAAATTGTCCAAACCTCATCAAACTAAGCGTATTTCAAGTCATCTTTCAGGGTTGGTAAAACTTTTATTTTTGGTTGAATATATTGTCTAGTTGGGGTTCATCACAAAAATCTGGTTGAATTTCTAATAAGGTCAAATTCTTTGTTTCTTTCTTCTTTTTTCCCTATTTTTTTCCTGTAGATCTATGTGAGTATGTGTACGTGACAACGTTTAATTCCATGCTGGTGCTGCTACTGAATACTGATGACCCGATTATGGTGATGCTAGTGATAAAAACACTCATGCCAAGGTCAGATTCTCTTTCCATGCATTTAAAATTTTTGTTATCTTTGAGGCTTGATCTTTAGCTTATTTAAGTTGTTGAAATAAGTGTTTTTGATGATAAATGGATTTTTCCACAACGGTAATAGTTAGTGATTGGCAGTTTCAAGATGTTTTTCATTTGGAAATTGGTAATGTAGGATAATTTTTGGGTATTGAGTGGGAGGGTATTGGATAATATAACTCTTTTTTTTTAATAGGCGAGGATGGATATTCTAGTTGCTATGAGTTAGGTGTGTCTTGGTGGCTCCGAATTGTGAATTTTATCTTTTTATATATGATTGGCTAGCTGGTTTTGTACATTAAAATTCTAGTGTTTGAATTGATTAGTGTGTAATTTATGTAACCATTTTAATGTGCTTCTTACTACCACAGATTATTATAGAGCGTTCTACAAAATTTCTGTTGGTTGTCAATTGCTAAAGTTTGGCCATTAGTTTGTCTCCAATTGCTTTTAGCAAAAGTGTTGGATATCTAGCTGACTAGATATACAGAAGTAAGAACAAAATGATACTCTATTAAAGGTTAAACAATAGTCACGATATGCTAGGAATTTTTATTCTTTGGTATCTTTTAATGCATTGCTTTAAACAATAGTTAAGATATCCTAGTAATTTTTATCTGCTGCTTATAGCTCCATTTTGTTGTATGCAGTTTCTCGAATTGAACCACAGAGTGACGAGTTTGATCTGTTCATACTGCTAGCTCTCTAAAATGTTTAAAGGCCTAGACAATTTTCCTTACTGATTATACCTTGCTGATTCTAACTGCTAATAAAATTCTAGAACATAACAACCTCCATCTCTAGCTCATCCTTACTCATTTTTGCTTATCTTGTGATATGTGAAATGTGTATAGCCATCCTGAAAACTAAAATCAAAATATTGGAACCAGAGTCTTTTGCTAAATAAAATGGAGTATATACTTCATAATTTCTGCTTCTTTTTTCTGTTTCTTCGCAATAATGCCTACAGATTATGTCCATTTGTTCGTTCGAGTTTCAATTACAAGCTCGAATATCATGTTATGTATATTGACAATTATACATGTCCAATGTGACGGTGCAGGTGTGTGAATGGATCTTATCACATAATTGGTCGGTTGGCTATCTCGCGCCTTTAAGTGATCAAGACTTTGCAGCTGTGACTAAAGCTTTGAAATCAAACACCATTGAAGAAACAAATTTTACACTTGTTCTTAGATTCTTGTTGTAGGTGTTTTTTTTTTTCCTTTCCCACTATAGTTGTATATGAATCTTTGGGTTCTCGACCGTTACGCAATAAATATCTTATTTGGTAACTATGAGCTTGGTTTGTGAAGCTGAAATTGGATTTGTTATTCGGTTGGATTAGTTTGATGTCACTAGGGGAAAAAAAGGAAGGGCTGCGCTGGAAGGGATGCGTTTTATCTAAAACTCGGCCCTTCTTGTATGAAGGGCGTAGTTTTCAATAAAACCGCAACCCCTTTTAGGGAAGGGGCTGCGGTTAACAAAAAGCCGCCCGTGTCTTTGTATGAAGGGCTGCGGTTTTCGAGTAAACCAGCGGATCCTATTTGAAGGGGCTTGCGGTTAGACCAAAAACCTCGGTCCTTCAAACACAAAGGGCTGCGGGTTTTGGTCTAACCGCAACCCTTCACTTTCCTTTTTTTTTTTGATAATTAATTTACGCGCATACAAGCAATACAATACCCCCATTTCAATTTCCCTCCACTTAGACAAAATTCATGAGCGAAAAAAACAAAACCCCTCCCTCTCACTCACTCGCACAGCCTAACCCTAACGCCCCATCACCGGAGCCACGCCCGGAGCACCGAGCCCATCACGGAGCCACCACATTGATGCACCACCTTGCGCACCACCCACCACGCGCGGCAGACGACCTCCACCACCACCATTACCCTTCTCTTTCTTCTCTTCTCTTCTCTTCTCTTCTTTCTCTTCTCTTCTCTTCTCTTCTCTTCTCTTCTCTTCTCTTCTCCACCATTTCGGTGTGGAGCTCCTCCACCACTACGCGGCGCCACCACCTACAAGCGGCAAAGAACTACTACCACCACCCTTTCTCACTCTTTCTTCATTGCTCTTGGGTTTAGTCAATTTTTGCTTAGTTAAGAATGAATTAATCTTGTTTTTAAGTTAGTTTTGTTTTTCTTAATTGAATTAAATGTTTAATGTGCAATGTGGCTTTTGTTAATTGTAGGAAGAAGAGGCTTAGGAAGGCAAATAAAGTTCCAACTATCCCTTCTCTCTTCATTGCTCATCATTGGTGTTAAGAGGTAACTAATAGTTTAATTTCGTTGTCTTTTTTGTTTGATTTGTTGATGAGACAAAGTTATCATGTGATTCAATTTGATTAAGTTATGATAATTTATTGATATATATATGTATAACTTATAATGTACGTATATTTCTTGATATGAGATTGTATGAAAACGCAATGTAATTTAGCTATGAAATCTACAAGTTATTTGAATCATCATCATATGCCTAGATACCCGTTCAAGACTTACTCATTAGGAGTAAGTCTTGAATAGTCCCCGGTTTGGGACTGTTCTTGGACGTTTGATCTCACTTAGGTGGTGAATGTGTGTCTTCTTTTCAATTCTGAGGAAAGTCTTGGCTTATCGTTTCTCTACATTGTTCTCTGGGTACATATGTAGATAAGCAATTATCTACATTGTGTACTTGGAGAACTGTAGGGAAATGCTGCTGGATTTTCCTTAGAATTGAAAAGTTGGCATATATTCACTAGTGAGATTAGACGTCCAAAGATGGGTTAGGTTGGAGTGATAAGGACCTTCGACTGCATGCATACATTTGAACATGTCACTATCTTAGCTTGCTCTATACGTGTGTGATTTGAATATGTGAGTGTATGTACTTAAATAATGATTGATGCATTATATTAATTGGGTGTGTTAAATTATTAGAGGTCTTCTTAAATGAGATGGATCGTACTTGGATGTATGGTAGTCGTGAATCGATTGAGTTTGTGAATGGGGTCTCAGAATTCTGTACATCTGCATTACAATATCAAACATCTTGTGGAGCAGTCGACTTTTATTGTCCTTGTGTCGATTGTAGAAATGTGAGCACGGTTAGTAGTATACATTTGCTTAGGGAGCATGTCTTTCGCCGTGGGTTTAAGTCTCAATACCACGTATGGGTTTGGCATGGTGTGCAGGGAAAGTATATAGGAAGTTCTAGAGTAATGAACGATGTATGTGAAGAAAAGAAGGATTTAGAGAATTGGAATGATGAGTTCGGGGATGAGAATTTGGATGATGAGTTAATAGATGATGATAGGGATCGGGTAGACGAGATAATACACGAGGTTGAAGATCAGTCGTGTAAACGACCTCGTATTTTTGAGTCTATGTCTGAGGCTGCTGAAAAGCCGTTGTATCCATCTTGTACAAAGTACACCAAACTTTCCACCGTGATAACATTGTTCAACATTAAGTCGAAAGCTGGTTGGACGGACTCTAATTTCACATCGTTGTTGAAAGTTTTAGCTGATATGCTCCCTGATGGAAATGAACTGCCAAAGTCGTATTATTTATGCGAAGAAACTGATGTCTCCTTTCGGTTTAGAGTACGAGCGGATACATGCCTGTCCTAACGATTGTGTGCTTTATCGTAATGAGTATGAGCATTTACATGAGTGTCCACGTTGTGGATTGTCGAGGTACAAGAGTGAAGGAGCTGGAGGTAGTGAAGGACCACCAACTAAGGTATTGTGGTATCTACCCAGAATACCTAGATTTAAGCGCATGTTCTCAATTAAAGGAGATGCGAAGAATTTGAGGTGGCATGCAGATCGTAGGAAGAAAGACGGTCTGCTCAAGCATCCGGCTGATTCGCCTGAGTGGAAAAGTATCAACAGGGTGCATAAGGCATTTGGTAATGAGGATAGGAATCTGAGGCTTGGATTATGTACGGATGGCATGAACCCTTTTGGCAATCTTAGTTGGCAGCATAGTACATGGCCTGTAGTTTTAGTGGTTTATAACTTGCCTCCTTGGTTGTGCATGAAACGCAAGTACATCATGCTGTCGCTTCTTATATTAGGGCCCAAACAACCTGGAAATGACATAGATGTATACCTCCAACCGCTTGTTGAAGATTTACAGAAGATGTGGAACGAAGAAGTGTTAGTATTTGATGCGTATGCTAATGAGATGTTCACTCTGCGTGCCATGCTTTTTTGTATTATGAACGATTATCCAGCTTATGGGAACTTATCTGGGTATAAGACTAGAGGAAAACAACCCTGCCCGATTTGTGTAGATGACATGAAGTCTACACACCTTAAGGGCTGCAAACATGTCTATATGCGCACACGAAGGCTCCTCGGGACGCGACCATCCCTATCGGTTTAAGAAGAAGGCATTCGATGGGACGGTTGAAGAAGAAGTTGCTCGTAGACCATTAAGCGATCTGAAGTTTATAATCAGGTTAAGGGCATTGAAACAATCTTTGGTAAACCTGCTAGTGAGGTTGATCGACCTACAGGATTATGGAAAAAGGAGTCCATTTTTTGGAAACTCCCATATTGGAAAGATCTAAAGGTCAGACATTGTTTGGATGTCATGCACATAGAGAAGAATGTTTGTGAAGCTATGCTTGCGACACTTATGAATATTCCGGGCAACACAAAATATGTTAAGGCGTCACGACTTCACTTGGAAAAACAGGGGCTTCGACCAGAGTTGTGGGCTCAGAAAAGGGACGGAAGGAAGAAGAAAGTAGTGGAGGAAAGGGTTGATGAGGAAACTCAGAAAATTAAAAAGAAGGTGGAGGATTCGGAGAAGAATTATTTGCCACCAGCTTGCTACACGATGTCGCGTGCAGAGAAACGGATTTTTTGCGAGTCGTTGTATGGCATTAAGGTTCCAACTGGCTACTCATCGAATATGAAGCGATTTGTTACCTTAAATGGTGAGTTGAAGTTATCGAGTATGAAATCTCACGATTGTCATGTTATGATGCAAGTATTCTTACCGATTGCAATTCGTGGGATACTTCCAAAGCATGTGAGGCACACCATTACATAACTTTGTTCATTTTTCCATACAATGCAAAGAAAGTCCTAGAACCGTCGACCCTCGATTCCTTGCGAGCGGAGTAATTGAAACTTCATGCAAATTTGAGATATCCCCCCCCCGCATTCTTTGACATTATGGTCCATCTCATTGTCCATCTAGTTCGAGAAATTAAGTTGTGTGCTCCAGTGTTTTTGAGGTGGTGCTATCCTTTTGAGAGATATATGGGTACTTTGAAGGATAAAGTTCGAAATCCTGCACAACCAGAAGGTAGTATAATTCAAGGGATTGTGGGTGAAGAGATCAGTAATTTTGTGGCTGAGTATTTTGCTAGTGTTGATCCTGTTGGACTTCCGACATCTCGACACGAGGGCAGACTTGAGGGCAAGGGTACAATTGGTTCAAAATTGATCACACCTTCCGTAGAAAAGCGTACACAAGCTCACTTATTTGTATTGCATCACGTAGCAGTTGTCCATCCTTATTTAAATGAACATATGGAGGAATTACGTGTTAGCAATCCTGGAAAAGGAATAAGGGCATTGACGCAAATGCATAACAAGACTTTCATTGATTGGTTTCATAAACGAGTAGTGAATGATTTGGATGAAAGTGTTCCTGAAACAGTGAAGTGGTTAGCATTTGGTCCTCGTGAAGCTGTACGCTCTTATGAGGGTTATGATATTAATGGCTATACGTTTTGGAGTGAACGTCAAGATCTGAAGTCGACATCGCAACAAAATAGTGGTGTTACACTTGTGGCGTCATCTACACAATACGCAAGCTCGAAGGATAAGTCGCCTATACTTGCTGACAGTATTATTATGGGCGAATACAAGAAATATGGGAGCTGGACTACTGTACTTTTAATATTTGCCTCTTGTGTTGCAAGTGGGTTGACGATAATCGACGTTGCGTAAGAAAAGATGATCCTTGCGGATTCGCTCTTGTGGACCTTAGTCGTCTACGTGAAACTCAGGAGCCATTTGTAATTGCATCACAAGTTAAGCAAGTATTTTATGTAACTGATCCTGCTGATAAAAAGTGGTCAATTGTTGTACCTGGTAAAAGGAGTATCCTCGGTATTGGTGATGTTGATAATGAGGAAGAATATGATGCATTTGAGGACATCCCAACTTTTACCTCTCCTGAAAATAGTGTGGAAGATGATGTGAATATGTCGGAGAACTATATGCGTGTAGATCACACGGAAGGGATACATGTACTTGAAGATCATAAGAAACGGCAGAAGGTCAATAAATCATGAGACATATACTCAGGTATGTCTAATTTCTCCAATGATAATTTCTAAGGGCTTATTTTTGTTGTTGGTTGAATTTCGAGAACGAAAAGGTCATTTTAGGCCTACATGGCAATGAGGGAGTGCAGTGGGGGGGCGGGGAGTAGTGGCGGTGGTGGTGGAAACTGTTGCAAATGTGGAGAGTGAGGTCACATGGCAATGGAATGCTCTCCACATTTGTAACAGTTCCCACCACCTCCGCCGCTACCAGCTGATGGGCATTCCATTGCCATGTGACCTGATTATCGGGTCAATTTAGGCCTATTTTCGCCTTTCGTATCCAATTCGTACCTATCGAGTCATTTCAACCCAAATTATTTTTGAACATGATTATATGAGGTATAATGTAACTATTGTGTAGATTTTTAGGCTTGCATCTGTTGTTGGTTGATTTCGGGAACGAAAAGGTCATTTTAGGCCTATTTTCGCCTTTTCGCGTCTAATTCCTACTTATCGAGTCATTTAACCCCAAATTCTTTTTCAACATGATTATATGAGGTATAATGTAACTATTGTGTAGATGTTTAGGCTTCCATCTGTTGTTGGTTGAATTTCGGGAACGAAAAGGTCATTTTAGGCCTATTTTGGCCGATTTGCGTCCAATTCCTACTTATCGAGTCATTTAACCCCAAATTATTTTTGAACATGATTATATGAGGTATAATGTAACTATTGTGTAGATTTTTAGGCTTGCATTTGTTGTTGGTTGAATTTCGGGAACGAAAAGGTTATTTTAGGCCTATTTTCGCCTTTTCGCGTCCAATTCCTACTTATCGAGTCATTTAATTCCAAATTCTTTTTGAACATGATTATATGAGGTATAATGTAACTATTGTGTAGAGTTTTAGACTTCCATCTGTTGTTGGTTGAATTTCGGGAACGAAAAGGTCATTTTAGGCCTATTTTGCCCAATTCGCGTCCGATTCGTACTTATCGAGTCATTTAACCCCAAATTATTATTGAACATGATTATATGAGGTATAATGTAACTATTGTGTAGATTTTTAGGCTTCCATCTATTATTGGTTGAATTTCGGGAACGAAAAGGTCATTTTAGGCCTATTTTCGCCGATTCGCGTCATTGTTTTATATTTTTGTTCATCTAACTCCAAAATTTTGTTGCATATGCCAATATGAGGTAGAATGAAACAACATATTAGATTATTGTGCATAAAATTTCATGTAAATGAAATAGGGAAACAAAAAGACTTAAAGAAAAGGGGGGGAAGTTGTGCGGAGGGGCATCGGTGTGGGGGAGGGTGTTAGGGGCTTGGGGGTCACGTGCGGGTGGGGGGCTGTGCGGGGAGGAGAGGGCTGCGCAGCGGTGGGGGAGGGTTGGCGGTGGCTTGGGGGGTTGGCGGGGCGCGGGGTTAGTATCTACCTCCGGCCTCCGGCCCCTCCCCCACCCCCTCGCCCCCTCTCCCCACCCGCCCCTGCCCCCCTCCCATTCCCCTGCACAAACCCCCCCACCCTCCCCTCCCCTCCCCGCACAAACCCCCCTCACTGCACAGACCCCCCTGCCCAGCCCCTCCCCTCCCCTGCACAAACCCCCTCCCCCTGCCGGACCCCTCCCCGCGCATAGACCCCCCACTGCACGGATCCCCCTTCCCCCGCACATACCCTCCCCTCCCCTCGCACCAGACCCCTCCCCTCCCCGCCCAGACCCCCCACTGCACGGACCCCCTCCCTCGCACGGACCCCACCGCACGGACCCCTCCCCTCCCCTGCACGAGACCCCCGCACACTGGACCCTCCCCTCGTTGCAATCCCCCCCCTTGGCCCTTAGCTTAGTGCCAATGTGAATTTTTTTTATCTTCAGCTTTATGTATATTAATGCGTATATTTGTACAATTTCAGGGAGATGGCAGAGGTGCATACGGATAAGAGCACAAGTGCTGAACATACTACCGAGGATGAGTCTTTCGATGCGAGAAAGGAACGGGGTAAATTTTACGCCTACTTTCGCCTTTTCGTGTCCAATTCGTACCTATCGAGTCATTTATCCCCAAATTCTTTTTGAACATGATAATATGAGATATAATGTAAGTATTGTGTAGATTTTTAGGCTTGCATTTGTTGGTTGAATTTCGGGAACGTAAATGTCATTTTAGACCTATTTTAGCCTTTTCGCTTCCAATTCTTAGATTTTGAGTAACTTAACTCTAATTTCTTTTTGAACATGATAATATGAGGTATAATATAACTAGTGTGAAGATTTTTAGGCTTCCATTTGTTGTTGGTTGAATTTTGGGAACGAAAAGGTAATTTTAGGCTTATTTTTGCCTTTTCGCGTCCAATTCGTACTTATCGAGTCATTTAACCCCAAATTCTTTTTGAACATGATAATATGAGGTATAATGTAACTATTGTGTAGATTTTTAGACTTGCATTTGTTGTTGGTCGAATTTCGGGAACGTAAATGTGATTTTAGGCCTATTTTCGCATTTTCGCGTCCAATTCCTATTTCTCGAGTCATTTAACTCCAATTTCTTTTTGAACATGATAATATGAGGTATAATATAACTAGTGTGTAGAGTTTTACGCTTGAATTTGTTTTTGATTGAATTTCGGGAAGGTATATGTCATTTTTAGAACTATTAACTACGGTAAATGGTTGTTTTGCAAGGTTTATATGAATAACACACCAAGTTTGAGGGCCTTCACCATAGAAAAATTACATGAAATTCGGGATAAGTTGGCGACCTACCTTAGTGATGATTGCTTATGATACATTTTGGTGGATTTCCCAATATAATTAGCTAGATCTACTAGTTGGTATCAATTCTATGTACACTTTTTACATTATTAAATATATATATAATATTTAAAGTTAATTATTACGTTGAAAAACTTGTGATATATTGCAATTCGATCGGTTTTTTTTGTGTTGAAGGGAGGTGTTGGGCGGGGGGCCGCGGATGGGGTGCTTGGCCGGGCTAGGGGGTGGGGTGGCTAGCAAGCAGTGGGTGGAGGGGCCGGCAGCAGGGGGTTGGGGATGGCAGTGTTGGGTTGGGGTGGGGGTGCGGGGAGTGCGGGGGGTGGCGATGGGGGGTGGGGATGCGGGGGTAGTGGGGTGGGGGTGCGGGGGTGGGGTGGGTGGGGGTGTAGGCTTGCGGGGTGCGGGGCGGGGCGGGGCCGGGTGGGGGGTGCGGTCTTTGGCAGGGGCCGGGGTGGGGTGGGGGTCTTGGGCGGGAATTTTTTTTTTAGAAAAAAAACCCGAATTCGAAGGGCTGCGGTTTTGGGTCTGGACCGCAGCCCTTCACATATAGAAGGCTGCGTTTTTGGCCTAAAATCGCAGCCCTTGGTTGTGAAGGGTTGCGGTTTAAAGCCACAACCCTTCACTAAAAGTGAAGGGCTGCTGGCCAAAAACGCAGCCCTTCCGTTTTTTTCCACTAGTGTGTATTCTCAGGTTGCGGTGTAAGCCGAACCACCACAATCCACCATGTTTGACCAAGATGCTCTCCTGAACATGTAATATATGTATACCACAGTCCACCATGTATTCAATTATCCATGTGTAATGTGTGTATATTAGCATAGACTTTTGTCTTTAAATGTGAGATCTATGGTTATATGGTTTTTTTTTTCGAATGATCTACCATTGTATTTTTGTTCCTTTATTATTTCGAAACTCATAAAAGTATTTCTTATTTTTAAAACTTAATTTGGTATGTTTTGATGAACATTAAATGATCAATTGAATTTGATTTGATGTGGGTAGTTGGGATATTGAGGAGTGAGATCTAATTTTTGGTGAAAAAAGTGTAATTATAGTATTATACAAAATAAAAATATAACATGTTATGGTTGGGTCGGACAAGGTTGGGTCAGAATGGTTTTGGGTTGGGTTGTATTGAGTCGGAATGGTTTTTGGTTGGATTGTATTGGGTTAGAATGGTTTTGGGCTGGGTTGTATTGGGTCGGGTAGAAACTGGGTCGGGTGGTAACTAGGTCGGGTGGTAACTGGGTCGGGTGGTAACTGGATGGGGTAGTAACTGGGTGGGTTTACCTGGGTCATTGGCGGGTGAAGTTGGGTGCGGGTTAGTTTTGGGTGGGAAACAGGTTGGGTTTGGGTCGTTCTTTTACGGGTCCAGCTTGGGTTGGCCCAGTTCAGTTTGGGTTTCCAATTCCACCGGTCCAACTGGGTACGGGTAGACGCTGGGTTTGGGTCAGATGCGGGTTCACCATTAACTACCATCAACCATCCACTCTCGGCTCGGAACAGGTTGGGTCTGGGTCGGATGCGGGTTCACCCGTGGGTCGACCCAGTTTTTACACCTCTATACTGACGCGTATTTTCTTTTTCCTATTTGGCTTTGCCCTGTTTACCTTTTTGGTAAACAGTTTTACAGGTGAATTTTGGATGTGCATGGGAGCATACTAAGAAGGGGATCTTCACCTAGTTTACGATATTTTATTTAATTTAAGTTTGAGGCAATATTTATTTTTAAAAATAAAGAAGTATTATTCTTTTTGGTTAAAGTCTTCCGCTGCAAGTTTTTGGTCAGTTAGTAGTTGGTTGCCGAAAGTGTGATAGTCACGTGGCGGTAATACTCCTAAATTACTCAAATATTAGTTATCTATTATTTATTTTAAAGTGAGTAATTTGGGGTGTTACAAGAAATGCTTTGTCATTGACTACTAGTAGGAACTTTTTTACTCTTATTATCCCATGGGAGGTACCTAACGTTATGTTCATGGCATGAATTAAAGGTGACCACACTTTTGCTTCAAGCACTTTTTTCCTCTATAGAAAGGGCATGGCCATTCGTTTCTAAATATACCACAACATTTCCACCCTTCACTCCTAAAAAATTCTCTAGCTTCCCTTACCATCCCTTCCTTTATAAAAAATGGCTTAGCAATCTTCTTATAAAGATATTAATGATATGGAGACTGTCAATAAGCAACAGCTCCCCGGGGTTATTAAGAACTTGGAACAACTAACGCAAACTGCTTTTGCCTCCCGCTTCACCAAGACCATCATGACTTTGTTATGTTATCACTCTCTATTTGCTTTGAGATGATATACTCCGCATCCCAGTTTTGGGATGAAACTCCTCATGTCTTTCGCTTTGGGAACAAGAAGATAGTGCCTCTTGTGGTGGAGGTCGAGGGATTATTAGGCTTATCAACCAATGGGCCGATCATTAAGCCTAGGTATCCTACTAGGGCTTCGAGTGATTTTTCATCAATCTTGGGTATTCCCGAGAGCTTTCATGGCAATTATATGCAATTTAGTGAAGTACATCTTCTCAAGTTGCTATTAACTTTTCAATTTGGGGATTTGCAAATTCCTAGCAATGCTAACTATAAGCTAGCTAGAGAAAATGCTTGCATTCTTATGATTTTGGGAAGTACACTTGCCAAATGGTTTTTAAATGCATACCATGCACGATGTATTACTCATTCCACAAATTGCTAGTGGGGGTCGTCTTGGACCACTCATATTAGTAGAAATGTTTCTTGGTCTTGATGAACTTAAGCAAAAACCCTCAAAGTTTTGTGAAGGGATGTCCACTAGCTCTTCACTTGTGGTTATTGGAGAAGTTTAGTCTGATGGACTCCCATGGAGATTTCCCTTATAAAGCCTCTCATATTTAAGATTGGGGTTTCCAGTCCCTTTTCTATCATCTTCTTAATGGTAGTGGGTGTGAAGACTACTTCCAGCAACACGAAATAAAACGGGTAACAACTCACCTTGCTATTAGTGCCATTGTATATTACAACTCTAGTCGTAAAGGAGTACAACAACCAGGGCTTTGTCAAGTTACCTTTTATCTTCCATGGAGGTGTCTAAGGCAAATTGGTTGGATGCAATATTACATTCATGCTTTCTAAGCTCTTCCGGTTTGCAAAAAATGCCTACTATATGGCAAGGAGCCAGAACCATATTAGCGTTACATGAACCTCCCTATCTGACAATTGGTGATGGTTACCTTCATTGTTCTTGGTTGATATTGATCAGGACAACGACTTAAACGGGTCTACCAAGAAGAGAAGAAGAATTTAGGAGGAGCAAATGTTTATTTTTAATTTTTTTTTTTTTTTTTCTTTTTTTTAGGAAAATAGAGACTTTATCTCTTTAATGTATGTGATGAAGTATCCTAGTTGGGAGGAATAAAAATTTGTGTTGTGAGAATTTTATTGGGCTCATTATACTAATCACATTCATGTTTAACATTAAATATGACATGCAAATTACATATTTAATCATTTATATGACATACAAAGGAATTTAATAACATATATAAAACTATAGCAAATCAGATTGTGTTTGTTCACTACATGCTTTTTTTGTTTTTTTCTTTTTTCGTTTTTTCCTTCCTTTTTTTCTTTTCTTCTCGTGTTGTTTTATTTCTTTCGTTCTTTTTTTTGGTTTGCACATATACCGTGGATATCCATCATCACAAACATATAAGCTTGTTTATCTTGGATTGGGCTAAGAGACCCATTTTTAATATAACCAAATGGAATAAAGTGTTCATAAACTATTTAGCCACTTAATAATGACAATTACGACTATTTTGATGCCTAAGCATAATATTTATTCAGCTGATCAAGATTAGTAAAACGGGTGAATTCATTCCCGTCAAAATCCATTTACTTTACTGCTCCAGCCGTAGTAATATGCTTGACAAGGAATGATATTAGGCTTGAATTTTCCCTGAGGATCATATCACAGAGCTCTATTTTCTTTTAAGACCAAGTTGCCTTCCTGAATATCTCTATCTGATCTGGAACCTTCTTGTTAAATGCACGAGTGATTCTTCGTTGATAGAGTTGGATGTTACACAAAGCTTGTAATTGATGTTCATCAGCGAATGCAATTAAGCTCATCATAGCGAGTTTTGTACCACTGATCTTCAGAAATTTCACTTTCTATCATGACCCGGAGAGATTGTATTTCTACTCAAATGGCAAGATTGGCTCCATCCTGTAAACCAATCAAATATTATGGGAGTTTATCATGCCATTCCCTAATCTTTTTAGTCATTTTAGTAACAATAGTCTTGATTGTTTTGTTAGCTGCTTCTACTGTTCCATTGGTTTGAGGGGGATAAGGTGAGGACTGATAATGCTTTTACGAGATCGAACCATTATCTGAGATTATTTTAAAAGGTATTCGATACTGACAGATAAAGTTGTTGATTACGAACTTCGAGACTTGTTTTTCCTCCAGTTTTGAAAATGAAGCATCTTCGATTCACTTTGAAAAGTAATTGATCAACTGCCACAAGAATATATTGATGCCCGTTTGAAGCATTTGGATGAATTTGCCCGATTATATCAATGCCCCAACTTGAGAATGGCCAAGGAGAAGTCATATTATTTAATGATACAGGCGACATATGGTTGAAATTAGAAAAATAGTTGACATTGCTTGCGTGCACGGACAAAATTGATGCAACCACCTTCTAGGGTATTCCAATAGAAACTTGCTCGCAAAATTTTACGAGCCAACATCCTTTCGTTCAGATGGGGTCTACATTCTTCCCTAATGACTTGAACCAAACATTTCTTACACCAAAGTTATATAGCTGTCATAGATACCAAATTTTCTCATGATTTTAGATCCTAATATACATGTCATAATAACATTAATCATCATCCTTCAACTTGAAAAGATAGACCATGATGTGGATTTGTGGACATTACTTAGCTTAAGTTTAGTATCGTACCAGGTATTAAGGGACTAGGATCTTAATTTAGGTGCGCGCTTCATTTGCAATTCACAAGGGTAAAAGTGCGGAAGGTAGTTAGACTATGATATTGATGGGTAGAAGTGCCGTAGGAAGAACTAGTACTCTTTTAACATAATCGGACTCGAATTTACAAGGGCGTTACATATTAGATATTGTGTATAGTCTGGATTTGGTTATGCAGATTTTATTTGGGCGTTATGCATCTCCATCAAAAGTAATACTAGAAGAATCTACTCATTATTACTCAAAGCATAGCATCAATTTTGGTACTTTCTGCTACGTAGAAACATAATGACAGGTATATAATACTTCTGCATCTTTTTACTTCATAACCTATGCATACAAATAAAAGCACGTTTTCTTTCTGGTGAATATAAGATCTTGCATTTTGATATTGTATGATCAACTGGTGAACTAGAACCAAACAACTCGTTTTACTACCTTTATTTTCAATTTAGACCCACATATATATTTAGGGAAAATAATGCAAAGGTTATCCTCATCATCGTACTTTAAACCAACAAATCACTTAGCATCGATCTGTTCTCTCTATCTCACATTCTTCATTATAATATTGATTGTTTATAGGCTATTTCAAGAGGGTAAAAAAGTAGAGAATAAAAGACGAAAACAAAAAAAGTATGCAACTCCTTTAACTTTCACCACAAGTAGCTCTCACGTACCCTTCCCTTTTGTATCTTGTAAGCAAAGAGGAAAATTAGGACATGTGATGTATCACTTGAGGTTAGGACATATCAATAGGACTCTTGCATGCACTTTTTGTTTGCATACTTTGATCAACTTAATGTAAGCCATTATATGCATACAAATTCCCTCTATAAATACCTCAAGAATCTACTTTATCTACCACACAAAACTTGCAAATTTTAAATATCATTGCAACCTTTTCCTTACCCATTTTCATTATCAAATCACTCAACAAAAACATACTATGGCTAGCTCGGCGGCGCTAACTAAATTAGCAGGCCTAATCTTCATTACCGTGCTGGTGGTTGCACCTCATGCCGTACAAGCCTTAACTTGTGGGCAGGTGCTAACAATGGTGATGCCATGCCTCGGTTACTTAAAGAACGGGGGATCGATCCCAGCTACGTGCTGCGGTGGGGTTAAGAACCTTGCTAGCTCCGCTAAGACCACACCTGACCGCCAACAAGCTTGTAAGTGCCTCAAACCCGCTGCTAAGTCCTACGGCATCAACTATGACCGTGCTAATAACCTCCCTTCTGCCTGCGGTGTAGACTACAAAATCAATATGAGTCCTACTATTGATTGCTCTACGTATGTTTTTCTATACAACTCTTGGCTACAGATTTTATATTCACTAGATTTATTGTTCAGGATTTTATTTTCATTTGGTCATATAATCACTTTAAATTCAATTTAATCCCCTTGAAATATTATCATCCAAGAGCAAACACCTTTAAATTGCTTTTGACAATTTCACTTTGTAAATTTTTTAGTACATGTTTTTCGTGAACGTTAGTTTTGGTTTTGATATATGCAATTCTAAGATATATAAGCATTATATAACATTATAACTCCTCTTAGTTTATGAAATTATGTAGTGAAATTACGCATTGAATAATGTTATTTAGACTTAGTTATTGTTAACGATTTAACCTGTATTTTCCTCATTAATTTATGGGTTTATTGTCATATAAGGCCAAATAAAATATGTTTTTTTATGGGAAAAGACCTAATAAAAAATTTGGAGGGAAAGACCAATTATGATAATTCAGTTGGCAACTTAAGACCACTTTAAGAATATCCTGCAAAGAATTCAAAATTCCGGTGGCAATTGTTATTTGATAGGACGCATCTTGGTTGAGTTTCATTATTTTAGCCTTAGAGCTTCAACCAATTGTTTCAATGGTGAGGAATTGCTTCAATGATGAGGAAGAGGAACTGAACAAAATTGAGGTTTTATATTCAGTATTTGGGGGGTGGTTATGTAGAAAACGATAGAGAGAGTGAGAAATTAGAGGAAAAGGCAGGGTAAACACCGATAAGTTGACTTTTTTTGCCGAAAATTCTTAAAGCGGTTTAAGTTGCAAGCTGAAGTATCGTACTTGGTCGTTTCCTCCAAACATAAATTTATTACGTCTTTTTTCGTAAAAATATAAATTTTATTTGGTCTTATCCTTGACCACTTTTCTAACCCAACGTATCATTTTTCTTTTGAAAAAGACCCTACGTATCTGCCTGAGAATTACAGTCTAAGAAAAAAGTCAATCGAAATGGTCAAATATGGTAATTGTAAGAAAACTGTAATTTACAAATTCAAATGTATTTTGTCCCAAATATAATAGGTGGTTTCTTCTTTTATTAACAATTTCTGATACATATACATATATGTAATTTGATTGTGCTAATAATGATTTTAGTAAGACGTAGTTTCCACAATCTCAAAGCCTCAAGTCTCTATTTCTGCGTGTCATACTGTCATCCTTGCACAGAGGCCATGTTATCACATGTCTCCGAAGAGACCAAAGCCTGAAGTCTCAATATGACATTTACTCTAGTCTCGACTCTCGAACTGATATGGTTTTTGTGTTTTAATGAATTGCAGGGTGAAGTACTAAAGCAGATGAAATTAAAAGTGATCAACAGGACTACAGGAGGACCTAGAGAGACCATCATGCACCTATAAAAAGATATGCAATAAAGAATCGAAATTGGATGGAATAATTAGATTAAACTTTTTTTGTTTTTTCTTATACGAGATAAGAGGGCCTAAGATTTCCATATATTATTGGAAGTCCATATTTTGCCAATGTAGTAGGAGGATTTCATAAATAAATCTACATACTTTTGGTGTCTTTTAATTGCAACATTTTAACTTGTAAAATTGTCGATGCACAATTTTAGCCATTTATATCTTTTGTTAAAGGACTAACTAAAGTTTAAGTGGATAAATGAAGCCTCAAGAATATTTTATACTCTATCACGCCCCCTCACGCAAGAGCCCTTGGGGCTTGAGGTGCCGATGCAGCACATGCCTCCCTCATACCTGGGCTAAATACTTCACTTAGAAAGGAAGGGTGAATGAGATTCGAACCTGTGACCTTTATGTTATGCTGGTTGTGATACCATGTCAAAGGGACCAACTAAACCAAAAGTTTTAGTTGATGGTTGAAGGCCTAGAAATAGTTTTGTACTCTATCATATTTAGCTACTCCAATTGTCCATATTGATCGCAACACACTCTTTTGCGCACAGTTTTCAGAAGTAGGTAAGAGCATCCACATTCATGAGGCTCCCCATTATTTCTCTCTCATCACCTCATTAGTCAACATCACTTTCCACTAACTTTATCATCTATCCTTTCCATTTCACAATTCATACCTATATTCATTAACCTCCTCATTTACCTTCTCTCTCCTACTTTTCCATACTCCACCACCTTTTCTCTCTCCTACTTTTCATACCCCACCAATATTAATAAAATAATTTGATTCATCACATTTATTTTTGATAATATTAATTAAATCAAAATATGATAATTATAATTAAATAATTACCTTTTAATTAATCGGATTAACTCATTAATTGTATTACGTTAACAAAAAGCGTTATTTTTAATTACACTAGTTTACCTGTTTTTTCTTAATGAGAAATTATGGTTTTTTTGAAGTGTTGAAAACATATCAAGATTGGTCTCTATTTATAGAGGACAAAAAAATATGGCCGTTGGTATATATATATATTTTTTAATCTAATATATTTTCAAAGTTATTTAATTTTTTTGTAAACGGTAATATAACCGTTGTAAAAGTTGCAGCAGCTACACATGGCGTGTCCTCATTCGTCCGCTCTCTGGTGCATGCAGCGTGTGACAAATGTCACGTTATTATTGGCGCGTTGAATTTTTTTTCAAAAAACATCCCACATGCTGCTGAGATTACACTTCACGTGGGATTTTAATCCCAACTTCATTTACACATGGCGACTCGCCATTTGCCTTCATTATGGGAAGTTCCCCCTTTTATTCGTGTGCCACATTTTTGGGTAACTAACCTACATCAGTGGGAAGGTCGCCTTTTTACATTTTTTTTTTGCAATGCGGAAC
Organism: Beta corolliflora; assembly: GCA_947648045.1. Taxonomy (NCBI): domain Eukaryota; kingdom Viridiplantae; phylum Streptophyta; class Magnoliopsida; order Caryophyllales; family Amaranthaceae; genus Beta; species Beta corolliflora. The sequence goes on from CANSZD010000853.1 coordinate 1,090,751, forward strand.
CTAAAAACCCATTGATGTGGGTGCTCTAAGGTGGGACATAAGTTTTATTACTTTATTGTTAAATTTGATTTGATTGACAATAGTGAATATTTGTACACTGTAGGTAAATTTTGTGGGTCATTTAATTGGGATGAATGTGTAAGGCTTTAATATTTTATTATTGTTTCATCATTTTCAATAAAAGTGTGGGGTATTGTTGAAAAGTGAAAAATAGTAACATATCTTTCCTTGGGACGTCTTACCTAACGTTGGAAAGCTTCTTCAAGCGTAGTTTCCAAATCCACTTGGAATTGTTCAATTATCATAGCGAGGCCAAAAGTTATGATCCGAAGAGTAGAAGTGACTTCTTTTCCATATTTCTTCTAATGATTTTCCGCTGTGTTTTCGCTTAAATCGTACTATAAAATATCCAAACGATCCTTATGCAATGCACCTTCCTTCCAAATGCTCCTAATCCTCAAGTTTAACTAATTATACTCCAAATATATATTATTACCTGAAATCCATCAAAAACAAGAAAACATACCGAATAAGAGTGGAATATCATAACTTAAGAATATGATGCAATATGAATCTAAATGCTCTAGAATGCAACCTAAATGAACCTAAAAACTAAAAACTATATATAAATATGAAATATCAACTATATATGAATATTGCAATTGAGCATTAAGTCCAGTTAATTATTCTTACACCATTAGAGAGTGCTTAGAACCTATAACAATTATATACTTTTATATTTTAGGTAACACATGACTAATATTTTACTTGTTACCTGTGTGTTGGATCATATAAATAAACAAGTTATAAGAAGAGTATAAATTTTATATAATAAGATGTATTACATCAATTATGGTAAGAATAAGAGTTTTAGAATTATTAAGAGAAAATAGAGTTTGATTTTTAGTAAATTATCTAAAAAATCAATAATACAATGGAGTCTTATAACAGTACATTTGATGTATTTTACAAAAAAAAAAATACTCAATCTCATTTTAATTAAATAGAGCTTGAGATTTGCATCAAAATAATAACTATTAAATTAGAATATGATTATATTACTATAATATACAATCATGATTTTTTTGAATTCCTATATATAACATAGATGTATAAGATATAGTCTTATAAAATAACGTTATGTAGCATAAAATTACATATATATATTAGAGTTATGGATGATGAAAAAATTAGATTTTAATTTTAAATAAATAACCTTATAATATTATACTAGGTAAATTGAGTATAACTTTTTAATGTAAATTATTAATAATTTTATTATTATATATACCACTGAGAAATCCTCAACATATTTTTATCATAGTGTTTATAGCCAAAAATAATATATATAATTCCTTAGATGTTATATAAGGAATACAACCTATAAAAAATAAAATATGAATTATAACAAGAGTTGGACTACAAAAATATCAACCATAGAATGAATAAGAGTATATTTGTTCCATTATATAAAAAGATCTTAATATCTATTTAAAGAGTGTGGGAATGACATGTTGTATCCTCAAATCAATTATAAATTCAATATAAAAAAATTCAAAAATAAAAATGAAAAGAAAATTAGATTTTGGATTTACTGAATTACCAAAGAATTTGATAATCCTGAGTAAAGAAGGTTGTTATTTTCAATGTCAATCATAAATACTTCGGTTTTTTCACCATATACTCCTGACAAATTAAAAAATTCACCATATACCCCCAATGTTTCAAATATTCACCATATACTCCTGAGTTTCTGAAAACGTTCACCATATGCCCTTTTTCTAACGGACGTTAACTAGCCGTTGCTATTATTTACGACTTTGCCACTATTAACCCCTAACCACCATCCCCTCCCCCAACCTCCGCAACCCCTACCACCCCTCCCCTCCCCCACCCTCGACCCTCCTCCCCACGCAAACCACCCACCCCACCACGCGGACCCCCCACCCGCAACTCTCTGCGGCTGCGGCTCCCCGCCTCGAATTTTCGCGGCCCCCTTTAATGATCAAAGATTTTAAGCAGCTTTCCTAATTGGTAATTATAATCATTAGTTTAAATAATGTTTAAAAATCTGCTTTATTATAATTGAGTTTATTGAACTCTTGAAATTATGAATGAAATCAAAGTTGGGTTTTTAGCTTTGTATTGAAATTACAAAAATGCCCTTTTCACAAAAACAAAAAAAAATGGAAAATGAGCGAGCCTTAAACAAAGTTCTAGAATTATCAAGAACCACATCATTGCTTATTTAATCAAGCCCACATAAACCAAAACCCCAATTTCATAACATCTTTCTCCTTCGTGGCTAACCCTTTCCCCCTTCGCCTGAAATTCTCGGCCACCATGGCCGGGTGTTAACTGTGTCAAACCCATACTTCCCTTTTGAAGACGCACTTCCTCTTTCAATTGTTATGGTGTGTTGTTACTCAGTCCATTTCTTCTCCTCTTTCAACAATTGCTGCGACTATTCAGTTGCGTCCCTGGTGTTTCAGCCCCGTGTGCCGATGATCCGACGGCCTTCTGCTGCTGCCCCATTTTCTCTTTCCTTGCCTCTGCTGCAGCTGCGCTGCTGTTCCGTTGGCGCTTCGGCAAGAAGTGCCGCTGCTAACACTACTCTGTTCGCCGCCGCTGTTGTGGTGATTCTACCACCACCGGTGTCGTGCTGTGTGATGGTTTTCTTTCAGATTCAGCTATTATTCCTCCTTAAGCTTTAAACACTTCCTTTTAGTGGTGAGTTGCTACTTCTCTTATTCTACTCCTATATATCATTCATGATTCGTATTCAATTGATGCCAGTATTGGAAATGAGCTTTGTTTCTTCCTTGCTGTTATGAATTCTATTTTATAACTATTGGTAAAGCTTTGTTTTAAGATTACTTTGTTAATAACCATCTCTACTCTAGTAATACTGATTTTAAGCTCTAACATCAATAGTTCTATAATGGGTAAAGGATTAATCAAGGGTTTTTGTTTAGCCTTTGTGTGTCGGGTGCTATCTAATGTTAAGATTATTCATAAGATTGGTTTGAGGATGATGGTTAAGCTGAAATATATGGAGTTATAGTTTATGGGATTCATGTTAATGACTATATGTTCAACAAATGGCAATTGAGTGAGATTCGTGAATGAGAATATAATAGAAAGAATGAGTTAGACTAGTTTCCAAGTATAAAGATTCATGAGTGGGTTCTGATTCTTATTGTTGTTGATAATATGGTTATGGATGTTGATGCATGGAGCTCAAGTATGTCGGATGAACCAAGACTCAATATGGAATAGAAGTAGAATTCGGAGATCGAAAAAGGTACACATTGTCCCTCCACCTTATCACTAAATAGTATTTGCGCAATTTGTGAATTGCATGAATTTCACGATTTTCCTATAAAGAATTAAGAGTTCTGACTTGAAGTGGTTATGGTTTCATGATTATAAAGTTCAACTTATTTGAAAGCGTGATTCTTAAGTACTATGCTTATCTGATTTCGGAAGAAATGATTTAACGCCAATTATTTGATTATTATATGTTTAGCATTGATTTCTGATCATGATTTGAGATATATTTATAAGTTTGGGCTTCGTGAATTAGTTTTATTTTGAAGTAAAAAGTTACCTAGTGATATCGGCTTATATTGTACTAAGTCGGAATTATTTCGTAATTCGTATTGAAGAATTTGGTTTTTGGAGATCTAAAGTATCAATGAAGCAATGACCCTCATTCGAAGGTATTATATGAAGATTACGTATGTATGCTGAATATAAGCATTTTAGTAAGAATTGACGATATAAATCTCAATATAGGCATAATAAGTTGTGAGCGATTTCGTATACTTTGCAATGAGTAATAAACTTAAGTCAATGGGACTGATAAGTTTATGGAACCTATAGTTTCAGTTATAGAATGTTATTGAGAATCTCAACATATTATAATAGTCGAGTGTTTCTGATTCAAGCTTGCTATGTAGACTCCGAATTATGCTCACGATACAGAAGATTTAACATATATCGGTTATCATTTGGGGAATATGGACTTAACTTTTGGAAGATATGGGTTAGGGATCTGATTATAATACAAGATTTTCGAGACATATCTTATTATGAGTTTTGCGTGCTTGGATTACTTGGGTGATGAAAAGTTCAAGGTTAGAGTTTTTAAAGGTGAACTGTTGTTTGGAGATGTTATATATAATATAACTTATGACTTGTGGAAGATTTAGCTCTATGATGGAATTATGATAATTACTGGAGTTGGCCATAAATTCTTTGGGATATTAGATGGAGTGTTAGTTGATAAGTTATAGAGTAAGCTCTCTGGTTCTGTTTTTGTGAAAAAAGAGTACTTTGGTAACGAAAATATAAAGTTATGTAAGATTAAATTCTGTTTTGATTTTCTGATTAGTAAGCTACGTTTTGAGCTTCCATTATAATAAGCTTAGACTATATTTCCTTTAAAAGTCCGTATTTGGATGGTTTTAGCATATGAATTTCTGTAAGGGATTGAATTGTTCCCAAATGCGATTATGTATTCTATTTGCATGAAATATCTGACTCGAGGATTATGAATTTGAGTTTCAGAAAAATATTGAATTGTGATTTATGTATTTTGATTTCGTTTGTAAGGGGGAAAAGCCACCGGAGCGGTGATGAACAACATTCTATATTCTGTATATTCTATATTCTGCATATATTCTGGGGACATGTCTTGAAAAGTCTTGCAAGCAGTACATAACGGAAGAGGGAGACGTCCCTTGTAAAAGTTTAGCGAATTCGTCTGGAAGGCAACTCTATTCGTGTTCTCTTCTCCAGTATAGTATGATTTCTAAAAAAAAAGTAGAATTTGTATTTGAATATGCAAGAGGTTTTGTGAAAAGTTATTCAAACTCTATTGTCGAAGTAATGTGTTACTCTCCCAAGTCTATAGAAATCAGGTGCCGAATATGGAAATGATTTATGAAGAAACTCGTGAGGAATTTATGAAAGGAATTAGATATGTTGCACATATTTGGATTAAAGGTTATTCTTTTTGAAACATAGAAGTGAGAAACATTGTTATGTCATAGAGTATGTCAGATAGAATGGATTTTGGAATATCATATTAGATCCTATGAAATCCTTATGTGGTCTCTCTAAGAGTAAGTGTATATTATTCATTTTGTGAGAGACTCTTATTACTATTTAAAACAAGTGACATTAAAAATTGTCTATAAGTGTTTGTTGTATAATTATTTCATTATGAGTATTCTGTATCTTGATTTCTTGATTTCAAATGGTCTGGTATGATGAACTTAAATCTGTAAATATGCTTTAAGCCACCAAAAAAAATTTCTGGTTGGACAGTGCGTACTCAGTTTATCTGATCTTGTTCTTGGAACCTGTCCTGGTGGGGGCAGAGTTCATGTTAGTGATTTTTGCAGGAAATGATGAAGTTTGTTAAAGTGCGGTTAAAGGATTATAAGTGTTTTAAAAGACGATTCTGGTTTGAGCTATGATGGATATTATATAGTTTAATTAAGAGAGAAATTCCGCTAGTGTATTATTTCAGATATTCGGTTTGATCGTTTCATGTAATTGTATTTAAATTTTGGTTTGCTGTTGTGGGCTCATGACCCTTAAGTCCAAGATGGTATGAAAGGTTATGTTTCCGCTGCAAGATGATGTAATTTGAGGTTTATTAAATGTAAATTGAGATTTGTGGATGCTAAGTGTGATTTGCTAGCAGCTCGGAAGTGCGGGCTGTTACAGGTGGTATCAGAGCATGGTTGTTTTAGAGTTATCGTGATCCTCATATCACGACATATGGGTTTTAGAAAGATTTTTGGGATTGTCTGAAATTGATTTGGATTATAAGAATAAAGGAATAAAAGTAAAGGAATAAAAGTAAAGGAAGTTCAAGGTTGAGCGTAGGGAATTCCAATTTGAAAAGGTGAAAAAATCTATTGGGTTTAAGCTTATAGTATGAGTGATTATTTTAAGGAAATTACGTTTATAGAATTATTGAGAATTTGGATTCGAGTTTAATGATTATTCGTTTGGGAAGCAATTGATCTTTCGAGGTATTGGAGTTAAATTAAGAGTTGATTTAATTTGATTTTTGCTAAAAATGTTTTATGTGATCTTATTTGTTTCCACATGTTCTAAAAGTTTTCTGTTTCAAATTTCGAGGACGAATTTTTTTTAAGGGTGGTAGTATGTAACAGTCTTAGATTTTAAGCAGCTTTCATAATTGGTAATTATGATCATTAGTTTAAATAATGTTTTAAAATCTGCTTTATTATAATTGAGTTTATTGAACTCTTGAAATTATGAATGAAATCAAAGTTGGGTTTTTAGCTTAGTATTGAAATTACAAAAATGCCCTTTTGACAAAAACAAAAACAAAAAAAATGGAAAATGAGCAAGCCTTAAACAAAGGTCTAGAATTATCAAGAACCACATCATTGCTTATTTAATCAAGCCCACATAAACCAAAACCCCAATTTCATAACATCTTTCTCCTTCGTGGCTAACCCTTTCCCCTTCGCTCGAAATTCTCGGCCACCATGGCGGGTGTTAACGGTGTCAAACCCATACTTCCCTTTTGAAGACGCACTTCCTCTTTCAATTGTTATGGTGTGTTGTTACTCGGTCCATTTCTTCTCCTCTTTCGACAATTGCTGCGACTATTCGGTTGCGTCCCACGGTGTTTTAGCCCCGTGTGCCGATGCTCCGACGGCCTTCTGCTGCTGCCCCATTTTCTCTTTCCTTGCCTCTGCCGCAGCTGCGCTCTTTGTTTCGTTGGCGCTTCGGCAAGAAGTGCCGCCTGCTAACACTACTCGCGCCTGCCGCTTCGTGGTGATTCTACCACCACGGTGTCGAATCTGTGTGATGGTTTTCTTTCAGATTCAGCTATTATTTCTCCTTAAGCTTTAAACACTTCCTTTTAGTGGTGAGTTGCTACTTCTCTTATTCTACTCCAATATATCATTCATGATTCGTATTCAATTGATGCCAGTATTGGAAATGAGCTTTGTTTCTTCCTTCTTTGTTATGAATTCTATTTTATAACTATTGGTAAAGCTTTGTTTTAAGATTACTTTGTTAATAACCATCTCTACTCTAGTAATACTGATTTTAAGCTCTAACATCAATAGTTCTATAATGGGTAAAGGATTAATCAAGGGTTTTTGCTTAGCCTTTGTGTGTCGGGTGCTATCTAATGTTAAGATTATTCATAAGATTGGTTTGAGGATGATGGTTAAGCTGAAATATATGGAGTTATAGTTTATGGGATTCATGTTAATGACTATATGTTCAACAAATGGCAATTGAGTGAGATTCGTGAATGAGAATATAATAGAAAGAATAAGTTAGACTAGTTTCCAAGTATAAAGATTCATGAGTGGGTTCTGATTCTTATTGTTGTTGATAATATGGTTATGGATGTTGATGCATGGAGCTCAAGTATGTCGGATGAACCAAGACTCAATATGGAATAGAAGTAGAATTCAGAGATCGAAAAAGGTACACATTGTCCCTCCATCTTATCACTAAATAGTATTTGCGCAATTTGTGAATTGCATGAATTTCACGATTTTCCTAAAAAGAATTAAGAGTTCTGACTTGAAGTGGTTATGGTTTCATGATTATAAAGTTCAACTTATTTGAAAGCGTGATTCTTAAGTACTATGCTTATCTGATTTCGGAAGAAATGATTTAACGCCAATTATTTAATTATTATAAGTTTAGCATTGATTTCTGATCATGATTTGAGATATATTTATAAGTTTGGGCTTCGTGAATTAGTTTTATTTTGAAGTAAAAAGTTACCTAGTGATATCGGCTTATATTGTACTAAGTCGGCATTGTTTCGTAATTCGTATTGAAGAATTTGGTTTTTGGAGATCTAAAGTATCAATGAAGCAATGACCCTCATTCGAAGGTATTATATGAAGATTACGTATGTATGCTGAATATAAGTATTTTAGTAAGAATTGACGATATAAATTTCAATATACGCATAATATGTTGTGAGCGATTTCGTATACTTTGCAATGAGTAATAAACTTAAGTCAATGGGACTGATAAGTTTATGGAACCTATAGTTTCAGTTATAGAATGTTATTGAGAATCTCAACATATTATAATAGTCAAGTGTTTCTGATTCAAGCTTGCTATGTAGACTCCGAATTATGCTCACGATACAGAAGATTTAACATATATCGGTTATCATTTGGGGAATATGGACTTAACTTTTGGAAGATATGGGTTAGGGATCTGATTATAATACAAGATTTTCGAGACATATCTTATTATGAGTTTTGCGTGCTTGGATAATTACTTGGGTGATGAAAAGTTCAAGGTTAGAGATTTTAAAGGTGAACTATTGTTTGGAGATGTTATATATAATACAACTTATGACTTGTGGAAGATTTAGCTCTATGATGGAATTATGATAATTACTGGAGTTGGCCATAAATTCTTTGGGATATTAGATGGAGTGTAAGTTGATAAGTTATAGAGTAATCTCTGCGGTTTCGTTTTTTGTGAAAAAGAGTACTTTGGTAACGAAAATATAAAGTTATGTAAGATTAAATTCTGTTTTGATTTTCTGATTAGTAAGCTACGTTTTGAGCTTCCATTATAATAAGCTTAGACTATATTTCCTTTAAAAGTCCGTATTTGGATGGTTTTAGCATATGAATTTCTGTAAGGGATTGAATTGTACCCAAATGCGATTATGTATTCTGTTTGCATGAAATATCTGACTCGAGGATTATGAATTTGAGTTTCAGAAATATATTGAATTGTGATTTATGTATTTTGATTTCGTTTGTAAGGGGGAGAAGCCGCCGGAGCGGTGATGAACAACATTCTATATTCTGTATATTCTGTATTCTGTATATATTCTGGGGACATGTCCTGAAAAGTCTTGCAAGCAGTACATAACGGAAGAGGGAGACGTCCCTTGTAAGAGTTTAGAGAATTCGCCTGGAAGGCAACTCTATTCGTGTTCTCTTCTCCAGTATAGTATGATTTCTAAAAAAAAAGTAGAATTTGTATTTGAATATGCAAGAGGTTTTGTGAAAAGTTATTTCAAACTCTATTGTCGAAGTAATGTGTTACTCTCCCAAGTCTATAGAAATCAGGTGCCGAATATGGAAATGATTTATGAAGAAACTCGTGAGGAATTTATGAAAGAAATTAGATATGTTGCACATATTTGGATTAGAGGTTATTCTTTTTGAAACATAAAAGTGAGAAACATTGTTATGTAATAGAGTATGTCAGATAGAATGGATTTTGGAATATCATATTAGATCCTATGAAATCCTTATGTGGTCTCTCTAAGAGTAAGTGTATATTATTCATTTTGTGAGAGACTCTTATTACTATTTAAAACAAGTGACATTAAAAATTGTCTATAAGTGTTTGTTGTATAATTATTTCATTATGAGTATTCTGTATCTTGATTTCTTGATTTCAAATGGTCTCGTATGATGAACTTAAATCTGTAAATGTGCTTTAAGCAACCAAAAAGATTTTCTGGTTGGACAGTGTGTACTCAGTTTATCTGATCTTGTTCTTGGAACCTGTCCTGGTGGGGGCAGAGTTCATGTTAGTGATTTTTGCAGGAAATGTTGAAGTTTGTTCAAGTGCGGTTAAAGGATTATAAGTGTTTTAAAAGACGATTCTGGTTTGAGCTATGATGGATATTATATAGTTTAATTAAGAGAGAAATTCCGCTAGTGAAATATTTCAGATATTCAGTTTGATCGTTTCATGTAATTGTATATAAATTTTGGTTTGCTGTTGTGGGCTCATGACCCTTAAGTCCAAGATGGTATGAAAGGTTATGTTTCCGCTGCAAGATGATGTTATTTGAGGTTTATTAAATGTAAATTGAGATTTGTGGATGCTAAGTGTGATTTGCTAGCAGCTCGGAAGTGCGGGTTGTTACACCCCTACCCCTCCCCCCACTTCAAGTTAATTGAAGCCACGAAGATTAGAGGAAATGCATGCAAGAGAGCTGAAGCTGGCTTAGGCGAGAGTGGCCTAGTCAAGGCAGATCCTGCCTAGGCACGACATCACCGGTGCAGAGGAAGAAGAGAGAGGAGCGCGAGAATGAGAGAAAGACGCGGAGCATGGGGAGGGGAAATTCGAAGGGGTGGGGGGGAGGGGGCTATGGGATGCGGGGGTGGCGGGTGAAGGGTCCGTGTGGTGAGGGGGTGGGTGGTCTACGTGGGGGGGGGGTTGCAGGGGGTAGGAGGAGGAGTGGTGGAGGTTGCGGGGGTGGGGGAGAGGGGTGGTGGTTAGGGTTAGGGGTTATAGTTAGGGTTAATAGTGGCAAAGTCGAAAATAATGGCAACGATGAGTTATCGTCCGTTAGAAAAATGGCATATGGTGAACGTTTTCAGAAACTCAGGGGTATATGGTGAATATCTGAAACATTGGGGGTATATGGTGAATTTTTCAATTTGTCAGGGGTATATTGTGAAAAAACCGTTAATACTTTATGCCAAAAAAGTCTCAAATAAATCACAAAAAGGAGAGTGTATATAACAAAATACAAAAGGAGAATATATTTAATTTATTTTAATTATTATCACATCTAATGATATATAAATATAACTCTACCACATAAAAAAAATTACACATGCATCGCACGGGATTCAAAAACTAGTATATTACTAAAAAATACATCAATCTAAACAATAAGGTTAGATATTAAATTGTTTTCAATAGTAGAAGAATTTGGCTTAGATTAATTTATAAAAAGTGTCAAACATCAAATATTGTAAGTAAAATTAGCAGAGGAAGTATATGTTATATATGATATGTGTTCTTAAAAAAATTGACCTGCTTTAGTGCTTTCTAACATAGTAACATGTCCAAGCTATATGTGTAATCTTCTTTTTTATATGTATAATGTAAGATGAAGTCCCTTACAAGCAGGGGGAATTGGGGATCCCTTCCTTGCACGGGTGAGACTCGATCCCAGGAAATCTGGGATTGGAGGTGATGCCAACACCACTATGCTATCACCGGCTGCTCAGCTATATGTGTTATCTACCACAAAATCATAGTCACGCGTACTCACATGTCGCATCCTCTGTAGTCTTATTTTAAGAACCGTTGAACTGGTATACACATGGAAGGCGACAACGAGTAGGAGTGATAAATAACAAAGTGATAACATGTCGGGGTAATTGCTTTTTGGGAAATTCTACATGGTAGCCTCCAACTTTCAATTTTTCTATATAGTGGCCGGGCAAAAAAAATACAAAGTGACTCCAGACTTTGACAAATTCTATCTAGTGACCTTATTTCATTAATTGGTGGTTAACCCATTAACCTAACTCTTTCTCTCTCCTTCCTCGTCCCTTTTCTCTCTGTAAACTCCAATCAACACCCCTGCAAAAGCGATTTGGACACCTTTCAAGGAGGAACGAAACATCCTCAATGCAGCATCACAACCAGCTTCTTGTTTTCAGGGTTCAAAGTAGCCACTGTTGCTTGAGAGAAGACTATCTGTAACATACTTACAATAAAATCGAGCTGATTAGGATCCTAGGCAACCATCTAACAGAGTAAGGCTTTGTTGTAGCTTCCTCAAATAAACGACTTAAATTATCACTTATTCGGGGTTGTAATTTACCGTTATCCTCGGTATGTGATCCATAACTTACAATTTTTGGTTGAATGAAATCATGAAGCAGATCCATGGAAAAGCTCCATGCACATCCAGATGTCAGCATCCTTAATTCTGTTGATGGATTGTAGAAATCTTTAATGATTTCTATTTATGAAATCAATATCACAGAATCTAGACTTAACATAATTCAACCATATTAACATTAGATATATGTACATAATATGACTAACCTTGCTCCATGATAGTCCTTTGAAAAATTTAATAGATTTTCCTCCCTTTTGCCTTTTCCCTTATAGTTCTTTGATGGATAAGAAACCTTTTGTGATTATCGTTATTTTTTTCGCTTTTATCTCAATACATTCTTACATATATATATAGTACCCATACATGTAACTACCCAAAGTGCCTCTTCAATAAGCAAGTAACCCTTCATAAAGTGACCCTTCAAGTAGTTACCCTTAAGTACATAAATATATATACATTTTATGAGATATTACCATATATTAATATTATTAGGCAAGGGACGAGGGAATATTGATACTCCCAGATTTTAATGTCATTAACCAAAACCGAACCATCACGGAATCGACCTTTATATTAAAATCCAATTATATAATATAGACTTATTCCTTTAATTATTAAACCTTATGACACATAGGCCACATGGATAATTATTTAATAAATAATTCTAACATTCTCCCACTTGGCCCTAGTGTCATCTTAATGGCTCAATAACAACCATTAAATATAATGTGCAATTTAAAATTAAGTCTATTCAACCTTAATTACCTTAATTGAATTAGGACTGATTGGATCATGGCGGTCACATGTCACTAAGCGACATGATTCCTTCCATGTATCACAAACCAATACAAACTCAATGCTACTATTAATTTGAGAAATGCTATAAGTCTCAAAATCCATTATGTGTCATCTTATAACAATAATTGTATACATATCTATAATGATAACAAGTTTATAAAGCAGAAACACAACTATAAGTGAATTCAAAGTGTCGCATACATAATGAGCAAACCTTATTAGTATAGCAAGGCTCTATCTATGACACCCATACGTTCTACATGGCCAATGAACGTCTTGGGTGGTTAACCCTTAGTCAACGGATCCGCTATCATCATATCCGTTCTAATATGCTCAAAGAACACTCTACGTTTCTGCACTTCCTCTTTAACCGACAAGAATTTCATCTCCATGTGTTTAGCACCCTTAGAATACTTGTCGTTTTTGAGAAGAAGACTGGCTGCGGAATTATCACAATATATTCTCAGCGGCTTGGCTATACTATCGACAATTCCAAGTCCTGAGATAAAGTTCCGCATCCACAATGCATGATTTGTGGCCTCAAAGCATGCCACAAATTCGGCCTCCATGGTGGAAGTAGCAAGGACAGACTGCTTTGCACTCTTCCAAGATACTACTCCTTCAGCTAATAGGAACAAATAGCCAAATGTCGACTTCCTACTATCGACACATCCACCATAATCTGAATCTGAATATCCAATAACCTCTAGATGATCGGATCTCCTATAAGTAAGCATGAGATCCTTGGTGCCTTGCAAGTACCTAAGAACTTTCTTAGCAGCTTTCCAGTGGTCAATTCCGGGATTACTTTGATATCGACCCAACATTCCTACAGCGAAGCTGATATCAGGTCGAGTACAAGTCTGAACGTAGTTCAAACTCCCAACCACTGATGCATATGGAATTCTTTCCATTTCCTTCCGTTCCAATTCATTTCTAGGACATTGCATCTTACTAAACTTGTCCCCTTTTTGTATTGGAACCAAACCTGCGGAGCATTTTTCCATTCTATATCTCTCTAAAATCTTGTTAATGTAACCTTTCTGAGACATCCCTAGCCATCCTTGTGATCTATTTCGATATATTTCTATTCCAATCACATAAGATGCCTCACCCATATCCTTCATTTCAAAATTATTAGAGAGATATTTCTTTACGTCATGTAACATACCCATGTCATTTGCAGCAATTAATATATCATCAACATATAAGACTAAAATTATAAATTTGCTCCCACTGACTTTAATGTAGATACACTTATCAACAATAACCTCTATAAAACCATATGACGTGATGGTACCATTGAACTTTAAGTACCATTGTCTGGAAGCTTGTTTTAGTCCATATATTGACTTCTTTAGTTTACACACCATGTGTTCTTTTCCTGTGGCTAAGAATCCTTCAGGTTGGTCCATATATACTTCCTCTTCTAATTCACCATTCAAAAAGGCAGTTTTCACATCCATTTGGTGAAGCTCAAGATCATAATGAGCAACTAAAGCTAAAACAATTCTTAAAGAGTCCTTCTTTGACACTGGAGAGAATGTCTCTTTATAGTCAATGCCATCTTTTGGGTAAAACCTTTAGCAACAAGTACGGCCTTAAATCTTTCAATGTTGCCCTTTGAGTCTCGTTTAGTCTTAAAGACCCATTTAGACCCAATTGTTTTGGAACCCTCGAGCAACTCTACTAAGTCCCGGACTTGGTTATCACCCATAGATTTCATTTCCTCTTCCATGGCAACTAACCACTTATCGAATTGTCACTTTCCATGGCCTTTTTGAATGATATCGGGTCTTCATTAAGGCTTAAGTCACATTCATTCTCAATTGCATAAACCACATAATCATCCGAAATGGCAGATCTTCTTTCCCTTGTAGACCGCCTTAATGGTTCATGTGGTTCATTATACTCTTCTTGAATTGTGGATCGACTCATCTCGCTATAATGTCATCTTGTGGGATTTGGACATCATTATGTTGTTCGGTTGTGTCATTTGAAAACGTTGCAACAAGCGGCACAACAACTTTAGGAGGAATGATAGGCGAATCGATTCAACTCTGAATCTCTTGAATGTCCACCTCTCGTGGTTCACCACTCCCACTAATTTGACCATTCTCTATGAACCTAGCATTACCCGTTTCAACTATTCTCGTACTATGGTTAGGGCAATAAAATACATATCCCTTTGACTTTTCGGGATAGCCAATGAAGAATCCACTTGATTGTCCTTGGATCAAGTTTCTTTTCATTTGGATTATACAACCTTACTTTGGGCAACCCCAAACACGTATATGCCTTAAACTAGGTTTCCTACCCGTCCACAGTTCATAAGGTGTCTTAGGAACTGCCTTACTAGGAACTCGGTTAAGCAAATACGTTGCAGTCTTTAATGCATACATCCATAATGAAATAGGTAAAGAACAATTATTTAACATGCTCCTAACCATACCCATTAAAGTACGATTCCTCCTCTCGGCTACTCCATTTTCTTGAGGTGTACCGGCATTGTATACCGTGCACAAATGCCTCTACTTTCGAGGAACTTTGCAAATGGACCTGGACATTGTCCACTTTCATTATATTTTCCATAATATTCACCACCTCTATCAGATCTTACTACCTTAACTTTTCTATCTAACTGCCTTTCCACCTCATTAATGAACACCTCTAAGACATTCACAGATTGAGATTTTTCATGCAGTAGATATGTATATCCATATCGTGAGTAATCATCGATAAAAGTGATGAAATATTTTTCTCCACTCCATGAAGAAACATCAAATGGACCACATATATCGGTGTGAATTAACTCAAGAAGTTGAGTGCTTCTTGTGGCTGGTTTCTTTACTATGTGTTTAGTTTGCTTTCCTTTAATGCAATCTATACACACATTTAAATCACTAAAATCCAATTGAGGAAGAATGTCAAACTTTACCAACCTCATTAACCTTTCTTTGGAAATGTGACCTAATCTTTGATGCCACAAGAAAGCAGAACTTTCATTAGATGCACTACGTTTAATACCTTGACTTTCAATATTAAACAAGGATTCGGAAAATTTATTATCAAGTTTGAATCTATAAAGTGAATCAATCAAAGTACCACTACCGCATAAACGATTATGTTTATACAATAAAAATTCACCATTCCCAAACTTAACATAAAATCCTAAATCGTCCAATCTACCAGTAAAAACAAGATTTCTAGCACAATCAGGGACATAAAGACATCGTTCAAGATCAATATGACATCCAGTGTCTAAGATTAATCTGTAAGTCCCTATGCCTTTTATTCGTGCCTTCATCCTGTTTCCCATATACAGGTACTGTTCAGCTCCTCTTATGGGCTGGATCGAATGAAATCCCTGTTTAATATGAGACACATGAGTAGTAGCACCAGAATCCAACCACCAAGTATTACTAGGCACTTCCATAAGGTTCGATTCAAAGGAAACATAATAAATATAATGCTTACCTTTCTTCTCGAACCAAGCCTTCCTTTTAGGACATTCTTTCTTGAAGTGTCCCGATTTCTTACAAAAGAAACACTTCTTCTCCTTTCGGATTTGGCTTTCCGGTCTTTTCATGTAAGCCTTGTCCTTCTTCTTGTCCCTTTTACTTGGCTTTCCTTTGCTGCTGCTAGCATCATCATGACCAACAAGATGGATTGTCTGATCCTTCATCTTCTTTAATCTCCCTTCCTCTTGAACCAACATAGCCTTCAGTTCCTGAAAGTTCCACTTATCCTTAATGGTGTTATAGTTCACCTGGAACTGGCCAAACTCAAGAGGTAGAGAGTTAATGATGAATTGGACCAAGAATGTCTCACTTACGTCCATCCCCATGGTCTTTAACTTTGCTGCTAAGTTAGACATGTGAGTCACATGATCATGAATTGGCTGAGACCAGTCAAACTTTTTTGTAGTCAACTGACTCATTAAGCTCCCTACTATTGACTTATCAGCCAAATCAGATTGTGAACACTCCTTAATCTTATGAATGAATTCTCTTGCATTCTCTGTCTTAGGCATAGATGGCTTAATACTTTCAGCCATCGTCATCCTCATGAGATTCAAACTCAGCCGATTTGATCGCTCCCATGCCTCATAGAGAGACTTTTCTGCTTCGGAGCTAGAGTCTGTAATGGCTGAGGGCTGCTCATCCATTTGTATTGCAAGGTCCAAAGACATTATACCCAGTGTAAACCGGATTTGTTCGGACCAATCATCATAATTCAGCCCATTGAATTTCACGACAGAGTTAGCAAATGCGTATAAATTTGATGAAACTGCAAACAAATAATACATGCTTATCTATTAGTGCTTTGATAAACTAATACAGATTCATGAGATAATGATATATATACTTTATGCCATGCATCCAAGTAACCTTTGGGCAATACTTAAATACACGCAATATCATTGATACTAAAATTATATACTTTAATGATCAGTACCTTTTAAACATACACATGTAAAATAAGCATGCTATCTTTGGATATATATACTATTCTACAAAAGTATTAATGTCTAATCTTTTGCATATTTATTAACTATATTCAATGATCCACCTTTGAATGATCTCCTAGAATGTAGTCAATAAAATTAATTGATCAATCCAAAATATCATATCATTCATAGCATATTTTTGGTTATGATCAATTATATATTATACAAATGTCTTAACATCAATATATGTAACTAGGCCACTTTGGTGACTAACAAGTTACTACAATTTAAATAAGACATTCAATTATACCCTATAATGGGTGAATCCATAAAACTTAATAATGTGATTAAACCTTACTACACATATATTTTATATAAAATTGGTACAACCCACTTTAATGTATCTTAACTTTAATTTGGGATTAGAATAAATATTCCCAAAACATTTTAAGTTGGCTTATAAGCACAGACTTACGCCATCAATGCCATTAAAGAATTATACGAACCAAGAATCGTAAAATTGACAGTTCGATCATGCCAACAAAATAACGGCAACTTAATTGTCAAAATCATTCATAAAAGCATCGGCATATAATGACGAAATAAGAAATGGGTACTATCAGGAAATCAAAATGTACGGCAAATCAGGCCATAATATAAAAGCATGAATTAGATTTGATGTCCCATTCTTCTCACGATAAAAGCCCACAAAACTCCAAAATTAAAGGAAAGTCATGCATGATTCAGCGAAATCATCAAATTAATTACATAATCATTCATGCATGATACAAATCATGCATGGAAATCATCAAAGTCAAGCATATCTATCATGCCATTTATATGCCCGCACATAAAATGTCTGACCGTTCACACTAATGAGTAAAAGAATATATATTCGCCAATGTAATAACGTGAACCCATTATGTGGAATACCCATAAAAATTTATTATCACAACAAATTAATTTAAGCGATGAATTATATAAGTCTAAACCCGCTCGGATACCAAATGTAGAAATCTTTAATGATTTCTATTTATGAAATCAATATCACAGAATCTAGACTTAACATAATTCAACCATATTAACATTAGATATATGTACATAATATGACTAACCTTGCTCCATGATAGTCCTTTGAAAAATTTAATAGATTTTCCTCCCTTTTGCCTTTTCCCTTATAGTTCTTTGATGGATAAGAAACCTTTTGTGATTATCGTTATTTTTTTCGCTTTTATCTCAATACATTCTTACATATATATATAGTACCCATACATGTAACTACCCAAAGTGCCTCTTCAATAAGCAAGTAACCCTTCATAAAGTGACCCTTCAAGTAGTTACCCTTAAGTACATAAATATATATACATTTTATGAGATATTACCATATATTAATATTATTAGGCAAGGGACGAGGGAATATTGATACTCCCAGATTTTAATGTCATTAACCAAAACCGAACCATCACGGAATCGACCTTTATATTAAAATCCAATTATATAATATAGACTTATTCCTTTAATTATTAAACCTTATGACACATAGGCCACATGGATAATTATTTAATAAATAATTCTAACATGGATACCTTAAACAAAGGTTCCACAACTATACCAAGCAGATAGCTCCAAGCGTTCAGGCAAGATGAGTGAATAGAAAGAACAACTTTGCTAGTCATGATTCCATTAATTGGTGTCATAATGAGCTTTAAACTTTTTAAAAGCGATCCTTTATGGGTTATGCTTCCATTAACTTGTGATGTATCATCACAAACTCTTGAAGGAACGAGCAGTGACATTATGTGGGCCCTAGGCGAAGTGAGAAAAAAGGGCCCCTCCAATTATCTTTTCATTTTTCATTTTGAATATATTTCGATAAAAAACCAAAAAATCATTCAATACAATATACCTAATACATAAAGATAAGTAAAACTATCTACTTTAAAAATTCCACTAAATTTCATTGAGCTAAGTTCTTATTTGTATGCATCATTAGGCAATCTAACAATCAATTTAATCATAATTACAAAAGAATGTACTAATTTCTAGAGTTTCCTCCTTTTCTCTTATGAAAACTAAAAGTTCCTAGAGTAAAAAACTGTGCTACGCATATATCTACCACATAACCAAACATTGACTAGACGTTAGAGACTATTAAAAAATCACATGAGCACATAATCATTTCTAGGCCTTTCTAAATTCAAAAAAAAGTTGACAAATTAGAGAGTACTAATCTAATAAAAATTACTTCACTTTATAGGTTATACTTAGGCCTTTAGTCTAGCGGCCTGCATTTCCTACATGCAAAGTATATTAACAAAACTTAAGTTTACTTCTAAAAGAGAGATAAAGACAATCAAGATATCAGAAAAAAAAAATCAATAAATCATACCAACTCAGAGATTGAAGATGAAGATCTAAAGACAGAAGAGGGGAGATGTCGCTCGATGCCGACCGCCGCTGTCAACTAAGGTTGTTGCTTAACTTTTGTAATATTTAAACTCCATATTTGAATAATGGAAGGTAGATTCTCCAAATCTCAAGATCCAATTCAAAATTTGGGTGAGAATTGAGAAAGTTTGTAATGGAATTTCTTCAATTTCAATTGTAATTAGATGTTGTTTGTGAATTTAGATTTAAGGCTTGAGTTTTGTCTATATTCTAAAAAAAAAAAAATTTCGTTGAGTTGTAGAACCAAAAAATATTAATGGGTTAATTAATATTTTGCTAGTGTCAAGAAGTTTAATTTTATTTTGGCAAGGGTTTGATTTATTTTCCCTCTTTGACGTTGATCATTTTATTGGAAATATGTAAATTATAGTTATTAGACTTAGGAAATTGTAGTTATTATTAAATGGGAGAAATCAGTGAGTCTCGAATTAAGGCTGAATTTAGGCAATTAAACTGCCATTGGAAACGAAAAATATGGATTAATTGACCGTCGATTTTGTTTCCTTAGATAAATTCTTTTAATTATGGGCCCCCTTCCTGTGGTGGGCCCTAGGCCGTCGCCCCTCCGGACTACCCTCAGGGCTGGGCCTGGGAACGAGTAGGTGGTTCGGAGGAGGGTCAAATTTTGGGGTGGTGCGAAGTGGGTGGTGCGGAGTGAGTAGACCTACTAGCGTTCGTTCGATGGCCTGGGTAGTGGTGCAGGGGTGTGGATGGGGTTTACATAGAAAAAGGGGATAAGGGAGGAGAGAGAAAGAGTTAGGTTTATTGGGTTAGCCACCAATTAACGAAATAAGGTCACTATGTAGAATTTGTCAAAGTTCAGAGTCACTTTGTATAATATTTTTTTTGCCCTGAAAGTTGGAGGTCACCACGTAGAATTTCTCTTGCTTTTTTTTCTTGGTGTAAATAAAAGATTAAGTGCAGTGATGTAGACGAGATTTGATCACGGGTCTTGGTTTTCACCACTACATGACTTTACCAACTAAGTTAATTGATATCCACATTTAGCGACAATTGTGCAAGCTAACACCAAAATAAGTAGAGTCATATAGTGTTTATGTCCTTTCAAAACAAAAAAAAAAAATATAGTGTTGAGGATAACGTAGTTATCCTAGTTGATAGAATATCATATATGATATTATTATGATAATAGAAGTCCAGCATTGGGAGATATGATTAAAGGTAATAAGATAAAATAATGAGATATAGTTTATCTATTGTACAACTAGGAGTCTAGTTAGATATATTTTAGGAGTTAGTGTTTAGTAAGGGTGTTATAACCTTGTAGTATAATACGTGATTGATTAATGAGAAAAGGTGTGACCAATGTTGAGACTGGTATTGGTTGCAGCCAAATATAAACTTGATATGCTGGTATCAAGAGGTAATTAAGATCTTTGGTCAAAACTCTAGAAAATATTATGCTCTCCTGCCGGTGGGTTCGAGCTACAAACCCACCGGCCAGATTTCTCTTAAAGTTTAGATTTTTTTGTTAGGTCGGTTTTATGGTTGGTGTGAGTTTGGTTTGCTTGTCAGAATTTTACACTATTTATTTATATTATTCTTCCTTGTGAATTTTTTTTGGGAGAAAGTAATACATGCGGATGAAGTAAAAATTAATTGAAGTGGGATCTGATGATGATAGAGATGATCGAGGATGAGATCCTGGCACAATCGGTTGTCCGGACGATATAGTTGTAGTGCTTGTGTGGCAATTGTTGTCTAACAACGTTAGCCGGTGTCACAGTGATCCCAAGTTCAGTTGTTTTGTGGCTCCGCTTGTTGGAGTTCTCGTGAGATTTGATGGATTTTAAAGGAATGGCGTCTCTGATAAATTGATATATATGATAAGAGGTTCGAAAATAATGGCGTTCCTCATATAAGATACTTGGTGGGTTTGAAAAGAATGGTGTTCTTGTTTTTTATTGCGTGGTAATCAACAAGTTCGAAAAGAATGGGTTCTTTTTTGAATTTTGGAAAAATTGATTTAAACAGTCTCAACTATGGGCACCTTGATAAAAATAGTCTAAACTTCAATTTAATATTGACCAGTCCCAACTTTGAGAGGCGTTTTACAATAGTAATCCCAACAAGTTTCTAACCTGCTGTAGCAGGTAGCTTGCTTTTTTCTATCTTTTTCCTCCTCTTTCCTCCCTCCTTCCTTTACTACTCCCTCCTCCTCTCCCTTGCCACCCAACCCCCTTCCCTTCCACCACCTCCCCCACCTCCCCTTACTGTCACCACTCCCCCACCACTCTCTCCTCCCACCCCACCCCCGAAACCCCCTTTGCTAATTTAGAAACTTTTGCTCAAGGTATAAAGACATAAGAGTTACCAAGGTGACATAACACTGCTAATTTAGAAACTTTTGACTAAAAACCTCGCTTGAAAGATTAATGGCATCAAGTACTTCGTTGCAAATAATGGGGAAACGAAATCACATATCAAAATCTAAAGTGTTTAATACCACAATACAACAATCCTTCATTCTCTATAATAAATCAGCTATTTTAGCAAAATACACCCATATATACCTTTGCGGTTGGCCTCTTCCACTTCTCTACATATACTCCAAAAAGGATTGAGTCTCTGCCACGAGTGCAGCGGCAGTGGCAGTAGGGTAGGGTCGGTTTTGTGTTTAATCGGCTCTATCTTTCATTAACTCTTGATAGCAGTACAAATATTACAACCTAGCAAAATACAAGGCTAACTATACATGGGCCCGAATGCATGTGAGAAACGTGGGCCAAAGTAAAGTAAACATATACTACACATACATAATCCAACACCCCCCTCAAGTTGGAGCATGGAGATTTACAGTGCCCAACTTGCCAAGTAAATAAAGAAACTGACGAGTGCCAAGGGCCTTAGTAAAAATATCTGCAAGTTGCTCGGTAGTAGGAACATGAGCAGTGGAGACCATGCCGACTTGAAAAGCGTCACGAATATAATGACAATCAATCTTAATGTGTTTCGTAGGCTCATGGAAAACCGGATTCTGAGCAATATAAAGAGCATATTTGCAATCACAGAAAAGAGAGCTAGCACCCGAGTGAGACACACCAAGACTACCAAGAAGTGCACGAAGCCATTTAAGTTCAGCAGTCAAATCAGCCATCGAATGATACTCAGCCTCGGCAGAAGAACGGGAAACAGTATGTTGTTTCCGAGTTTTCCAAGAGATAGGGGAGGATCCAAGGAAAACGATCCAACCTGTGAGAGACCTGCGAGTCAAGGGACAGCTAGCCCAGTCGAAATCACACCAAGCATTCAAGTGAAGATCACAAGGAGAAGATAAAAGGATGCCTTGACCCGGGCTCCCTTTCAAATAACGGACAACTCGAAGAGCAGCCTCCCAATGTTGTTGACGAGGTTGATGCATAGATTGAGCAAGTCCATGAACAACATAAGCTAAATCCGGGCGAGTATATGCTAAGTAAATGAGACGTCTCATAAGACGTCGATACTGGGAGGTGTCAGAATAAAGAGGGCCACCTGCCGTAGCCAGAGTGTGATTCTGCTCAAGGGGAGTATCAGCGGGCTTAGCACCAAGCAAGCCAGTTTCAGAAATGATATCAAGTGCATACTTGCGATGAGAGAGAAAGAAACCATCTGCACTACGTGCAACCTCAATGCCAAGAAAGTATTTCAAAGGACCGAGGTCCTTCATATACGAAAACAATCACCAAGATAATGCTTGAAAGAAGATAAAGCAGTGAGATCATTACCAGAGATGATCATATCGTCCACATATACGAGAACATTCAGACGAACACCTCCACGACAATAAGTGAAGAGAGAATAGTTTGAAGAGGAATGAGAGAACCCATATTGACGCAAAGAGGCAGCAAGCTTAGCAAACCAGCATTGGGGAGCTTGACGAAGGCCATAAAGAGATTTACGTAACCTACATACCTGCCCAGGGCTAGAAGAAGAGAAGCCAGGAGGAAGTTTCATATAGACCTCCTCATCAAGATCCCCATTGAGGAAGGCGTTATGAACGTCCATTTGATGCACTTCCCAATTTCGAGCGGCGGCGACTGCAAGGAATGCACGAACGGTGACCATCTTGGCCACAAGAGCAAATATCTCATTATAATCAATCCCTTCCACCTGATGATTACCAAGAATGACCATACGAGCCTTGAGACGCTCAACACTGCCATCGGAATTATATTTAATCTTGTAGACCCATTTGCATCCCAACGCTTTCTTCCCAGGAGGAAGAGAAGTCATCTCCCAAGTCTGATTATCCTCCAGAGCACCAATTTCTTTTTGCATAGCATCACGCCACCCCGAATACTCCATAGCCTCCTTAAAACATCGAGGCTCAACACCCTCATCAACCGCTGCAAGAAAAGCACGACGGGGCAGAGAAAAATTATCACAATTCACAAAGTCAGCTATAAAGTAAGGAGTAGTACCTGAGGGACATGAAGCAGTGAGTGAACCTGCAGAGGGACTCGCGAACTCCACAGAATTAACCACATAATCATGTAACAGCACATTCGGATGCTTAACTCGGTGACCACGGCCCAGAGAAGAAGAATCGGAGATTGTGGGCCAAGAGGGGTCTTCGTGGGATGGATCAACATCAGGTAGGGGGAAGCGCGCGCATCAATGCTAGGGGGAACTGGGTCAGCGTTTGGGTCAACGCTTGGGCTTGTAGGGGGAGAAGCGCTTGGGCCTGTGAGGCAAGGAGGAACGCTGGGGAGATTTGGGCCTGTGGTGCAAGGAGTATCAGGAAGAGTTGGCTGGGCCTGGGTAGGAGGTACACTGGGAAGGTCTGAAGAGTATGGTGAAGAGGAGGCTGGGCCTAAAGAGGTAGGTGACTGATGCGGGTTGGGCAAATCAAATGGGGCCAAAGAAGAAGGCTGGGAGAGAGGATCATCAGGAAGAAAAGGAGATTGACCCAACACATCAGGGGTAGTAGGACTAATGGAGCCATATGGAAAGGTTCGTTCATAAAATAAGACATCTCGTGACACAAAAATGTCCCCTGTCTCCAAGTCATACAACTTCCACCCTTTCTTCCTCGGAGAGTACCCAATAAATACACATTTTCGACTCCGAGGAGCAAATTTATCCCCTTTGTGTTGATGAGCAAAACATAAACACCCAAACACACGTAACAAATCAAATTCAGGACCATGACCAAGAGCATTTCATAAGGAGTTTTATTTCCCAACACTCCAGAGGGGGTTCGATTAATAACATGAACTGCAGTAAGAACACACTCACCCCAAAACTCAATAGGTAAGGAAGCTTGAAACATTAAGGCTCTACTCACGTTCAAGATGTGTTGGTGTTTTCTCTCAACTCTCCCATTTTGTTGAGGCGTCCCAGTACAAGAGGTTTGAAAAAGAATCCCACTTTGAGTGAAAAAATCAAGCATACAATTGAACTCAGTCCCATTATCACTTCTAACAACCTTAACATGAGTATCAAATTGACGATTCACCATTGCAAAGAAGGACATGAAATGTTTGTAAACCTCTGTTTTATTTTGCAACAAATAAACCCACACAGCACGGGAATAATCATCAACAAGAGTCAAAAAATAACTTGCTCCACAAGAAGAAGGCACACTATATGGCCCCCATAAATCACAATGCAATAGTTCAAACACACGACTAGTTTTATTAGAACTAACAGGAAACACATCACGTGTCTGTTTTGCCATAGGACAAACATCACAAATTTTATTCAGTTTCTTCTTATGAGTACTAGAACGGATAGCAGGGAGCAGCTTCACAACTTTCTCTGAACGTTGTATTTGATAAGATTCATGAGTGATTGAATATGTTCTGGAGTGAGATTAGCAAGAGAAGTGCCCGACTCCACCGAAGCATTGAATGCACCGTCCTGCACAACATGCGCCTTGGCCCCCCGGCACCTCAAACCGCACCAACAGCACCGAGGCCACGTCCTGCTGCAGCAGACCCCGTCTGCCCACCACCTGTCACAGTGGAGCTCCTAGTCGCACCGTCGCTGCGACCACCACCAGCATGGCGAGCTCTAATCCGGTCTTCATACCACGCCGGATTGCCATGTATCTTAAAACAAGTGCTAATTTCTTGCCCTTGCTTCTTGCAAGGTGAGCACACCAATTTGCTCTTGTCAACACGATCAAACCTCCATTTCCTTCGCTCGGAGTTAACATGGAATGCGTGAACACTCTCATGAGGTTCCTTGCCACGCACAACACTCCTCGATTGTTCCTCTTGAACAAATGCTTGATAAGCACGATTCAAGTTGCCCAAAGGCTGCTGGGAGAGTAAATTGGTTCCCACGGGGCCATATTTAATGTCCAAGCCAATCAAGAATTGATGAAAGATCTCGTCATCTCGATCTTTCGAAAGTTTCAACGCAAGGCCACATTCACACTTCTTGCATTCGCATGAGGGAATTGGTTTTATTCTCGCCAATTCGTCATAAAGACCCATAAGCCGTGAGTAATACTCGTCAATCTTCATTGTGTCAGTTTGCTTACAATTGGCAATAGCTGCCTTGATCTGCTGTATGCATGGACCATTAGCCACACAAAAACGCCTCTCAAGATATTCCCACAAATCTCGACCATTGCCGTGCAACGGCACTGTCGCTGCAATCTTTCCTTCCATACTCCTCAACATCCATGAAACAATCATTGAATGCATTGTATCCCAGTCAAGTAGAGCATTCGGATCAGTTGGTTTCGTGATTGTCCCGTCAACAAAACCGAACTTGCGGCGCGCGCGAAGAGAAAGCGTCATCGCTCTTGCCCAAGCCACGTAATTTTCACCGGTGAAAATTACTTGACTGATCATGTTTCCCGGCTGATCGCTGAAACCCAGAAAGTACGGGGAGGTGGCGTTCAGCTACCACTCTCCTTTCGCACCATTAACGATACTCTTGTCATCTCCCATCTCTGGTTCAACTCCCTCGCTCCTCACGCGTGTGATGCTCAGGTGGAGATGGGTTAGCCGGAAAATATGTCACGCAGCCGTCGTTCGCCGGTGAGGCTCTGATACCATGCCACGAGTGCAGCGGCAGTGGCAGTAGGGTAGGGTCGGTTTTGTGTTTAATCAGTTCTATCTTTCATTAACTCTTGGTAGCAGTACAAATATTACAACCTAGCAAAATACAAGGCTAACTATACATGGGCCAGAATGCATGAGAGAAACGTGGGCCAAAGTAAAGTAAACATATACTACACATACATAATCCAACAGTCTCCCAAATCTTACACCCTGAATATAATAATTCTAACGAAGATGAGGATTCTCAGTGACAATCACCAAAGTAACTGAGATGCACCTAATGAATAACAAGCTTCCGCAAGTGCAGTCGTGTTAATTGGATGGTGGGAAAACTTCATTCAGAGCCTATAAACATGCAAAGCAACACATCCATACATCCCTCAACAAACTTAATCGTTCTTTTATGATAAATCCACCGAGGGAAGCCATGTCTATGTTAGGAAGTTATCTCTCATGAATGAATCAAGCCTCAAAAAGATGCTATAATATATACAAAGCTAATACAAACAACTGCTGAGATTAATCACTCATAAAACTATTCCTTAACAGACTCATATTCTAGTATGCGCTGCTCCTGCTAAAGGGTATAGGTCCAAATGTTAAGACTCGACCATTTTCAGAAAATATTACATGTTTTGGTCCATGATGAATTGTCATGTTTCCATACTCATGTGAAAGATATCAAGTATGAAGTAACCCATGTAGATACTTGCGGCGAAACAAAGGGTCTGCGTAACATAGCTTATGAGTCGAATATAAAGAAACTAATCAAACAATGATGTTTCCGACAATCAATAAAACTTGACTGCAGCTCCTTCCAAAGTTATCCAAACAAAAAGATGCCAACAGTCTACTCCTTGAGCAAGGAGGGGGGATGTGGGGTCAGCAGGGGAGGGGGTGGATGGTATGGGAGAAGGAAGAGGAGGAGGGGGTAAGGAGGGAGGAGAGAGAAAAAGGAGAATATATAATTAAAACAACAAAAAAAGTAAAAAATTTATAATAAAAAAAATTTAACCTCTTAAACCGGTGAATGGTTAACCTGGACCGCTATTGTAAAACACCCATGAAAGTTGGGACTGGTCAATATGAAATTGAAGTTGGGACTAATTTTGTCAGTGTGGCCATAGTTGGGACTGTTTAAATCAATTTTTCCATGAATTTTTGGGGTTTGAAAGAATGGTGTTCCTCATTTGAATGACCAATATTATATTTAATGGGTTCGAAAAGAATGGTGTTTCCGTTTTGAAAATAATGGTGTTTACACCAAGAGAAGAAAAAAAACTAGCAGTATGGGCGTTCTTATTGTTTAACTGGCGATTGATGATGAAAATAACGGTGTTAGAGAGAAGAAAAGAACTAGCAGGTTCGCAAAGAATGGCGTTCCTGATTGACTGATGATTGATGATTTCATCATCAAGAAAAAGGAAAAAATGTTGAAGTCGATATCACCGATTTTGTGCATCTCGACTCCTACAAAGACGAAGAAGTTCCAATTCATCCGAATCTGGTGAGAAAATAAAGATATATTTTACTTTTCCAATCGTATCGTTCGTAAAATTGACGTTAAGATTGTGGGAGGGTGTTGAGGATAACGCAGATTTTCTTGTTGATAGAATATCATATATTATATTATTATGATAATAGAAGTCTAGTATTGGGAGATATGATTAAAGGTAATACGATAGAATTATGAGATATAGTTTATCTATTGTACAACTAGGAGTCTAGTTGGATATAATTTTATTTTAATAAGGTAAGATGAAATCCCTTGCACAAGTGGGGGAAATTTGGGGATCCCACTTTAAAAGGGGCAACAATCAAACCCTTGTCACAAGGGTGGAAGGAGGGCCTCCAACCAACTAGGCTAACCTTGATTCTTAGTTGGATAGATTTTATGAGTTAGTGTTTAGTAAGGGTTTCCAAACCTTGTAGTATAAATACGTGATTGATTAATGATAAAAGGTGTGACCGATTTTGAGATTGGTACACTACTACAAAATAGGGTTATAGCAACGGCCTAAATGTGTTGGCAAAGATTCATTAAATGTTGCCATATACCTATAGCAGCAGTTTATATGGCGTTGCCAATAGGTGGCGCTGCTATAACTCTATGGCAACAGTTATGATGCCTTAGGCAACAAATTTATAAAACTGCTGCCATAGTTATCATTAGCAACGCTTTTCTTAGGCAACGATTTTTTACTTTTGCCAATAGTTTTATTATATCTAAGGCGACAATTATTAAGTTCTAGTAACAATTATATAGGATTTCAAGCAACATTTTCAGTGTTTAGGCTAACACTTTTACTATCTATAGCAACACTAACAACAGTCTATGACAACGTTTATTGCTCTAATATCGCAACACTTTTGTAGTCTATAGCAACATTTCTTGATACAGCTATTGTGACATTTTTATGTGAGTATGTGGCAACATTTCTTGAGACAACTATTGCGGCACTTTTATGTGAGTCTATAGCAACGTTTCTTAATACATCTATTGCGACACTTTAATGCCAGCTTATAGCAACAGTTTCATACGCGTTTATTTAATAGCTCATTAAAACAAAATTATTATACCAAAATATCCAACTATTGCAAAAAGAAAACATTTATTTCAAATTAAGTGTTATTTATTATTAAAATAAAATATCCATAACAATCATTATTCTAATAACAAAAACCATTGTTATAATATTAATACATCAATTCAGAAAATTAATGAATCTCCAAAAAGAACTAATAGTTGAAGCAATCTAGAACCTATTGAGCATTTAATTTATTTGTCCAAGATCAGCTCAAAAGAACTTCAATATGCCCTTCATGCCATCATTTTATCAACCAATCTCCTTCTATTTACCATCCTGTAAACAGAAAAATAATAGTCAATATAATAGGAAAATTAATGCATGTAACTAAAATGAAATAATATGATCAATCATGCAAAACAACGAGTTGAAAACCACATAACACAAGCGCATCCGCACACGAAGAAACACAAACGAGCAACACAACTACACATGAAGGGCATAAACCTTCCCCCCCAAAACAAAACAATTCCACGGAGCAAAAAACTTGTTGCAATGCGCAAAAGCAGATTAAAACCACACAAGCACAATTGCATAGGAAGAAACCAAAAGCGAGATCGCGGGATTGTAGAAGGCCCGACAAACCGGAGACAAACAACTCCGTGATATCGGACCTTGCAAAACTCAATAGCTACCAGTGAGATCGGGAATCTTAACGGCTACTAGCATATCGGAATCGGCTAAGTGGGCCGAACGACCACCCTTGCGAGACGAGAACAACTACTAGCGGATCGGAATCTTACGTCTCGAAACACACTTGCGGACTCACAATAAGAACAAACTCTAGCAAGACAGACCAAAATGACCTTAGTATTAGGTTATTTTCTTGACTTGGATAAATTGACAAGTTAACAACAATAATCCTAATTATGGTCGCTCTTTTAAAGGATAGACATATGTAGATCAACGACAAAAATCAAAACTTTATAGGACGAAAAATAAAGGTTAGATTTTAATTACAAGCCCAAACTTAGTATTCATTTGATACTTGTATATCTTTCAATTGTTGACAGTTGACAGTTGACACCCTCACGCATTTTGACATTTTATTACTGGTGCGAGATTCAACTAAGTAACAATCAAAAGACTTCAGTGAGGGGAAAAGCATAACTACTACTACTTCTGGACCAGAAGACTACTTCTACTTCCATGTTAGATCCACTTCCACCCACTCAACTTTCATCCCTCCTCCTTCATCCAAATGGGAAAAGAAAGAAAACGAACGAAAAAAGTGGAAGAAGCCAGATCCATGTATGCCCCGCATTCTTCCTCAAGCAGTATCTTTCTACATGAGGCAGGGAATTACAGCTAATAACCATTACAAGCACTTCTTACAATCATCACACCATAATTCCACAATTATCAAACACCAAAAGCTCACAATCATCAAACACCATAATTTCACAAGCATCAATCATCATAATTCTAAATCCACATATAACAAAATAAGTAAAGAAGCTTTATGAAACATACCTATATGTAACCATGACCAATAAAGAGAGTGGTGTCTAGAAATTATCGCAGAGCATGGACATCATACATATTAGTCGACCCACGACCTTTCTTTTTAGCACCTTAGAGAAAGAAAAGACAAAAAGCACATCATGTGCAAACACAAAAAATTGTTGGAGAGAGAATAAATTATTGATGTATTTTGGACTTTCTCCACGCATACCGCTCAAAACAAAGCACATATATCCTCTGTGTGCCCAAACAGAGCCATTAAAATTGAGCAGAAAAAAAACCGTTGGCATCTTGTATATCAAATCTTTCCTAAGTCCATAATATAGTCTTTACATTCGCTTTTTGGTGTCCCAAAATGTTGTGCCTATTTTCTTTTTTGTCAATTTATTTGGACTAAATTATCCTTAATTTCTACACAAACTTTCCAAAATACCCCTACTTTTCTCTCAAAACATGTGACCCCATTTATTGCTTTACATCATTTCAAGAAACATTTATTGCCTTTTGATTTTATTTAAAGGAAAAATAAAATAAATAACTAGTTTCAATACAAAAGTATCAAAATAACACTTCATTAAATATATTTTTTTGGAAATCCTACCACTCATTCCATTTTCCTTAATTCCCGTGAAAAATGAGAAGTAAGCACTATATTATGGGACGGAGGGAGTATATCTGGCAACTATAATCAACTAACCAGACATTCACTAAAACTGCAACCTAGATTAAAGGACAATACTATGAATGTTATTGATAACACAAATGAATCAAGCTTAAGCTGTAGCCTGGGTTGTAGCTACAGCAAATCCTTAGAACCCAACTCCGAGACTGATTCTAGGAACCCAACAAAATGGAAGCATTGTAAGAAAATAAAAAGAAACTATTCACACCACCTACAAACATACAAAGGAGCTCATATATGACACCTAAAAACCCCATATAAAGCTGATAATCCAATACTCAAAGTTAGGACTTGCATAATAGTGCCTAAGACAAGACATGCTAAAAACAAGACCTGAAATTCCAAAATGCTAGCAACGTATTAGGATCACAGAACTATATAATTGGTCTAAAGCTGCAACCAAGGCAAGCTTTTTTAAGAACTGAAAACATGTCCTATTACTATTATATGCTTATGAGTAGGTCTTTCAAATTACATCTTCTATTGCCAAAAGGAATAACAGATATGTATAGTACGTTAAGATTGTTCAAGATTTCATGATGCACATATACTTGCATATGAAAAAGTATGACCTTAATTTTCTATCCTCATTCAGTTATTTAGTAGTTAGATTTTTTAAAGGCAATATAGATGATTAGATATGGTACCGAGCAGTGAGAAAGCAATGTAGGTCAATTAGTTAAACTATTATTGATGTATAGTATCTCAGTCCTCAGATAGGCTTTAAGGATTCAGATTTACATCATATTCAGGATTGGCAATAAAAATGGTATATAAAGAAACTGAATGAAATATCAAGAAAACTGAAAGATCATGGTTAGTTTTTCTTCGGCAATAATAATTTCCCATTCTCATCGTTCTCCTCCCACAAAGCCTGAACTTGGCATTCTCAAAAATAAATTTCCAAATCGGAAAAATATGTTTACACAAAAGCATATGCATTTCACCACAAAATCAGAGAGGAGGAGGGGGAGCAAGGGGACAACCTGCTTGAAATTATAATATTCAAGGGCTTTGTTTTCCCAAGATCCCATTTTTCTTGATCGTAAGCCATCGTCTCTGCTTCACCATGAGTCTAGTATTCCTGATTACGAGCATCTCTTAAAATCTCTTCGTATAACAAGCCTACAGAACTCTTGCCCGAACTGAAAGAAGAAGACAGAGTTGAGCCAAAATCAAATGAATCAGGCATACCATCAAACAGAAAAAGGAGCGGCAGGCTGTGCGTCTGTATTATGTAATATGTGGTGGAAAAGCCATTAAATGTAGAGCTGGTGAGATTAGAAAGAAGATGTAGTCACAAGCTCACCATATTTGTGGTATCAAGTTGTGTTAGTAACAATATAAGGTTAAAGTTTAAAATTTCAACCTGGGATATTGCATTACCATTATAAGAGGATGGTATTTTTACTATTTACGTTTTGCTTCCACTCGACTGATGATGAGTAAGCCACCCAATACAAATACATTGCAATTCCTTGTCTTCTAACATTAATAACCAGAAAACTAATAACTTGAGAATCAGGACTGGCAATAAAAATTCCTTGTTTCATCGTTCTCCTCCCACCTCCGCCATTGCCGGTTCTCATCATTGCAACAAATTCTCCTACTGAACTAACAACAAGCCTATGGCGGCAGCCCTAGTTCCAATTGGCGCTACGCTACATTTTCTAACTCAATACACAACCAATTTTGGCAAATTCAGAAAATCAATATAGTAAATTACCAATCCAAGAAACTAAAAAATTGATTAAAGTAACAAAATAGTAAAGCCACCAAAATCAGAATTTTCTTTTATGTTATTAGGAATACACAAGGGCTTGAAAAAAAGAAATAAAAAATTTACATATAAAATGCCGGCAATAATGGCGTTTTTCATGCCGGTGTGAGGGACTAACTGTATTCGGAGCTACTGTAGTCTCGTCGGAGTCGGGAACCCGAGAATTGCCATTGACGTTTAAAATTGAAGGTCTTTCAGTCTCGAGTCTTTGACGCGGCGAGAAAAGTAGGAGAACGGCAATTCACAATTGAAGAAGAAAGTGGTTCAAGTTTTTAGTTTTTTGTAGAGAAGAAAGTGGGATTTACTTGAAAAGTAAACTAATTCCTTCCTATAGCCACGCACAGCACAGCCTACACGGTTAATAACTATTTTTTTGGTTGAAAACAAATAAAAAACTAGTTTTTAGTCCCGAACCATTCTCTGGGATTTTAACATTAGTATCATCTAATGTTGCATAACTTATTGGTTAGAACTTAAGTATATTAACTTGAGGTCATGTGGTTGAATCTTATATAGAGCATGTTTCTATTTTTTAAAATGTTAAGTGTTAATTAAACGATATTATCTTTTTACCCATAATTGTAGTAGTGAATTTATGTATCTCTAACCTAGAAGAGCCCCAATAGCCAAGTCATAAGCGTCAATCTACAATCGTCTGATGCTTCAAGAACGATGATGAAAGATCAAAGACAACGACGAGTACTCGAGGAGGGCCAAAGAGAACCAGAACGCAGAGGTAGGAAGAAAGTGTCTCATAGGGTTTTGGGTGAACAAAATCGTGAAAAAAAGTGGGGAGGGAAACAAAAAAAGTGCTCTATTGAAAAAAAATTAATAAACCTATTTTTTATTTTTTATTTCAACTTGTTTTAATTAGATGCTTGACAAAAAAACCGTTGCAATATCTCATCAAAATATTAAAAGACTAAAAACTGTTGCAATAAAATAGTCATAATATATAATTGTTGCAATAGTTTTTCTATAGCAACGTTTTTCCAAAGTCAAAGTCTATTCAAAATAATAATTTTTTAATTGTTGCAATATCTATGATATAGCAACGATAGTAACACTGTTGCATAAAAGGGCGTTGCTATAACCCTATTTTGTAGTAGTGGTATTGGTTGCCATAGATAAACTTAACATATAGTGTTTATGTTTTTGCGGTATAGTGTTTGTGTTGATAAATATAGTGTTTGTGAAAACAACAAAATAAGAGAGAAAGGTTTACTAAAAGTGAGAGAAATAATGTTTACCAATTCATAAACACATTGTCAAAACAACAAAATAAGAGAGAAATATTTACCAAAAGTGAGAGAAATGTTTACCTTTTCAAAAACACTATATGTTATCAACACATGTACTATATCGCAAAACATAAACACTATATATTTTGGTGTACCAGGCACAATGGCCACGACCTGTTATCATTTATCACTTCTCGTATTTTACGTACCCTAAATGATAAGGTGCCAAAAATATTTTAGGTGCTAAAATGATTAGTTGTGTTTACAAACTATCTATAATAAATTTTCAGGTGGTTATAATAACTGAAATTAATAAGTTACAACTTTTATCGTTTTAAAATATAGTGACTAAAATTTTGGAAAATCTTTAAAATTATGGTAATAACTAATTTTGCCAAATTGTCAAGTTAATCAACTACCTTATCAGTTTCAACAGCTTATTCGTTATACCTACTACCTTATCACTTATTAGTTTCAGCTAACTTATTAGTTTCAACCACAAGTGGAAAAAATCTTAAATGACACAAACAAACTGATCCGGTTCTCCTAAAATAGGATCAGTATGTTTGATTTTTTTTGGCGCAATTTTTTGGGCCACTAAACTGGCTCGGTTTGGAGGAGAACCGGATCGGTTACAAGCGATCCCGTCTCCTCCTAACCGGGACCCGGTTTAGTGGCCCAAAAAAATTTAAGCCCAACATTCCCCCAGCTGCCCCAACCTCCCTCTACTTAAATGAGACCCTCGTCCCTCCTCCTTATTCTCACCCAGCATTTTTCCTCCCCACAAAACCCTAACCCTAACAGTCTCCTCTTTTCTCCAGTCTCTCTCTTCCTCTTTCCTCTCACGAAGACACGAACCACCGATTCCTCTCATCTATCACATCTCGTCATTGCAACCACCAACCACCGTCTAACGTCTTCATCATCATCTCTGATTCGCCAACCACCACGACCACCAACCATCAAATCATATTCGCCAACCACTCGGCGTCGCAAAAGATCAATAAGCGACGCCGAGGCTTGAAGCACCATCATCTCCTCTCTCCCCTTGACGTCGCCAACCACCCACTCTTCTTCTCTCTCCTATCGTCGTCGCAACAGGGAAACCACCACACCAACCAACTGGGAGGAAAGGTGAGGAGAAAGAAAGCCATGGGGGATGAACATTCAAGATTTCATCTTCCTCACCACCGGATTTTCGTCTCTCACCCACGCGTCTTTCTTTCACGCGTTAGATCTAGGGTTTGAGTTATTTTTTCCGTTTTTAGATTAAATTGTTGAGTTTTATTTTCATTAGGTTTAGATCTAGGGTTCTTGTAATATAGTTTAGATGCTGATTTTTATTTGATTAGTTTATTTATTGTAATTTTCATTTTTAAATTCTTTAATTTATTTCGTTTGTAATGTTTGATGATATAGTGTCGTTTGTACTTTTTTGAGATTACTACAATTAAAATTGAGATAGACTGCAATTTTTTTTTGAGATGGACTACAATTGTATTTATTTGGCTAAAATTTGCTGGAAGTTCTCTGGTTTTTTATTTTATTTTATAATTTGGTTGTAATTTGGTTTATTTACTATAATTTCGTCTTTTTTTAAGTTCGTCTTCATTTCTTTCATTGCAACCAAACTCATGGACTAAATGCTTGATTTTTGGTTGTTATTTGGTTGTTAAGCCATGCTTGGTTGTAGTATAAGTCGAGCTTTTTCTTTATTTCACGACCCCCCCCCAAACTGATCCGATTTTGTTGTGAAAACCAGATTAATTACTCATGACTGATTTGGTTTTCACAACGAAACCGGATCAGTTTTGTAACACCCCGACAATTCTCTATTTTTCAAAGTACCTTTTTTAATATAAAACATAGAGAATGATCAAAGCATTATCGCCCGTGTGATAACGTATCGGCTTATTCATAATTTTGCAGCGGAAATAAATAATTAACTTTGAAAACTTACTAACTTAGTCAACCATAAGTCAACTCCAAAAACCAAACCAAAGTCAACATAACTAAAACAAAACTATAAGTATTAAAGCTAAACACAAGCTCTCCATGAAACCCGAACCCATGATGCATCATCTTCAGACCTAAAATGGTCGATGCTCTATTGATCCTGAGATATTGCTCACCAAACGGGTCATCACAGGATCAATAAGGCACAACCATGATCGACATACGCAAAAGTACGCAATCAGCAAAGCTGAGTACTACATACTAAATAAAATATAAAACCTAATACTCCTTCTGTCCCAGAATACTATTTACACTTTCCTTTTTCATCTGTCCCAGAATACTCTTTACGCTTCTATTTTTGGATATGACCCACTATTATTTTAATCATTCTACCTTTTAACCATTGGCCCACACTCTCTCTTCTCCAAATAAAATAATACCGCTCCTACTACCTACCAACTCTAACTAGGCCCACACTCTCTCTCCACTAAATAAAATAATACTACTTTTACTACCTACTAACACCTATCATATCTACTTTTTCAATAAAATAACAATTGATAACCAAACAACAACTTATCATCTAAAACTACGTGCCCTGATAAGTGTCAAGAGTATTCTGGGACGGAGGGAGTATGATACTAATAACATTGACTCAATGATAAACAGTGATATAATAAATAACAGATTGACTATACTGAACTAGACTCCAAAATCAATAGATTAATTATAATTAGATTGAATAGGCAATGAAAATAGTTATCCAAACCAAACCAGTCTTCAATTTAGAAGACGAAGTACGGGCGCGACTCGGTACTCCCATGACCAACGATATCGAGGTACTAATTTAAATAGAATAGGACACTGTGATCAATCCGGTCCCAAGAAAAGCCACGGGCTACCACCATGTACTCCAACTCATACTAGTCCAACACTTCAGACGTGCACAAGTCTAAAGCTTATTGCTATTCACTTTCCACTTTAAGTTATCGATAAATTACTTACTCGTTGAGACTCACAAAGTAAGGCAACCAACATAAATAAATAACATGGATACACAAAAGCTTCCATTTTTATCTTAGGATTAAGTAGTGTGATTATACAACTTAAATAATCCAAGAGTAATTTCATTACTTAGTTTAATAACCAACCAATATTCATTTGTTGATCTAAGTCAACAATCAACCAACCTTTCCATAGGTGAATATCCAACTTACCAAATAAGGCCCACGGTACTCATAAAGTAAATATAATAAATAATCCAAAGGGAACAACATGATCCAATAAACAATATAAATATTAATCCCTCATGTGAATTAATAAAATAAAGTTTCCAATCCCACATGCTTGCATCAATCATCCATACAAACATATTATAACCAACATAGGCAACATGCTTCACACAACGGCATAAAACATGCAATTCCACTTGAATATAAACCACATATGAACTATAAAAAGTTCCCTATACATGTATTACATCAATCCTACTCTTAGGATATGATACTAGTCTACTAACACATAAGTATGTACGTACCTTGTGTAGACAAAACGAGAGGCCACTTTCACAACCTTAGAAGTCGCCTAAAGAATATTCTCCGCCTACCAAATACCAACATAACCAAGAATCAATACTCCAATAAATTTCCACCAACTTTAAAATATTATAAACCCTCTTTAAAAGTGTTTAAAATCCTTTTTAATCATTAGAACTCCAACTATTAATTTCTCCAAGTATAAAACTACCATACTAGTCTTTAAAAACCCTCAATAATCATACTTGCTTTGACCTTAAAAACTCCACCATAAGCATATTGATAAGCTCGTAATATGTTATATTTTTACTCTATGATTTTAGTCTGATATGTGTCCTTTATATGTTATTTTTATATTTTTACCTATTTTTATTAAATAGTGGGTTGTTTATGTCCATGTTATATTTTATTGAATAAATAGCTTAAATAGTGTATTAATTTTGTTATAGGCACTTTACCATTTCACATTGGAAGAGGAAGACCACAAAAATAATCAAGAGAAGAAAAAGAAAAAAAAGGAAAAAGAAGATTAAAGAGCAAAAGCTACGTGAATTTTTGTGAAGTAAACCAAACCCCTTGCATTATATCTTCCTACTTCGTCAACCAGCAACACCATCAAAAAGATAGAAATAAACCCATATTTCTTCCTCCTTCATCCACACACACAAAGAAGATGAAGTTTTATCTTCTCATCCAAATCCTTTGGAAAATTCTTATCTATTCCTCTAACCCTTTCCAGATTTACATGAGTATATATTACCCATATTCTCACGCCAAAAAGAGACACGCATAATTCAGCCAAGAAATACCGCAAGAGTTGAGCGAGAGTTTGACTGAGTTCGTACTTGGGTATTTAGCAAGTGAAGAAAGCCATTGAAGGGAAGTTTAGTCTCGAATTCAAGGTCGAACAAGAGCCACGGTGAAACGCGGGGTCGTAGCCGAGTCTTGTACGGTGTTCTTGGGCACTTATTCATGAGTTCTTCTCTTACTTATTATTCCCAATTGCTATTCTTTTCAAATTACTTTGCTATTTTATTAGATTCTTATTGTTAGCATGGTGAATTAGTTTAGATATTATTATCGACTTGAGTATTTTGCCCATTAATTATTATTTGAATTTGCTTGTGATTCATGTTTAATTGGTGATTATGCATATTACTAGTCTATGTGTTATTTGTGACTTGAAATCTTGTGAATGGTATAAGGCTGACTTTGAATGCACATATCTCTCAATATATAAATGGTTTTGATGTGATTCAAATTGGAAGTGAAAGCTTGTTCCAAAAGCTTTCCAACGATAGGTCATATGCTCAATTCTGCTGAGAAACGAGAAAGTTATGGCTGTTCTACGAAGCGCTGTCGAACTGGAATTTCGCCCGACCGGGTCGGGCGGATTCTCCCCGATCGGGCGCCCTAGCAAATCACGACCGGGCAGATGTCGCCCGATCGGGCGCGAAACGTCGGCCTGTTTAATTTTAATGACCGCCCGATCGGGCGGATGTCGCCCGACCCGATCGGGCGGCTGGGTTTTGACGCGGTTTTGCGATTTTCCAAATTTGATTCTTTTTAGGGTTTTAGATGGAGTATTTTCTAGGGTTTTTTGTACGGGGTTCCTTATGTTATAAATAGGACCTCTTAGTGCTCATTATTATTGACACAACTTATGAAACACTTTTAGCCTCTGGAATTTAGGACTCCTTGTATTATTCTCTCTGTTTTTCTCCATCATAGTGAAGAAGCTTGAATCCCCCATCTGTGGACGTAGGTCTATTTTGACCGAACCACGTAAATCCTTGTGTTCTTTTGTTTTTCTTCTTTATTGTTTTTTCTCATCCTAATTATTTCATTGATTTTGTTCTGCACTAATCAAACTACAACACCCTGTTTCCAAACAAACTGGTATCAGAGCTTGGTTGTTTAAGATCTTAGGTGTTTATAGAACGAGTTTGATTCAATTATGTCAATGAAATTCAATATTGAGAAATTTGATAGGCAAGTAAATTTTGGCCTATGGCAATTGAAGATGAAAGCCATCTTGGTTCAAAGTGGCTGTCACAAGGCTCTTGAAGGTGCATCCAAAAAGCCTTCGGGTATGACGGATGATCAGTGGGAGGAGATCGATTTGAAGGCACTCTCGGCGATTCATAGATATGCTCAAACTAATGCTTTGGTTGCTCATGGTGGAAAGAATTTTGGTAAGAATAAAATCTGTAACTATTGTCATGTGAAGGGTCATATCAAAGCTGAGTGTTGGAAATTAAAGAAGAAGAATGGGGAAAAGTCCAATGAGGACCAATCCGCAAATAATGCCAACAATGTTCTTGATGATGATCTTGTACTTTAGGGTTACAAGTTTTTGGGCTGCGGTTTCTACGATCTCTTTATGATTGGTGCCCTTTGAGATCTCTTGGTGAAACGAAAAACCGTGTGGATTTTGCTATGGAGTCTATTTTTTGAGTTTTTTGTAACAATCTTGGTTATGCATTAGATTTTGTTCTAGTTATGCTATTTCTTATTTCAAATTTGGTACTTTTGTGTTTTGTTAAGTATAATTACAATTTAGAAGTTATTGATGTCAATTGGTTTTCTAGAATTGCTTGAGTTTGTTGTTGAGATGAAGAAGGGTTTGAAGAGAGTTTGGTCAATTTGAGTAAACATGTTTGGCGTTGGTGACTTTATACTCTTAATCTAGGCCATGTGATGGTTTCGTATACGGAGTTTTGTGTTCGAAGACGCATTGGTACACAATTATAGAAGATGTTCGTTTTCTTGCCTAAAGTGAGTAGGCTTATGGAATTTTGTTTAAGGTGGAGGTTTTATGGTTATTTTTGGGTGAGCATCACTTTTGGTTCAAGGTGGAGGTATCTTGATTGATTGGTTTCAAGTCAAGGTGGAGATTGTTATTTGTGACTTGAAATCTTGTGAATGGCATAAGACTGACTTTTAATACACATATCTCTCTATCTATAAATGGTTTTGATGTGATTCAAATTGGAGGTGAAAGCTTGTTCCAAGAGCTTTCCAACGATAGGTCATATGCCCAATTCCGCTGAGAAACGAGAAAGCTATGGCTGTTCTACGAAGCGTTGTCGAATTGGAATTCCCGATTGGGCGCCCTAGCGAATCACGACCGGGCGCCCTAGCGAATCACGACCGAGCGGATGTCGCCCGACTCGATCGGGCGGCTGGGTTTTGACGCGGTTTTGCGATTTTTGGAATTTGATTCTTTTTAGGGTTTTATATGGAGTATTTTCTAGGGTTTTTTGTACGGGGTTCCTTATGTTATAAATAGGACCTCTTAGTGCTCATTATTATTGACACAACTTATGAAACACTTTTAGCCTCTAGAATTTAGGACTCCATGTATTATTCTCTCTGTTTTTTTCCATCATAGTGAAGAAGCTCGAATCTCCCATCTGTGGACGTAGGTCTATTTTGACCGAACCACGTAAATCCTTGTGTTCTTTTGTTTTTCTTCTTTATTGTTTTTTCTCATCCTAATTATTTTATTGATTTTGTTCCGCACTAATCAAACTACAACACCCTGTTTTCTAACGCTATGTATGGTTGTCAATTATTGCTATCTATATGGTATGGCTTAGTTTAGATCATATAGTCAAGTAGTCCCTAATTTATGTTAAGTCTGTGATTATGGTTTAATTTAAATTAAGCATTTATGTGATTAGAATAATTAGGATTAATGATGTCTCCTAGTTTATAATGCTTTCAATTTTAATTCATACAAATTGCGATCATATTTGTATTAATTAGATTGTTTTAGAATCGATTTTGGCCTAGTTCAAAGTTGCTTTTAAGTATGGGAAGATAGGGAGTCTATGCTATCAAATTCTTTACAGTTAATCTAAGAAGTATACTTGGTTCATTTGTCAAGGTCGACTATTTATCGTACTAGTAATTAAATCTAATAAAACTATGAAGTTGAAAAGGTTAATTGTGTCGTCACTTGTAAATAGTAGTTTGTTATTAGTACTTTTAATTAGTCTAAGTAGTTATTTACATCTGAAACCCCCCTTAGGCTCTGTTCTGTTCAACTTATTTTAACTTATTTCAGAAAAAATAAGATAAGATAAGATCATATAAGATAAGATAAGATAAGATAAGATAAAATAAGATGTTAGACACACACAATAAACTATCTTATAAGATAAGATAAGATAAGATAAGATAAGATAAGATAAGATAAGATAAGATCAGATAAGATAAGATAAGACAAAATAAGTTGAATCAAACGAACCCTTCATTGTATATATGTGGATAGTGTAAATAGGATAAATAGTATACCTTTGTGTATAATATTTTTTTCCACACTTAATTGGATTTTTTAGTTTAGGAATTTAGTAGTCTTTCCGTGGGATCGACCATTTCTTACCCTTTTACTAGTTGTTAATATTTTTGAAGGTCTAAGATAGGTTTTTAATTTAATAAGGTAAACGACACGTATTAAATTTTGGCGCCGTTGCCGGGGAGATTTATTTTTTTAGTTCCTAACATGTTAAAGTTTAACTTGGTGTTATTTGTTTTTTTTTTGGTTTGTATAGCTGATTTTAGATTTTGATTATTTTTGTTTCTCTCATAGCTATGCACTATAAAGCTTCACTTACAGATGTATTTAAGAGATATTGCTTAGTTTTAGTGTTTTATATTAGCACTTATGATGTGATAAATATGTGTTACTAGTTGGTATTTTTTTTGTCATTGTGCTATAGTCAATCTGCTTTAAGAGCTTTCAAATATGAATGCAGCAGTGGTAGTTAGAGTTTGTGAATACTCATAAATATCCTACAGGTCAAACATTTTACTGCAAGAGTAGTATGTTTGCTAACTTATAATAGGACTATTTTCACACAAAACTGATAGCACAATCTTCATAGCTTGCTTATATCAGTATAGTTGTTAATTTTATTGGATTTTGCTGCTGTCAGTTTGCAAGTATAGTGGGCTACATTTCCTCCCTCTCTTTTCATGCTTTGAACTAATCTTACCTTCATTGCACAAGTCACTAAGTCAGTTAGTAATATTATGAATACCAGAGACCTTATATGTGAGGTTTGATGTGCTTGTATATGTCTTAAATCTACTTAGAGAAAGGCTTTTCATATGTGATTGTTGGGTTACAATAAGTACATTGCTTGTTCTTGTCAAAAAAAAAAAAAAATACATTGTTTGTTTTTGGCCAAATTCTT
Organism: Beta corolliflora; assembly: GCA_947648045.1. NCBI lineage: Eukaryota > Viridiplantae > Streptophyta > Magnoliopsida > Caryophyllales > Amaranthaceae > Beta > Beta corolliflora. The sequence continues at coordinate 1,133,572 of CANSZD010000853.1, forward strand.
TGCGAGCTATGATCTTCTATAACTCAACCTAGCTACTGAAATGTATTTTTTTCAAAGCTGGTTCTTAGAGGTTCTCTGTATAGACTAGTGCTTAAGGATAAAATATAAGTAGGGGTGTCTAATGTCCACTAAGTAAATTATAAAGTCAATTAGCAAAACTCTAATAATTGAAGAAGTTGCTTCTATAATATTACAGCTAGATTGATGTTGTACATATATGTCAAAGGCAGGGAGATAGTTGCTACTATTACTTTGTTAACCATTGATTAGCTGTCCTAACTGATCAGAATCAACAGAGAAGAATGTTATATAAATTGGGTTGGGTTGCATTTCAAGATAGTATATGTATACTCATGCTTGTCTTATCTCATTTGGCTACAATGCTCTTTAGCTGCTTTTCGGATGACTTTCTAGTATATTTCTTAGCTTTAGTAAGCTCTAAGTATTGTGGGTGTTGCTCTTATAGTTTAACATTTACTGAAACAATCATTTGCTCTCTCAAAGTTAGTCAAAAGATGTGATTATTCTACCTCTAAGCGTATATGGCAAATTTAGAGAGCAGCAATAGAATTAAATTAATGGGATTACTCTAGCTAGCAACTTGTTTTCTCACTTAAGCAGTAGTGAATCCTTTTGCTTAATTTCATGCCTAACTACAGAAGCAGACTGATCATATATATTTGCTTAGAACTGAGTCAAACCATGAATTTGATTAAAACTATATAAGATAAATCATATATGAAATTGTTGGATGAAATCCAATTACAACGCGAAGCCGTAAGCCTACCGCGACTCGCGGTGGAGGCCGCGACTCGCGCCTGCTGCCGCGACTCGCGGTGTAGGCCGCGATTCGCGGTGGCCGCGGGTCGTGTTCCTTGCCTTGTTTCGCGGTTGTTTGCCGCAAGCTTACCGCGACTCGCGGTATATTCCACGATTCGCGGTTTCCGAGGAAGTCGAAATCTTTTATTTTCTTCTTGTTTCTGGATTTATTTCGGAGTGGTTTTATAACCCTTATAAATACCTTCTTGGCCGTTTTTCTCCTCTCTATGGTTTTTCTATTAACCTAAACACATGGCCAACCTCTTTCTTCTAGTTTTGAGCAGTTCTTGAGAATCTCCAATCCTTGATCCGGGTGCACGGAGTCGGGGATCGTTGTGTGAACCTTGGGGGACGAACGTCATCAGGAATCCGCACCGGAGATGGCGAAATTCGTTTCTAAGGCAGTGGCCTCCATACCACGGCGCAACGTTGTTCTTGTGAAATTCAATCAAGTACAGTTGATGGTTATCTGCAGATAAGTTTCTTCTCTATATTGTGTATCAGTATAGTTTATATATTTGTTCTTCATGAATACATTAATCTAACTCATATTTCCAACAATTTAGAAACGAATTTATTATGATTGTTGTATTCATGTTGATGAACAATTTATTCTAACCTAATTTCAATTATCTACCTTGGAAAGAATCCTTGAGTATTGTTTATTTGAATAGGTATGGTTAGAATTATTAAGTCTTGTGAATAGACTTATTAGGGTAGTTTGTGGAGCGAAGTTACCGTGGAACTCATGTTGGACTTTGTTGGCTCGTAAAGATTGAATCTTTGATCAAATTGTTGCCATTGAAATTATCCCTCTTTGTCGTATTCCTTCTTCGAGTTCTCGTCTTTGAAGAAGTTCTCAAATGTTCTTGATGGATACTCAAGACTTTTATTATTTGATAAATAATTTCTGAGAACAATTGGAGGGTTTTGATATTGATGGAGGAAGTCAACTTCATGTTTATACTTCTCATTGAGTTCTTGATAGCAAAGAAGCTGCTATCAAATATTCAAGTCAATTGGATATTGTTTCATAAGACGTATTAGAAGGGAAGTTTGCTCTTTAATTTAATTTAATTATGTACTCTAACTTATTTACATGAATTATTTTATGTACCCCTTTCATATATAACAGTCAATTTTGTGACATGTTAGGTTTGTAAGGGTTGAGTTAGAGGTTGAAACATTCAAGCAAGCAAAGGGGAGTTGGAAGAGTGGCAACTATGTGGAATTCATAGCACCTTCAGCAGGCCAGCTTGGCTAAAGGGAAGTTCCAAATCCTTTTTATGGCTAATGTCCCAAGTTCATCTTATATGCACAATTCATTTTATGTGGCACATTGTTTGATATCTAATTTATACCTGCGTTTTGGCAATTGTTGTGCCTTTTGAGGAATAAATTATCGTTTGGGACTGGCTAGTGAGTCAGTTAGCCTCACTGTGTGAAGTGAGGAGGAGGAAGGGAACTTCCATGGGACTTAATACAGTTGTGAACTCTTGTTTGTTTCCTTGAGCTATGAATTATATACTTCTGCTTGTTGTATTGTATATATTGTATATAAGTCGTATGTGTGGTTCTTTAGAGTTGCTTTGTAAGACTCTTGTAGTATAGGGTTTACATTTGTTGACCATGTCTAGTCATATGGACTTTTGGATTGGTTGAATGACCTTTTGGGTAATCTATCTGCAACTCTAGTGCTAAGTCATGTTTTGGAGTAACCCAATAGTTGTGTCTATTAAGGTTATTGAATTATTTGGGTTAATTCTTGAGGACTTGGCTTCTTTGATAAACTTGGAGTAATGATTGGTGAATGTTATCATGTTTCATGTGTTGATTGATCAGAGGCTAGCATTCCTATCCTTTTGTTAAGGGTCTAGGTGAGACCATTTGGGACTCCTTGTAAATAAGCAGAATTTTGAGGTTAATGGTGGTTGTGTTCCAATTCAGTGAAATCATTCAAGAATGAAGGAACATGAGGGTTTTAAGAGGGTCATGAGTATTCTTCAGACCATCTTTGGGTATCTTCTCTCATGTGGGGGTTATCGTTATTTTCAGCAAGTTATGGCCTATGTAAGATAAGTTGATGGGTTGTTAGTTATTCTCTATGTTCTTATTGTGGGGGTTTTTAGCTATGGTCGGATTTCTATCCTTCCGTCACACAGTTGGTGTGAGGATTTAGTTCTATGTGGCAGTTCTTGTGCTGAATTTGATGATGTGTTTATTTCTTCTTGAATAAGCTCTGTTGGATGAACCTCATGATATCATTGATTATTTGTTAGTCATTGATATGATTGTTCAGAAGTCATGATTATGTGTTTGTTGCCTGATTCTATTTGGTGTTTCTCCTAGTATTGTTGATGTGTAGTTCAGCAAAGGAGTAGCAAAAGGTTAATTCTCTAAATTAGCAAAGTCTAGTCTTGCTTGTAACCTCCGTGGTTAGAAAGTTGACATTGTTGATCAACTATGTGAAGTCTATGGGTTATTATCTGGAGGTGATGATCAATTCACAAGGGGATTTTATAACTTCTGATTGGGACTAGTGCTTAGAGAAAAGCAAGCTTGAAACATGACTCATTCGTGACCTATCATACTCATTGAGCATCTATTTGCCGGACCATAGTTGCTACTTTGGTTGTGTGTTGACCTTCAATAGGTTTTGAAGTTGTAAGCTTGGAAAGCTATGGGCAAGGTACATGGGTTTGAGGTTCATTAATGTTTTAATATTGACCTATGTAGTTATCTCACCTGTTGCTAAGTTTGCCTAGGCCAGTGGTTGTGTTTGCTTTGGGATCGTGTTATTTGATTACGTATCAAGTTAATACGTAAAGTGCATACTTGAATGGCATCTTAGAGAAGGAAGAGTCATTAGATCTTCCGGGATTTGGAGTTGTCCTGTAAGGTTTCCTTGGTGAGAAGACTTGAATGGTCTGTAGGTGGTTTATGGTTTATACCACTTGTATAATTAGTTCCGTGTGATGAACTAAGTTTTGTATCTTGGTTTTTCAAGATGGTATTTGTTTGAGTGATATTGATCAATTTGACATTGTTTGGTAATCATGTGTCTATGATTGATCTTATGTCTTTGATGTTCACACTCTTGATGTCTTTATGAAACTGAAGGTTTCGATTCTTGAGCCAAGATGGAAATTGGGGATGAGGTAATTCACGTGGTTCATGGATGTAATGCCAATGTATTGGCAAAGGCACCTTTTATCTCAATCTTGTTAAGAGAACATGGTTTGTAACAGGTTCAACTAGAAGGTTGAATAGTTAGCATGAACTATTACGTTCTGTATGCATGTTTATGAACTGTCTCTAGAAAGTGATTTTCTAAATGATTATACTTATATGTTTATAAGTGCATATGTTGGCATATTGTTCTTGACTGGTTACTCTGTTGAGGAGATGCAAAGTAAAATGTGTTGTAGAGTCAAAGATAAGAATAAGTTCATTGAGTTGAACTGATTGAGTCAAGAAGCCGACTGATATGGAACTCAGTGGCAAGTTGCCCGTTGTGGGGGTAATGAAATACTCAATTATTTACATTGTGATGTTTCAGATGCTTACGTACGTTGTCATGTGATGGCAATGGAGGCACATATGGACAGGAGCATGTACGGAGTTGGTGTTGTATTCACCGAGAGGACCCGATGGATGCTCTTGAGGTCTCGTGTTGGGACTAGCCATGCTCACGTGGGGTCACATAACCATAACCAGTTTGGTGGCTCAGCTAATTCAAACTTAATGGATGTGTGAGGATCCATTACCAGTCTTGGTGGTTTGAATAGTGAGCTTGATGGTATAGTGACAGGACAATCCATTACCTTTGTGGTGGCTTACTTTGTTTGAGCTTAATGGATTGATGAATCTATAACCTTTGGTTGGTCCAACTGGCAATTGAACTTGGTAGATTCATAGATATCAAGTTGGACAGTGATTGTCCTTAATGTGTCAATAGTTCTAAGACAGGACTTATAGACACACCTGGCATACAATGTGATGTTGTATGTGGCATACAATGAGATATTGTATGTGAGGTTGAGCTTGACCGCTCTTAATGTTTCCATATCCCAGCAGGCTTGGGTGGTCCTTGGATTGGACTTGATGGTTACACCGTTGTGATGCCTTGTGCATGATCTCACATGGTCGGTATCATAGTCCTGTAAAAGGGATAGTCTATTTTGTTCAAACCTAATGGATTGTGAGAGTCTATAGCCTTTATGGTGGTTTGACAAGTGGAGCTGATGGTACTCGGCGGCAACCGGCAGGGGTTGTGTTGGAGTCCATGGCCTTTATGGCTGATTCATTTAATTGAACGTAATGGACTTGATGTTTCTATGGCCTTCGTGGCTGATTCAAATTTATTTGAACGTAATAGAACATCAGATTTGAGTGTGAAGGGATGGCCTCCTTCTGTCGAATGTCGTACTTGTAGGCATTCTAGAGCGCTCACTGGAATCCCAGGGTGATGGCCAGGATTGTTGAACTGTGTGTATGTTCACAATGATTTAAAAGACATGTGACTTGTCTTAAAAAAGGAATATGAATTGTATGATCAACAGTGTTGTATGTTGTTCAAGAGGCAATTCATGGATAACGCGGAGTTTCTCAAGCTTTGAGGGTAAGATATGTGTTATCGGGTCCCTTCTCTCTCTCCTGCAAGTTCAATCCAGTGGACACTTGTAGGTGAGGGGACACCCCATCTCACTAACATGCTAGTTCAATCCTTGGACACTAGTTTGTAAGTATCAAACCTTCCTTTTACTGCTCATTTCTTGTTTCTCATGTCTTCGCGTTTGTGGGGGATTGTTGGATGAAATCCAATTACAACGCGAAGCCGTAAGCCTACCGCGACTCGCGGTGGAGGCCGCGACTCGTGCCTGCTGCCGCGACTCGCGGTGGCCGCGGGTCGTGTTCCTTGCCTTGTTTCACGGTTGTTTGCCGCAAGCTTACCGCGACTCGCGGTATATTCCGCGATTCGCGGTTTCCGAGGAAGTCGAAATCTTTTATTTTCTTCTTGTTTCTGGATTTATTTCGGAGTGGTTTTATAACCCTTATAAATACCTTCTTGGCCGTTTTTCTCCTCTCTATGGTTTTTCTATTAACCTAAACACATGGCCAACCTCTTTCTTCTAGTTTTGAGCAGTTCTTGAGAATCTCCAATCCTTGATCCGGGTGCACGGAGTCGGGGATCGTTGTGTGAACCTTGGGGGACGAACGTCATCGGGAATCCGCTAGGAGATGGCGAATTCGTTTCTAAGGCAGTGGCCTCCATACCACGGCGCAACGTTGTTCTTGTGAAATTCAATCAAGTACATTTGATGGTTATCTGCAGATAAGTTTCTTCTCTATATTGTGTATCAGTATAGTTTATATATTTGTTCTTCATGAATACATTAATCTAACTCATATTTCCAACAGAAAACATGTCATATGATGAGCTAATTACATGCACATAAGTTGAACGTATGTTCAATCATGTTTATGAAATTCACTTATTATTTGTTCTCCTGAAATTCTGCTGTAATGTTTTATTATGATCCATATGTAGGTGTGTGCTCTATGTGTCTTAAATCTGATGTTATTCGTTTTTAGAGGTTGTTTCTTCCATGGTTTTGCTAAGTGGTTAAATTTTAGGAAGCTATTGTTCTATTTTGCTAGGGTAAGGTGCTGAGTTATTGACACACTAATATTTTTATGTTCAATTTATAACCACTGCAAAACTAGCATTACTCGTATACCACTGCATACATGAAGTAATTTGTCTTTATGCAAGTTATCTATCATGTGTCGAAATCTATAAGCTTATATCTTTAGTTCCACTCTCCATAGCTGCTTTTCTTCTTTAAAATTTGTGAGTCAACCAATACAGTGAGCAACTCAAAGAAGGAAGTGTGTGGTCAAATATGAAATTTCAAAAATATATGATGCTGCTGTTTCGAAGTTATGCACAATATATGGATTGCAGATTTACAGAAAATAATGTCTGGTATTACTGGATTATATAGTTATCAGATTGTGTGACTAATGTGTTTATGCTACCTGATAATTGAAACTGAAACTGAGAGATAAAACGATTTGTGATGTGCTATTACCTATTGTATAAACTGCCACGGTATTTATCTATATGTGCTCTTCAGCCATAAGTAAATAATCAGGTAATCGCAATTTATTGAATAAGGTAGTATGTACGTACACCTTGCTTCTCACTTATTCACATTACATTCTGTGTGTGCAATTTTATTTCTGCTTCTACTTAGTAATTTGTTTTTGCAGGAACCTTTTTATACATTAAGCTACTGTGAGGATATTAGACTTTGAAAGTGGTGCTTGTCAAGGAAGAAGAGTTGTGCTTATCAAAGTAGTGAATTTTCAAAACAGCCTTGCTTCCACAAGTTTTCACTCACCAGGCTGTTTTCTCTCCTTCTATTATTTACTTTGCTTTCTCTTTTAACGCATCTTAATTTCGCTCTTTCTTTATTCACACATTGAGGACAATGTTGAGTTTAAGTGTGGGGGGAGAGTTAATACTTTTGTTGTTTGATGTGATAAAAAAAATTAGAAAATTTAAACTACATTCTAAAGTGTTGCCGATTTTCCTATAGACTTTTATTTAGTCAATATAAAAAAAAAATGAAACAGAAAAAAAAAATTATGTGCTTTTGTTTGCATTAGTTTTTAGGATTGTTGCATTTAAGTTAGGATTTTCACCTCTTAATTTCTTAAGGAATGACTATTAGTAAGTTGATAAGAAACTCTAATCTAACTTGTTTTTGAAATAAAATAAAATTTCCCGAAATAAAAGATTTTGAGAATGTTATATAATTGGAATATAATAGTCAAACTTGAGAGATTTATAATGCAATTGAAAAAAAAATATCTTGCTTCTCTTAAATAAGTTGGCTAGATAGATAGACCAAACCTTATGAGCTTCTGAGCCTATTAGACTGACAAATCTGCATCAGTCTCTTTTTTTTTTTTCCTGTGTGATAGTTCCTCAATGAAGTGTGGCTCTGGAACTTGACTTGGTACTCTTTGAGACTTTTGAGACAAATGTTATGAAGAAATGATTTAGGCGTTCTTTTCATTTTTTTTAGCCTCAGAGATTTTCTTTCATATAATATTTTCCTTTGTTTAGCCCTTTCGAACCTTAAATCCGTGTTTATTTGCTAACCATACATTACAAACCTGCGGCCTGCTACATATTATACCCAAGCTTGGCTAAGGGGATTTACTATATTGAGTTTGTATTGTCAGTTTGCGTTATAGTGGAGACATATTGAAAACAAGGGTTATGAAATTGAAAAAAATTATTGGAGAAGAAAAAAAAACAAAGAAAATAAATGTTTGAAAGTCAATGTAAAAGTGATGTGAAATATCCATATAAGTGTTGTAATTGCATTACTTGTGAAGGATATGGTGAATAATATGAAGAAAAAAAAGTTGGAGTATGATGTTTAATGTATAAATGGAGTTTAATTTGTTGTGACTCGAACATCTTAGGTCATGTATTTTTGCTCCCTTTAGCTTGGCTTCTTATTAACTCCACATTCCTAAATATTATTCCTACCCTTTAACCTTAGCCACATTACAACCATTTGAAAGACCTTTTGATCTTTATGCATTTTGTCACTCTCGAAGTGGAGAATTGAGACGATAGTCAACTTTAAAGAAATATACTTCATTTTGAGTCGACTTGATTATATGTTTGAGTGAATATTATTTAACCCCAAACACATGAGAGTTAAGTGTTTAAATTCTACTTGTGAGGGTCTATCTATTGAATTCAATGTGCACGAAAGTGTAGATGAGCCAACTATTTTTGAGCTGTGAAGAAAATCATTTGTTCATGAAGTATTATGAGTTTTGATAGTTCGATTGTTTAAACACTAAGAGTATGACATCTCCACTAACATTTTCTCAATGTTTTTCTGATTAACTTAAAGTGTTTTAGTTTCTTGTAGCGTACTTATCTAATTTAGTTATTTCCGACAAAGAAAATTGAGGTGGTATATTAGGTCTTGCATTTAGTTTCTTTCTAACATCCATGTTTGCTAATTGGTTTGGAAACCTATGTTAATAAGGCTTTGTAGGTATGCCATCTGAAAATCCTCGCGAGACCTTACTCGTCCAAGGGTAGCCTAGGGGTTTAAAGGGCTTGTTGCACATGCAAAGTGCAATCGTGATTCCTACGACAGTAAGTTAGGTTTATTGCTTTCATAGTATAGCTTTATCTTTATTTTAGTAGTGTTTTATTCGATGGCGACCAAAGGCTAAGTGTGGGGGAATTTGATAAGCGCGTAATATGTTATATTTTTACTCATAATTTTAGTCTGATGTTTGTCCTTTATATGTTATTTTTATATTTTTACCTATTTTTATTAAATAGTGGGTTGTTTATGTCCATGTTATATTTTATTGAATAAATAGCTTAAATAGTGTATTAATTTTATTATAGGTACTTTACCATTTCATATTTGGAAGAGGAAGACCACAAAAATAATCAAGAGAAGAAAAAGAAAAAAAACAAGGGGAAAAGAAGATTAAAGAGCAAAAGCTACGTGAATTTTTGTGAAGTAATGTAACACCCCCAAATTACTCACTTTTAAAAAAAATTAGTGAATAATATTTGAGTAATTTAGGAGTATTACCGCCACGTGACTAACACGCTTTCAGCAATCAACTACTAACTAACAAAATAACTTACCGCGGAAGACTTTAACCAAAAATAATAATACTTCTTTATTAATAAAAGTAAATATTGTCTCAAACTCAAAACAAATAAAACACCCTAATCTAGGTGAAGATCCACTTATTAATATGCTCCCATGCACATCCAAAATTCACCTGCAAAACTGCTTACCAAATAGTTAAACAGGGCAAAGCCAAATAGGAAAAAAGGAAATACGCGTCAGTATAAAACTGTGTACGTAATGTACTAGATAAGTAACACATTTTCTAGTTCATAACAATTTATATTTTGGAAAAACTCCATCACTAATAATTCAAGAATAACTTTTTAAGAATAAACTCTTTCCAAATAACTTGGATTAAATTAATCTTGAAAACAATTCATCTTCTTATCTCCCCTTCCTTTTCCTAAGTGTGCACACCCCCCAAGCTAGTCATCCCATCACGGATCTATATCAAGGGGTAACAATAACTGCCAACAAGTGGACTTTGAAGCATAAACCCTTCTTGATGTTAATCAAGCGGTAATAATAATAATATGACTTGTAAGTTATGAATAAACCTCCTTTTCTCATAAACAACTTTTTGAACTTTCAAAGTTCATAAAAACCAATCAACTTTTCCTTGTAAAAATAATTTAATTTTCCAAAAAGGATGACAAAACTTTTATATAAAAATGATTGATAAAATCATTCCTTCTTTCCAAGAGTGAATAATAAATTATTGTAACCATTTTAAACCAAATTTCTAAACCAATCCAACCATTAAATCAATAAACAACTTTACCACATAAAACCACATTTCAAAAGATCTAGTTACATAACGTACATTGATCTTGCACAAAGAGTATACTAGTATCTCCACTTAGTCTTAATCTTAAACGATCTCCTAACAAACCAATAATATAAAAATCTAATAAGTAACTTATCACATGAACTTAATCATGAAGTTAAACATGAATAACCTATCATGAGCATAATATTTTTGAGTAAGAAACATGGAAAATCTTTTTCTTAACCGAAAGAAAATTGGAACTTACGAGTCTTGTACGGTGTTCTTGGGCACTTATTCATGAGTTCTTCTCTTACTTATTATTCCCAATTGCTATTCTTTTCAAATTACTTTGCTATTTTATTAGATTCTTATTGTTAGTATGGTGAATTAGTTTAGATATTATTATCGACTTGAGTATTTTGCCCATTAACTATTATTTGAATTTGCTAGTGATTCATGTTTAATTGGTGATTATGCATATTACTAGTGTATATATGGTTGTCAATTATTGCTATCTATATGGTTTGGCTTAGTTTAGATCATATAGTCAAGTAGTCCCTAATTTATGTTAAGTCTGCGATCATGGTTTATTAAATTAGAAAGTAAGTTTAATCTAATTATTGTAAGTATTTATGTGATTAGAATAATTAGGATTAATGATGTCTCCTAGTTTATAATGCTTCCAATTTTAATTCATACAAGTTGCGATCATATTTGTATTAATTAGATTGGTTTAGAATCGATTTTGGCCTAGTTCAAAGTTGGTTTTAAGTATGGGAAGATAGGGAGTCTTTGCTATCAAAGTCTTTACAGTTAATCTAATAAGTATATTTGGTTCATTTCTCAAGGTCGACTATTTATCGTACTAGTACTAATAAAACTATGAAGTTGAAATGGTTCATTGTGTCATCACTTGTAAATAGTAGTTTGTTAGTACTTTTAATTAGTCTAAGTAGTTCTTTACATCCGAAACCCCCCTTAATTGTATATATGTGGATAGTGTAAATAGGATAAATAGTATAATTTGGTGTATAATATTTGTTTTCCGCATTTAGCTGGATTTTTGAGTTTAGGAATTTAGTAGTCTCTCCGTGGGATCGACCTTTTCTTACCCTTTTACTAGTTGTTAATATTTTTGAAGGTCTAAGATAGGTTTTTAATTTAATACGGTAAACGACACGTATCACATATAATTAATAAAAAATTCCAGCAACTTATAATATGTTTAAAACCCTTTAAAACATACTTTTTCATAATCATAAACATTAGAGTACTCAATTTGCATAAACTATAATATAGTACTACAACTTCCAACTCATAAAACCCTAAAAATCCATGCTTTGATGCTTAAAACCTTAACTTAAACATAATTAATAAATCTGAAATTTAATTACTTTACTATACAAATCATATAATCAGAAATTTATATTTAAATCATCAAAATTAAAAACTTTAATCATGAAAATATTAAATCAATCCTTAAAACATAAACTTAACATTAAATAATATAGAGGAGGAAGAAATAAACCAAGAAAAAGAGAGGGAGGAGGAGGACGCCGAGAGGGGGAGGACCACCGGCGGTTGCTGCTGCCGGCTGCAGGCGGCGGCGACTAGGCGGCTGGCCAGAGAAGCGATGGAGAAAGAAATCGGGTGGAGGGAGGAGGAGGCCGAGTGAGGGCCGAGGGGAGAGAGAGAGAGAGAAGAGGGAGAAAATTAGGGTGAGTGATTTTTAGTTTGGGAATTTTGGGTTTACATTGGGTTTATATAGGTAACCCCTTGTGGGCTTAGGGAAATGTGGTTGGACTTTTAAAATCAATGATTGGGTGCTTGAGTTGAGTTGGGCTCCTCTAACCCATTTTTAAAATCCTTTATACTCCAACTCAAAAATAATTAAACTATTAAATAACTTTCAAAGTATGACTAAAGAAAATATTTGATTCCTTAAAAACATTAAATAATCCCTTTGACTTTAAAATAGTCAACACCTTAAGAAATTAATTATTTAAATACTAAAATATATATAAATATACATTATAATATATATTTATAAAATTCACAAAATTGTGGGGGATTACAGTCTACCCCTCTTAAAAGAAGTTTTGTCCCGAAACTTGGCACGAAAACCCTCACAGTTTCAAAATTTGACTCCAACTTTCATTTGGAAATACTTGTGTCATAACGTGTGCACACTTTTACCAACTTTAAAACCACTTGTGTTACTCATTAACATATTTTTCCATGCGGAGAACCAATTTATTTTGCCCCAACATGTGCAAATCGCCAAAATAAGCATGAAAATGCATAAAAATACCATAAAATAAGGCAAAAAGTGCGAAATTCTATCGAATTCTACCCCCTTAAAGAAAACGAGTTACGCCCTCGTAACTCACCTCAATGAATAACTCATGATATTTCTTCTTCATTTCATCTTCGCCTTCCCACGTTGCCTCTTCGGATTCATGGTTAGACCAAAACACTTTCACAATATTCACATCCTTATTGCCCGTACTACGCACCTTTCTATCCAAGACTTTCACAGGTCTTTCCTCATACGTGAGGCAACTATCAATTTGAATTCTTTCGGGCTCCAAAATATGATTCTCATCAGGAATATATCTCTTAAGTTGAGAAATGTGAAACACATCTTGCATCTTCTCAAACTCCATTGGCAAAGCCAACTTATAAGCTACCTTCCCAATTCTTTGCAAAATCTCATATGGGCCAACATATTTAGCACTTAATTTGCCTTCTTACCAAATCTCATCACTCCTTTGGTCGGTGACACTGTCAAAAACACCTTATCACCAACTGCGAATTCATCTTCACTTAATTCGCTTCAAATCAGCATAACTTTTCTGCCTATCTTGAGCAGGTCTCCTCAATAAATTTCGTCTTCAACACTACATTCTCACTAAAATCATTCCAGCAAATGGGACTTCTACACTTCCTTCCATACAATGCCTCAAACGGAGCCATCTTGATACTCGCATGGTAACTATTGTTATAGGAGAATTCAATCAAATCCAAGTGATCTTCCCAACTTCCTTGGAAATCAATCGTGCACGCTCTCAACATATCTTCCATAGTCTGATTGGTCCTCTCAGTCTGACCATCGGTCGCAGGATGAAACGCAATACTCATCTTCAACGTTGTTCCAAGATTCAACTGGACTTTTTGCCAAAATTTGGAGAGAAATCTCGAATCACGATCTGAGATAATGTCTGTCGAGACTCCATGCAGTCTCACCACATGCTTGATATACGTCTTGGCAAGTTGCTTCTTCATGTTTCTTTGATCGGCACGAACACGGCAGACTTCGTCAGACGGTCCACGGTAACCCAAATAGTATCATTGCCATTTCTCGTCTTTGGCAATGTAGTCACAAAGTCCATCGATATAGAATCCCACTTCCATCCAGGAACCTCTAAGGATTGAACCTTCCCCATTGGTCTCTTATGGTCTATCTTTACTTTCTGACAGGTCAGACACTTTGACACGAACTCAACGACTTCAAGCTTCATATTCGGCCACCAATAAATCTCCTTAAGATCCTTGTACAACTTATCACCCCCAGGGTGCACAGAATATGGAGTATTATTCCCCTCTTCCATAACCTTCCTCTTAAGCTTTTCACACTTTTGTGGTACACGCCACCATCCTTTGAACCTCAAGCTTCCATCATTATGAATCTTAAAGTCAACTTCTTTGCCTTGCTTCATCTTTTCCTTAATCTTATCTAGGCACTCGTCTCCAACTTGACCCTTATTGATCTCATCGAAAATTGACAACCCCAATGACAAAGCACTCAATCTTGCCTCGATCTCCCCAGGATTTAAAATTTCTAGGCTAAGCCTTTGCATATCTCGGTACAATTCCTTAGGAACTACCAACGCATTCACGCTATGGCTCGACTTCCTACTCAAAGCATCGGCGACTACATTCGTCTTTCCCTCATAATACTGGATATCTAGGTCATAGTCTTTAATCAATTCCAACCATATTCTCTGTCTCATATTGAGATCCTTCTGGGTGAAAATGTACTTCAAACTCTTATGATCAATATAGATCTTGCAAGTTGCCCCATATAGATAATGTCTCCAAATCTTCAGGGCAAAAACAATAGCAGCTAACTCTAGGTCATGGGTAGGATAATTAGACTCATACGGTTTCAACTGACGTGATGCATACGCGATCACCTTCCCATTCTGCTGCAGAACACATCCCAAACCATTCTTCGAAGCATCACTATACACCTCGAGTCCTTCATTTCCTTCAGGCAGGGTTAAAACAGGTACGGAGGTCAAACGCTCCTTCAAAGTCTAAAAAGCTTCCTCGTACTTCTCACTCCACTCAAACTTGGACTTTTTCTTCATCAAATTAGTCATCGGCCTCGTTATCTTCGAGAAATCTCTCACAAATCTCCTATAATAGCCAGCTAATCCCATAAAACTTTTAATATCTGACACATTATTCGGTGTAGGCCACTCACTAACAACTTGAATCTTTGCAAGATCCACATACACTCCTTTTGACACATAATGACCCAAAAATGCTACCTTCTCCAATCGAAACTCGCACTTAGAGAACTTTGCATACAACTGGTTCTTCCTAAGTGTCTCCAAGACTATCCTAAAATGCTCATCATGCTATTCTTCACTCTTTGAATAGATCAAGATATTATCAATGAACACTGCAACAAACTGATCCAAAAACTCATGGAATATCCTATTAATCAAGTCCATGAATATAGCCGGAGCATTGTTCAACCCAAACGGCATCACAGTAAACTCATAATGACCATAACGCGTCCTAAACGCAGTCTTAGGTATATCCTTATCAGCTACCTTCAATTGGTGATACCTCGAACGCAAATCAATTTTCGAAAACACACTTGCTCCATGCAACTGATCGAACAAGTCATCTATCCTAGGCAAAGGATACTTATTCTTAATGGTCACATTGTTCAATTCCCTATAATTAATGCATAATCTCATACTTCCATCTCTCTTATTCACAAACAACACAGGAGCTCCCCAAGGTGACGCACTAGGCCTAATATAAACTTTGTCCAATAACTCTTGCAACTGCGTCTTTAACTCGCTCATCTCAAGAGGTGCCATTCTATATGGTGCCTTAGAAATAGGTGCAGTTTCAGGAACTAAGTCTATGGTGAACTCAACGGCTCTCTTAGGCGGCATACCAGAAATCTCGATTGGAAACACATCCATAAACTCATTCACGATCGGTACGTCCTCAATCTTCAATTCAACCTCTTTACTCACATTTTGCACACTACAGAAGAATAATTCACACCCTTTCTTTACCAACTTCTTCACTTGCATTGCAGAAATGACCCCAAAATTCTTAGGCTTCCCAAAACGTCGGTATGAAATTAACTTCCCCAAAGAATTTCTCATCACTACCTTCTGAGCTTCACAATCTATCTTAGCCTTATAGAAACCTAACCAATTCATCCCCAGAATAACGTCTAGGTCTCCCAGATTGAACTCTATCAGATTAGAAGGAAAAACACAGTCTCTTATCTTCAAAGCTAAGTCTCTATACACCTTAGTACACCTCATAACTTCCCCACTAGGTATACTAATAGGCAAGTCAATTACTTCAAAGTCTACCAACCCCAAACTCCTAATAACGGACGACGAAATAAACGAATAGGTCGCCCGAGAATCAAATAACGCTTTAACGAGAACGGAGTTAATAGAAAAAGTACCAGAAACTACGTCGGCAGATTTCTCAGCTTCATTGCGGCTCATCACGAACAGCTTACCCGGAGCTAATTTGCTCTGGCAGTTGTTGTTGTTCTCATTAGCAGGCTTACTGTAGCTTCCTTGATTGTTCTGCGACCCCATAGGCTTCGACCCTTGGATGTTCGCTTGGTTGAATCCGGACCTTCCTTGACTACCATTCCTATTATCATTCTGCTCTTTCTTTTGCTTGGTGAAGCACTCAAACTCTCTATGCCCCTTCTTTTGGCAGTAATGACAGGTCACTAGATCCCCTTTACAGTCTTTACCAGGGCGATTTTTGTTACATCTCTTGCAGTTGTAACTCCTCTCAGACTGGCCCTTACCATTAAAGCCTTGGTCATTCCTTCCTTGGAAATTCTCATTCCCATTCCTATTCTTTTTAAAGTTCCCCTGATTTCCACCATAATTGAAATCTTTTCTTTTCTCGCCTACTACAGCATTCTTCTTATCACGCCTCGACTGAAGACCATAAATATGGGCAGCTCTCCCATAAACAACATCTAAGGACACAAAGGTCTTACCACCTAACCCCAATTGAATTTCCTCAGTCAGACCTTGCTCAAATCTCTAAGCCTTTAGCTCCTCAGTAGCTACAACTTCAGGTGCAAATCTAGACAATGCTATGAACTTGCTATAATACTCAGAAATGGTCATAGTTCCTATCCTAAGGTTTATGAACTCCTGAGCCTTTTGTTTTCTCATAAATGCAGGGTAAAATTTTCCTCTTAAAGCAGCAATAAAGGAATTCCAATTAAACCCTTCCACAGCACTAAGTCCATTTCCATTTCCTTTCCACCATAAATCGGCCTCATCTTTCAGATACAACACAGCCTGACCTACTTTCATATCCTCAGGACAATTCACAGCCCTAAAAATCTTATCGAACTCCCTAATCCAGCTCTCTTAGAATGTAGGGTCAGCTTGCCCCTTAAAGTACGGCGGCTTAATCTTAGCTGATCTCTCAAACATATCCCTTGCAGGATCAAGACGCTCACTCCTTTCTTGAGTCAATTTCTCTGCCAATAGGCGAATAGCAGAGGCTAAGGCGTTATCGTTGTTTGCCACTCTACTTCACGACCTGAAATTTAACGTAAATCTACTTTAGGTTTCGATTCACAACTTACTTACCATTCTCTACGAAGGCATGAATTCGACTTGATCATACAAGATCACATCACAATAAAATTCTATGGATTTATAATCGTGCCAATTCAATCACTATAAACCATACTCAACCATATACTCATTCATGAATAAACATTCACATCACTAATATATATAAGGATCAAATAAAATTAATCACAATAATAAAATAAAATAGTCCCCATTCACGTACTAAATAAATTCTTACTCAACTTGAATAACTAAATAATGACTTTTATTCCTCAAAACGATGATAATAATATTTTTCCAATCCACAATAACCATACTTATTCCTCAATGAAGTAAAGATACTAAAGAAAAGAAGTTTAAACTATTGTAGCTTAGCTACTTATTCAACACTACTAAACTTAGAACATAAATAAATACTCTATGGAGTTACATTATCCTTCCTATCCTTACTTTCCTTGTACTTCTCTGGAGTGAACACCTCATCTTCAAAGTCTTCAATGTCCTCACTGTAATAGTAATAACCTGGATTTCTAGCTCTAGTAGATCTTCGAACCCTTTTTGGTTGAGGTACATCCTCGTCCGACTCTAAATCACTATCACCAACCAGATCAGTCCTCATAATAGCATTATTGTAGATGTCCTTTCGGGTATGTCCTCTAGCATGATCGAACTCATGAATGACCTCATCGTCGCTATCAGGGATGTCTACTTTCAACACACGACGCATAACAACATCTATGCTAGTGTAGCTCTCACTATCAGACTCCATATCAGACTCATCATCACTAAGCACAATAGGGTTGGAGTAGCTTCCTACTCGGGCAGCTTAACTATTAGACATGTCTAGTGGTCCTATAACAGATGAATACGATATCTATAAGTACATAATGCCCTCACTTAGCGTATATTCCCAATAATAAATAATAAGCAAGAATAAACAGATAATTTAAAGCTAAGAATAACATTAAACAGTTAAGCAGGTAAGAAAAACATAAACATGCTAAACTAAATATTTAAATGCAGACATATAATATTTCTATCTTATATGCCCTTCTTATTCTACCCATCTCTCACCAAATTAATAAAGTAACTAAAATAAACAAGAAGTACTAAAATAAACAACTCATCATTAAATATATAAATTTGGAAAAATCTAAAAGAATCGAAAAAAATAAATAAATAAAAATTCGGAATTAGAAAGAAATTTTGAACCAACTAAAAATTTCGAACCAAAAAAAATATTTTCGAATCCTTTTTGAAGTTGAAACATGTTTCGAATTTATAAAATGATTTAAGCACAACAAATAAGTAGGAGCTTGCTTTCTATGAAATTCATTTTAAGTAACTAGGCGCCTAAAAATATAAGATTGGCATGAAAGGCTAATAAAACCTAAGCTCTGATACCACTTTGTAACACCCCGACAATTCTCTATTTTCCAAAGTACCTTTTTAATATAAAACTTAGATAATTATCAAAGCATTATCGCCCCTGTGATAACGTATCGGCTTATTCAGAATTTTGCATCGGAAATAAATAATTAACTTTGAAAACTTACTAACTTAGTCAACCATAAGTCAACTCCAAAAACCAAACCAAAAGTCAACCAAACCAAAGTCAACTAGTCAACCATAACTAAAACAAAACTATAAAGTATTAAAGCTAAACACAAGCTCTCCACGAAACCCGAACCCACGAGGCATCATCTTCAGACCTGAAATGGTCGATGCTCTATTGATCCTGAGATACTACTCACCAAACGGGTCATCACAGGATCAATAAGGCACAACCATGATCGACATACACAAAAGCACGCAATCAGCAAAGCTGAGTACTACATACTAATGAAACCTAACATGATACTAATAACATTAACTCAATGATAAACAATGATATAATAAATAATAGATTGACTATATTGAACTAGACTCCAAAATCAATAGATTAATTATAATTAGATTGAATAGGCAATGGAAAGAGTTGTCCAAACCAAACCAGTCTTCAATTTAGAAGACGAAGTACGGGCGTGACTCCGTACTTCCATGACCAACGATATCGAGGTACTAATTTAAATAGAATGGGACACGGTGATCAATCCGGTCCCAAGAAAAGTCATGGGCTACCACCATGTACTCCAACTCATACTAGTCCAACACTTCAGACGTGCACAAGTCTAAAGCTTATTGTTATTCACTTTCCACTTTAAGTTATTAATAAATTATTTACTCGTTGAGACTCACAAAGTAAGGCAACCAACATACATAAATAACATGGATACACAAAAGCTTCCATTTTTATCTTAGGATTAAGTAGTGTGATCATACAACTCAAATAATCCAAGAGTAATTCCATTAATTAGTTTAATAACCAACCAATATTCATTTGTTGATCTAAGTCAACAATCAACCAACCTTTCCATAGGTGAATATCAAACTTACCAAATAAGGCCCACGGTCCTCATAAAGTAAATATAATAAATAATCCAAAGGGAACAACATGATCCAATAAACAATATAAATATTAATCTTTCATGTGAATTAATAAATAAAGTTCTCAATCCTACATGCTTGCATCAATCATCCAAACAAACATATTATAACCAACCTAGGCAACATGCTTCGCACAACGGCATAAAACATGCAATTCCACTTGAATATAAACCACATATGAACTATAAAAAGTTCCCTATACATGATACTACATCAATCCTACTCTTAGGACATGATACTAGTCTACTAACACATAGGTATGTACGTACTTTGTGTAGACAAAACGAGAGGCAACTTTCACAACCTTAGAAGTCGCCTAAAGAATATTCTCCGCCTACCAAATACCAACATAACCAAGAATCAATACTCCAATAAATTTCCAACAACTTTAAAATATTCTAAACCCTCTTTAAAAGTGTTTAAAATCTTTCTTAATCATAAAAACTCCAACTATTAATGTCTCCTAGTATAGTACTACCATACTAGTCATTAAAAACCCTCAAAAATCATACTTTGACCTTTAAAACTCCACCATAAGCATATTAATAAAAAATTCCAGCAACTTATAATATGTTTAAAACCCTTTAAAATATACTTTAACATAATCATAAATATTAGTGTACTCAATTTTCATAAACTATAATATAGAACTACAACTTCCAACTCATAAAACCCTAAAAATACATGCTTTGATGCTTAAAACCTTAACTTAAACATAATTAATAAATCTGAAATTTAAATACTTTACTATACAAATCATATAATCTGAAATTTATATTTAGCATCAAAATTACAAACTTTAATCCTGAAAGCATTAAATCAATCCTTAATACATAAACTTAACATTAAAAAATATAGAGGAGGAAGAAATAAACCAAGAAAAAGAGAGGGAGGAGGAGGACGCCGAGAGGGCGAGGACCACCGACGGCTGCTGTTGCCGGCTGCAGGCGGCGTGGCTGGGCGGCGCTGCTGGCCGGAGAAGCGAGGGAGAAAGAAATCGAGTGGAGGGAGGAGGAGGCCGAGTGAGGAGAGAGAGAGAGAGAGAAAAGAGGGAGGAAATTAGGATGAGTGATTTTTAGTGTGGGAATTTTGGGTTTACATTGGGTTTATATAGGTAACCCCTTGTGGGCTTAGGGAAATGTGTTTGGACTTTTAAAATCAATGATTAGGTGCTTGAGTTGAGTTAGGCTCCTCTAACCCATTTTTAAAATCTTTCATACTCCAACTCAAAAATAACTAAACTATTAAATAACTTTCAAAGTATGACTAAAGAAAATATTTAATTACTTAAAAACATTAAATAATCCCTTTGACTTTAAAATAGTCAACACCTTAAGAAATTAATTATTTAAATACTAAAATATATATAAATATACATTAAAATCTATCTATGTAATTCATAAAATTGTAGGGGATTACAAGTTTTACTAAATAAATGGTCCGGTTTTTGTGTAAAACGGATCAGTTAATGAGTAACTGATCCGGTTTTCAACCACAGTTGACTTTTGTCAACGCTCCCGGCACAACTGATCCGACCCAAAATCGAATCAATAACCCCTGTTTTGACCGGATCCGACGATGTTTTTTCCACTAGTGAACTCCTTTTCCAGCTAGCATGCCAAATACAGCCAAATATATACTAACTTTAATTTTATTTATTTACTAGTTTGTAAGAGAACATGTCATCGATTAAAAAGAAAATTTGCGAGAAACTACCTTATAACATGCACTTTTTGTAAGAAATTACCTAATAAAAAAAGTGAGGCATAAAACTGCCTGATCGATGACTTTTTTGTGACAAACTCCAGTGGGTTGACTTTGTTTGGCTTTCACCTACGTATTGCACTTGATTCTATTTAATATACCCTTTTTGCGCCTTTTCCATCTCTTATGTTCCCTCTCTTTATGGTGTTATTCTTCACCTTCCCTTCTCAAAATCAACCGTTCTTCCTTTTTATGGGGCACAAAATTGAAAAAGTTTGGTCTGACTTAATTTCATATTTTAACACCGAAGATCATCTTATTAGATTCGTCTCGATATGCACTTTCAATATATCATCTTTTTATAATTTTTAGTAATAGGTAATTGAAGATATTAATGGTTAAACTTGTCCACTTGCAAGCGTGAAAACTCAAATATTGCAATTAATAAAGAACGGATAGTATTTTATAATTTAGTTTCTTGCAAATTTTCGTTAATTTAATTGTTGATGGGTTATTCTCAATTATATACTTTCAAAATATTAATTTTTTAAAATTATTTTAGTCCAAACTGCGTATTGACGAACGGTGAACTTAGGATCTTATTAGCTTCGGCGAGTCACCTAGAAGTTTTGGTTCTAATTATTTAGAATTATCCAATTGGCAATTAACAAATGTTTTTTAATGACTCAATGGAAAGAGATAAAATTTTCAACTTTTTACTCCTTGCCTTAATATAGGTCCCTCATTTGAATTGGTCATAACTTGTGTTCTCATTGATGGTAAACTAATCAAATAATTTTAAATCCAAATCGAATAATTTTAAATGATGAATGCTAACACAATTAAGTTATCAATCTAATCTAATCTAGGTTAGCCCTTAACTCCATCTCGAGCTAAAAGTGACAAAGGGATAAAAGGTAATGACCATTGTGCCTGCTAATAAAAAACAATATAGTGCTTATGTTTTAGTGTCTATGTTACCTGTTATCGTTTTATTATTTCTCCTGAAGTCTCCAAACATAGCGTAAACTGTTAAGAGTCGTGCAACTATTGAGAAATGATGAAGTTTATATATTTATCTGTACCAAAAAGTTGTGTAGCAAGTACTCCTAGATCCTAATGTCTATCAACAGTTGTTGCCTTTTAATCAGTTTTACGAGTTAAGCATAAAGTTGAGCCCCAAGTTTTGGTGTTTTTCACTAATTGGGGACTCAAGTTTCTTTTTTTTACCAATTCGGTACTGAGACCAATTTGGACAATAATTATAGCTAATCCCTTTGGTTTAATTCCCTCATTAGACCCCAAATCATAAATTTCTCTCTCCTCTACCAAATTAAGCCCCAAACCACCACCACCCCTCATCCGACTAGCAGTCAACCACCATCACTGCCCTGTTGTCCCAAGAAACACGACTCAACCCTTTCCTCATCCTCACACTCATCCTCTCACACCTACCCACACTCATGCTCACTCACCCTCGCCTGAGATCTCGCTAGACCTCCAGTCAAGCCCACACCACCACCAGCACAACGCCAGTCCCCCAACACCCTCACACCACCATTGTCGCATCTGCAGTATTTCTCCCAGAAAAACGAAAAAAATGAATAAATTAATGGAAAAGTAAAAACGAACACCAACAACAGCAGAAAATGAACAACCTCAGCAACAATGGTGGATTGGTGGTGGTTGTTGTTCGGTCTTCTCCTTAGGTGGTGGTAATTGCTCGAAATTCTCTCTCACCACCTTCTTCTTTCGTTTGGGTTGCTCATTGATTTGGGTTGAGTGCCGCCGATTTGGTTGTGGTAGAGGTCGACGGTTGGTGGATTGGTGGGTTGTGTCATGGTGGGGTTGGATTTAGTGTTGGTTTACGGGGTTATGCTCGGGTTTAATGTGGGTTTTGGGGTGGTTAACGATGGTGGTGTTGGGTTTGCTGGAGTGGTGAAGTGAGGTGGTGAGGTGAGGTGGAGCTTGATCGGTGTTGAGGTGGAGTGGTGGCCGGTGGTTGTAGCTAGGTGTCTGGTGGTGGTTGTTTTATGGCAGATGGTGTTTGTGTGGAAGAGAGAGAAAGGGGTGAGGGGAGGAGAGAGTTGATTAGGGGCGATTATGGTTTAATTGTGGTGAAAGTCAATCAGAGTACTCAATTGGTGAAAAATAAAACTTGAGTCCCCAATTGGTGAAAAATACTAAAACTTGGGGCTCAACTTTATGCTTAACTCCAGTTTTACAGCCTATCTATTATAGTATTCTATGTTCCAACTTCCAACCGTTATTGGCTTGCTTAGTTGCACATTAAATCGCTACATTACTTGCACATTAAATCGATAACTTAAGATCAGATATCAGATTATCAACCTGCAACATCCCTTTTCAGCATTTATCCGTGGCCCGTGGAGGAGTAATAGATTTCTACTTTCTAGAAGTGATCATATGCCCCAATTGCATGTAACTTAAT
This sequence comes from Beta corolliflora, assembly GCA_947648045.1. Taxonomy (NCBI): domain Eukaryota; kingdom Viridiplantae; phylum Streptophyta; class Magnoliopsida; order Caryophyllales; family Amaranthaceae; genus Beta; species Beta corolliflora. Next base: position 1,157,380 of record CANSZD010000853.1, read on the forward strand.
AAATATATTACGGTTTTTTCACCATATACCCCTGACAAATTGAAAAATTCACCATATACCCCCAATGTTTCTGATATTCACCATATACCCCCGAGTTTTTAAAAATGTGCACCAACTACCCTTTTTCCTAACGGACGTTAAGTCGATGTTTGCATTATTTACAACTTTGCCATTATTAACCTAATTAACCCTCCCTCCACCCTAACCCCCTAAACCTAACGCCCTAATTAACCTAACCCCCTAACCCTAATGCCCTAATTAACCTAACCCCCTAACCCTAATCTCCTTAACCCTAACTAATTAACCTTAATAAATATAACTCTATATCTCATCGCCAAAACGACATTTTTTGAAAAAAAAATGGACGCCACCGACGTCCCTTAAGGGACAGGAAATTCGAGAAGCCCATCAAAACGAGTACCAATACGACGGTATTCTAGGCACGCTTCCTGATGCAATTTAAAACGACCGATCTCACTGCCAAAACGACTTTTCTGAAAAAACGGACGCCACCAACCACCCTTAAGGGCACGAATTTTGAGAAGCCCATCAAAACGAGTACCAATACGATGGTATTCTAGGCACACTTCCCGATGCGATCTTAAACTGTCGATTTCACCGCAAAACGACTTTTTAAAAAAAAAAAACGGACGCCAGCGACGATCCTTAAGGGGAACGAATTTCGAAAATCCCATCATAACATGTACAAATACAACGGTATTCAGGACACGCTTCCCGACGCGATCTTAAGCGGCCGACCTCACCGCCTAAACGACTTTTTTTGAAAAAAACGGACGTCACCGACGATCTTGAGGGAAACGAATTTCGAGAAGCCCATCAAAACGAGTACCAATATGACGGTATTCTGGGCACGCTTCCCGAGACGATCTTAAACGACCTATTTCACCGCCAAAACGACTTTTTTTCAAAAAACATATGCCACCGACAATCCTTAAGGGACACGAATTTCGAGAAGTCCATCAAAATGAGTACCAATATGACAGTAATTAGTCAGTGTTGATAGTGGAGGAGAGAGATGGGGTTTTTTTCAAGATTAGGGGTAATTAGGTTAATACTGGCAAAGTCGTAAATAATGGCAAACGGTGAGTTAACGTCCGTTAGAAAAAGGGCATATGGTGAACGTTTTCCGAAACGCAGGGGTATATGGTGAATATTTGAAACATTGAGGGCATATGGTTAATTTATTAATTTGTCAGGGGTATATGGTGAAAAAAACCGAATATATTATATGTTCATCTTCCGTTTTTTTCGACCATTTGCTCTTTGCACGTTTGTCAACCTACAACTTTGAATAATTATATTTTTAATTAGTTTAAAGTAAAAATAAGAAAAATTGATATTTTGAAAATATTAATCGGGAGGAATCCAACAAGATCCCACGTGACTATATATGTATTTTCCTTATATATAAATAATACAATATGGTCAAAGTAAAATTTGTAAAAGTGTCAAAATTAAAATGGTAGAATTAAAAAACCAGAGGAAGTAGTGTTTTTAGTTTCTATATTATTTTGTTGCTTTAGTAAAAGTACTTCTTCTATTTTTAAAGTTTACATTTGCACTATTCACATACTTAGGCTCTGTTCTCTTGGACTGAATAAACCTAAACTAAACTGAACTAAACTGAATTTGTCTGAACTGAACTGAACTGAACTGAATAAATATGAACTCGCCTGAACTGAACTGAATAAACCTGAACTGAACTGAATTGAATGAAAACTGTGAGAGGATACTAACTGAACTGAATAAACCTGAACTGAACTGAACTGGATTGAATTTGTCTGAACTGAACTAAACTAAATTTTCATTAATTCAGTCCAAAAGAATAGAGCCTTATTTTGACCATATTCTTTAATTAACACAACCTCCGTTTCTTCACATACTTATTTTGACCATATTCTTTAATTAACGGGTTGACATGACTTACCCGGTTAATTAAATGAGTCAGGTTAAGATTGATATTTTCCAACCTGAAATTAACCTGCTTTGACCGTTCAATTCATTTACATATGTATTTCCTAAAAAGATGTGTTGGAATTAGTGTAGATTTAAGAAATACTAATGGTAGAACACATTTACTGAAAAGAAACTCTAATACTTATAGGTGAATTTATTGTTGAAAAGTAATTAGTTGTGATATAAATTTAATTGTATGAAATATATAAACGGGTTAAATGGTAACCCGTTTAATAGATGGGTTAGATTTAGACTGAGACATGTTCAGCCCGTTCATTATCAATCCGAATGTCAACCCAAATCCGTCTTAAAGCCTTAGTTGTGAGACCTTCCTTCCACCTCTTTAACGGAGGTCAGAGGACTCGATTCTCATTCTTTGCAAGAAAGAGCCCCAATTACCCCCTTTCTTTCAGTCCACGCATGGAGTATTTATTACGAAATGTACGTAATTACGTATACAATAACATAAATTGTTTTTCCTTGCTGGTAATTTAGAATTTTTTTTATTGGTATTGGTCAGGATTAAAAGAGGGATGGATTTGGCGGCATATAAAATTACAAAATACAAATATATTGATGTGATTAGTATAGGGACTATATCGTAAAAATGTTTTTGCTAAAGAGGAAGCGCCAAATTGTCGTAATTATAAACCATTGTCAATCCCTTAAAAACCATATGACATTTATGACTCCATATAAATTTTATTTGGGGTCAGAAAATTTCCTCACAAACTATATACTTAACAACAATCTTATCTGCAGAAAATCAATCACCTAGTTTTTTTTTTACACCACTTTTATCTCAAAATTTTCCCTAATTCTCTAAAGTCGAGCTACAATAAAACAGATTATCCTCTGTTTTCTTTCTTTCATTTTTGACATTTTCCGGCACTTTTCACCGGAAAATAATGTTACCGGCGTTGAAAAAACAGAATCACTTCTACCCTTCTCCACTTTCTACCCATGAAGAAGTTGTTAACCAATCTGAGCTCTTCTTTGATACACTCAAAACTCTCCATTCTATGCTGGGCACCAGATTTATGTAGGCCATGCCATTTATACAATTCTAAATTCCCGTCCTTAACTATGTAGCATGGAAACGGTTGGGATTTCGAAAATAATGGAAACGCCTCCAAAACAAAAAAACCTCATTTTTAGAGGTTTCCGTGCTTCATAGATTTTTAATGTGTTATGTGTTCCCTTGTTTTTTGTTTTTGACAAAATTTTATTTTTTTCATTATAAATATATTTTTTCTCTTATTCTAACTTATGGAATTCATTTGCAAATTTTCACTGCATGACAGTTTTTTTTTTTTTTTTGTGTTATTTACCAAAAGGGTACCAGTGATTGGAAGGAAGGAGCTAAATTTGCATGTTTTATATGTGGAAGTTACAAATAGGGGTGGTTATGTCAAGGTTGATAAATATATATTTTGAACCCCCCCCTCCCCTTTTTTACCCAATATTATTTTTTTGATGTTAAAGAGACTTTTTTTTTGTGTAATTACAGGTTGTTTCAGAGAAAAGATGGAGAGAAATAAGCTCAATTTTCAACTTTTCTCCCACCACCACAAGTGCTTCTTTTGTACTGAAAAAGCATTACCTTAGTCTCCTCTACCAATATGAACAGGTTTACTTCTTTAAGTTACAAGGCCCTGTTGTCGCACCTCCTCTAGCAGGTAAATCAAAAAGGATTGTTTATAACTTGTTCAATTGTTCTCACCTTAGAGTGTATTGGAAAACTAGCGTTCCTTCAAAAAACGAAAAGTGTTTTTCTGTAGTGGTCTCTTGTATTTTTTGACGTTCTACACTGTATGTCTGTATTTCGAGTTTTTAAAAGTTTTAAAGCCTTGAAGTTTAAAACGTGTACCTTGCTGAGTTAGTAATTCCGTTAGTTATGTAACAACAATATTTTATACTATTATTAGTTAATGTAATGTAATTACAATAAACACATTGTTATCTAACAAAAAATTAGGATCCCTTTAGTTGTATTTGATTTCTTCATCATTGAAGCAACAAATCATTAATCACCCAATTGCAAAACTTGAAGGGAATATTAGACTATTATGTTAGATTGACAACATGCAACCCATTAATTTCAACTAATATTATTTTTGGTCGAAAAATTTCCTACTCATTGTTAATCCTACGTTCATTGCATTCAAATATGGTGGTAAAAGTTTTCAACAATGTTGTTGCATACAAATACTAACGTTAAGTAACGGCGAGGGTATCATTGAGATACAAAGTTTTGGGATACTCTTGAGAACTTTTTAAGAATTGAAGTATAGCTTAAATATCCAAAAAACACGGAATTACAACAAAAGAAAACAACATTTTTTTTTTGGTAATTAGGAGCTACAATTAGAGCTTAGAGGTGATTTTCTAAATAAAAAGCTCCACTTAGAATTTGAAATTGCACTTAAGTTAGGTTCACTTCATCTTTAAAAAGTGCTCCCACATTTCAGAAATTTAGCACGTCTTCTCAAAATATTGCAAAATTTCTTTGGATTTGTAAGTTTCAGTCCCTTCTTGTAGGTCCATGCCCCTTTGGTCATGATGTTGGTGGGTTTACTGGGTTAGATGTGGATGATCATGAGAAATATGAACCTAAAAGAGTTCAAGATTCGGTTAATGAAGGTAAATTTGAAATGTATTCTTTTTCTATAAGTTTGTTAAATAACGTCCTTTTCTATAATATTCTCTTTGTGACTAAACAAGGTAACAATTTGACTTCTATATTTATAAGGACACAATTTTGATCATTAATATATATAATAATCTATTAGTTAAAATATAAAAAAGTTAATATTTTGATATTACTCCCTCCGTCCCTAAGTAGAATGTCCATTTCTTTTGGTCACGAAAGATAAGAAGAAATCGATGTAGGACCTTAGTTGTATTAAATCATAATTAAATATAGAATGGGAAAGTGGGTGCTTTATTATAAAAGTTGAAAGCAAAATAATATTTTAATTGGTGGACTCATACCAAATAAAGAAATGAGAAATCTATTTGGGACAAACATAAATGGAAAAATGGGTACTCTATTTAGGGACGGAGGGAGTATATTTTAACATTGATCCAACAACACTTTACATGATACCATTCTCTTTATGGTATGTTCTCTTCGGCATAAAACAACTGAACTGAACTGAACTGATTGCAACTGAACTGAATTGAAATGAACTGAATTGAACTGAACTGAACTGAACTGAATTAAATTATAACTAATAGTAATGATAATGATAATAACTTAAGGAATCGGGAACCGAACCGAACCGAACCGAACCGAACCGGGCGAACCGAATTGAACCGAACGGAACCGAGGCGGGCGAAAATAAGGTGGGAGAAATGCACTTTACTTATTAGTAAAAATTAGTATGTTGACAATCAATATCTTTAATAATTATTAGTTAAAATTATAACAAAAAAATTTGATATTTTAATATTATACTTTATATTTTAAACAACAATATTTTACATCATAATATTTGCTTTTTGCTTATTAGTAAACAAAAGTGATCTGAATTGATATATGAATATTCCTAAAGTCAATGTCTTCTACTTTATTAAGAGATTTTTTGGTGCTTAATTAAGAGATGAAGTAACAACTATGAAATCATGAACCAATTGAGAAAAAGCCACTCTTTCACAATAGGTTAAAAAACAAAAGGTACCCACAATTCTATACAATTACATGAGTGACAAGTTCATCACTCTGCAGATTCTGATCCCTTGAGCATTTTAGCGGTAGGAACAATTCATGGGAAATTCGACTGCGGTTATTTAGTCTCTGTTAAACTAGGACAAGATCTTCTTAGTGGTGTTATCTACCATCCTGTAGACGAGCCACGTCCTTCCTCCTCCCCTGCTGAAGAAAATCTTAGCATGGCTCTCGTTCCTTACGATCCAAGCACACCTCGGAGATCATCAGCAAAAAGAAGGCAGCGTAAGAGGAAGCGTTGGGGCCGAGATCCAAGCCACCCGAAACCCAACAGGAGTGGCTACAATTTCTTCTTTGCAGAGAAACATGCATTACTTAAGTCTCTTCATCCTAATACTCGAGAAAGGGAATTCACTAAGATGATTGGAGAGTTATGGAACAATCTTAGCTTTGATGAGAGAATGGTGTGTCTTATTATATATGGTTTATGTATTGGTATAACTTACTTTGATAATCTTCTAATTTATTAAACTTGCATTTCATGTTTTTTTATGTGTAGGTATATCAGAATATTGGGTTAAGAGATAAGGAAAGATATAGGAGAGAATTACAGGAATACTATGCGAAGTTAGCAGCAATTAGAGGCAACATGAACAACTCATAATTTGCAATATCCTGATATTGATGATTTTATCCTCCCTGACTACAACAAATAGTTAATATTACTACTTACTAGCAAGATTGCAATATCCTGATATTTGATGATTTCATTCTCCTTGACTGCAAGTCTGCAACAAATAGTTAATATTAATAGCAATATTTGTAGGTTGCATCTAGGAATACACTACGTCGTGGCTCTTGTATGTAGGTTCATCGATAACCATTTTTTCCTCTATAAAACTTAATTAAAATCAATAGAAAAGTAATGACTATATATGTTTACATCATCAATCCTTCCATTAGAAGCCAATTTTATTCACAATTCTCTAACTTTCTCGAATTTAAGATTACACTTCATTAGATTGTGAGCAAAACAAGAAAGCTTTAATGAACTTAGAGGTGATCAAATAGCGGGCCCCTAAAAATTTTGCCCATTAGTCGGACCGAGCTGGACCGAAATTCGGGCCAAAATTTTGTGCCCAAAGCCTGTTTTTTTTTTTTGCCAAAATAAGGCCTGATCGAAATTTAGACTAAAAAGTCATTTTTGGTTTGCCCAAAACTCGTCCCAAATCAAAAAATAATCGGGCCGGACCCAAAAACGGGCCAAAAAATTCTACCCAAGCCCGAACATTTTTCGGGCCGGGCCGGGCTACCTTTGATCCTCTCTAAGTGAACTTGTCTAGATTTAATTGCCCCCAACCCTCTATATATTCATCAATTCCAAGTTTTGCTACAACATCTTCAGCTTTCTTCTTTTTTCTGAAGGGAAATCTTCAACTTTCTTAAAAGCCTGGTTGACATTGCGCTTTGGAGTTGACTTTAGTTCCCTATCTTCCTTCACATTTCTAACAATATAGATCGTTGAATGAATTCGATCTTCTATTCTAAGAATTGCGAGTTTTGTTATTAGGATCAGGATAATGGATGATGAATTAAAGAAATTCAATTGTTCCCAAGTTCATGTGATGGCTTTAGGAGTCATCAGACTTCAAAAAAACATCTTGTGAGGGCACTCCAATTTGATCTAAGGCATGTATTGACCTCCACAAATTTTGATTTTCGACCTCTTCATCACGTTAAACTCAAGACACTCTTTATGCAGGGTCGTATGAAGTCACAAAAAAGAAAGTCACTTCCTTGTTAATTCAATCTGTAAAATTTCTGGAAGATTTCTCATTGCAAGGGCATTGAGATTTATCGTCTTATGAACATATGGTTCTACAAGATGAGATGTGGGCGATCCATCTTTAGAGATCGTCTTTGCTTAGAATCTCGACAATCTCCATCACACTACAACAACTCTTTTTCAGCAAGAAATACATGCTAGTCCCACCGAAAATCGCCCAAGAGGAGTTCCTTTTGCGAATTCCATAATATCTTATACACAAAACTTTGGACTGGTAAAGTAACAAAATGGTTTACAACTTCTCTATTTTACTTTATATGGTGTGCAAGAGCTAGTAAAGCTCAGTTCAATGTTAGTTTCTCATTTGCTTATCGTTTATTTGGATGTACTATCCCTAGTTTGCATTATAATTCAGGTTTCTCATGCAAATTTTGTTGATCTAAAAAAAATCACAAGCAAACAAAATTGTACGATTCGGATTTTTTAAGAGGCTTTTTATTTGCTTTTGCATTTTTTTGTTGGGAACAGTGATTATATAAAAAAAAGTATCACTATGCTAGCAAATGATAGATATAAAAAGGATAACTATAGATGGAAATTGGTGACCATATAAACAAAATGGGTCGTTTTTTTTAGAAAAAATAGACATAAAAAATAGAGTATGTCAGAAGATAGTAGAAATAAAATATAAGTAACGGTAGGTTGATTATGAGGAAAAAAAAAAGATTACTACAGTAGAAAGGGTAACTTTCATCATTGTAATTGAATGTAAGAAATGGGGACTATATGAAAAATAAGGTTACTATGTTGTAGCATTAATAAGAGAATAGTAACTATATGTTGGACAGAGTGACTATATGAGAAAAGGCTACTATATTAGAAAATGATAGATATAATAGAAGAATAAAACATTACATATAATTTAACTTTTAAATTTCATTAAAAAAAAGTACAATTAGTAATATAATAAAACAACACAAATCAAACTAAAAATTAAATCCCTAATTACAAAAATTTAGATGATTTCATCGAGGTAATCAGAAATAAATATTAAAAATGGTGCTTGATAAGTGCATTTCTAATGCACTTTGTGGACTCCTTTTAGCTCATTTTGATCCTATTTCTCCCCTTTCTTCCCTCTTTCTTCTCCCTTTCCCCTTCTATTTCATTCACTTGATCATTCTTGATCATAGTGATATTTTGCTAGATTTTCGGTCATTTTTGACCGAATTTCTAGTACATTTGGTTTCACACTGTTTTGTCATATTCTTAATATAGGTGGATCTACCTAAGATGGCTATGAGTTGTAGAGTTGGCAAAAGGAAGCAATGAAAGTAGAGCACATTGAGAAATAGTGTGCTTGCACCATGCCCCATGTCCGCTCGCACAAAGGAGCACATAGTGCCATAAAATCTTGTATGGGGAACTTCAAATGAACATAACTTTCAAATCACAAATCGGATGAAGTTAATTCTAGTTGGAGGTGAAAGCTCGTTTCGATAGCTTTTCAACGACTGGTCATAAGCTTGATTTGGATAAAAAACGAAGAAGTTATGCTCGTTTTAAGTTGAACTGTCCGACCAAATCAGAAAGAATGGTGCGCCCGAACCTGATTTTGGTGAGCCCGCACCATTTAAATCTGCGAAGAAATCAATGCGTGTTTTAATAACAAGAGTTGATTAGTTTATGTGACTTGTGTTTTATTCTATGTTTTAGAGAGGATTGTTTGGATTGATATTAGAGAGATAAACACCTTAGTTTTGTCAAAGATTTGAGATTCTAGATCATAGTCTGTGATTTCTACACATTGAAGGTACTTTTTATTCAATTTAATTTCAAATTTTCAGTTTTTATTCTCTCTTTTCATTGTTATTCTTTGTTCTTCCATATTATTAGATCTTCTTTATCATAGTTTCATAATTGTTATTTTCATTAGACTAATTATCAATTAATCATGTTTAGCCCTAGATTAGTAATAGATTTCATGTTTTATTGCTTAGAATCCATGATTAGTGAGTAGTCTCCTATCTAGGGTTAGGGTGAACGTATGGATTAGGGTTTAAACGTATTGTTAATGTGATTGTGATGATCTAATGATGTTTATGAATTGATCTTGGTGTTTTGAGGCCTTAGGATAGATTTTGATCACATTTACGCTTTGGTATTCTGATTTCAAATGTTCTTAATCGAATTTTGAACTATTTTATCATCCCCATGAATCAACTTAGTTTCTAGGCCAAGATATTGGGTAGGAATTAAGGGGATCATTTATTAGGGGTTTTCCGAATTCATTGGATCTCTTAATCAATTGACTAAAGACCATTCGAGAGAGGATTTAGTTGATTGATTAAACGATCATTCTCGAGGACCATTCGAGAGAGGACTCGAGTATTTTAGAGGAAAACTAAACCTTGTGTAATCGTTGCCTTTGATTCACAATTGCATTAATGATTGTTGCTCCGCTTTGATCCATACTAGTAACCTTAACTCTAGTGTCTTCCTATTTGATATTTCATCTCGTGTTATTTGTTAGTTCTTTGATTTTAGCTAGTTATAGTTGTTACCAAATCATTTTAAAACCCCCAAAAACCCCTCAATTAGGTAATTTAGACTTGATAGACTTTGATTAATCCCATTTTCCCTGTGGATTGACCCTTGACTTGCCTTTACTATGTTCTTAGTAATTGCTTGTTAGGTTTTATAAATATTGTTTGAAAAGTGATTTTTGGTGCCTTAACGACACACTAAAAACCTCTTATCAAAATGGCGCCGTTGCCGGGGAAGTTTTGCTATTGATTGAAGTTTTCTTAAGTTTGAAATTGCTTAATTGATTCTTTTTTTTTTTGCTTTTTTTTATTGGTTTATGTTTTTTTAATCTTGTTTTTATTTTATGTGGTAAGTGATGTTTATATGAGTCTAGAATTTTGTATATAATTATTTTTTGTCTTTTTTATCTTTTTTTTTAAGAGAATTCCAAAAAATGGCAAACTTCTTTTTTCCTCAATATGAGGATGAACCATTTTGGAATTATTATCAGAGATTTGAGAACACTCTTCTAACTAAGTATAGACTTGAGATTTGGGAGATGTGTGAGGTGATGTATGAGGGTTTGAATATGCAGACAAGAGAAATAGTGGAGTCTATGTTTAATGGTAAATTTCGATCCCAACACTTTGATGAAACATGGAGTTTCTTTGGGTGGCTGTCTAGAGACACTTATGAGTGGGACCATAGAAGTACTACTTTCTCAAATTTAGAAGATGTCTCTAGCTGTGAACTACATGTTTATTCTGAAATTCTTAATTCACTCAAAGAAAATATGGCATTGTTAAAGAGATGTGATTCTATGATGGACAACATTGTCGAATCTAGCAAAATATCAATCGAAAAATTGGGTCGAATTATCAATAGTCAAAATCACTCTTGCATGACTATAACCGATGAATATGATGATTGGGATATGGATGAGAACCCCATAGTAGATGAATCATTTGTCGAGAAAGCTTACACTATAGAGTCTAATAATGTTGAAGAAGTGGTTGATGAGACTTTTGTTTCTACTCGTCCTCTTCATATTCCTTTTTTAAGGAAACTCGACTTAGTTCCTTCTTTCCCCATCTTATTCCCTCTCCTGAAAGTTTCACCATTGGAAGAACCTTTTGCCTCTATAAACCTTCACAAGACTCAAATGGAAGTCATCGAGGACATGATCGAGCTTAAATTTTGCAAGGACCATCAAAAGGAGAACTCGCAGTTTTCTTCTTTTTATTTGAATTTTGATGTTTGTTCTTCATACTTTCTAGGATTCTCTCGGAAATTTCATTATTTTTCGACACTCATCTCTTGGTAAGCATATAGACGCATTAAAATTTGTGCATGCTCTTTGTTTATTTCTTACCTATTTGATCCATTGTGAAATGTGTGCTAATGCTTATGACAAATTATTGAGATCTTTGTCAAATTATTTAGTGGTAAAGTCTAGCTAATGATCCTAAAAGAGCACTTTTCGGGAGGTATTATGAGACATTTCTCCTGATCTTATTTGGTTTGGATTTTTGCTTGATTTTGTGCCCTTACTTCCTCCCTTACTTTCTCTTTGCTTGTCAACTCCGAGGACGGAGTTTGTATTAAGCTTGGGGGAGTTAGCATGTGTTCTCTCTATCTCAACATTTTCTTCCCCCTCTTTGTAATTAGGTTCATATTAGTGTATTTGCATGTTAGGTTTGCATAAGAAAAAAACTAACAAAAAGATTTTCTTTTTCTTTTCTTATTTTTTTGTTTCTTCGTTTTGGCATTTAGATTAGTTTGGTTGCAAGCATAATTTGTGGCTAAAAGTGTTCATAACTTGATTGGAAGACCTTCCCTGTATTGACTTGATGGTTTTGGAAGCTTTGGTGTGACTTTAGGTGATCTTTGAGAACGATAACTTTTGGTAGATTTTTTTTAAAACTAGGCGAGTTGGTTGATTGGATTGCCATGTCCCTTATGCGGTGAACCCTGAAGGAGGGCGAAGAACCTCGTAATACTCATTTACAACCCTCACCATTGATCGCCTAACTTGTGACTTGCATTTTAGCTCCCCAAGATTGCATAAGACCGAGCCTATAGAAGAATGATTTAGGGCGTTTCTTTTTGCTAGAAATAGGAGCTCAAAAGCCAAAAAGCTTTTATACCGGCATAATTATCCACTTCTCAACCCATCTGAGCCTTTCTATCCTATTTTTGCTTAACCCTCATAATAAGTCATGGCCAAACTTTCCCCAAAGTGGAGTACATGTCTAGTTTGTGTTGAGTTGAGTTGTTTTGATACTAAGTCTTTGATTGAAAGTAAATTAATGTGCGTGTATAATTGCAAAAGTTGAAGAAAATTGTGAGAAAGGAAAGACAAAAGAAATGAAAGAAAGAAAGCTCTTATTGTTTCAATTGGATTTCTATTGAAAAGAAAAGAAAGAGAGAGAGCAAATTGTTGAGAAAAATGAAAAATGTATTCAAAAAGTGAAAATCAATGTTCAAAAAGTGAAAATCAAAGTGAGAATCAAAGATGTGAGTGAGATTTCGATTTGAGTTGGTGCTAGGACTAGCTTGGGGGAGTTTTTACCCCCTAGTTTGTACTCCGCTTTACCCTTTTTGCACCACATTCCTAAATTTTTATCCACACCTTTAACCAAGCCCCGTTACAACCTTAATAAAGTCCCTTTTGACTTCTAGATTGGACTTGGTCAATTTAGTAGTGGCGGGTTAGATTTTGTGCAAGTCATGATGAGGGTCATCAAAATGTGGTAGAGGCGAGCTATTATGGTTGAGCATCCCTAGGGGGGAGTCAAACTCGGGACTTGGAAGTGGAGAGGAGTGAGAAATCACTCTTAGAAAGCCTATTTTTCAAGAAGACTCGGTTGATCGGTGGATTGGATCTCTTGAGTCACTCTTGTGCTTGCTAGTCATCTTCCCTCTTGTGTTTGGTGGGTCTCCTAAATCTTGGTATGAACTCATTTACCTTGCATGTCATGTTTGTAGCTTTGCATATAGAGCATTTAGGCTAGTGTGTTGCGTGGTTTTTCTTTTACATCTTTTTCTCCTCTTTTCTTTCTTCTTTCTCATTCTTGGTTTACTTGAGGACAAGTAAAATGCTAAGCTTGGGGGAGTTTGATAAGTGCATTTCTAATGCACTTTGTGGACTTCTTTTAGCTCATTTTGATCCTATTTCTTCCCTTTCTTCCCTATTTCTTCTCCCTTTCCCCTTCTATTTCAGTCACTTGATCATTCTTGATCATAGTGATATTTTGCTAGATTTTCGGTCATTTTTTACCGAATTTCTAGTACATTTGCTTTCACCCTGTTTTGCCATATTCTTAATATAGGTGGATCTACCTAAGATGGCTATGAGTTGTAGAGTTGGCAAAAGGAAGCAATGAAAGTAGAGCACACATTGAGAAATGGTGTGCTTGCACCATGCCCCATGTCCGCTCGCACAAAGGAGCACATAGTGCCATAAAATCTTGTATGGGGAACTTCAAATGAACATAACTTTCAAATCACAAATCGGATGAAGGTAATTCCAGTTGGAGGTGAAATCTCGTTTCGATAACTTTCCAACGACGGGTCATAAGCTTAATTTGGATACAAAACGAAGAAGTTATGCTCGTTTTAAGTTGAACTGTCCGACCAAATCAGAAAGAATGGTGCGCCCGCACCTAATTTTGGTGCGCCCGCACCATTTAAATCTGCGAAGAAAGCAATGCGTGTTTTAATAACAAGAGTTGATTAGTTTTTGCGACTTATGTTTTATTCTATGTTTTAGAGAGGATTGTTAGGGTTGATATTAGAGAGATAAACACCTTAGTTTTGTCAAAGATTTGAGATTCCAGATCATAGATTGTGATTCCTACACATTGAAGGTACTTTTTATTCAATTTAATTTCAAATTTTCAGTTTTTATTCTCTCTTTTCATTGTTATTCTTTGTTCTTCCATATTATTAGATCTTCTTTATCATAGTTTCATAATTGTTATTTTCATTAGACTAATTATCAATTAATCATGTTTAGCCCTAAATTAGTTATAGATTTCATGTTTTTTTGCTTAAAATCCATGATTAGTGAGTAGTCTCCTATCTAGGGTTAGGGTGAAAGTATGGATTAGGGTTTAAACGTATTGTTAATGTGATTTTGATGATCTAATGATGTTTATGAATTGATCTTGGTGTTTTGAGGCCTTAGGATATATTTTGATCACATTTACGCTTTGGTATTCTGATTTCAAATGTTCTTAATCGAATTTTGAACTCTTTTATCATCCCCATGAATCAACTTAGTTTCTAGGCCAAGATATTGGGTAGGAATTAAGGGGATCCTTTATTAGGGGTTTTCCGAATTCATTGGATCTCTTAATCAATTGACTAAAGACCATTCGAGAGAGGATTTAGTTGATTGATTAAATGATCATTCTCGAGGACCATTCGAGAGAGGACTCGAGTATTTTAGAGGAAAACTAAACATTGCGTAATCGTTGCCTTTGATTCACAATTGCATTAATGATTGTTGCTCCGCTTTGATCCATACTAGTAACCTTAACTCTAGTGTCTTCCTATTTGATATTTCATCTCGTGTTATTTGTTAGTTCTTTGATTTTAGCTAGTTATAGTTGTTACCAAATCATTTTAAAACCCCCAAAAACCCCTCAATTAGGTAATTTAGACTTGATAGACTTTGATTAATCCCATTTTCCCTGTGAATCGACCCTTGACTTGCCTTTACTACGTTCTTAGTAATTGCTTGTTAGGTTTTATAAATATTATTTGAAAAGCGATTTTTGGTGCCTTAACGACACACTAAAAACCTCTTATCAGTGCTCCAATAGATGATATCATTGCATTCCGTTAGCAAATGAGTATGAGAGAAAAAATGAGGAGAAAAAGACAAATGAGATGATAGAGATCGGAAGACAGCAAAGGTGAGGAGAAAGACAATGTTGTAGAGAAAGTAAGGAAAGAATTTTTTTTTTTGGGTAGGATTTTTGTTTGACTTCAATGGCACGTGTGGGCTTTTGGTCCATACTAATATTAGTGTAAACCAAGTCAACAAAAGTGAATAAAATTTGGAACACATTAGCTTAAAGTTTTATAAAGCCTGAAACAATATTTTTTAAGGGTTGGGGGTTCCTTAAGGAGCCACAACCTGCACATATGGGTAGTGAAGGTAATTGCCTCCACTAGGCTTCCCACATTTCCTCTAATTAGAAAGTGTGGCCATAACCATCTCCCTTAATTATAGATGGAGGTGATTACACTCATAATCGCCACTTGGTCCGAATAAACCCACTAAAGGGTAATTATTATCTCATTATAACCAGTACCACCACAATGGTTACCAACTACTATGAGTCATGAACCCAATGAAATTTGTAAGCATTGATGTCATCCCGCTTCATACTTTACTACTCAAGACCCTAACCCACTCAAGTGCAAGTAGATGTACACATTAGCTAGCTCATCATGCTAGGATTCCCGTACGTCCAAGCTAAGGCCATGTTTGTAGCTTACTAAGGCTTGGTTGTCCTCCATTGGAGAGAATGAGCTACCCCCTAAAAAGAATACTTAACTGTGAGATAACAAATAACCCTAGAGAACACCCAATTGAAAGAGAAGATGAATAAGAGAGTAGTGAAGAGTGATAAAGGGAAATTTTACCCAAAGTAGACTACAACTTAAGATTTCAAGGTTATGTTTAACAACACCTTTTCCTCATGTATTAAAACATTTAATTACCAAAAAACAACAATTAGTTCTGAACAAGATTAAGCCTTGGTGTTTATCTTATAGGCAATTCCAAGGTATAAATTGGAAGAAGTTTTTTGATAATATGGGTGAGCAAAGCTTGGAAATTTCAAGCATGGATGAAGCTAAATCCTATCTGAGTACATTACACAACCTTATTCCTAATCTTCAAGAAGGTCAAGTTTATTGGCAACAACGAATGAAGTCTCTTTGGTCATTTTTTGGTAATATAACTTCGAAACTTATGTATGCTAAACTAAAGAAACGATCAAGACGAAATTTACTCTCTCATATTCAAGGAAAAGATGGTCAATGGATTACAAATGCTAGCGAAATTCAGACGGAAATTGTTAATTCGTTTCGAGGCATTTATCAAAATTCTATCAATGATAATGTAAGGGATGAGTTGGATATGGTTCTTAGAGAATTGGATATTCAACCTATATCCATTGACCAATTTCAAACCATCTCCAAACCTTTATTGGCTAGTGAGATTAAAGCTGCCATGTTTGCAATTGGCAAGTGTAAATCTCCGGGCATTGATGGTTATACAACCGAGTTTTTTCAAATGCACTGGGATGTGGTGGGCATGGATGTCATCAAAGGTGTTCAACATTTCTTCAGTACTGGTAATATTCTAAAATCATGGAATAAAACCTGGCTAGTCCTTTTACCAAAAATTGATACCCCAAGCCAAGCAAATCACCTCAGACCAATAAGTTTATGTACCACAATGTATAAATGCATTTCTAAGTGTCTTGCTCTCAGGCTAAAAACCATACTCCCTGACTTGATCAATGAAAATCAGCATGCTTTTGTCCCGGGTAGGTTGATGAGTGATAACACTATTATATCTCATGAGTTACTTCACTTTATTAACTCAAAGAAAAACAACTCTAATACCTTTGCAGCAGTTAAAGTAGACATGAGTAAGGCCTATGATAGGGTTCATTGGCATTTTATTACTAGAGTGTTAAGAGCGTTTGGCTTTCCACCCTTTTGGATAAATCTAGTTCATCAATGCATGTCAACAGTTTCGTATAACTTGTTGATTAATGGGAAAATGTCTGAGAGTATTAAGCCTAGGTGTGGTTTAAGACAAGGTGACCCTTTCTCACCTTATCTTTTTCTAATTTGCATGGAAATTTATTCAAGAATGTTGTCTCTAGGATAAGATTTGGGATAGTTTATGGGTATTAGTGTTAGTAGACGCTCACCAAAAATTAACCATATTTTTTTTTGCGGATGATGCTATGCTTTTTTTCCGTACTACCCCACAAGCATGCAATGCACTTTCTTCCATAACTTCAAGATTTTGTTTAATTTCTGGGGAACAAATAAACCTAGAAAAATCAATGATTAAATTTAGTCCTAATACTTCTTCCAATCAGAAAAAATGTGTTCAAGAATATTCTAGGGTTTACCAAGTTGATAATTTTGGTCTACATCTAGGGGTTCCTATAGATATTACGGAGAAAAAGTCAGTTCATTTTAGTTTCTTAGTAGATAAGGTAGGAAAAAAACTTCATGACTGGAATTCCCTCCCTTTATCTTTTCCTTCGAAAATAATCTTAATTAACACAATTCTAGCAGCCATGTCTTCTCATATCATGGCTTCCCTCCCAATACCTTTGGGTATCTCGGGGAAAATTGAGTCTCTTTTTCACTCTTTTTTATGGGCGAATAAAGGTCAAAAAGGGATTAGTTGGGTTAAAAGGAGTATTACTCAACTCCCAAAAGGTTTGGGAGGTCTTGGAATTTGTTCTCCTACTATTGTGAATACTTGTTTTTTAATGAAGAATGCTTGGAGAATTTACTAATCTCCAAACCTGTTGCTTTCGAAACTTTATCATGCGCGGGGGAATAATTTGATGCATATGGGGAGGTATAATTCTAAGTCTACACCCTTGTCTTGGGGTTTTAAAGGTTTATATCAAGCAGAAATCCAGTTGTTCAAAGGTTGTGCTTGGAAAATTGGTAATGGTAGGTGGATCCAAGTTTTTTCTAATAAATGAATGCTTAATAGAATTCCGGAAGCAAGCAATAAGGTTACATTACGGGAGATACAAAAGTTAAAGGTGTCTGATTTGATCAATCCCCTTACACTTTCATGGAATCACTTGTTAGTCCGTCGTTGCTTCACTTTCCAGGATGTCCAATCTATTTTGTCTATGGAGCTTCCTTCTCATAATGTGAAGGATTACTTGTATTGGGATGGGCACATTTCTGGCTCTTTCACTATCAAAAGTGCGTATGCTAGACTTTCCAAAGACTGTTTCTCACAAGAGTTGGACTATTCTACTAACCTCTCGCCAAGTATGAATCTGTTTAAAAGTATTGGGCATTTGTCTCTTCCTCCATACTGGAAAGTGTTCCTATGGAAAGTTGTTCAAGACAGACTTCCCACCAAAAGTAATTTAACCAAGAGAGGGATTAATGTTGATCACCATTGCCATGAGTGTGCAAACTCCATTGAAAACCAAAACCACATTTTTTAGAGACTATTTGAGAGCAACTTCCTTTTGGATCCAAGTTTCCATCTTGCATCCTTCAATTGCATATGATCCGATGAACAACAAGGACTAGATCATTAACCATATCCTGCTATTTCGAAGCGAGAATGGTCGTACAAGTAACAGATTACTTAATTTACAATTGCATTATGGAGTTTGTGGAATCATAGGAATGGATGTATATTTAGGCCTTTGAATGACCATATGACATTGAGGCAGCGGATGTCGCAATTTCACCAATTTCATGTGAAATGGAGTACCCAACAACGAGTTTTGGGCCTGAGTTTCCTCCACCCTCCAGAAGAAAGTTTGTTTTCTCCTCCAGGTTTTCAAGCTGCTGTTCTAGGTTTACATCAGGAGGGGGGCAGCGCAACAGATTATTGTGTTTTGACGGTGCATGGTCAGCTAAATACAAGTCTATGGGTGATGGGTGGTGCTTAATCTCGAGTAGTTCTCAATTCAACATCCATAATACTAGTATGAGTTATAGAGGGGGAGGAGATTATGGTTATGCTACTTCGGCTTTACAAGCGGAGGCCATTGCTTGCCTCCACGCAATGGAGTGGGCTTCGTCGATCAATATAACACATGTTTCTTTATTAACAGATTCCACTAATCTTCTAATCTTGTGCCTATTTTGCAGGGAAATAATCATCCACCTATTTACCTCACATGGACGATAAAAAAAATCCAGGACAAGGCCAAAATGTTCACCTAGTGTATGGTTCCTAAGGTTCCAAGGCACCAAGTTGCAGATGCAGATTACATTGCTAAGCGGTGCATGACGTCCATGACAGCTTTCTCGTATTAATTTAGTTTCTGTTGTTAGTTTGTTTACTTTCTTTCATCCAGTGTAAAAAAAAAATTAATTAAGGATTATTTATCTTTAACCACCTTATAAAGTCGATTTTTTCCAAATAACCACCTAATATGACTCGTTTTGTTTTAGATTACCACCAATTGACTGATCTCGTGAGAAAATAATATAAAATATTTCATGTGAAAATTGATTATTTCTTCGACAGAATATGTCAAGTGGTGACAATTTAAAATAAAAACAATTATATAAGGTATCATAATAAAAATGTTTATAAGGTAGGGCTTTATAGAGTGTTTTGGTCTCCTACTTTGGGTTTTTCTACTTGGTGGCAGACCAAAAAAATTTTTATACCAAGTGACCTCCTACTTTGACTAATTATACTTAGTGGCCTTAATTCACTTAGAACCTAGCTAACCTATCATTTAAAGTAAATTTACTAACCTACCCCTAGTCAATTACCCTAATGGCCTAATCCAAAACCCCCATCCTTCCCTAAAAAAGAAAAATCCATCATCATATCGCCTCAACTTCCCCGCGTTTATTGCTCCTACTTAACGCGATTGTGTTTGACGATGATGATTGTTGTAATTTTTTTGGATTTTCACTCTATCTTGAATGAAGTTGTTGCATTAGGTTGGGGTGATCTTGTTGAGTTGATTGAAGCCGATGCTGATTTCGGATGATTAAAGATCCTATATATTTTTTTTTTGGATGTCCAACATGTATGTTGATGTTTTGAGTGTTTTATTGATTGCTAGAATGGTGAAATGGTGTATTAATATCGAGGGGAGGGGATAACCATCTTTGGGTTTGCGGGAGTTTGGTTTAGCATTTGCTAGATTTGGGTGTCAACTTTCAATTATCTTAAAAAATAGATGCGTTGTTGCTGACCGTCTGTGGATTTTCATGTGAATCTCAAGTTTGAGCTTTGTTAGCGGGACTTCTAGATGTGTAGTTATGTGTGGGTCAATGCTTGATTAATAAGTTGGGTTTGGAGTTTGACCTCTAGCTTATAGAGTTATACTACAAACTGCTAAATTTATTTCAATTGAGGGAGGAGGGATGGGAGGTTTTAAATTAGGGTAATTAACTAGGGGTAGGTTAGTAAATTTACTTTAAATGATGGGTTAGCTAGGTTTTAAGTGAATTAAGGCCACTAAATATAATTAACTAGAGTAGGAGGTTACTTAGTATAATTTTTTTTTTTGGCCTGCCACCAAGTAGAAAAATCGAAAGTAAGAGGCCATCATGTAGAATTTCCCATTAATTAACTACATTTCTTTAAGGACAGTTTTTCGAAATGCTAGAATATTTTGGTGCATTCTTTAAGTTTACCTCGTGAAAAATTTCTGATTTAAGTTTCACTTCCTTCAAATCTTATGCCCTCCTGCACACCATAACCAAATTTCTTGGAGCAACATAATCAGGTTTGTTCAATTTCCCAAAATCTCAGTTTTTAGATCTGCCATCAATTCGTATACTTTAATCGAACACTTACAATTCTTACGCAACAAAACTCATACTATCAGAATCGGAATTCAACGGCGAGTCAAAATTGATCAAAATCATTGGTAGCTGAAATCATCGTCGTCGAAGTCCTTTGGACATGAGTACTCCGGCACTTTCTGGAGTATGATCTCTCTCTTTTTCTCTCATTACTGCAATTTTATTGAATTCAAGGTTAACTAGATCTATCTATAGATATGCTTAATCTTCTTTGGCCAAAATTGTGCGTTGCATTTTGATAATGTACTTCCTCCATTTTTTAATAGTTGCAATGTTTTGACTTCTATGCTTGCCAGCATACAACCATTGATATAGTTAATTATCTATTTGTGGAATTTTTAAAAAGTTTAAAATATATAATGAGGTAAATTCAATATCATCTTTCATGTTAAAGTTTATGAAGTTTTATTTGGTTTACTAGATTGGTGACATTGGATTCTAGTGTGAATTTGCTTTTGGCTATCAATTTAATGGCTTTGTCGAATCGGGTTGGTTCGGTGGTATGCAGGGCGGGGGATTGTTTACAGGTTTTACAAAGCTGTGCAAGGGGCTTGCTGTGGTGCTTGTTGTTGCTCACATTGTAGTTCAGCTTTTCTCGCCTGCCGTCACGTATCTCGCTCTTATTCCTGCAAGGTACATTGAATGATTACGATGTCCTCGCTTTGATTGGTTTCAATTTGTGCTTGTAGGATTTGGTAAATGCAATTGGTTTCAATGGGTGCTGTAGGATTTGCTAAATGCAATTGGTTTCAATTTGTGCTTGTAGGAATTGGTAAATGCAATTGGTTTCAATTTGTGCTTTTAGGATTTGGTAAATGCAATTGGTTTCAATCTACTGTGGAAGAGATGGACTTTTGTGTGACATTTGAACTAGCACTATCTAGTAGCTACATCCTCTCCGAAGAGCCTTCGAACCTTCCTCCTCTAACTCGTACACAAATGTAGTTAGTTCCCTTAGGGTATGCATTTCATTGCAGCCTTTTCTTCTTCTTTCTAAGAGGGCATTCCTTGATGCTTCTTTGCCTGTTTGCTTTGGCTAGGACACCAATTCTGTTCAAAGTTCAAACTGCTAACTGTGATTCGGGTATTCCATCAGACTTCAGTTTCCAAAGTCGTTCTAAAAGAAAAAAAGGCAAGTTGAATCAGCAAACATGAAAAGAAAATTTATACGGATTTTTGACCGTATACCCTTGACAATTCTTTTTATTCACCATATATGCTCGCACATTATAAAATTCACCGTATACCCCTGAGTTTTTATAAAATACACCGAATACCCTTTAGTGACTAACTGACGTCAACTCCTTTAGTCGTTTATCCCTAACACTGTCACTAACCCTACTTAACCTCTAACTATCCCTATATTTCTTCATTTATCCCATTTTCTCTCTCTTCCTCCATAACTCTCCTCTCTCCACTAACCCCATTGCTCTTCCACCTTCACCATCACCACCACCACCACCAGTAATTATTTTTTTCCGATCACCCATCTCCCATTTTTACCCACCTTCTTTCTTCTATCTGCTACAAACAGATCAAATGAATCTCTCTACACCATTCCCTAATTTCCATCACAAAACAACAAAACTTTATCAAATTGTAGCATTGATACTGGAAATTTAAACAAGAATTCTATTCAACCAAATCAGCCGCATAATTTAAATTGCTGTCCATAGAACAAAATTGGGATGGTACATTAGCAAAAGGAAGAAAAAAATCTTCGGCAACATCAAGAGCAGGCGGAGGTTGAGCAAAATGCTGAACCAAAAACAGAGAACATGGGTGGTGTGCTGGCTGGGAAGCAGGAGCAAGAAGGCGGCCGGATGGTGATGTGCAGGCGGCATTCACGGGGTTGGCGGTGCTGAGCAACGCTTGCGGTTTCGCTGGATAACTGACCAAGAAAGAGAAGAGGATGCAAGCGAAAGCGCAAGACGTAAGGGCTGGGTTTTTGGTGGCTGTGGGTTGGTGCACTGTTGGGACGCGATTGTTGGGTGATGCGAGGTCGGCAAGATTACAGAACCCTTCTTTCTCCTTTTACCATGCGTACTCAATACCCACCCACTAAATCAAATCTTCATCTTCTATGGCAGGTGTGCAAAGACGTTATTACTACAATAAGAATTTTTGGACTTATGGGGTTGAAGGTTGTGGTGGTGGACGGTGGAGGGGGCTGGTTGGAGAGAGAAAAAGAGGCAAAGAAGTTTGGAGATGGAGAGAGAAAGGAGCTTATTGGTGTTGTTAATGGCAGAGGAGAGAGAAGGAAAGTGGGTTAATAGAGTTAGGAGAGAGAGAGAAAGAAAGTAGGGAGATTAGGGGAGTGGTAATTAGAGGTTGGTAGGTCAATTGGCTTAACTGGGGGTTAATAACTATCGGTGTTAGACTTTTGTTAGTACTAAGGGTATTCTATGTTTTTTAAAAAATATGAGGAGTATATGGTGAATTTTGAAAAGTGCAAGGGTATATGGTGAAGAAAAGGTATATGGCGAAAAATCCAAAATTTAGAAAATGAAAAATATGGGTGAATTCGATGAATGAGCTTTCTCTAGCCCCCAAAGGGTCTCGCACGTTGCTATAAATCAGCGCAGGGCCAAATCAGCAGCACGAGAACTGTCCTAACCTGCCACCGGTGATTTTATCAAAGCTCTGCTGGAGAAGAAAGAGAGTCCATAGTCATATCTTGGTTTAAGTAGCTGGAAGGTTTACTCTAGACATTGTGGACGAGAAAAGAAGTGACGTATATGGTGCTTAATTCTTGTATACTTTTTTTATGGCAGTGCGCCAGTGGGGACTGGGAATATAGGCAAAAATCTGAACACGTGGCATTAATCTCCTCTAACTTAATGCATCTTGAGACAATGAGACTTCAGTCGTCTATTGATGCTGGAAATACTCAAACTCTCAATGCATCCGTGTTTATATTTCTGTGAAGGATTAATCTTGAAGATATTACATTCCTGGAATTTTGTTTTCCTTTTCAAGTCTCTTTTGCTCCTTGATGAATCGTGGACCATCGTTGTTCTTTCATGAAGCTACGTTTTCAGGAAATGCATATGATCTTGTGTCTTCTTGATATGCATGTGATAATTGGGGTCTGTGTATGCTGGCTTTGGAGTTAAATTATGAGGTTCTCAATAAAATCAAATATCAAGGCTCAGGCTGAGAGTTCTTCAAATTTCTGATTTATGTAAGTATAAAAGAGGGCATGAGGTAATGTAAAAGATATGACTCCAATAGGCAGTGGCGTATCCAGGAATTACGGGATGGGGGTACGGATGAGAAAAAATCAAATAAAACAAAATACAATACTTGAGTTGATTTACGACTAAAAAATCAAATCAAAATACAATGTCAATAGCAATTAATGATTCAAATTACAACTAATTTAAAACTACGAAAATACATAAGTTTCAAATAAATAAAAATTACAAGTGCATCCGACGACCTTTCATAGATTGGAAGCGGTTAATTACATCATCATCACTAACTTGCAAAAAAAGATCTCTCTCAATATAAGTGACTAAACAATCATTCAAAAATTGATCCCCCATACTATTTCGCAATTTGCTTTTCACGGTATTCATCGAAGAAAATACTCTTTCCACGCTTGCAGTTGCCACGGGAAGAATCAATACTAGTCTTAAAAGCAAGTAGACTAGCTTATATGTAGTATGCTTCTCGGTTTCAACAAGCTTCATAGAAAGCTCACCAAGATCTTTCAATTCGCGGAAGTTTTCATCTTTTCGCATGTCATCAACAAAAAGTTCAAGTTCAAAACGAAAAGTGACCAAATCATTGCTTGAGAAATCCTTTTCATAGAATTCGGCAAGTCTAACCAACTTTTTCTCATCAAAAGAAGCAAAAGAGTTGAGCGGACTAAAACAAGCCATGCAAGTGAGTAACTCCATATTTACCTCATTAAACCTATTGTTAAGCTCTTGAAGTTGCAAATCAATGACACATAGAAACATTTCAACTCGAAAGCGATGGAGATTTGTAACCTTTGCAAAGAAACGTTTTGATCTACCACGGGGAACATAAGTATCATCCATACTAGGAACATCAATGGCATGTTTAGCACAAAATGAGCACACACGATCCAAGAAATCTTCCCATTTTTCATCTCTCATCTTTTGCAATCTTTTCTTAGTCAAAGAAACAAGAGCCATGGCATTAACAATGTTTTGTTCTTTTCTTTGCAAAGCATTACTCAATACATCCGTATACCCAAAGATATCTAACATCAAATGTGCCATGAAAATGAACTCAAATGACTCAAATGTGGCCATGATAGCTTGAGCTTTTCCACGATCTTCCTTATACATGGTATTGTTTCCAATAACCACAAGTACTTTAATGATTGTAGAATACAAAGTGGTGATGTTCAAAATAGTTTTATAATATGACCCCCAACGAGTTTCACCCGGCCTCCCTAAACCTCGTTCTTGGTTTAAACCTTGTCCACTCTCAATTTCTCCCAAATTTAATGCTTCCACAACTTCTTGAGCTTGAATTACTCGAAGCATTTCTCTACGCTTACAAGAAACTCCAATAACATTCAACAAATATCCAAGTTGTTCAAAAAGCCAAATACAATCACCATTATCCTTAGCAACAGCAACAAGAGTCAATTGAAGTTGATGGGCAAAACAATGGACGTAGTAAGCAGAAGGAGTTTCATTCATAATCAAAGTTTTAAGTCCATTTATCTCACCTCTCATATTACTCGCTCCATCATAACCTTGACCACGAACTTTAGACAAACTCAACGAATGGTCCATAAGTAAAGACTCGATTGCTTTCTTAAGTGACAAAGCACTAGTATCCTCAACATGAACAATACCAAAAAAAAACGTTCACACACTTTTCCTTTCTTATTCACATAACGCAAGCAAAGGCCTAATTGTTCTTTTTGAGAAACATCACTAGACTCATCAGCTAAGATCCCAAAGTAGTCTTCACCAACATCTTCAAGAATGAGCTTAGTAGTTTCTTTGGCACAAGAATTAATAAGTTCCTTTTGAATGGAAGGTGCAATCATTTGATTATTTAAAGGAGCATTTTTCATGACAACATCCATAGCATCTTTATTATTTTTAGCAAGCCATGTTAAAAGCTCAAGAAAGTTTCCTTTATTACTTGATACTTCACTTTCATCATGACCACGAAAAGCCAAACCTTGTTGCAAAAGAAACCTCAAACACTTAAGTGAGTAAGTTAAACGGGCTTTATAAAGGGCCGTGGCTTCGGCGCTTTGGTGGTTCAAAGATTCATTAATTGAAGCTTTTGGGTTAGTGAAAAGATGGTATTTCTCTTGAGCTTGGTTATGGGCGCTATTAATACCTCCAACATGCTTCTCAAACCTATCGGATTTATTCCAACTCCTAAATCCTCCATTGACAAAAGAATCACCACCCGGATAACTAGTTTTATCTTTGAACAAGTAACACACAAAGCAAAAAGTTGCATCTTTTTCAACACTATATTCAAGCCAATCATACTTGTCAAACCAAGAAACACTAAAACGGCGCATACCTCCTATTTCCCTTTGAGGAAAATCATGTGTCCTTGGTCGACAAGGCTTTTTAGCAATGTATCCTCTTCTCACGGGCTCTTGATCATTAGGAGGATATGATGTAATTGGCCTCCTAGTTCCCGGATCATGTGGTAGGAGATCAAGATCATACATAACACTTGAAGTTGAAGCATTGGTTCTAAAACTACTTTGAGGCGTAGCCGCGTAGTTTCGAACGGTGAAGAATTAGGCAATTCATCCTCATTTTCTTCTTGATTTAGAGGAGCTTCATGATTACTTTCTTCAATTATTGGAACCTCACGATTACATTCTTCAATTAGAGGTTCCTTTGATGTTGGAGAAGATGAAGTTGAAGACTTTTGTGATTTTCCTCCACTTCTCTTCCAAAAAGATTCTAAACTTTTGTTTTTCATCTTCCAAATCTAGTATAAAGTAAACATATTATTAGATATTAATTCCAAAGTCCCTTGTTTCAAATTACATTTCACAACATCTAATTCCAAATTCACTTTTCTAATCTCTAATTTCAATTTCACAATTTCTAATCTCTAATTTCAATTCAAGTAATCTCAATTTCAATTCAAGTAATCTCAATTCCATATTTCACAATTGCACAACAATACAACATTTAAATTTCATTTTCATAATTTCTTATTTCAATTCAATATATCAATTCACATCAAAATGAGATGTCTACAGTTTATAAATTAGCAGAAATAAAAAAAAAGAAAAGAAAAAATACCTCAATCAGTCGGCACTCGGCAGTACCGCACGGCGCACAGTAGGGTTCTCAGTTCTGGGCTTGCCTTCTGCCTTCTTCTGTTCTGGTCTGGAAAGTCGCGACTGCCGTTCTGGCCTCCGGGCTCCGGGATCCGGCAAAGTGATGACCCGCGTAAGCCGTTCTGCAGTTCTGGCCTCCGGCTCCGGCGAAGTGGCGACAAAAAGAAATAAATGCTCCGGCAAAGTGGCGAAGAAAGAAAGAAAAGAGAGAAGAAAAAGTATGAGGGAGAGGAGTAAAAAAAAAAAGTAACGTTATACTGACAGTCACAGAGAAGCCTAGAGGAGAGAGAAAGAAAGGGACGCATCAGCCATCAATTCACGCGTGAGAAAAAGTGGGTATTGCAGCGTAATTTTTTTTTTTTTTCTTTTTGCTTTTATTTCCGTCATTTTTTTTTTGGGAATGGGGGTACAGCTGTACCCACTGTACCCCCTGTAAATCCGCCACTGCCAATAGGTGATATAAACTTAGAAGCAACTACAAGATAGACACTAGCTCCAAAATCTTGCTCTAGGTTCAATATTCATTCGCAAAGCTAAAAATTTCTTACAAGGAGATGAGTGTTAGTTTCTTAGCATTGAATTGAACTAAATTATTTGATATATATTGGTAGTTTGGTGAAATATTGTTACATAACATGTGTTTTGAACTCACTTAGTGACATGTTGTAGACTTTTTTCATTTTGTTACTTTTTGTGAATGATTTTGTATGTTGGTACTATTTATTTCACAGTTCTGCATATAAGACAACTTTAGCTCATTTTAGTTATTTAGTCACTAATGTTTATCGCCTATTATTTATTCAAAATAGTGTTTACCTGATTAATGAAACCCCCTCATGAATTGTGATCCGAAATGGCGAATTAAATACATGTTAATGGTGGCACACTATTGAGCTAATGAACAAAATTAGGTAGTAAATTGCGTTCTTGGATTCGTTTTTCATACCACTACTTCAAGAAAAAAGATTTTGCTCTAATTTGTAATTTTTAAATATTACTTTAATTCATGTCTTTTAAGTGTTAAATTACTACGATGAAGTGAAAAGTTTTTGCTTTCAAATTCACGTTGTGATTGCCAGGAAATTTGACATAAAATCCATGAGATTGAACTTATGCAACATCACAATTGTTGCCGCCATCACAACCTTAACTCTAAAATCTTTTGATGACTCATTACACAATATAGCATTGCCCTCACGACCTTAACTCTAAAATCTTTTGATGACTGATTACACAATATGGCATTACCCCAAATGGTTATTGCTCATTTTTGTAGTTGGGTAAAGTAAATTGCCTAGTGTTTGCAAGATGCAAACTATGGAATATGGTATTAAATTCCGCCACATCTTTGCATAACTACAGCATTGTAAAGCTTTTTAGCTTATCATAAGGCTGCATAGCAGCAAATTTTCTGCATTACCTGAATTGATTCCGTGACTGCTTCCGAGATTCAAAACCATGACATAGGACACAGAGATGGTGAATCGTTAAATAGTTATTGCAAAAAGGCTTAGTACTAGAGTATGGGTCTTTGACAAGATGACCTTATCCTTGGATGTAGGAAGTAGCACAGGTGAAAGACTTGAATAGAATCATAACCTGATGGTGGAGTCTGTGCCATTTAATCTGCCCTGTTCTGCTGGATGATTCCCCCAGGGAATCTTTGACCTGTCTGTGGCATCCTTTAATCTGCAGAATTGCATTGTTTTCCTGATCAATTTTTAAGAACGGACTACTAAGCCCTTGAGCACTTTTTCTTCTTTTGATTTTGGGTTTAAAAAAGGGAAAGGAGGATCACCTTGTAAAAGGGACCCTTAGGACCACCTCCGAAGAATACTTAATGTGCTTTAAGTCACAAAACTCTTTGTTATAGTTGTTCTGATCTTTCTTGGAATATTTAAATTTCTCACTTTAGAAGGTTCAGCGATGAATTGGGATTAGGATCATTTGATATGTATACACCTCAAGGGCCTTCCAGAAGGAAGTTCTCCTTATTTGTAATTTGTATCCTGTTTTATGTCTTTAAGTAGCAATGGTGAATATGTTTTGCTCCAGTGCTTGTGCTTGAGCTGCTTGAACATTTAATGCCCATTTTTAATTGTATCAAAATTGCTGGCTGTTTCATTGATCATAGGACAATTCCTTTCGCGTGGAATCTCTTAACAGCTGGTTACATCGAACAGACAATATATGGGGTATGTGCAATTCATTTTCTCCTCACACTTGCTTAATGCTGTAATATTTGTATGCATATATTTTGGACTACTTGCTAATCTTCATGTTTCTTTTTTTTTTTTTTTTTTGCAAACTCCAGGTCGTTATTAGTACGTTTGCTCTGCTTTTTATTGGAAAGCTTCTTGAGCCCATCTGGGGTTCTAAGGAATTTGTGAAGTTCATCTTTATTGTCAACTTTCTTACATATGTCTGTGTCTTCATCACGGCAATTGCCTTTTACTATGCAACAAGGCTGGAAATCTACCTGTAAGTGCTGTGAAGTTGTCTTATTATTACTGTGATAGGTTTTGCTTTGTTCTTCACCTTTGTGCAGATTATATAAGAACATTGTTTATATATGGCATTTCAGTTCACCTTGATAATCTTTAATTGATTATGAAAAAGAAGAGGAGCAAGTTTCATTTGCAATCCAAAAATTTAAAACCAGCATTTAAAAAGTTTACCTAGTACATGAGTTAGTTGATGAGGTTCAGGCAAAAATTCAACACAGGACTGTTGATTTGAGAGCATGGGACAGTTTAGAGTATTTATGAAGTGTTATTAATATCAGTCTGACCTTGATCCTTATGAAAGATGGGTTACATTTGTTGTTTATTTTGAGGAAAGCATTTTTGTTATGATGACCAATTTTCATATTTCATGTTTATACCTTTTGCCCTGTAACAGTCTTAATTCAAACCATTCTGAGATCCTTATGAGTGACTAGTGAGTGCCCACTTACCATGAGGATATACTCTTCCTCACATTTATACTTACCAGTCTGACCTTGATCCTTATGAAAGATGGGTGTGCATAGTTTTGTTGTCAGCTGTCGAGACATAATGATTGTTAAAAGAGCTAAATCGTGTGGATCTTGGATGCAGGAGAGTTTGACTTTCAGGAATTGAGGATTGAAATGAATATATGTCCAATTACAGCATTAGTTGTTGTTGCTTATATTGTTAAATTAAATAGGGCCTGTTTGGCGAGTGGAAACGAGGAAGTAAAGAACAAATACTGCATTCTTGCCTCATTCTCATGTATATTTGTTTGAGGGAGGTAGATTTAGTAGGGATGCCGGGCAGCATCAACATGGCTCAAATTGTCATGTTGCCATCCCTAGAGTAAGGCTGGGTTTAAATAGGTGGGAGTGAGAATGACTAGCTAATACCTTGTAATTTCCTGCTACCTTCACCCTATAACCATCCAATCACCTATTAATTGAGCAAATTTTGAGATCCTTCGTCCTCCAACAACCCTGTTGTAAATCTTTCAGCAAACCATTCTTTTCATGCTTGTCTCTTAAACATAAGGAGATATTTTGTTATGTCGATTTCCACCATTGTTACTTCCATTCTTTTATTACCAAATGAGCCTTTAGAGTAGTATATATGTGAGGAAATAAGTATTTGAAGTATTTATTTACTGTCATTTGTTATAAATTCCTTATCCTAAAGAAAGTTTGTTTACAACATTTTGTTAGGTAATTTTATTGAGAAATATAGGTCTTCTCAATGTTATGGGGATCCTGAAAATCTTTTGATTCTTAGGTCCTTGAAGCCTAGCATGTCATGATGAGTTCTGCCCTTGTGTATTCATTTTGAAGAAGACAATTGGATTTTTCCCCTTTATGTTTCTTCCTCCCCTTATCATTAGTGCACTTCTCGCCTGCATTCTCTTCTTTCACTTCTCTCTTTTCTGTTGCTCACCTCTGTTCTGTTTTCCGTTTGCTCTTTGAATTTTTATCAATCCACTCTCTTGGTTCATGGTCTACATAAATTTGTCATCGTTGCACATGTTCATATCTTCTTTCCACTTCTCATTTCTGTCATTTATTCTATATCCATTTAAGGAATTTGTTAGTTTGATCGTGTTCTTAGTGGATATAGCCTGCAGTTGGACATCACTAAGTTTAATAATGAGTATTTGCGATGTCCTTTACAGTATACTTTTAGAAAATTTAATAGCTTGAATCAATATGGTAGATATGCACAGTATAATATAAGAACGATTAGTTTTTTTCCCAGTATACTAGTATAGCTGTCAGATATAATTGATGATGTGTCTTGAAGAAATAGGATCATAAATTCAGCGTATTTGTGCTGTTGCTTTATTGTCATTTTGCTTAATAGAAGCACTTGACTTTGATTTAGGTTGACTTGATGGGAAGTTGTCATGCCTCACTTTAAATCTCATCTGGTTGCAAGTATAATTTCTTTTAGTCCTACTCTCTCTTTGTCTCACTTTCCATACTTGTGTTGTTTTGTTGCAATGCATCACACCCTCCATCAATACAGACTTGTTGAGTCTTCTTTTTTCAATATTTTTTTCATTTCTATCTCAGATAAGGAGTAGTGGTTTTCATTGTTACCTTTCCTTCTCTATGTAGCTATATGCCAATCTCCGGCTTCCATGGAGTGCTTTCAGGATTTTTGGTCGGTATCAAGCAAATCATCCCGGATCAGGAGCTTTCTTTACTTGGCATCGCAAAAGTTAAAGCCAAGGTATCACCAAATTTGTTTTATCCTCCTTCCTTCCCTCAAATGAAAAAGTAAAAGACCCCAAGAAAAGCAAAAGAGAGATTGACATACAAAAACTCTGATTTTATCATGCCTTTTGTGTCGTCAAAATGCAGTGGCTACCATCTATAATGATTCTTCTGTCGGTCATTGCAAGCTTTTTCTTGGCAGATTCAGTAGCATACCTTCCCATGTTAATCTTTGGTACATATATGAGTTGGATCTACCTAAGATACTTGCAGAGAAGACCAGAAACTAACTTCAGGGGAGATCCAAGTGATGAGTTTGCATTTGCATCTTTCTTCCCAGATTTTTTGAGGTAACATCATGTTTCATATATCCACCTCTTGGAAGGTAACTAATATTAAATCACATTATCATTTTATATTCTTCTGCCACGAGAGCATGCAGACCTGTGATTAGTCCTATTTCATCAATCTTCCATCGGATGTTCTGTGGAAGATCTGAAGCTTTTAATGAAGACCAGGGTTATGGCCTGGGAGGGATCCCACTTCCAGGCTCTGATTCAATCGAGGCATCAAGACGAAGGTAATGTATATCCATTTCTCTTTATCAAGCATTCCTCCATGCCGCTGTTTGTATACCATGCAGATGCACTCATCAATTTGCTTTGACTTTTGTGCTTTACATGCAGATTATCCTTGTGTAGTTTGAACTGTACTAAGGCTTGTTTCCTTAATGTGCTAGAAAGATGTTTAATACTATTAATAGGTGGAAGATTGGGCCTCATTCAGTTTATTTGTGGGCAGTGTTACCTAATTCGCTATCTAATTCGCCTTTTGAATTCGCCAATTCGCCCAAAATGGGCCAAAAATGAATCAAAACCGACCATAATTCGCTTTTCTCAATTTGCAATTCGCGGGGGAATTAGGGAATTAGGTAACACTGTTTGTGGGTCTATATGTTAGAATAACACTACAGAATGTGCAGATAGGATTATGGGTCGGGTCTGTGGTGGGTCCAGCCAGACCCCGACCCAAACTCGCCCTAGACCCACGGGGTTTGAAATGGGTCTGAATCTTATTAGGAGTTTCCATTGTTTTTCTAACTCACGACTTTTTTACGCCCAATTTTTTTTAGTTATAAAAATGATAAAAGACCAAGGTCTCAAAATCCTAGATCTGGACCCTTAAAAGTGGGTCGGGTCCTGGGTCCTGGGTCCTGGGTCCGTGCCCATCCTTACATAGGAAGCTTTGTTGCAAGAGACTTGATTGATTTTGCTTTTGTTCCCAGACTCTGCTGTATGTGAGTATATAATAGGACTCTACCTTTGTGTACACAAGTACAGAGAACCACATTTTTTCCAATCCTTTCTTTGGGTCTGAGTTGTGCATAGAGTTGTTTTTCCTATTTAGTTTTATTAGCCCATAATTTGGCATCTGGTCGCATCGACTGCTTATTGCAAGGCTTAGAGTAGCAAACTCTGCACACAAATGCGAGATTGCGCTGTTTTTATTGTTAACATTTAATAGCCCTATTAGTTATTGTAACCCATTCACCCACCTTCTGTTCTTCTCTCATACCCTATTAATCTTCCTCATTCTTTCTTTAAGCCTTCTGCCAATCCCAGATGAAGAGCCTTGCTGGCAGCTGAAAACACTGTTCCCTACTTACTATTCCCTCCCTCTCTGCTGTTCCCTCTCTCTCTCATTCCTTTGTCATTTGGTTCGTGCCGTCTGCCAACTATGTGTACCTATTGCATTCTTGTCCTTCCAGATAACATTATCATTGAGGGATTGAGTGTTCTGTAGTAGAATGTACACAATTTATTCAACTGCCAGACATCATGACATGTTTTGCTTAAATATGTTTCAGTAAAAATAAGTGAAGTTCAGTAAAAATCAGTGAAGTTCTGCAAAAATAACCCGAGAACAGAGCCTAATTAGGTAGTTGCTGTGACTAAATCGTGCTCTCTGTGAATCTGAATTTATCATCTTTTTCTTCCTGAAGTATTTGATTTCTGTGCAGTATATGTACTATTATATTTCCCTCTGAGTGTTTTTTATGTTTGTTTGTCTTTATATCCAGTTTGCTTATTCTGTCAAAGCTATGATATTTCTTTGAGCCAATCTGTGTTAATATTTCAGAGAAAGAGGTGCTCGAGCATTAGAGGAAAGGTTAGCAACGGAGAGGTTGGCTACCGTAAAAAGTGCAGATGGATCACATATAGATGCCTCTGAGGAAGTCTGAATTTGAATTATGCTATAGAGCTTCACCTGCTGTTGGTAAAGTGAGTCCATTACTCCATTTTCAGGAACCAGCTAAATGATTGTAGAATGTATTCTGGAGGTGGATCCTTACTTTTGGAGGAGGAAATTTTGGAATTTGTTTGAGCCTTGAACGATAAACTTCATGAACTTTCTGGTTTTCTTGGTTTAATCTTTTTATAGAAATACTTGTTAATATTAAAATCCTTGGAACTTCGATATCATAAAGTCTTGCTGGAAAAAAACCCCTAAATACATGTGTTGGCTTGGGTTCTATCTTCGACTGCACAACTTAGGCTATTGCAATATTCCAGCAAAATTAGCGCACGTTTGGTTGACTTCCAACACCCAAAAATATGGAAGTGGAAATTCAAAGGAAGTGAAAAATAGTGAATTTGTTTAGTTGACATGAATACATCATTTATCATCGAGACGTTCTATTTACCACAATGCGGAAGAATCAATCAACTTGACCCTTTTTAAGGTAAATAGAATTTTTCATGCGAATTTTGATGACATATAGAGATGGCAAAAATTGACACAACTTGTTAATCCGACCTGAACCCGACACAAAATCGGTGAAAAGTAGAATAGAGAGAGCTTTATCATTGTTGGGTTTTTTTGGATATAGCTCTTTGAAGTAGCTTGAAAAGAGAAAAAAATGAGGATGGAACACTCTTCAGAGAGTCGTGTACCATTTTATACGCTCTTATTTTGCTAGTTAAAGCAATGTAAAACCATTTCCTTAGGGCTTGTCCGTTACTGTGGTTTTCAGTTTTTTGTATTTAAAAGTCATATGATACATGTCCAATAATGGATAAAAAATTAGTCAAACTTATTGAAACATGATTTTGAAAATCGACAACTAAAAAGCGAAAACCACTTTTCCGGTTGCTTTTTTTTTTGTTTTTAGTTTCCAAAATATTTAAAAAAAAAACGTTAACGAATGGCCTTAGCTTTTTCTACTTGTTACAGTAACTTAAATATGTTTTATATGAGAAAAATGTGAATATGGGCACAAGTCAAGTCAATCGTAGATAATTTTGGCCAACAATACATCTGGTTGGGTGAACTACATGCAACCCAAGAAATTCTGCTTAAACTCGTAAATATTGGGCCAAGTTCGGTCAACCATTCCAATTTAATTACTATTTCCTATTTTTTTAGTGCTATGCTTACATAATAACTAGTTTAAAAGCTTAGGCTATACCCTGTGTAATTATATTTTTTATTTATTAATATTTTACTTTAGAATTATAATACCAAACTTCACTTGGTTTAGTGGCTAAAACTTTATAAAAGCTTGAAGTCATGGGATCGAATTTTATACCATTTCCTTGTTTAGGAACGCATTTTAATATATTCCTATAGATTACTATTCAGCAACTAACCTTGTTCGATTTGATATTCCTTATGTATAAGAAATAACATAGTTAAGTGGAATCTTATTTGATGGTCGGTGTTAAATTTTCTAATTTTTGACAAATCCTAGTTGTCCGCAAGAAAAGTATACACAAAAGTTCCTGAAACTATGCAAGGACTGGCCTTTTGCCTACAATGTCGCTTAACTCATGTTACATAAGGCTTCCTTTCAAGCTCTAGTTATAAATATAATAGCCTTATGAGAGCTTGTTTAAACCATGGAAAAACCGATGCTTTTTTCTCCTTCTATGCTTCTGATTTTGCCTTGCTGCAATGAAAGGTACAAATTGCACCTGCAAAACAGAGACATGCATCCCAATACCACCTTCAGCTCAGGATTATACAAAAAACAGGACAAAGAACATGTATAGTACTAATGCTGGTGTTTGTTCTGAAAAAGCCAAAGTCACAACTGAGCAGTTCTAGTTTCTACTAGTAAAATGCAACAAGATATTGCAACATCAGCTCTAACATAGAAAACATAGGACTAGAAAGCTGGGCCAAAAAGGGTACCTGTGAATTATTGCGTATGCCAAATTCCTGAAGAGCCACACTTTCATCGAGTAGCTTCTCATTATGATACAAAAGGCAATAATTCGCCCATACATGTTTCCTGTAATATTCATCATGGAGCACGCTCAGGTGAAGTCAATAGGGAAAATTTACAAAGGAGAGCATGGGAATGGGTTTTGGAGGAAGAAAACTCAACATAGTCCATAGCTCCCAAATTCCACTTTCAAAGGTTCAATTTAGCAAATTTTTACAATGAGCATTTGGTTTAACAAACTTCTGGACTCTGGAGTCTAGTTTTGCATATTTTATTTACTAGATAATTGAGCATGTATTACTCACTCTGACACTCCATACAGCTGCATCAGGCATTAACCAACCAACCAACCAACCCACCAACCCAACAAAGCCTAACTTAACTTTGGTGAGACCAGCTTAGAACAGCAAATCTATAGAAGTGCGAGAAAGCTCAAACCATTTTATGCTGGCTACATGACAGCTAATCTTTTTCCTGTGTGCTAACAAATAGTGTCAACCAAGCACAAGATCAGGGACATTTCATACTGAATACAACCTTCAGAAAGATACGTGGTTAAAATTAAATTTATAAGATATAAATTGTGGAGTTCAATTTTCTGAGACTATTATTGAGGACATATAAATACATTTTAACAAGAGCCTGCACTAAAAATCCAGGAACCAGTAAAGATGCAACTGAAACAAATCAAAATGATATTGCTCGGCCACGCAAAGCCAATAACTGCCATCTCTTCTCAATGTCTTTTAGTCACAAAGAAAAATTTATGATGAGAAAATGCACTCTCATGTATGGGGAGTTCCACCGGAATGCAATTGGTTCCAATATCAAGCATCCAATGTAGAGGAGAATATGCAGACCCAAATGGTCATCAACAGTTGTAGATGATATAGGGTTCTATGTTACTTTGACTCTTCATTTTGTCTAACATACCCGTGTACTATGAATATCTTTCATGAACGTCTTATACCCTAAACACTCTCTAATACTAGGACAGTGTCCCCATGGCCGAAATATCGAGTCCTAACATGTCATAACACTTGAATTCTTACCCAAACTAACACTCGTACTGTGTCTAAGTAACATAGCAAATAGCTATAATATTAAAGATTTTAGGGTAGCACAACGAAGAAATCACACCACTGGACTTTCCACTTGTGCTTTAACATCAAATGCAACAAGCAGAGGGATTTCAGTATATCAATAAGTCCCCAATGCAAAACAATGGGTCCTATGCAAGCCAAAGAAGCTCAGAAACTGAGGTAAGATGGCGTTTTTGTGGACCAACTACTATTCATCAATTTCCATATCCACCAATATTGTTTCAGAATTGAGTTTTCTGGGTGGTAATAAATACAAAAATCAGGAAACAAAATAGAGTATTACCAAGAAATCTGACGATGACCCATCTGAGATTGTTCCATTTGATTAACTTTCTTGATAATAGCCAGCTTCAAATCCTTGACAGTGGCCGAATTCATGACCACCACATCTAGAGAAAATGGTAAAGAATGAATGCAGAGCAGGTGTTTGTGAAAATGCAAAAGAGAAAAGTAAAAGTACCGAAGGAGGTGGAGTCGAGCTTGAGGATAGAGATGCGCATGGCACTGCCGAGTTCGAAGCTGATAAGAGTGTCGACATCGGATAAAGAAGGCTTCTTTGGTACGTCGGCGAGAATGGGGTCGTCTAGCAGAGCTGATAACGTTGAATTCAGCCTTGCCCTTTTCACGTTCTCATTGTTGTATCCTCCTTCACCTACCCAACTTGATGAAGCTGAAACTGAATCCTCCTGTTTCTTACTCCATTCCATGTCTCATGTCCCCCTCTTTCTCCCCCTATCTCTTTGGACTCGTCACTTCCGCACGACGTTCTCGCGAGTCGCGCCCTTTGCTGTGCAAAAATTAGTTTCAACACTAGCAGAGGCTACTTATAATATACTTCCTCCATTTTTTTTTTAAGATACCCGTTTTTATTTTTGATACTATTCACATGTGTTACTTTGACTATCATCTATGATTTGTAAAAATATAGTCATGTGGGATTTTGTTAAATTCGTTTCAATGTATATTTCCCAAATATCAACTTTTTGTAATTTTTGCTTAATTATAATTAAAGATATAAAGGTTCAAAATAATACATTGACAACTATGCCCAGAAGAAACAGGTCAACTAAATAAGACAGAGGAAAAGTATGGTATTTCTAACTCTTATAATAAGTTATAATAAAGGGTTTTAGGAAGAAATTTGAAGCAAAATAAAGGGGTTCTTTTAGGAAGAGTGTTAGATATTTGAGTATGTTACTTATAATAGTTATGAATTTTGGAGTTTCTTAGCCGATGCACATAGTGTGTGGTTATGAATAATTTATTTCCATGTATGAAGTACGATATTGCACTACCTAGCTCAGTGTAATAGAAATCAACCCGATTTTCTTTCATGTGGGACCATGTGATTGTTTTTCTTTCTCTATTTTGTTGGCTTTTTACTTTGCACTATTGGTTAACTTCCAACAATATAGTCAAGTTGTCAGAATGAGGATCCCATTTTGGATCGGTAGGGGGTGTAGGATAGAATCGATAGAATGAGATTGTAAGATCCTACAAAATTGCAAAAAGGAGCCAAAAGAAATGTTACTAAATGACTAAATACACATATCAGACAATTTGAATGCTAAAAACGTATGTTTTCTCACATAATATTGATGTTTTAAAGGCAATATAGCTTCCTAAGAGTGAGATATACTAGACAAAAACTAAAATTTGTGTTCATGAAGTTGGGTTATTATTTTTTGGGCTTAGAGAAAACCTTAGTTGATTTTGGGATCATTTAAATTATACAAAAGTAGGATCGTCCGATCCTAACCAATCTTGGTGAATTGTAGGATCTATGTGTAACACCAGACCCATACGGAGTCAAGTATATCGTCACCAATGCACATATAGGGCCAACAACTATCCTCGATAACTTCCCATAGGTCACCCATCCCTGGACTACTCCCAGCCAAGCACGCTTAACTGTGGAGTAACTAAGGAAATGATCTCCCTAAAAGTAAAATGCATCTTGTTGGAATGAGTAGCCTATTAAATTCCTTTAAAGCAATCATGAGGGGTATTACATATACCCCCAATTGAGGACGGCAACGCCCTCGTTGCGCATGAGGACTCCACTTATTCCTGGCCACAACGACCTATGGGTCGCCCGGCCTTGAAAGTAATTACATATTCGACCGCATCCCGGTGATATAGCCCCCGGGAACCCTCCTCCACTAGGCCACTAACCTTGGATTAATTATCCACACGATCAGCACACGGTCGCAAGATTGCTCTGATACCATTTGTAACACCCAACCCATACGGAGTCGAGTTTATCGTCACCAATGCACATCTAGGGCCAACACATGTCCTTAATAACCAACACAAGTTCTTCCGGCGCATTTTGTCCTTACTCATGCGCAACCTGAGAAACTTCCCAGGAGGTCACCCATCCCTAGACTACTCCCAGCCAAGCACGCTTAACTGTGGAGTTACTAAGAAAATGAGCTCTCTAAAAAAAGATGCATCTTGTTGGAATGAGTAGCCTATTAAATCCCTTTGAAACAATCATGAGAGGTATTACACTGTAGCTCCTATACGATCCTATCAATCCTATACGATCCTGCTACGATAGCGTATGCATGCAATCCGATTCTGATAACAATGATTATAGTAGTATTTCATAGTGCTAACTCCCTGCTCCATCAATAATTTTTTACTTGATAAATTAACTTTAGCACAAAATTCGTCGTTGAACCAATCAAAAACAACAACCCTATAACATTAAACGTGCATGTTCTTTTATTTTGAATTATTATGCTCTTCGTATATTTTGTTTCATTACTCCACAATTTATTTTTATTTATGAATGAAGATTGGTCATGTTCTTCAATTTCAAACTATGTTCTTTACCTCAAAAGAATATTATTTTAACTTTAATAGTACCCCCTCCGTTTTTGAAGAATAGTTACACTTATGTTTTCACAAGAACTAAGGAAATAGGGAAAAAGTTGGTTGGAAAAAAGGAAAAGGTACGGTGGAAGTAGAGAGAAAGAAACAAATACTTCGAGTTTCTAATTATAAAGAAGTACCACAGTTGACTTTCACGTTTGCCAACACACAAATTTAACCATTAATATTTCTTATTATGTATTTTAAAAATAATAAAAAGTTTATATTATGAAAAGATTCACTGAAACAAACCCAACAACATATTATATGATCATTTTTGTCTTCATATATTAGTAAAAAAAATAAGGTCAAAGTGAAGTGTTTGTAAATAGTGCAAAAGTCAAAATGTTGCACTTAAAGGGAAACAGAAGAAGAATAAAGAGGTATGAGTAATAAAGCAAAAGTTACGTTCCAACTTCTACATGTTCCATAATCTCGTACTGCAGAGAGCTACCAGGCCCGGCTATGAACAGGGCCCCAAATTTTTAGGGGCCACTACTACAAAAAGCGTGTTCTCGCGACGCTTTTTGACCATTTTGCGACGCCGAAAAGCGTCGCGAAATTTGCTCTGGCCGCTTCCCAAAAGCGTCGCGCCAATTGAGTTGGTAAATAGCGTCGCCATTCTCGACGCCTAACAGAGTCCCCAATTGTCTCGTCGCGTAAAAGCGTCTCCATTCGCGATGAGTTGCAGCACCTTGCCACGTCTAAATCTAGACGCTTTTTGGCGTCGTGAAAAGAGAAGTTGGCTTCAAATTTTAATATTTGTTTGGCAAAATTTCTTGGCTCTAAAAAATGTTTCGATTTTTGTAGTCCCTTTTTGCTGTTTTCCCGAATTAACAAATATATATATATATATATATATATATAGAGAGAGAGAGAGAGAGAGAGAGAGAGAGAGAGAGAAAGACACACACATTTATTACTCTAGAAAAAAAACAAACATTGAAACTTGAAGATAATAAGATAAAAAAAAATACTTTGACCAATATATTATAAATTTATACTAATATAATTAAAATCCCTACAAATATTGCATATTCACCAAAATCCTAGCCAATATTTTTCTATAAACATAATTGCAAATTGTATGTCGTAGTTAAGTCTAATAAAAAAAGTGAAGTAGCCTTGAAAATAAGCTAACTAATAAGATCTAGCTAGCAAAATAGATGATACAAGGTAGCTACTTTAAAGCCATCCGTTCTTGATCTGTTGCACCTTCATTATTTTCGAGTACCTTCAAAAGGAGAAAAAAAGACAAAAAAATATAATCAGTAATGATAATATGAAAGTTTGGCGTTCATCAAATCGAAAAAACTATATAATGTGGCTCATATTCTAAAGGAATCTTGTCCATAATGTTTGATAACAAAATTATCCCTGTTCATAATTTTACATTTTAATATATAGCACTAACAATTTAAACCCAAAAGCATCCAAAGCATATACTATAGTATAACGTAAACCTTAAACTTACAAATCTAGCCAATAGAAAATTTTGGGGATTATAGAAGAGAAAAGGATTACGATGAATCCCATAAAAGAGCAGAATACTAAGAAAGTTGACAGTAAGAAGGAGAAAAGAGGAGCACTGAGTTTTATATTGATCAAACAAGAAACATGCAGTATGCCCAAGAACCATATAGATCATGTTCTACACAAGTCCAAGAACAGGAAAACAACAATCAAGCATCCAATTTACAAAGCAGAACCCCTGCC
The DNA here is from genome assembly GCA_947648045.1 of Beta corolliflora. Classification (NCBI taxonomy): domain Eukaryota; kingdom Viridiplantae; phylum Streptophyta; class Magnoliopsida; order Caryophyllales; family Amaranthaceae; genus Beta; species Beta corolliflora. The sequence continues at coordinate 1,198,865 of CANSZD010000853.1, forward strand.
ACCGCTACTGAAACGAAAGCAAGCATAACCAGACAACAATACACTGCAACAATCTCTCATACTTTCAGCGCTTAGAGACCTACTTCATGACATCTTATAAGACATATTTTGAGCATTTATCAGCAATTGAACTTCATTGCACAGCTCGTCGATGATGAAATGCAACCAGCCACTATCAGACTCCTACACTAATATTAAAAACTTCCAATCAAAAGAATATTAAGCAGAAATTTCAAGATAATGCTTCCTATATGGTCGAAGGAAAGAGTGAGATATTTCAAATAGATTCACAAAAAAGACAACTATCTTCTGCTCCTATTCAGTGACAACTTTCAATTCCACAACACACACCTGGAAACCCAACTCTAGCATGAAATGAGTAGCAAAGTATTAAACACTAGTTATATAGTAGAGAGAATGAGGGCTGACATTTCTAACATATTATGTTGTATAAGAATTATTATCTGCTCATTGCTTTTCTTGCAACTTCCTACTGAGATTTTGTGAATGAAAGAGGTGGCTTGAAATAGAAATTGCATTAATCGCAAGGCTTCTTTCGAATAAATAAAAAAGAAATAGAAATTGCAGAAAGTTAGAATATTAATCATTAGATACATATTTACCAAGCACAAACTTAGTAATTCAAACACCCATATTATATACTCGAGTTTGGTTTTTTTGTTGAACCGAAGACCTCTGTTTCCTTTTGTAGAGTTTAAGTATGTCAACTAATTCTACAAGTATATGGTCAAAATCCCACTCTTAGCACGAGTTTGAATAGTGTGCGAGCAGGGAAGTGGGGAGGCTTGTGAAACTAATGAAGAGGATGACAAAGGAGAAGAGGAAGGAGGTGGGGCTGACTGGTGGACGTGGCAGGAGGGGGGGTCTGGTAGTGTTGGCTGGATGGGGCAACTGGGGGGGACTGTGGGGGCTGATTATGGATGGTACAGGCTGCTGCACAACAGCGTGTGGGGCAGCGGACAGAGAAGTCTGTAGGGGAGTGGGCGTGGGGGAAGGCACACTGCAGCAGAGGGAGGCAGCCGATGGCGGGCCGGGCACAGGGGGACAAAGAGCTGTGGCATTATCGGTGGGTGGCCTAATTTTACATTTTAATAGCACTAATAATTTAAACCAAA